>CM024961.1:14069915-15269915 GCA_014282245.1 Rhododendron simsii
GAATCGATTTTCTGGAAGGTTTTGCCAGTTACATAGATCGGTTATGGGTCCAAAATGGCCTACCCGCCCTGGTTGGGTTGGGCTAAGGGTTTGGGCCAAACCTGACTCGACCAGACCAGTGCACACCACTAGCTGAGCAGGAGAACCAATCTTGGATCCCTTGCCCCGTAAATTGTTCTGTCCATTTTCATATTTTACATTAAGAGTGGAGTCGTGATTTTTAGAACTTAAACGTAAACTTCAGTAATTTAGTAGGTTTGTACTACAGTATGCTATTGTTGACTATGATTGACAGCCTTTTAATTAATGAAATTCTTTTATGGAATTTAAATAAATTAAAAATATTTAATTAACGTTTTCGAAAATCGAAACGTACAATAATTCTACTAATACAAGACAAATTATAGAGGCCCCGGGTTTCAACTTATGTGAAAGCTTCTATAAAAAAATTGGGAATTCTGTTAATTAAGAAGGATTGCCGAATTTATCGAAACTTACATAGAAAGGTATTTATTAATTTTAGATAACAATCAAATATTGATTCTAAATATGTTTATTACTGTTAGGCAAATTCAGTCTAATCAATTTGGCATAAAATGCTAAAATTTTACCATCTTGTGAAAATGTGCCAAGGAATTGAGAGAATATTTGCCTTTGGCCAGTCCACCCAATTCCACACCAAAAGCAATTTTTATTTTAGGAGATTGCATGCAACTTGTTTATTGATTTTATTTCTCTCTTCTTCTTCTTCTTCTTCTTCTTCTTTTTTTTTTTTTAACCATTTTTCAGTCTCAAACTAAGGACCTCTTTGATAAAACTGAAAATTGAAACTGAATGCTGAAAAATTAAGTGCTGAATGTTGAATTTTTTAAGTTGAAAAGCTGTTTGGTAAACATATTAAGTACCGAATTAAAAAATGATAAATTACTTTTAGTTCCGATTCTCTCTTAATTTATTAATGGTCACAATGTACTTATAATCATGGTGGAATGGTGGTAGTGGTGGTGTGGTGTTGGCGGTGGCGGTGGTGTTGGAGTGCTGGCGATAGTGGTGTAATGGTGGTGGAGTAGTGATGGTGATGTAACTGTGGCAGTGAGTGGTGGTGGTGTAATGGTGGCGGCGGCGGTGGAGTGATGGTGTAATGGTGACAGTGAGTGGTGTCAGTGGAGTGATTGTTGTGTAATGGTGGCATTGTAGTGGTGGTGGCGGCGACGATGACGATATGGTAGTGGTGTTAGCAGTGTGGTAATGGTGGTGGTGGTGATGGAGTGATAGGGGAGTGGTGGTGGTGGTGGTGGTGGTGGTGGAGTGATAGTGATGGTGGCGAGGTGGTGGTGGTGGTGGTGGTGGTGGTAGTGGTGATGGTGGCGAAGTAGTGGTGGTGATGGTGGTATAGTGTTTAAATGCAAGTACACAAGAATTCAGTCAGAATTAAGTAGCTCAAAACTACTTAATTTTTTTCAACTTGTTAACCTACATTTTAAGTAGCACTTAATTTGTTAAGCAATGTATAATGTCGTTATTAAACCTACTGAATCACTTATTACTTAACTGATTCAGTGTGCTGAATTTTGGTTATCAAACAAGCCCTAACTCTCTATATTAAAGGAGAGCACCTAAAACAGATGCCACACTTTCTTTTTTTCTTCCCCTCCCTTTCCCTTGGGTTTATACCCAACTTTGGGTGGCGGGAGGAGAGGAATCAGTCTTTGCCTCCAGATTTGGTTTCTCCTTCCCCTTCTCTACCCAAACCGCTTGTCGTTCGTCACCGCTCCGCTCACCGCCAGTGGCTTCTTAAGTCATTGGCTTCAGAGCTTTGATCCGTAAGGGGTTAGACAAGAGAATGGCTACTTAATGACAGGAGAGTGTATATTTTATATTTTATTTTTTTTTGTCCGGATTCAGTCCAATTTCTGTCCGGATTTAATCCGGTGGGTTGTTGATTTCCATTGGTTTTTGATGTTGTATTTGATATGGAGCTCCGCCATCCCGACGCGTCTAGTGTCTAGGTACTATAGCCCCACTTATGCCGATCCTCTTTGATAACGGTGTGGAATGAGCGATTGCTCTTGCTTAGGCGTTAAACATCAGTTTCGTCCCTTGGCTTTTCTTGTATATCGTTAGCGTTAGGGTTTGGCTGTATCTTTGTATTCGGGTGGGAATCTGTTATTACCAAATGGCTTGATTTGTATTTCGGTGATAATCTGTAGATGCCGCATGACTTTTATAAATGGGTATGCTTCTTTCATTAACAAAAAAAAAAACTAACTCGCTATATTCGGCTTCCCAAAAAAAGTTCTCATCAACCTCAGAAATCGAAAATCTCCAAACCCTAGCCGCCAACAGTCCTTCCCTTCCCCCCTTCTCAGGCGGCGGGAGGGGAGGGATCCTTTCCCTCCAATCTATTTACCTTTGTTCTCTTCCCCCCACCATTGGATCGTCTTCTCTCTCAATCCCGCGACTGAAATTTGGGCGTCCATTGGAAACTTTTCAGCCAGTTTGTTTTTCGGCGATGTTCCGGGGCTTTGATTTTAGTGGTTGCGGGTAAGATGTTGTCCATCACTGTTCTCGGCCTCCATTTTCTCAAATTTGTGACTTGATGCCGTCTTCCGCGTTTGTTGGGCGACTACCTCCCAACTATGTGTTCCTAAAGCGGAGGTGGTGGTTAAGAGTGTATCAAGGTGGTTGCGAAAGATGGTTAAGAGTCTATCAAGGTGGTGGCGAAAGAGTGGCGGCGGATGTCTCGGCGGTGCTTCTTTTATTTTGTTTTAATAATGTCCTCCCTCGGGGGTTTATGTCCTCCTTCAGGGGGTTTCACTCTTTATGTTGGGGTGTCCGATCTATGAACTCCCAACATTCTCCCATGGAGATCTTTTGATAAATGTTACCTCTCAATTTTTGGGGAAAAAAAAAAGGTCTCAAACTTTTCCGATCTAAATAATGTCACACTAAAAATTCATGAAAAATAGGAGAAAACTGGATACTCCATTTATTAGAGAAAATAATACTCAATAAGTACTCCATAAGAAAGAAAGCGGATCCTCTCCGGTAAATGTTTAGACTCGATGAGATAGTCACAATCTGAATCGTCCGATACTATAATCAATGGTTATGATCTGCTCGCGAAGTGTCTTTGAGCAGATTAAATTTGCCAAAGTACGGATCAGATTTGAACTCTGTGGCGGACGAGGCTCGTAGGGTCGTCTGGAGGTACGGTTCGGTTACTTGGGGTCAGCCTATTGTCTGACGCCCCTCTATTGGATTGATTCACTAGACGGGTGGGACGGCAAGTAGTTCGGCGGATCATCGTTGATCATGACGTGGTCTAGATCCCTCGGCGGACGTGGCGGTGTGGTTCGTTCGGCGGATCCTTGCCGAGCCTCGTGTGTGGTCACCGCGAGGACAAGAAATGGGTTCGGCGACGGCGTGCCGAACCCATAGTTCCCAGTCGCAGCCAGAGTGGCCTGGCCGGCGCGGTGCCTGGGCACCGAACCACCCCTATTCCCTGATGAGAAAAGGAAGTGTTGAATAGGGAGACAGGTGGCGTAGTGTTGCTTCCCTAAACAACGGGAGCAAATCGTGGAAGCAGTTTTCGGCAACCCAGATCTTTTGCTTGATTTGAGGGGGAGTGATGATCAATGCGTGATCTTCGGGGGTGGGTTGATCCATTCACCCCTTCGACCTATATAAGGGACAAGGATGGCACGTAAGAAAGGTAACCTAATTACATACGAGATATAACCTTCTCTTGAACTGACTAGACCGTCGGAGTGCCTATCCCGGATCACCACCACCCGGGTTTGGGCACTAACACGGTTGTTTCCTGTGCAGGATTTCGACCAAGGCTAGCCAACTTACTGTGTCGCTCTTCAAGGTTCCATCGGAGAAAGCACGCCACCACAATTGGCGACTCTGCTGGGGAACTACTTCTGGTGACATCTCCTCGGAACCTCTCCCCATTTCTCCACTATATCCAAAGATGACTGGCGCGAACGGACAACGGCTTGGCCTTGCCCACTTCATGAACCCTCAAGCCCTTCAGGACTCCCCGACGACGCAACGGGTGCGGGAGGACCTAGGACTTCTGGGAACCCCTAGGAGGCCAGATGGTACCATAATCACGGGCTCGACCATAGCTGGAACAAGTGACCAAGTGGGAGCAGCGTCGTTCCACATCGATGGGGTTAACCGTTCGACAGCTAGCCTCCTTCCCCGTCCACCCCCTCCGCCAAGTCTCCCGGTGAGCATGGCGGAGGAGTTGTTGCGACTGAGAACACAGGTGGAAGAGCTCCAAATGCATCGAGATACTTCTCCCTCCTCGAGATCTAGGGGACGGCGTCGAAGGAGTACAGCCCATCCGGATCGAACTACAGACACAGCTCGGGCCTCCGCCTTTACGAGGCTCGGCCCTTTGTGTCGTATAGATACTAGCGGACGCGTTCATTTGGAATCCAGTCACCGGACGCCCTCTCATAGTGGTCGATCCGATGATAGCCGTCTGGCCCCACCTCCTGAAACGAGTGCCACGGCTTCTAGCGCCCGCACCAGATTCCACGAGCGAACCCCTTCCGAGGTGGCGCCCCGGGCCGGTGACGTAAGGAGTAACGTGAACCCCCGTAATAGCCGTCCCTCCGGACAACTGGATCGGCGAGACGGTCGATCCCCAACCAGGGCTGAGGAACAACGGAATGACAGACGGGACAGGGCTAATCTCCACCGATCATCTCCGGAGCATTCTGAACGCCGTTCCCAGAGGCATCCCAGGGGTTCTATTGGCCCAAGCCACGTTCGGAAGGACAGCCAGGGGCTGCTCCCGGAGGAAAGGTGTGAGGTCAGCAGTGACGGGAGGGTCCTAACAGTGGTAAACACCCGAACTGGAGAGAGGACAGCCTTTCAGATGACACAACCGCCACAGGAACCCATCCCTAGGAAGGCCCGCCGAACGGAATCTAGGAAACGGAGTTCTCCGGAGCCGAGCGTCGGTGGTCGGGGATTTCAAGAGCCAATGTCGGACAAACGCTCAAGGGACGCCATCCATGAGGCTTGTGTTACACCTTCGGCAGGAGCTCCTCCGAGCGGAAAAGGAGCGGTGGTAACGATGGCCGGAGAGGTAGGGCCACCTTTCTCGAAGGCCATAATGGAAGAGGTTCCACCGATCAACTTCAAAGTCCCGAAGTTCAATACTTACAACCCGAAGTCGGACGCACCGACCCACGTGCAACAGTTCAGGTCAATGGCTGCTCTATGCGGACTTAGCGAGGCAATGATGTGCCGAACCTTTTCGTTAAGCCTACCAGATGCGGCCATGCTGTGGTACACGTAACTTAAACCTGGATCGATCAGCAGCTTCGGTGAGTTGGAGCGTTCTTTCACCTCTCGTTTCGTCGCGAGCAATCGGCGGCCGAAAACGGTCGAGGCGCTCACCGACCTGAGACGAGGGATCGGCGAGTCGCTGAAGGACTACTCAGATCGCTTCTACAATGTGTACAATTTGGTCGAAAATTGCGACCAAAAGACAGCGGCTACCTCGTTCAAGCGAGGTCTAGATCGGACGTCTGATCTCTCCAAAGAATTGATGCTCCGGCCGCCGAACGATATGTCGGATTTGATGCAAACTGTTGCCCGATATATTGAACTCGAAGAATATATCAGTGGCTCCGGGGTTGCCGACCCGGCTAAATCGGCAGTTAAAGAGGCGAAGAAACAGGTAAACAGCATTGCCAAGAAGGAGGGCAATGGGTCCGGCGGAAATAGGGGCGGCGGCAGATCATGGGACAAACCGCCGAGCGACGGACGGGACCACCTCGCCATCACCACTTTTTTCAAAGAGCCGATTTATCGCATGCTCCGTGAATGCGGACGCCTACCAGGTTTTCGATGGCCAACGGGGGAGGCGGAGAAGCTCGGAACCGCCGATGGGCGGGAACCAAACCAGAGAGTATACTGCTCGTATCACAACGAGCAGGGGCACTACACGACGGCATGCCAGCCGTTTAAACTTTATCTCGAAGAGCTTGTACAGCAAGGGAGAATGGATCGGTGGATAGATAGAAATAAGTCTCCGGATGCGGGGATCCAACCACAGAACCGAGCGCTGGACGGAGTGGTCCAATGTATTCACGGACCTATGGATCGGAACCGCGCCAACAAACTTCATGATGAGTTATATCGTTCGTCACCTGAGGTGATGGTGCTACAACCGTCTTTGAAACGTAAGATGGAGGCTCGTCAAACTTGGGCGATTACATTCACCGAGAAGGACATGGAGGGGTTGTCACAGCCTCATAGCGATGCCTTGGTCCTTTCGCTTCCTGTAGGTCGGAAGATGGTGCGTCGGGTGTTGGTCGATCAAGGAAGCTCGGCAGAGATTCTCTACTACTCTGCGTTCAAGGCTCTTGGCTTCTCAAGGGATCAGTTGTCCCCGGTGGACGCCCCTCTTGTCGGATTTGCCAGGACTCCGGTGTATCCGCTTGGCCGGATAGTGCTTCCAGTATTTGCCGGATCGGTGCAGCTGGACGTGGAGTTCATCGTGGTGAGTTCGCCGAGCCCGTATAATGCAATCCTGGGTCGAAATTGGTTGCATGGCATGAAGGTTGTCGCATCGACTCTCCACCAGTGCGTCCGGTATATAGGCAAGTTTGGGCAACAGGAAACCATTAGGGGCGATCAAATGGTTTCCAAAAAGTGCTTTGTTAACTCCATTCGCGGCAGTGGCAAAGCAAAGGAAGTTCATTGGGTCGAAGTCCCCGAGTCAACAGAACCGAGCGTCCCCGGCAAGGATATGGATGAAGCGTTACAAGGCTCGGATGAGATCGGCAGGCCAGCCGAAGAAAAGGCAGTGGAGGATCTGGTCCGAGTACCAATCAACGAGGACGGTACCCGATTCTTCATGGTTGGCTCGGGCCTCGACGAAGCCGAGCGTAATATGTTGATCCAGTTCCTCAAGGATAACATGGAGGTCTTTGCTTGGACGCCATATGAAATGCCCGGCGTGAGCCCCGATGTCATTTCACACTCCCTGAACGTCGATCCAAGGAGGCGGCCCATCATGCAGAGGCCACGCCGCAGTTCGGCGATGCACGTGGACGCCGTCAATGAAGAAGTTGAGCGACTCATTGAAGCTGGGGCTATTCGTGAGGTTCAATACCCTACCTGGCTGGCAAATCCGGTAGTGGTCCGGAAGAAGAATGGAAAATGGCGGGTTTGTATCGATTTCACCGATCTAAACGACGCATGTCCAAAGGATTGTTTTCCTTGCCCGTGGATAAATCAGTTGGTAGATGCCACTGCTGGGTATGCTCGTCTAAGCTTTATGGATGCATACAGGGGGTACCACCAAATAGCTATGAGCGAGGAAGATCAGGAGAAGACCGCCTTCATTACCCCCAGCGGTACTTACTGTTACCGGGTGATGCCCTTTGGCTTGAAGAACGCTGGGGCTACGTTCCAGCGTATGATCTCTCATATGTTCAAAGGATTGCTCGGCAGAATCCTTGAAGCGTATATCGATGATATGGTTGCGAAAAGTGAGGATGCAGCCGATCATATTCGCCACCTCGGCGAAATATTTGGTGTACATAAGAATTTTGGTTTGAAGCTTAATGCCGAGAAGTGTGCCTTCGGCGTTGGATCTGGCAAGTTCCTTGGGCATCTGGTAACACGCCGGGGAATTGAGGCCGATCCAAGCCAAATCAAGGCCATTCAAGAATTAAGAGCCCCGGCCACGGTGAGAGAGGTGCAACGTCTCGCCGGCATGGCTGCAGCTTTAAACAGGTTCATCAGCAAGTCATCAGATATTTGCCGTCCTTTCTTTCAATCGATAAAGGGAAACAGCCGAAGGAGTTTTCAATGGACGGCAGAGTGCGATCGCGCCCTCGCCGACTTGAAGGTGTGCCTATCCCAGGCCCCCTTGCTCGTTGTGCCCAAGGACGAGGAGGAGCTCTATCTTTACCTGGCCGTATCCCAACACGCCACTAGTGCGGTTCTAGTACGGCAGGAGGCTAAGGAGGGGGGCAGCGACCAACAACCAATTTACTACATCAGCAAAACGCTTCTGCCCGCCGAAACCCGTTATTTGCCGATAGAGAAGCTGGCGCTCGCGTTAGTCACGGCAAAGAGGAAGCTCTTGCCTTATTTCCAGGGCTTTACAATTGTGGTTGTCACTGAATATCCATTGAAAACCATACTCCAGAAGGCAGACTTATCAAATTGGCTATGCAAGTGGTCCCTTGAACTGGCCAATTTTGACATTCAGTATCAACCGCGGACGGCGATCAAGGGACAAGTGCTGGCAGACTTCGTCGCCGAGTTCTCTCCGGGGATGCCGTTTGATGAGGGAGATGTGGCTTCGGTGGACTCTGCCGGCGCAACGGATGGACCTCGGCTGAGTCATCCGACCCACGACGAATACATCACCAAATGGCCTGTTCCGCCTCATCGAGCGAAATTATTCACCGGCCATGCCTGGCGTCTTCATGTAGATGGGGCGTCGAACAGTCGAGGTGCTGGAGCCGGGCTAGTGTTGGTCTCGCCGAACGGGACATTACATGAGCATGCCCTTAGCATTGGTTTTCCCGCCACCAATAACGAGGCTGAATACGAAGCCCTACTTGCGGGGCTTAAAACCGCTCGGCATCTTGGCGCAGAGGAGGTCCAAGTCTATAGCGACTCGCAACTGATTGTCCACCAGCTCAATGAGGACTATGGAGCGAGGGATTCACGTATGAGCAGGTATGTGGCCGAAGTCAACAGTTTGGTCGGTACGTTTCAGAAGGTGTTTTTTGATCACGTTGGACGAGATCTAAATTCTCATGCCGACGCGCTGGCCGGTCTTGGAGCCGTCTGCGCCCAGTACGACGGCAGTAGGACGATAAATCTCGGGGAGATCCCTTCACCGAGCATTCAGGCACCACTTGACGTGATGAACATCCAATTGGAACCAAGCTGGATGGATCCTCTCGTTGCTTACCTGAAACACGGTACGCTTCCCGCCGACCGCAGGGACGCCCGCAAGATTCGGTGCCAGTCTGCCTCGTACTTCCTCGATCCTTCAGATGTCTTATATCGACGGTCGTACATGGGTCCGGATCTTCGGGTAGTCCATGAACGAGAAGTCCCAGGCATCCTTCAGGAACTCCACGGCGGGAGTGCAGGTTGCCATACCGGTGGCCGATCCTTAGCAGATCGTGCTCTTTCTCAAGGTTACTGGTGGAAAAAGATGGTGCATTCGGCCATCGAGTATGCCAGGCGATGTGAATCATGCCAGAAACATTCCTCTCTCCTCCACCAGCCGACCCTGCCTTTGCAACCTATTTCTAGCCCTTGGCCCTTTGCCCAGTGGGGCGTAGATATTATCGGTAAACTGCCAAAGGCCCCCGGTGGTTTCACTCACATCATCACTGCCACGGATTATTATACGAAGTGGGTGGAAGCCAAGGCGCTCATAACAGTCTCGGCCGCCGACGTGGAAAGTTTTCTTTGGAAGCAAATCTTCACGAGATTTGGGGTTCCTTATGCCATTGTGTTGGATAATGGTACCCAATTCGTAGCCGACGCCATCAAGGCTTTGTACAAGAAACGGGGAGTTCAGATGAAGACGGCTTCCGTTTCCTATCCGCAGGGGAACGGCCAGGCCGAAGCTGCCAACAAAGCAATTTCCAGCGGGTTGAAGCGACGACTCGTCAATAAACGTGGCAAGTGGGCGGCCGAACTGCCTGATGTGCTGTGGGGCTATCGTACTACTCCACGGCGCGGAACTGGCCGGACCCCCTACTCGATGGCGTTCGGTGTTGAAGCTGTGCTTCCTGTGGCGGTGACCCGACCGACTACTCGAACCAGAACCTTTGATGTTCCGACAAATGATGCTATGTTAGCTACCGAATCAGATCACCTTGACGAACTCCGAGACGACGCTCACGTCAAGTATGCGGCCTATCAGCAGCAATTGGCTCGGAGCTATAACAAGAACGTCCGAGCACGGCCATTCAACATTGATGATCTTGTGCTTCGGCAGGTGGTTCAGAAGAAGGAACTGAAGAAGTTTATGCCCAAGTGGGAGGGTCCATTCCGCGTGGTTAAGAAGGTCGGCTATGGTTCCTATGAGCTCTCGGCGATGGATGGCACGGCGATACCGAACCATTGGAATGCGCAGTTGCTCAGAAAGTTTTATGCTTAAAGTTGTCTTCGGATGTTTGCTTATTCGTTTGTTTCAATTTTGAATAATGTTCGGCGGTACAGTACTTGGCCATCGTGCTCCATCTAATTTTTTGCTTCAATTGTGTTTTTTCCGATATTTTGTAACCTGAAGGGTGCATCTCCCAGCTTCGGCTGTACCTTGCTTCGGCAGATCCTACTCGATTGTAAGAAGCTGCCGAATAGGGGGTGGGTACGGCAAGCTGGGTGTAGTGGGCATAGACAAATTCATGAGCATGAAGTGCAAAACATGAACTGATGCATGCAGTGCAATACAATAACTGACAGGCATAAAGTGCGATCAGTTGAACATGATAGCCTAAACTTTGAAGATTAAACATCATTACAAGTCATTACAAGGATGGGCCTCAAAAACAAACAAAACAAAACCCATTACATTTAACTGTCTAGTTGTTGGCCACATCAGCGAGGTCCGGCTGCGAGTCGATGGTCGGACTCGGCACTTCTTCGTGGGGCAGCATCTCCGGCAGTTCCATAGGGGGCACCACTGGAGGCTCCCTTCGGTGATCTACCTTGGGAACTTCGGCATAATCAAGGCCGACCTGGTACCCACGGAGGAAGGAGGAGTGGTGGGTATCTTTCATTCCCTTCAGCTCCCCTTCTTTGAAGGCCTTGGTCACCAGATTTTGCACCTGCTCTTGGTAGTATTCACCGGCCTCGTTGTAGCCGGCGTCACCAGCTTCCTCCAGCTTTTTCGGGAGCTCCTCCTCCATCTGCTGTTTCTCCTTTTTCAGTTGGATATTCTCCTCCTCGGCATCTTTCAGTTGGAGGAGCAACCGGTCTCTCTCTTGCCGAAAGCTCTCGGACTCGGCGACTTGAGCTTCCAATTCTTCAAGCCGGTCGGCGAGTTGATCCGCCTCTTTCCTCTTCGCCTGCAGATCCACCCTCATCGATCTCTTGGTATCCAGGAGGGCATTCATGTCAGCGAAGGCCTTGCCAGCGCATTGCCCGGCCTGCAGTCAGCAATTTAGTACACGAAAAGGAAATCATTCAAGAGTCAGGGTCGGAAAAACACGTACCTTGGCAAGGAAGAGACACAGTTCGGCCATGTTGTTGGCCTTCCCCGTTTGAAGGTTCTCCATGTCCTTGGGAAGGGCTAGGCCCTTCAGGAGTGTCATGGCCAGGACAGGGCTCTCCTCTAGGCTGTCGTCGGCGGCGATCACGTGGCCATCCGAACATGTGAAGTTTGGAATGAACGCCTCCGAGGGTTCGTCTGGATTGTCTTCGGATCGGCGGGTTGATAGCACCTCCACATCCGCAGCGGTTTTTGCCTTCTTCGCGGACCGTTGGTCCTCTCCCTCAGCGGCCGGATCCGTTTCTCTTCGGCGGCTGGGTTGGGACTCAGTCCTTGCACTGGGCTGTTTTTGCTTCTCCTGTTGGCTGGAAGGGATGGGCTCTGTCTGCTCTTTTCGCTCCGGCAGTCCAGAAGTTGACAAGTCTTGGGCCTGGTACTGCTGTTGCAATGCCTTTCCAGCAGCAGTGGCCAGATCGACGGTCTTTCTTACCATTTTGCTCTTGTCCTTTCGGTGAGCAAATCCAGCGTACGTCGGCTCGTAGTCGAGAAGGATCGGAGCGTCACGGTTTGGACACTGGAGTAAAGCAATCAGGTTCGGCCACTTGCCAGTAACAAAGAGTCCCTTGTTTGGCGCCGAGCAATCTGCAAGTGAAATGTTAAGCATGATGCATAAATCGGGAAAAATGCAAGGCAAATGGAGTAAAAGAGTACCAGGTTTGTCCCCGCTACCGGGGGACCCTCGTACTCGAGGGATTCTATAAGGCCTCTCAATCGCCGATCCGGTTCTGGTTGGGAAGGGATAGTCAAGGAGAGGGTTGATCGGTCCTCATTCGAAATTGCCGGACACCTTGACCAGGACGTTGCCCCATTTCTCGGTGTCATAGAGGCGGTCCACTAGGTGATCGAAGTATTGACGGGTGGTGAGGTAGTATTTGTCGTATTTGGGGTTCCTCGACACCATGTACATCAACATGAGGTCCCCCAGTGTGAACGGCAAATTGTTCGATTCGGCCAACCTTATCGCCGAATTGAGAATTCGCCAGGTGTTTACCGCAACCTGGATCGGCGCAAGTTTGTAGTCCAACAGGAAGTAGCGTAAGAATGGGCTCAAAGGAAATCTAACCCCACCTTCGGTGATGGCAAACAGGGGGAGTACGATGAAATCTTCGCCGAAGGTGACTCGATCGGTGGACACCCTCTCTACCAGGACGTCGTCGGGGATCGAGTATTTCGTCCGAAACTGTTCTGTGAAGCCCCCAGGTCCGTCGCCGTAGAAATGGTTGTACGGCATTGGACCAAGCCCGGACGGCAGTGGGGGAATAGTGTCGATGTCCCGTGGTGGTCTTGAAGGGGCGTTTAATCCTCCTGCCTCGGATGTGTTCAGAGGATCGGCGGACGAGGTAGAGGTACCAGCTTGGGCACCAGCTGCCATCCGTTCGGCGAGATTTTCTGGGTCAACGTCTGCTCCGGCGGTTTGGCATGGAGAAGTCCCCCGGGCTATCTGAGAGCCCCTCACTGCACTATCATCCGGCGGAATGTGGATTCCGGGGATGACGGGCATTCCAGGGAACCGGGGAAAGTTACTGGAGCTCTCATTGAAGCTCCTGTATCCTTTGCCGAGGCCCTGGATCGTCTCCAACAGGCTTGGATAGGCTTCGGGATCCACGTCTGGAGAGTTGATGCTCGAGTCCACCATGCTGAAGACCTAGAAAAAAGAGAAGGGGGAAGGGGTGAGAATTCCTACTTCAGCACGGCTGTTCTCTTGCACCTGACTTCCACCGAGGGAGATCCATCGAGATCTCCCTCGGAGAAAGACGCGGGATTGATTTCCCAAGATGGGAGGATGGGCGCCGGGCCGTACGCAGCAAGGGCCCCCGTCTTGGGGGTTCCAGGTCAAAGATTACGGCCAAAGGCGGCCGGAAAAGTAAGTTTATTTTGGAACGGGCATCTTTGGCACAATGAGGGCCTTAAAGCATGGTGGGATTTGACAGAATAACCAGTAAGCAGCAGAGATACCTGAAAATCCAGACGGTGAGCGACGGAGAGAGGCGGAGCACTGACGGGTTGCTGGTGGCAGGAACGGACACTCTGACGATCTAGAGCGAGAGAGTGAGAGCAGGAAAAGTGATTCCGCCTCACTCCCCCTTCTCTTATATAATGGTAGAAAAGGGGGGAAATGGGACTTGGAGGGTCTCGCGCTGGAACCGAAGCGACACCACAACCGTCCAGTCCCGTTGCGCCACGTGGAGGCCAACGTTAATCCGTACTCATGGGATCCTCTTTTTGTGCCACGTATCGTCGTAAATCGTCCTACGCCACGCCCCAACCGTTCGATCTCTGATCCTCAACGATCCCATCAATCCCTTCTGCAGTAGGACATCATTGTTCTGAGTTCAAACCATCTTTTCATATTCCCCGTGGCATTCGGCGAGATCCTATAGGATATCCGAGGCACGGAGACCGCCAGTCAACTCCCTCCGTTCTTTAACCAGGGCCGGAGGGAGTTGAGGGGCTATTGTGGCGGACGAGGCTCGTAGGGTCGTCTGGAGGTACGGTTCGGTTACTTGGGGTCAGCCTATTGTCTGACGCCCCTCTATTGGATTGATTCACTAGACGGGTGGGACGGCAAGTAGTTCGGCAGATCATCGTTGATCATGACGTGGTCTAGATCCCTCGGCGGACGTGGCGGTGTGGTTCGTTCGGCGGATCCTTGCCGAGCCTCGTGTGTGGTCACCGCGAGGACAAGAAATGGGTTCGGCGACGGCGTGCCGAACCCATAGTTCCCAGTCGTAGCCAGAGTGGCCTGGCCGGCGCGGTGCCTGGGCACCGAACCACCCCTATTCCCTGATGAGAAAAGGAAGTGTTGAATAGGGAGACAGGTGGCGTAGTGTTGCTTCCCTAAACAACGGGAGCAAATCGTGGAAGCAGTTTTCGGCAACCCAGATCTTTTGCTTGATTTGAGGGGGAGTGATGATCAATGCGTGATCTTCGGGGGTGGGTTGATCCATTCACCCCCTCGACCTATATAAGGGACAAGGATGGCACGTAAGAAAGGTAACCTAATTACATACGAGATATAACCTTCTCTTGAACTGACTAGACCGTCGGAGTGCCTATCCCGGATCACCACCACCCGGGTTTGGGCACTAACACGGTTGTTTCCTGTGCAGGATTTCGACCAAGGCTAGCCAACTTACTGTGTCGCTCTTCAAGGTTCCATCGGAGAAAGCACGCCACCACAAACTCTTTCTTGGGGCCCAAACTTGGACGGGGAAAAATCCGATTCCCAATAAGAAAGCGGCATCCATGTATGTTGGTATGGTAAAAGGGTTTCACACTTTGAGGGTGTTCTTCTAAAAAAGCCAAATGGCTTTCCGCCAAAAATAAGCCAAATAAAGCAATATAAAGACGAAATTAAGCCAATAAGACAATTTTTTCGTCTTTATTAAAAAAAATTGAATTTTGGTCAAAAATTTTTATTTTTAGATTCCTCTTGTCGTGAGGATGCAATAATTCCTAAAAAAATTAATAATAAGCTAAGTGATACGAAAAAAACTTGAATAAGGACAAAAAATAAACCACATTTGCTTATTTAAAAGAACAATCCCTTTCTCGTCTCTCCTCCATAACCATAAGAAAGTTTTCTCCGGCAAGGCTTCCTTTGGCTCTCGGTCTTAGGTCTGGTCCACACCCAGAAATCATAAGCAGAGGTAAGCTTTTTTCCTTCCACCTCTGTTCGACTGTTTAGAAAACAACAAAACAAAGCGATTGGTCGAATTGTTAAAAGTTCACTGTTCAATTGTTTTGGGATAGTTCCAAGTTTTTGAGTTTTTTTAATGCTTTCTTGGGTACCAAGTAATATAAATTTACTAATTTGTCTTCTCTCTGTTGCCGTTATTTTCTTTTCCCTATATCCAAAGCAACAGGATTCCACGAGTATGTTTTATTATGTTTCTTGAAGTTTCTTTAATTTACTAATTGTTTTGACATTACCATTATGGCTTCACTCTGTGTTTATGTATGGATGCCTAATTTCTCGGTTTTTCGGCTAAGATCAATTGTGTTTATGTATCTGTGTTTGATCTTAGTGATCAGAACCTATGTATTCATCGAGTGGTCGACTTTGTTATAAGTTCAATTCAAATTGGATAACAAAACGGTGCAAAAGAAAATGGTAAGTCGTGTAACCCTAATGTAATGAGATTTGATTTTGTTACTTCCTTAATTCAGGGCAGACACAGGGGGATGCAAGGTTGCCCCGGCCCCTACGCAAGTATAAATATTCCCACTGGATATACTAGTTTTCCATGTTAGTTTGGAAAAGTTTCACGGATTATTTGGCACCTCTAAGTACCCAAGGTGGAAACAAATCAGCAAAGTTCCTTCCTATGCATTGGTGGCGCGAGTAAAATTTAGGTGCAAGAACGTATATATACACACAATATTGACCCAAAACCTAGCAAGTAGCACTAATATCTATGGACTATTTTTTTATTATTATTATTTTTTGATATACATGTATCTCTTAATAAGTAAGGATGGATGTATTGTTATCAATGGGATAATACAAAGGCCTCCGCTATTTACGAATTCTGCGTCCGCTATTTTCTTGATAAAGTAATTTTTTGATGTTATAGTTCTTTATGCTTTGTTTTGTTTTGATCTTGGATAAATGTGTAGATTTTCGATGAAAAATAATATTAGTTTCCTTTTGATTTTAGTTGCTGAACCAAAAAAATGAATAAGGATGGATGTATTGTTATCAGTGTGAGAATACACAGGCCTCCGCTATTTACGAATTCTGCATCGGCGGTTCAAATTTTCCTCCTTTCTTTCTGGTGCTAGGAATTTGTTGCTGTTTCTAAATTCTTTGATGTACTTTTTGAAAGTAATTTTTGACGTTACAATTCTTTACGCTTTGTTTTGTTTTGATCTTGGATAAATGTGTAGATTTTCGACGAAAAATAATATTAGTTTCCTTTTGATTTTAGTTGCTGAACCGAAAAAATTATTAAGTTTCAATTTGGTATTTTCCCTTCATTTTATTTCCTTCCGCTTTCCTCCAAAACAAAAAAAAGTTCGTAATTTCATAGGTTAATTTTCTCCTTGGACTTTGATTGTTGATTCTTTGATCTTTGGCTGAATTTTCACTCTTCAGTGTAAACTGTGTTATGCTTGACAGTCAAACTCCATTAAACGCACAATCCTCTCACCCCGTGCCTCACCAAACAAAGAGTGAGAGGAGACCTCCCATCAACGCTCCAGTTAGTATCAGTTTCTTTATTTGAGCTACTATTAACCAAGAACTGCTTATTTGTAGTTGAAGGGACGAGGTCTGAGTACTGTCCCTGTTAGCATAAATTTTTTGAGAGACCAGTGGAAAATATATTCAGCAAATGCAATTATCATGTTTGTGTTGGAAAGATGTTTAAGATTACCAACAAAAACAATTATTGTTCCTGGTTTCTGGATATTTGAGAGTGTGACTATGGGAAAAATGTAGGGGTTATATTGTTGTACTCGGTAATTCTTTTCTTGGCTTTTGTTTCTTTCGCATAGTGGATGGTTTTATAATTCTACTTGATCTTTTGACCATTTGTTTTTTATTTCGAACCATCAGCAAAAGAATTTTCTCGTTGCTTTCAAATATGTTACATGGACTCTTTGAATGTAGGAAATACACTTCAGAAGTTCAGACACTCCATTGGTTGTCAAGGGTGTCCAAGATGTGACACCCATGCAGCAAGCATAATTAGTAATTAGAGTTTACTGTATTATGTATCGGATGCTCTAATTATCATGGAAAGAAAAATGTAGTTTTAAGAAGAATATTTCTTCGGTCCATGTCTCCTTACTCCTTACTCATGAGCTGAAGGGCCTTCTCTCCTCATTCAGACTCTTACGAAGAAGCCCTTTTAATGTTTTGGATTTTGTTTCCCTGGATTTAGAGGTGTGGGCATCCATTCCTTAGTTGCAGGGAGCTCCTAAAGTGGTGCCGCTCCCACCTTGGGAGCCCACTCTTGTGCTCCCAACTAAGGAGCTTGACGGGATCCCGTTTCCATCGAAATGGGAGCTCGTTCTGTATGAAAATGGGAGCTTTTATATGATATTTGTATAGAAAACAAGGATATATCACTTGGCTTTATTAATTGGTCTTTGTTGAACTCATTTATCTAGCCTAAGTTATGATATCTTGAAAAGAAAATCATATATTTTACCACTAGCCCATTTTTTACACTTATGGAGGACTTGGTCCATATTTTTACTTCTTAAATTATTATACTTTTTAAAGTGAATATTCTTTGCTATATTATTTTCATAATATAAGTACATGCTCCCAACCTTGGGAGCTTCTATATTCCCCTGCACCCGCTCCCGCTTCGTGCACCTAAGATCCATTCCAAACTCGTATATTCTTTTAGTCGCAGTCATTCAAGAAACTTAATCATGTGGAGAGCAAATCCATCAATCCACTCTAGGGTTTCGTAGTAACAAAAGTTCAATAACGATAACTGTTCAACATCTTTCCTTTTTTGAATTTATATGCTCAATTGTGTATTCTTATCGAGAATCCTTTTTTTTTTTTGAAAGGGAATTTTTTTTTATTAAACATCCTTTTGCTATCCTCACTAGAAAGAGCCAAAGAAAAAGAAAAACACAATGTGGTACAAAGTGGCAAAGGCATCTGAATATCTGGCGATTACCGGTGCTGGTATTGATAACATAAAGCTTGCGAAGAAGGCCTTCATATGGCCATGCCAATCTTGTATAGTCTTTGATATAACGCCAATCAACTTCTACTTCGAAGTCAATGCCATGAGTTCAGAGAAACTTTCATTCCTTCTTCCTGCTGTTTTCACCATTGGCCCACGGGCTGATGACCACGAAAGCCTCTTGAAATACGCTAAGCTTCTCTCGCATCATGATCGCAATTCCAGCCATGTTAAAGAGCTTGTGCAGGGTATTATTGAGGGGGAAACAAGGGTGATTGCTGCTTCCATGACTATGGAAGAAATTTTCAAAGGCACTAAAGATTTCAAAAGGGAGGTTTTTGAAACGGTTCATTGTGAACTTAACGAGTTTGGGCTTTTGATCTATAATGCCAATATTAAGCAGCTGGTGGATGTTAGAGGACATGAGTACTTTTCTTACTTGGGGCAAAAAGTGCAAATGGAAGCAGTGAATCAGGCCAAGGTTGATGTGGCAGAAGCGAAGATGAAGGGTGAGATTGGAGCTAAGAAAAGCGTAGGGCTTACATATCAGAGCGCTGCCAAAATTGAGGCGGAAACCAAGATTATGGCCACACAAAGGCAAGGTGAGGCGACGAAGGAGGATATTAAGGTGAACACAGAGGTTAAGATTTTTGAGAACCAGAGAGAGGCTGATGTGGCAGTGGTGAATGCTGAGCTTTCAACCAAGAAGGCAGGGTGGGGCCAGCTAGCAATGATGGCTGAGGTGGAGGCGGTGAAAATGGTGGCTATTCGAGAGGCTGAGTTGCAGAGGGAGGTGGAGAAGAAAAGAGCATTGGCAGAAATAGAGAAACTCAAGGCTGAACATCTCAGCAAGGCTAGTGTCGAATATGAGGTTAAGGTATGTATTTTGAATGTTTAATGTCTCCTGAGCTTCATTTATCCCTGTCGTACTTTTCACAACTAGGGGCAAAAAAGGGCTGTTCATTATAACCCTTGCATTTTTGGTTGGAAGGAAAGATAGAGTTACTATTGGGTATTCAGGCTCCCAATGTTTTACTCCCTCTATCCCAAATTGTTGTGCTTGTTTCTTTTTTAGGACGTCTCAAAAAATTGTCTATATATATTCAATATAATCTTGTTCGATAGATTTCAATTAGTTTTCTTTAACAATGATCTCAAAATCATAAAAAAATATTGTAAATTGTGAGATATAGACAATTTTTTGTGAGGTCCCAAAAAAGAAATAGGCACACCAATTTGGGACGGAGGTGGTATTAAAAGGCCACCCCACACACGGGCGTGCTTCGCCTCAACCATGCAGAAACATTGGGTTAACACACTGCTTGTGATTCTTGTACGACTTACCCATTGGACAGGATGTGTGATTGAACCTTGAGGGAGAAGGGTACTTTGAATATTTTGAACCTTGAGGGATGAAGGGAACTTTGATACTTGCAAGTGTGCCTTCTTGTATTATTTCCCAAGAGGTAGGGTTTGTGCTTTGAAGTTTGACCATCATTCTTGCGAAGCCAAGTCCTATTGGGTGCTTTGGGTTGTGCTTGGGCAGTCATATCAGTAGATTAATTGGTAGAAATATGGATATGAAAATTATGTTGCCCTTGTGGCGTAGCACCTTCAAAGATGATCCTTTTGTCCATTAATTATGGATTCCATTTTCCTCTACTATAGATTTACATTTTCCTTTACTATAGATTTATGTTGTTGGAGGTCCAATAGAAACGTAACATCTTTTGAAAGTTCCTATGGTTTGAAATTTGCGTGGCAGTAGGATAAGTGATTGGCCTGCCCCGTTTGGAAGAAAGCCTCTAAGCTTATATTTTAGCAACCACTTAAGATGTCTATTAGTTATAAGATCTATTTCTACCAGTTCATTTTCGGCAGAATGGTACTTAAGTCAAGCTAAGAATTAAATGTCTGGTTAATGTCTGAAACAATTCACAGGTGCTAGAGGCAAACTGGTATCTCTACAATGAGCAGAAGGCTGCAGAAGCAGCATTCTACGAGAAACAAAAAGCCTCCGAGGGTGAACGTCTGGCAGCCGATGCACAACTGTATGCTCGGCAACAAGCAGCAGATGCAGAGCTCTATGCCAAGACGACGGAGGCTCAGGGACTGGTGGCTCTTGCAAAGGCACAAGGGATTTACATCTCCACCTTGTTACAGGCTTTAGGAGGAGACTACAATGTATTGAGAGATTACTTGATGATCACTGGTGGAATGTTCACAGACATTGCCTGGATCAATGCAGAAGCGATCAAGGGATTGCAACCAAAAATTAGTGTTTGGACAATTGGTGGGGAGGGTGCAGATGGAGGGGGAGCGGGCAGTGCCGCCATGAAAGAGGTTTCCTCGGTTTACAAGGCATTGCCCCATTTGTTTGAGACTGTGTATGAGCAGATCGCTATGTTGATGCCACCGCAGATGGAGAGTCTGGCATCATGCCAACTTCCACAGTGATTAGCGTTATAGGAGAATGATTTAAGAACACAACTTTAATCAGGAAAGTTAACCAAAATACGGGATTATTTAAATGATGAAGCTACATGGTTGGGTGTTTTGGTTCGAAACGAACTAGTCACAAAATGCCACATGATTGTCTTTGCAGCATTACATTTTACTGGCATTTGGTGGATTTGACTTCCACGGTTGTCTAAAGGTTTGGAATGAATTTCTTTTTTCCCAAGTATGGTGTTTTAGTGGATCAACTTGTCAAAGAAATTGGTTCTAAGCGTAGACTGTTTGGCACTTAAGCAAGTAATTACTCTTTCACTTTCATATTCTGATCCTTAATTTCATCCTTACGCAGTTGTAACTTGATTGATTGTTTTAAAATATGTGCGTTGAAGGTGTACGTAAAATATTGAAATTGAAAAAAAAAAAAAAAAAAAAAACAATAACCTTGCTTGAATGATGGAGGGAGGATGTAGAGGAGGAGGATTAGGAAGAAGCAATATCATCAAGTTGGAGGGAGGATGTAGAGGAGGATGTCGCTGGAAATTTCTCCGTCTTTTGTCGCAAATTTGTTCAATCCCATGCCTAGCTATATGGAAGTCTTGAACCAAATTACAGAGATCAGGGGATCGAAGAACAACTAAGGGATACCACACCGGCATTGGCTTTTAGAAGCCAACCAATGTGCACAAGAGTTACCCCCAACGATCGAAGGAAGGGTACATTACAATTTAAAATAAGAGCTTGGATGTCGTCCGCTCAAGTACGAAGACTCCAATCTTCTGGTCTATCTATTCAATAGGAATAATTTATCATTCAACATTTTATTCATGTCAATGTGACTACTTTATTAAAAATTGAATGAGTTGCTGTTCTTCGATTTGTCAAATGATACACTGGCACATTGGCATATTGTAGTGCATGTACGTTGTTTGTGTTGGCTGAGTTTATTTATTTATTGTAATTACAGATGAAACAGCACCACATTAGTATGTTGTATAAAACTTTTTATATTATTGTGTTTATAGACATCTTCAGAAAAAGAGAAAAAAAGAGAGTAAAGAACCGAGGCACACGGTTTTCTACTGATTCCTATGGATTTTTGTTGCCCAGGTCCATTGGCCAACGAGAATAAAAGAAAATGGTCGGTCTTGCAAATTTGTTCAAGTTGGTCTATTTTGATCACATATGATTACTTCTTTTTTAATCATCGATCACATGATTATTTGTGTCTGCAAAGAACTAAACGAATCCAACAATTGGGATTCGATACAAAGAAAAATGAATGGTTCCAACCTAAGTCACAACAGTCGTGAGAGCGGGAATGGGAGTGTGAACACGAGTGTAAAAACGTCTTTGAAACACATCCTAAACTATTAAAATCCGCAAAAGGAAGAATTGAAGTGCTAGCATAGAATAAGAATTGACAACAGGAGCGTATGACATTTTGAAGGATTATGCGACTACAGTTGCAACCATGAAACTCAACTTAGGATATATAACCCCACAACAGGACATAACACACCCTGAAGTTATTGTCAAAGGCATTTTTATCCTAAAATGAAGTGAAAAATTAGCACTTTCAGATTTAGGCATTGTTATCATCATGAAACGTTTTTCTTCTTGAGCGATTTTTTTCCGGATTCTGGTCATAAGTTTTCTTTTTGATGAGCCAAAAAAGCAAAAAGATATCAATCAAGTTTATAAAATCTAATAAATATATATGAAATAAGTCAAATGAATAGAAAATTTCAATAGGGGAGGGGAGGATGCTAATTAACGTCCA
This sequence comes from Rhododendron simsii, assembly GCA_014282245.1. Lineage (NCBI taxonomy): Eukaryota > Viridiplantae > Streptophyta > Magnoliopsida > Ericales > Ericaceae > Rhododendron > Rhododendron simsii. The sequence goes on from CM024961.1 coordinate 14,092,093, forward strand.
AGCGTCCTCCAATTTTAAGCTCATTTTAGATTCACAATGGGAAACTTGCGTAGAGAATCATTCTTGTAGAAAAAACTTATTCAAATATCTCCTCCTCCTCTTAAAGAAGAAGCAGTTTCATTTTGGCCCAATTTGGACAATTATACCCCTCCATTGTTGGATGTTGTTCTTGGTCGATTGGGTAGTATGGTTGTAATGCCCCGAATTTTGGGTACGTTTAATAAGACATTTTATTATAAAAACAAAGTGAGTCTGGCTCATTATTACATCATAAACCTTACAAGTACTTTTATTCAAATAACGGAGGGAACTAGAGCTCCTACTACTGCTCCGCTTCTTTCTCCATCCTGGCTAGCTCCTCGGCTCCAAAGGCCTCCAAGGTGAAGATCTCGCCATGTTCGTGTATGAGATCTGATACATTATATGGGCGTCGCCACCCATATAATATGCCAGGGTCACCAAAGGTAACACCATGAGCTATGAAAGCTCAATATAGTAAACCCTGCCCACTAACCCTAACTTACAAACAATAGACATAGTTTCTATGCAAAATAGTTTAACAACACATCCTCATTCACTATTCAACTATCGTTGGTGTCCAAGATTTCAGAGTTTCTCCTACGCGACTCGTCGTAGACCGTGTCACCATTTTCCACTTTTCTTTTTCCAAATCAACATTTCCAAAATTTATTTTTTAAAACACCCAACCTGTCACACCCTCGATTTTCAACATAAATAAATAACCAATTCCAAGAAGATTCTCGCATAATATGAATAATACCCAGAATGAGATTTCCCACCTGCTTAATTACAACAAGGTCCACAAGTTTATGATATTACAACTTTGGCACCACGGCCCAAATTAAGGTAAGTACATGTACAAAGTCTTAAGTATATTACAATGCTTTGTCAAAAGATCAAACAATGAAAAATTAGTTACAATACCATCTCTATCCAAAAGTAACCAATACAGAGATGGATGAGTAACTAAATCATGTTAGCTTCCAAAAATCTTCGTTTCCAAACACACCAAGTCATGCAACCTACTGCCCTGCATTCGAACCTGAAAAGAAGGATTTTGTTGAGCTATACAAGCCCAGTAGGAAATTCTCTACAAAATCTATATGTAATGAGATGATGAGCATGAATGCAGCAAACCGAATTTAACATCAAATCCAAATGAATGTACGTTAACACCACTTACGAAATATCATAATATGCTCACACACACACACACCTCCCAACAGTCCTCCACCCTTTACGAAATTGTGTTTCCACACCTAGCGACACAATAAACTCCACTCCTCGCGACATTGTGTTTCCCACACCTTGCGACACAATATACTCTACCCCTCGCGAAATTGTGTTTCCCACACCTTGCGACACAATATTCTCCACACCCGCTTCACATCAATAACCAAATACATCACATATAACTCAAGTCCATAATACTACTTTCAAAGAATACGCAATTCTCGAGTCATAAAACATTCCATTCAACCATTTATGGCAAATAAACACTTAAAATCACGCACAATCATCGCAAAACATGTAGAAGAAGAGAGAAATCCCTACCAAAATAGGTTTTGAGCAAAACCCTAAGTCTACCAAGAACAATAAGCTCGAATCCTCCAAAGACAAGCTTCACCCAAGCTTGGACACAAGATCTAGAGCAAATAAAGCCCAAAAACGAGAATAACAAGCAAAGTTCAACAAATAATCGAGGAGAGAGAGAGAAAAACGTGTATAGGTATCAAAGAGTGAGAACAAGAACACAAAACTCACCCTTGGTTCACCAAATGCAAGAATCTTGTGATTTTGAAGAAGAAAACCCTTGGATCTTGGAGATTTGAGGTTGAAATCAAGAGTTTTGGGTGAGATTGGAGTTGGGTAGGTGAGAGGGGGTGTTTCCAAGTGTATTTCGTGGGTTTGGGAGTGAGAAATGACCAAAGGGGGGTATTTATAGAAGTCCAAAAAGCGTGCTGTAAATTGCAGAAAGAACGCAGCGGGTACCGGTATTGGGCGACTCCCAGTACCGGTACTGGAGCCTTCAAAAATATTGATTTTGAACACCTTCTGGAGAGTGGGTACCGGTACTGGGGAAAAGCCAGTCCCGGTACCGGCTAGGCAGAAAAGTGAAAAATGTTCAACGGACTCCGGAACGAACCCAACTTGATACCAACACCCCCAAGCAACATTATAACATCAAAACTTACATTTTACTAATCTCCGAGAGTCCGACACGCAACCGGATACGTATATCCATACACCCCCACGAACATACGCACGACTTTAATAATAAAACTATTCTCATGCACAACAAATGATTTTTGGAATTTGCATTAATTTTATGGGTCTTTACACAACCTCGGTTCTGCCGCTCCGGGTTCCTGAGTATCCGCACAATGGTTCCGGCGCTCCGGGTTCCCATTGGCACACAATTGCATTGGCACCTTTCCGCGGTAACCAAGCCACACACCCTACCTCAGTTCCGCCGCTCCGGGTTTCCGGGTATCCACACAATGGTTCCGCCGCTCCGGGTTCCCATTGGCACACACAACACACACATAATGCCACCCAAAATTGGTCATTATGTAGTTTCAAAAATATTTCCTTCCCCGGAAACACATTTTTCTAGTTAACCACACCCTAGGTGCCATGTTTCTAACTTTCTCGATTTTAGTGTCTCGTTTTCATGCATAGACTCCGCGGTAGGATTTTCCAGACAAGTATTCATCATTCATTTGAAATCTTGAAACTAAACTAGCAAGATTATCCAACTCTATATTATTTAGCATGTTCAAATCACAACTTAAAGCATAACGCCACATGTACGGACGCCCTTGGAGTGAAAAATCACTTATACTTTATCATGCATCTCAAACATTATAGGTGACAGATAACCTTATATACTTAGAGTTAGAGTGCAAGAATAATCTACTTTTCAAGATACGGTTCTATACTATACGTAGAGTTAGTAGACTAGGGACTCTACCTTACTTCTCGGCGGTAGTGGCGACTACGGAAAGTAAGTTGACGATCGGGCGGAGTAACTTCCTACGGTATGCTTCCGGTAGCCTCGGGAGGGAAAGGTTTCTCTCGAAACTAGATCTTGACTAAACTACTTAAACTTTTTGGATCGAAGGGTGGTCGAGTGGTGGTTTAGTAGCGGTCTTGAATGAGTTTCTTGAAGAACACAACAAGAACTCAAGAACAAGAAGAACTAAGCAAGAACAAAGGAAGAATACAAGTTTTTCTAGAGAGAGAAGTTGCTAGGTGAAGGTGTGAGTTGAATGGCAAGAATGAGGTGCTATTTATAGCAAAAGTCTTGGTTATTACCCAAGGGATAAAATTTTCCCTAGCAATTATTATCCAATGGGTAAAGATTTTTCAAGAAAAATAATAGGCCAAAAGGTACAAGGTACTAGATTTCCAAATCAAATATCCTATTAAAGTAATCTAATTAGGCACATGTTTTGATTAAACTAATAGATATTGTACTAAATAAATCTAGGGTTTTGATATTCTCCAATATTTTAATGCATAAAAGTACATGGGAATCCAAAACTTGATTATTAAAACAAAGCATTGTACCTTGTTGGAAGATTAAAGCTATTACCCAAGGGGTAATAGTTTCCCTAACAGTTATTAACCAATGGTCAATGGAGGGGTGGAAGAATATCTCATAAACAATGCATATATATACTAGCACATGTGTACTAAGTCAATTCTTTAGTCATCCAAATACATATATAATATATACATAGGTACTTATGTAATCTAGGGAGATCATCTTCCCATTAAATTAATCCAATTGGGTACAAAACCCCAATATAAAATAATATTGGAGTACTTAGGAAATCTTAGGCTTTAAACCAATAAGAAAATAGTTGTTTAATAACCCTAGTGCTTAGTTGGAAGATTAACCTTATTACCCAATGAATAATAAATCCCCTAGTATTTATTGTCCAACGGACAAAAGTAATGAGGAAACTTTCATATTAAAATAACCAAAATGTCCTTTTAATCAATTATAAAATTCTATTTTTATATAGATATTGGTACTTAACCAAATCCATCAATACATACCTTTAATATAAAGAATAGGGTTTCTACTATCCAATGGATAAAAGTTCTCTTAACTTTTATCGTCCAATGGATAAAGAAGAAAACCAAAATAATAAAAGAAAATAAATAAATAATTCCCTAGTCTAGGGTTGAAAAGGTTTACAAGGTTCAAAGATGTGCAAAAAGGTCCATCTATAGTAACTAGGTGACTTGCTAGCTTGGTCTCTCCAACTAGTTGGTTAGAAGCTAACTAGACTTGCCAAGTAGGGCCTTTAAGTCAAGAAACGAATTTTGAAGGGTAAAAGTGTAATTATGACAAATTACAAGAAAATAAAAGAAAATTAAAGCAATCCAATAAAATTCAAATTTTTAACGAAATTTTTACTTACTAAAAATCAGGGTTGTTACAATGGTAATTTTACTTCTTCCACTTTGTGGGCTACGTGGCTTCCTCTGTTCACGTTTCTTCTCCCACATAGAGGTGTCAAATGGGCCGTGCCGGCACGGCAAGGCACGGGCATGAGGCAGCACGGCACGTCACAGGCACGATCTTGGCCTGGCATGGCACGAGACAACACGGTTTTAGTGGGCCCGGGGCACGGCACGGGCACGACATGGGCACCGGCACGGAAAGTGGACAGGAATGGCATGACACGACACGGTTCTAGCAAGGCATGGCACGGGCACTGGCATGGGCACGACCCAGCACGACATGGGGGCACGAAAGGGCATGGAAAAACAAAAAAAATTAAATAAGCCAAATTGCTTTTTTTAATTTTAAAAAAACTTAAAACAATTTATATTCGGTAAAAAATATATGTTTACCTTTTTTTAAAGGTAAACAACTAAAATATTTAATTTAAAAAAAATTTCTTAAAAAAATCACGTGTTTTAAAAATCATTTTTTTACTTTTAAAAAATTATCAATTTTTATTCGGTAAAAAATATTTGCTTTTTTTTTTTTTGTTAGTAAAATAGGCTTTGGACCTTTGGTTTGTAAATTCAACATTACAAGATAACAAGTAAAAATAAAAATAAAAAAACTATCAAAATATTTATGGTGCAAGAGTAATTTAATACGAAATGAAACGTGCAAGAGTCATATATTAATATTATTTACCCCAAATCTAACGAGAAATAAGAAAAAAAGTGTCAAACAAAAAAGAAAAAAAATACATAGTAGAAATAAGGAAAATAAATAAATAAAAAGGGGATATCTGGACTAGGACTTGAGCATGGCTGTTCCTTTTCATTTTCTACAAGACAATACGTACAAACTTGAGACCACAATAATTTTCGCACTCTAAAACTTATCTTTTAATGCTTTGGAGTGCATTTATAAGAAAGGGGAGTGCAAAAATTGTAACCCAACTTGAAATTATGTTCATGAAGAATCTGAGGCAAACAATACCGGATTCAGCCATTCAGGTTTGGTAAACAGGCAAATAAGGATTGACAATGGAAAATGGAAAGTGATTCCTATCATAAAAGTAATGACATATTATTAACATTTTTTTTCCGATACTCTCCTATTTATTTTTAGAATTTACTACTATCTTCATTTTGGATAGAGGTGTCAAATGAGACTTATGCGACAATAAGGATTGGCACGGCACGGCACGGCACGATTTAAGAAAACAGCACGGCATGGCATGACACGACACGATTGAAAACGGCGCGACACGACACAATTTCAGAAAATGGACTGGCACAACACAACACGATTTCAGAAACGGGCCGGCACGACACGACACGATATGATTGGCAAATGGCACGGCACGACACGATTTAAGTAAACGGACTGGCACGACACAACAAGATTGACAAACGGTATGGCACGACACGATTTAAGTAAATATAGTAAACGGGCCGGGCCGGCACGGCACGGAGCACGGTTAACACGAAGTTAAAGGGGCTGTGCGGGCACGGCACGACCCCGTTTGACACCTCTGCTCCCACACAACACACATGCACACATAGGCAGAGGAAGATGAACATGATATGAGTGAGAGAGAGAGAGAGAGAGAGAGGGAAAGGAAGAGATGCGAGATGGCGGATTCGACGAGGTGATTCGGCTAGGCATCGAACTAACTCACCTTTTTTATCATCCTCCCTCCCTCATTTGATACCTCTTTCTCTCTCTCTGTGAAGATCGGAAGAACAATAAGCCTAAGCCACCAACGTCGGTCTTCTATAGCCTCCTCGCCACTGATGCCGCTTTTGGCCACCAGCCATAACCTTTTCAGGCACGGAGAGAGAGTACGAGCAAAGCAAAAAAAACTAGTTAACTCACGCTCCCAGGACGATCCCATCGTCAAATCTTAAACCCTAGGCTAGCAGAAATTGCATAAGGTATAAATATTTTCTGTGGGTGTTAATCCTTTTTGGCTATAGACCTAGGGTTTTCTTTAAATTTTGTTTCTATATATCTTATTTGCCCGCTTCGCACGTCTTTGTTAGTGCTAATTTCGTTCCTGTTTGGTTCGTCTAATGTGCCTGCAAATTTTTTTTTAGGGTTTTGGTTTGAAGAAAAGCAGAGAAGATATGGGCCAACAATTGCTGATCTACAGCTCCTTGGCTCCAGGAACGGTGATAATCGCCGAGTACACCAAGTTCATGGGGAATCTGACCAGCATCACCTCCCAATGTCTCAAGAAGCTCCTCGCGGACCTCGCCGATAAGCGGCCTTGATTTCCTGAAGCGTAACTCACTGAAAATTTTCCCCTATCCTATTTTTTTGTGTTCTGTTTAGTGGTTTGTTCTATGCTTTGTTCTAGGTTCTCGCTATAAAAAAGAATAGCTCTCTTTCCTTTTCGTTACGGTGGTCAACATCATACTTCTGTCCTAGTTTGGGCTGATAAGGTTTCATGTATTTGTATCTGCCGAGATCCTTCTTCAGATCTGTATGGCACAAATTACTGGAAAATAAACAATATCCTTATGCAAATATATAAATGCATGGTGGAATTGGGTTGTTGCTTGGTTATTATTTCAGCCGCGTTCCGAGACTTGCTAATTAATTACTTTTTTACCTTTGTGTTCCATTTTTTTGAGGAAGCTAGGATTAAGGTTTGTTCAACAAGATCCTCAAGTGTTCATTTCTTGAGCAATATATTTGAAAGTGTTTTATTATTATTATTTATCTAATCATTGATGCATTGAATCTCTCATGTCGCAGACTGCAATATTTATGGGGTGCAATAATGGAGAGATTGAGATAGGCTTCTCTAATGATACTCAAGTAAGGAAACCTTTATCACATTTCTCACTGCATATTTGAACAATGTAGTCTACTACACACTCAATTGTAAAATGATTATATCTTAACTCATTCCAGTATGATACTGGTATGATAGAATGTCAATCCTTTGATGAATAATTGAAGTACTATAGAGATATGCTCATAGGAAGTTGTTAAGGTGATAAAGTTATTTTCTCCAATCTAGGCCTTATGGTCACACTTGTTGGAAGCTGAATGAGTTTAAGTTGCAAGCAATGTATCTGGTTTCACTATTCTGTTATGTTGTGCTTCTTTCATTTGATTATTTTTTATATAGGTATAGCTCAGTAAAAATATTTTTGAAGTATGTGCATGTAAATTGTTGATGTATCTATGCCTATACAACCACAAACTGCAACCATAAGTGAATAGGAAGCCTTTTGCTATGTACAACTTCCAGTTCAAATACTTTTGCGCAACATCACACAAACTACAACCACAAGTAGATAGGAAGCCTTTTGGTCTGTAGAACTTCCAGTCCAAATACTTTTGCTTTCTCTAGCTTGCACAAACTGAACTACGATGTTAGCCCCTTTGTTGGGGCTTTGTGGAGTATTTGGGTCTTGCTTTGTTTTATTTTTCTACAGGCTGTGGCTTCTCCGATTGCTGCTCTTTGGTTTTGTGTCCGTCTGTTGCTGTGTGTCTATCTGATTTGGCCTATTTTGTTAGGGGTTGGTGGTTTTTGAATTGGGTCTGCTATTTTGTTTTGTAGATTTGGGGGCCTGGTGTGTGTCTGAGTCTTTCTATTGAGTCTTGTGTCTTGGGTCAGTGGTTCTTCCCATTTATTCAATTATCACAGTGGTTTACATTACGGCTACACATCAAGATTAGTAGGTTTGAATCTATTTTCCTGCTCTCTAGCTGAGGATGGTTTCTTGACCAAGGAAATTCTGATTTCCTTGTTTAGAGCTGTAGATGATGGGGTTCCTTTTTCTCTGATATTGCTATTTATCCATGTCAGTCCTATCCTATTTTCAACAAGTCAACCAGGTTTGCCTAGATTACATAATCTTAACTTTGAAGACTTTTTTTGTAGACTGCTCTCTTACTGCCAAGATTGTTCCAGATTCAATGTTTCTTGTCGTGTAGTACCATGATATGTTTATATCAGTAGATTATGGATCTTGTTCCTTTGATATTGCTATAAACTTTACCACTACTTGCCTATCCTCATCAAGCCTACCATGTTTCTGCCTATCCATGAAGTTGCAGACTGCAAAAAGGTTTGTTAGTCCCAGCATCAAGTAATCCAAGTGTGCATGTCCACGAAGTTTTGAAGCATGTCAAGAGGATTTCTTGTTCATTGCCTTGAACCTCCGGTTATCTATGAGTATATTGGAGTTTGTCTATTGCTCTGCCAAGTGACTATTAGTGTCCTAGTCAACTTTTCGTTCAACTCCAATTGGCCAGGGAGATCGTTTTAGTTAGCTCTGTTTTCACTTTGTTCTGCTTGTGAGATATTTGTATCGTTTGGCCATGTTCCTCGGCGTAGATGCCAACATTGTAGGGATGTAGATCTTGGTTGGCCATGTTCCTTGGCGTAGGTGTCAACATTGTAGGTATGTAGATCTTTTGTTGTGATGCCGTCTTTTCCGTTTCCTTTTAATCTTTGTTAACTATTGTACATTTGATTAATAAAATTTTCTTTTGCCGATTAAAAAAAAAAACATATATATTAACCTGTAATCAAACTCATGCACTTAATCAAACTTTTGAAGCTTACAATTCCACAAATATTCAACATTGCTCTCCTCAACGGGCATGATAGACATGCCTTGCATGTGTACCTCACCTAGTAAAGTATGAACAAATCACATTGGTCCAAGGAAAAATAGAACAATTCATTTTTTCTGCACTGGTGATTTGTTCAATAGTTATTAATGTTCAATCGAACTAAATTCTTATATCAATAATTTCTTTTTGCAGGATCATCTACGAGATGAATAAAAACTTGTGGGATAGGCTTGCCAAGAAATTGACCTGGTGGATAACACTTGAAACTTTAGGGTTTGCGGTCTCTTAATTTTCTAAGTTTAAAAATTGATAGGTTAGCTAACTTTCATAGGACCAGCTCATATTAAATGGGCTTCCATTAGTGGACTAGTGAGATTAGTCCCTCAAAAATTAGGCCTTGTTCTCTTTAGCTTTTTAGGACTTTTTCTTGTTTTGTTTTTACTTGAATTTTTTTTTCGCGTTTGTTAATTTTGCGTCAAATTTTTGTGAATTATTGATTTGTCTTGATGAGAGGAATTGGAAAAGTATTTTTTTTGTTTTATTTAAAATATTTTTTGAAAATATTGGATATAAAGTCCAAAAAGCTGACTTTGGGGGGTTTTATCTTGGATATTTTCAAAAAAGTTTGGATAAAAGTAAAAGAAAAATTGGGTTTTCCGATTCCTCCGGTTGAGACGAATCAATAATCTACAAAAATTTGACGCAAAAAGAAAAGGAGAACAAGGCCTTAGTCAAGAAGTGGGTAATTCGAACACTATGACTGTATAGAAAGGATTCAAAACTGAAGCTCTAGAAATAGGACATTTCTTGTTGAGAAGCATTGAGGTAGGACTAGGAGAAAGTAGACTTATTTTTCACTCACCACCATTTTGTAGGAATGACAATCTCATCTGAACCACTAGATATCTGAACTAATTCTCTTCGGGTATGGGTATGGCACAGGTGATGGGAAACCCGACATGATAGGTTTTCGGTTTGGTTTTGATTGTGAATTTCGAATTTGATTTGAGTTTGGAAAAAAAGCCCGACCCAATAACATCTCTGTTGGATAGTGAGATTATGATTGTAAACACAAGATTGGCTCACGTAATATTTTTTTTATATAATTGGGTGTTTGGGCCAGCTTACGCGCACCTCGACTAATTTCGGAGCCCTGAAGGCAACGATCAGACATAACCTCTGATGGCCCTAAAGGTTTGAGATAGTTGGTCTTGCGATGGTCAAGCATCTATTGTGACAATAACAATCTCTAATACACTTATATTTTTCAATATTACTACCTCCATTCCAAAAAAATTGTCTATATCTCACTATATATAATATTTTCGATGATTTCGAAATTCTTGTTCAAAAAAAATTAATTGAGATTCATCAAACAAGATCCATATTGAATATGAAATATTATAGATTAGAAGATATAAACCATTTTTTGAGATGTTTCAATAGAAAACATACACAATATTTTAGGATAGAGGGAGTATATTTTTACACATTTCAACACCCTTTTTTTAATCTTATTATCTATTTTTAAAGAAACCAAGCTAGAACAGTTAGTTTGCCTTATTACCTCTCTTAGTGGAGGCAGAGATTCGAGCCCCGTGAGGGGCATGGTTGGGATTTAGGGCTATAGACATCCTTTGAACTCTCTATTGACTAACATACTAACACCCTATTAATATATAAAGTGTGACAAAAAAAAAAAAAGAAAGTAGTCTATTTTTAGCAACATTTTCCCTAATGATACCCTTAGCAACTAACGAACCAACGAGAAGCCCTCCCTAGTAAAGTTGGTTGTCTTATCCTTCCTCCATAATGGAGGCAGAGGTTCTAGGCCTATGGGAGGTAAATTTGGAATTTCGGACTATGGACAGCTTCTGAATTTTCTGTTGACTAACATAGTAACACCTGTTTAAGTATATAATATTTGGCAAAAAAAACTAACGAACCAAACGGTACAACTCTTTGGTTTTCGTGAGTTACGGTGAGTATGTTCTGTTTAAAACCTTAAACGGGAACAACTGATCTACATACTACACACGGCATTCATGGCGGGCGTCATTCAAAACGAAACCAAAGTCCTGCAACTCATTACTCTCTCTCCCCCCCCCCCCCCCCCCCCTCCCCCTCTCCATATATAGAATGGTGCTACAAATACAGACCAAAAATCTGTACCAGTGGGTACAAATTCTTTTATGGGCCCATTTTGGGTCTCAAAAAAATGATCAGAGTCACTCATTTTGTATAAAATATTTTGTTATGGTCCCTACAAAAAATAAGTTAAATCCAGTATCGGTAAAAGTATTTCCGAAACATCTAAACTTTGCTCTATTGAATTCTAGAGCAAAGTTTGGATGTTTCACAAATACTCTTATCGATACCGGATTTAATTCTAGAGCAAAGTTTGGATGTTTCACAAATACTCTTATCGATACCGGATTTAATTTATTTTTTTTATTGGGATCATAAACAAAGTATTTTAAACAAAATGAGCGACTCCCATCATTTTTTTGAGACCCAAAATGGGCACAAAAAGGGGTTTGTACCCACTGGTACAGTTTTTTGGTCTGTACCAGTAGACTTTCTACCATATATATATATATACTAAAAATTGCCCGTGCCTTTTGAACGATCATTACACGCAAATAAATATTGCTTGAAGTATGACGCCACATCACCACCAAATCTTTTACGTGCAATATATCAACCCCTACCCAACGAATTCAACTACACAAAACAATAACCCAATCATATTCATAAAAAAGACAAAGTTCACTTTCAACCCTGTGGTTATCGTCATGTGCGGATACCCCCTTATGATTCAAAACTGACCACATAACGTACTTGTGGTTTTGAAAATGTGCGGATAAACCCCCTACCATCATATTGTTCATCCATATTAACAGAGGTGTATCTCACACGCCTCTAGAATGTAATCTGAGTCGTTCATAATGTATTAAATAAAGAATATAGTATCTCTGTAAAAAAATCATCTCGATCAGGTATCAATAAGTCAGTGATCTAATTTTTAGTAAATTCAAATTTGAAATTTTAATTTCTTAACAAAATCGATTCGACCATGAGCTTTTCATTTTTTGATTGACTTGAATTTTGGCATAAATGTAGTACTCATCAAATTTTACAATATCAACGGTTTGGATTCAATTTTTGGTATAGAGGATGGTGTGGTTAGATTTAAAAAAGAAGAAGAATCAAGGGACATGATGAGGGTATATCGGTATTTTAATGTTGTGTCTGTTAATGTGGATGAAAACATAACGGCAGGGGGTCTTTATGCACATTTTCAAAACCATAGGTAGATTATGTGGTCAGTTTTGAACCATGAAGGGAATATCCGTACATGACGATAATCACATGGGGTAAAAGGGGACTTTGCCCTCATAAAAATTGTCTGTGCCTAAAGGCACGATACCACATCTGTTTTCGGGAAGATGTTCATGTAATTCATGTGTATAGTCTAGTACTAGTTAACTATCGAAAACAATGCCAAATTTAAAGCCATCTAATTCATGAGTATAATACTTAAGGGATGTAAGGATTTAACTTGGCACATTGATCACAATTGGAGCATCACACTTTTGTACATGAATCCACCAACCTAAGGTAGTTTCAATTCATGATTGAAGAGAGATAAATTACTGATGAAACACCTAAAAATTTCAATATAGAGAAAACTAAAAAATTCTCTTCCATCTTCGTTCCCCGTTAGAGATTTCAGAAACACCCAGATGCTTCACTTCAACACCACTCGTTTGAAAATCTTGTGTACCAAAGCAAAAATAAATTTATCAAGTCAAGATAGAAAGAACGAAGTGGGAATCGCACCAAGAAACACGTAATACATATGTCCCTCCATTTCCAGATGTTCAACCCATAAAATAGTATCTAGAACAAAAATAGGTAATCATTGTTTGTTTATTTTTTGGACAGTCAACTTCAAAATCTCCAACATAATTTGAACTCGATCAGAATAAATTAAAGTAGGGGGTATTTAGCCGCAGTCATTATCCTCTCTCCTATATGGCCACCATCACCACTTATTAAGCTTCGAATTCTCTCAAAATTTGTTTCTTTACTAAGCTTAAAATATGGTCCATTTAACCTATTCCATTAAATTAAATTTCTAAAATAAAGAGGCTTACAATAACCAACAAACCGAAGCTACCAATGAACTAAAGCTATTTAATTTCAGCAAGTATATATACCAAATTATTCATGAAACAAATAATAACAACCAATGGAATAAAAAAAACTAATGTATAAGGAAATAGAGTTTCTAACCGAGCAAATATTTGAGTCAGTGAGATGGAGTGAAGGGTATCTACTTACGTAATTTAAAGTAGTTCCATTGAGGCATCAACTATTTTTTGAATCCTTCACCCCTGAAACAATTAGACACTAATCAATATTTTGCCCATTGAAATTTGGACAAATTAAGAATTTAAGAAATGATTATTCTATTTCATAGTCCATCTAAAGTTTGTTATGGGATTGTCACAATAATAAAGATATTCAGAGCATGGACACATTAAAATTTTGAGTAACTCCGTTATACCCTCTCAAAACAAATAGCCACTTCAATGCATAACTATTCAAACCAAGGGTCAAGTCAAAGGCCGTTAGACATGCCAGTGATGTCACACATGCGACTAATGTTAAAAGGCAAAGTAATCAAATGGAATGAAATAAAAGCACAGAAACTATCAATATAACAAAAAATTGATCGACTCCCCAACTATTTGAAGGATGACCTTACATTCAAAGGCCTTCAAGAGAAGCCAACAATAAACCAAATAAATGTGCACTCCTCAAATTGATCAAGAACAAACCCACAATATTAGCCAGATTAAGAAACAATGAGTTCCATTGTACCTTCAACAGTACCTGTCCATGTAAACATGCACACACACAAATATGAACACATAAAAGGTATGTCTTCCTTAGTCTCCAGTATCTAACCAACTTGATAGAATCTATCCAAACCAAACCAGACCGAGCCTTAAATCAACTCCCAATTAGAAACCCAAACTAATTTTCTAAACAACGTGGAGAGAGAACAAAGAACTGGAAAAGAAATGGAGAATTCACCGTAAGGATAGAGAATAAAGAACAAATTTTCTAAACAACTAATTTTTCAATTCACAGCTGTTTTTAAAAACATTAGAACAAAGGGACATCCCTGTGGAGAGAGAACCGGAGAGAGCGTGAGGGTCATATGGGAAAAAGTAATGGAAAGAAAACGTTGAGGAAGAGACAAAGAAAAGTGAAAATGAGAATAATTCATTACCAAAAATCAACGCCAATCTATCCCTTACACGATTTTAAATCATTACCAAAAATCAATAGCCAATCAAGCTTTCATTACCAAAAATGCACATAAATATTGAAGATCAAACTTTCATTACATTCTTTCATTACCAAAAATCATTACCCGAGCAAGCTTGATTGGGAACTAATTTTCTGTCATTATATTCTTTCATTACCAAAAATCGCCAATCAAGTCTTTCCAAAAATTAAGCTTCCCGTAAATTAAGTGAACATTTCCAAAAATTCAACAGTTAAACTGAAAAAATCATTTCCAAAAATTGAAAAAATCACTCTCAACCGCTGGATGAAATCAGTTTGAGCCGTCCAATGCCAATGGTTGGATGAAGGGTAGAGCTTTGTGCAGGGAAATGTGTGTTAAGCCAACGGTAAAGATTTATGTAGAAAAAATATGTGGGCCACCAAACTCTTGTATTTTATTAGGTATAATATATAGTCCGGTTCCCTACAGGGATCCTGCACGGGCTTACCGTGCGGGACTCCCATTTTCCGATCGAATTACGACGATCCGAGCCGCTCAAAGTGATTAGAACGCGATTTTAAGGGTACCCGCGAGAAATCAGCAAAAAAATAATCGGAAAGGGCTTGTTCTGAACAGTTTTTTATTAAACGATTCAGTAAAAAACTGCTCGGATTAAGCCTTTTCCAATCATTTTTTTTTGCTGATTTCTCGCGGGTAATCTTAAAATCATGTTTTGAACACATTGAGCGGCTCGGATCGACGCAATTCAATCGGGAAAGGGGAGTCCCGAACGGTAAGCCCCTGTGGGATTCCTCATTGGATCCATACTGTGTGTATATGTGTGTGTGTGTGTGTATATATATATATATATATATATATATATATATATATATATTTGTGTGTGTGTGTGTGTGAATATTCTCACTTTAAGCCCTAGCAGAGAAACGTGCAACCCAGATCTGTCAACGGATATTGTTATCTAAGCTTTGGTAGGTGGCGGGTGGATTTCAAGTCTGTCTTTTTCCGTTAGGTGCAACTATTGAATTTCTCATTCGTTACTTCCTTTTCTCCGTCTACCTCTATATCTATCTCTATCTCGTAGTACTAATAATCTACATAATAGGAGTAGTATTTTCTTCACGTCTTATTTTTCAGTGATATAAAACAAGCATCTTTGTCACAGTCACAAAAACATATAATATAGAGACACCAGCTGTCTTTTACATCCATCGCTACAAATTGGTGATTCCGCAGATATTGAGAGAGAGAGAGAGAGAGACAAAAAAATTGCTTCTTACAGCTGTTTAATAAGTGCTTGCATTATTGCATTTTGGCAATTTTTAGCTCTCTGTTGCCTTTGTTGACCTCGTCTTTCCAACTGGAACAATTTTCGCCCAGACAAATTCGAAATACTGGTCTGGGGTTGGTTCCTTTCCTGCAAAAAATAGAAAGATAGGTTTGTTTGTTTGCTCTCGGCTCTTGATTTCTTCCTCGGAATTATTCATTCGCTGTGGCAAAGATCATTTGGGTTGTTGGGTTTCGTTCTGATACGTCATCAAACAACTGGTGGGCTTTCCTGCAGTTCAATTTTTGTTTCATTATTTGACAGCCGAATGTTCTCTTGTACCCATCTTCAATTACACTTCCGATTCTGATTTGATCTTTTCTGTACTGGGTAATCAGTGCCTTTTGTTCTTTTACTCTTTTGTTGGGTTTTCCATTGCTGGGTTTTGGTCTGATTTGCATTTGAAGATCTTGGGGTTACTGTTGTATCTTCCCAGATTTTTATTCATCAAAATCTGTGATCATATAAGCTCTGAATTTTGGAGTGTGTAATAGTTTTTTCCCATCTGTTCGTTAAGAAAGTTGGAGAATGAAAGGAAAAGTTGGGACACAAGGGAGTTACTTTCTGCTGAACACAGGGCACAAAATCCCAGCCATAGGGCTTGGGACATGGCAAAGTGGGGGTGACCTCTGCGTAGAAGCCGTGAAAACGGCGTTATCGGTTGGTTACCGTCACATAGATTGTTCACATCTTTATGGTAACGAGACTGAAGTAGGGGAAGCACTAGCTGAGGCTTTTAAAGGTTCTTTAAAGAGGGAGGATGTTTTCTTGACTTCTAAGCTTTTCTGCACTATGAATTCACTCAATAAGATGGAAAATTCTGTTAGGGTATCTCTTAAGAGCCTCGGAGTGTCGTACTTGGATCTGTATTTGATGCATTGGCCTGAGAGCTCAGCATTTGGGGATGCCACCGATCCTCCTTCCAAGTCAGGAAGTGAGTATCGGCAGTTCTTGAATCGGTTCAAGACTACATGGAAAGCAATGGAAGATCTGGTGACGCTGGGTCTAGTTCGAGCCATCGGGGTTAGCAATTTCAGCGTCCAGCAGATCAAAGAATTACTTAAATTTGCAAATATTGTACCGGCAGTCAATCAGGTAGACTCCTTGTTCTTGGATTTGGAAAATTGTCGTTAGTTTACTTTGCGTTGCAACTTTCTTCAAGTACTTATCTTATCACCTGCTCCACTATTAAGTGGGGTTATAGCTCTTTAGAAATTAGTAGGATTTTGATTTAGATGAGATTAACATTTGGCGTCTGAATTCTGAAATCATTGTATCGAAGGATGCTGGGATATTTATGGTCATTGGTGAAATATAAACTATCAAATGTGGATGTTGCCATCAGATTGGCCTTATTAGTGCTTTCTAAAGCCATTAAATATTGATGTTGTACCACCCCTGTGATACAAAACGAGGAAGAGTTGATCATCTTCACCATTCCATTAGCTATCCATCAAAACAAGACCTGATCACACGAGGCAAACCACTGTTGGATTCGACTGGATCTTGATTCCCTAAATCAGTGTTGCCACATTCGTCCAACTAATATTTTTAGAAAAGAGTCGCTTCAAGGGTTGTTGAGAAAATGAGAGTTGAGACATGTCAAGTGTCTAAATTCAGATCATATGTCATGTTTCCCTCCTCTTCTTCTAGTCAGTTCATTCGTTCCTAGGAAGCATGTATGACATCATTCCTAGGGTGGCACTTTTGTGTCAACACGTGTCCAAACATTTCCGAAGAAAGGCATGCTAGTTATTGTTGGTTGTCGTTACTCAAGAGTGGCAGAGGGGGTAAGATTGAAGGTAGACGTAAGCTGGTATTATTTGGCTCATTACTTTTCACGTGTTGATTATTTGAAGCTGAATCAAAGTGTCCTTTATGTGTCGCGTCCATGTCCCATTTCTTTATTGCTCCTCTTAGTTTTATTCCTCCATTTTTTTTTCTTGTGTCCACGGACGATTCACATTATTCTGTCCTAGGAAGAGCAACCACCCAATTTAGAAGGGGGGGACTTGACTCAAATCTGAGAGGGAGACGATGCTTCTTGTTCAGGCACAATTCATTTTGTGTCTTTTTTTTGTGTGGCAGATATTCGAGTTATACAGCTCAAAAAATTTATGAAAAAGAAGAAAACCAATAGGATATAGTTTGTGCTACGTTTTAACCAACATATATGTGCCTCCACATATTTTTTGTCCCATCTGCAAATTATTTTGTTGCATTTGCAGTGTATGATTCAATGTGTCCTTGTGTGTCACGTCCGTGTCCTGTTTCTTTATTGTTCCTCTCTGTCTCATTCCTCCATTTTTGTCGTGTGTCCAAGGACAACTCTCGTTTGAATTATATAAGCTTTCTATTCCAGGAAGAGTAATTACCCAGTTTAGAAGGGTTACTTGACTCACATCAGAGAGGGAGACGATGTTTCTTGTTCAGGCACAACTCGTTTTAGTGTCTTTCTTTTATTGTGGCAGAAATCCAAGATATTCAGCTCAAAAAATTATGAAAAGAGAAGAAAACCAATAGTATATGCTACAATTGAACCTACATTTATTGTGACTTAACATATTTTTTGTGCCATGTGCAAATTTTGTTCCACCGGCAGTATATAGAAATCAAACTTTTATTATTTTGATGCCCTGTTTCTTTGTTGATTTGTTCTTCTTTTTTAGTATTTGCACGGACTAGAAATGTTATGTTACAGTGTGTAATTTTGCATCATCATCCTTCTCGGTTCTTTGTCCAATAAAATGTTTGTTTTTGTTGTTTGCTTTTTTATTTAGGATGCATGATGTACCTTTGCATCCCTTAAAAAGTTCATCATAATTTGTCTTTCTTTTCCACTTCTCCTCTGACTAAAGTGAGATGCAAGCTGCAGGGGTTTAAGGTTGTCACTAGGAACAACCATAAACCCAGAGGTCTCGTGTTCACTGTTCAACCCCCATTGGTAACGCCTGGACTTACCATATACCTGCGACATGTGGTTCGGTGTAGATATCTGAGTTTTACTTTGCAGTGTTGGGTCTGAAATGATCCTTGCTTGGAGGGGTTCCTCTTTAAAAAGATAGAAAAAAAAAAGAGATGCACCATGCATACACATAGGACGCTTATGTGATTTGTTTTTGTTTTGTGAATTTTCAGCTATGGTGATTTAATTCTTCTATGATCCATGTTCGGCTTTTACCAGGTAGAGTTGCATCCATTTTGGCGGCAAGATGAACTTGTCAAGTTCTGTCAATCAAAAGGTATCCATGTTTCTGCTCATACACCATTGGGAGTACCAACTTCCACTCCTGGACCTTCTGATAGCGGATCAGGCGGGGAAGATGAACCTGGGACTCCTCGCATATCTTTCAGGAGGTCGAGATCAGTACACGGCCCCATGTTGAAATTGTCAGTCGTTGCAGAAATAGCAGATAGGCATAAGAAGACTCCTGAACAGGTACGCCTTATTCAGTTATCTATTATTAGTTATGTTGATTACCGCAATCTTTTACTATGTTCGTCATAGTCACAAGACAGTCTTCATTAATTTTTACTCTTTCCCACTGTTGGTGCAATTTATTAGTCAAGTGGATATCAATTTCTGTGAATTCCGTGACACTCTACACTCTAGAATAAGATAAATGTCTGGACTTTGGAACCACTTTGTGAAGCTGCAGTCGACTTCCAGTTTGTTCACGATTGTTCAGTGATCCAAATAACTGCGCAGAAGCAGAATTTAAGCGATGAGATTTACCCAAAAAAAATTAATAGCGTTGTTCATTCTAAGGATACCATCATGACCTTGTTGATTCTCCATGAATACTGAGAAGAAAGCCTTTTTTAAACCTGTGCATTCACCTTTCTTTTTGGAACATGTACCAAAGCTAGTATATTGACCATGTCATATAGGAACGCGATATCCTCCAATTCACGAGTGACTTGGCAACTGGCTGCCAGAACTTAAGTTCTTATATAGGCTTATGCCTAAGGTAGTGATTATGAGGTGCTGACATTGCCTTATCCTGTCCCTTATCCTTAATGCTACAAATCTGGTTGGTACTAAATAGAAAACTATCTTTCAATGCTCACCACATAGCTGAATAGTATGCAAAGGTAGTGATTATGAGCTGCCAATGTTGCCTTCTCCTGTTCCTTATCCTTGATGGTACAAATCTGATTGGTAGTGAATAGATAACTTTTTTGAAAACTCACCATATAGAAGAGGTATTCAAGTCAACTTGTAATTGCAATGACAGAAAATGAACTTGTGATCGAAACAAACACCTTGGACTCTTCGTCTAAAATCTCTTCGTGGGGTTTTTCAATGGATCATGAGCGGATTTCGCCAGTGTTTGGATACAGATGTCTAACGGAAATCTTACCATTAGAAGGGTGTCTCCCTTTGAGTTGCAGAGAAGCAGCCTATGTTTTTGAATGACAAAATTGGAATCCTTTGGCAGTTGGTAGAAGCAGCAAGAGCATGAAAAAGCGAAGGATGAATTTGATCGAGAGAGAGAGAGAGAGAGAGAGAGAGAGAGAGAGAGATGAATTTCATCACATGGACGTAGTGGTGGAGGGAAGTGATGGGCCAGCAACATTGGTATGTAACGAGGGAAAGGGAGAGAAATGAGGGTCTATTAATGATGGCTATCTTATACACGTTCAATTAATGGTAATAGATAATAGCTCAACTCCTTACATTGCAGAATTTGGGAGGTCAGAGATTGCAGTAGTTCTTAAGAAGGCAACTCTATCCTAGTTGCATAATTGCATTATAGTAGTTGATTCAGCTATATATTGTGGTTCCACCTATAGTTGGTCACGTGCTAGTAAGATTTTCCTCTTATTTTTTGCTTATTTCCTCCTGTCCATTACAGCGTAAATCATGTCTATGGGTGGTCAAAATTGAAGAGAATAAATAAATAGTATAATGCCCATCATGTTCAGAATGAATCTCTTCTTTCCCGGATCCATTTTCTTCAAGCATTGACTCCAATACTCCTTGTCGAACACATTGCCTTTTTATTTTTTATTTTTTGGAGAAAGGCAGATTTATAAAGGGACCAAGCCCAAAAACTCAAGGAAAGACCATTGAGAAAGAATACAACCAGACCAACTAGGTACAACAAAACCTGACCAGCCTATCCAAAACTAGAAAACAAGAAAAATTATAAGAAGACTGAATCAGTAATTCTCCAATCATGACAAATGATGAGATTGTCAGGGGATTTGATCTCATGTTTCCAAGAGCTAGTACAACTCTTCACTTCCTCCAAAATCAACACCTTGCCTTCTTGTTTGGAGACCACTATCTCAATAAATATTCAAACATGACGTGAAGGTCTTGAATCTCCAATATACATCCAAATCTCTTAATGTATTGCTTTCTTAAGAATTCTGAGTGCCTTTCTTCTCCTATGAAGCACAGATACTCTATTTTGGCCTTCATATCACGTATCGTATCCGTATCGGATACCGATACTCTCCGGATATGTATCCGCTACGCTTTTTTAAAGTATCCTGCTTTTAGAATTATTTTTTGGTATCCCGATACATTTCGGATACGTGCTGGATACGCTCGGATACGTTTTGGATACGTGCAAGGGTAAATATGTTATTACTTAAAATATATGGGTTAAAATAATTGCAGTTAAAATTATATTTTTCTTTTTCCCCCACCAATCGCCACTAGAAACACACAGACGATATCCTCTCTTTCGTCTCTCATCTCTCTCGACAACCTTGTAAGTCTCTCTCTCTCTCTTTCTCTCTCTCTCTCTCTCTCTCGTTGTGTGTATGTATATATATAAGGAGATGTAAATATATCTCTCTCGGCATGTGAAATGGTGAACTTGTGTAATGGAAAACTTTAATCATTAATGAAATTTTGTGAATTAAAAATTATATATATAATATATTTTTTTATTTACTTTTATATTCAACGTATCCCCCAACGTATCGTATCCTTCTTTTTGGAAAAATCAAGTATCCGTATTGTATAGTGTCCGTATCCTGTATCCGTATCCGTGCTTTTTAGCCGCTCTCGGGTTCTTATAGCTAAGCTACCGTTTGGGTCTTTGCTGACTACATAATATAGCTCACATGCTTTCAAATCAGAAGAGAGAGGATCTTCATTCTCTTGTAATTGGATACCATCTTCTGACACTACAGATACTATTTGGTGATTCTTCCATAATCATGGCATCCAGGATTGTGTTAGCTCTGATACCACTTTGTTGGGGACAATAGCTTAATTCCACAAACTCAAATGAGAAGCCAATTAGAGGAGAAGGCTGGAACTTGTTATTCACTCATTTCTTTATAGTTCTCACTCTTATTCTTTGCTCATGCTTATATTTAAGTTAGCTACTACATAAGATTTGTTAATGCTCCCATATTCACTCAATGGTGCACTCGTTCCAACTGCGTAGAAAACATGACTATATAAAGATCCAAATTTGCAAACTTGCTTGCTTTCTCTGACTTTCTCCACCACACTTTAGGGCTACTACTATGATTAATCCACGAGTCCTTCACTTGCATTTTAACTCACTTACGAAGACCACGCTACATGTAAGAACATAGACGTCTCAAGTCATAAAAAGTTCATTTCAACCAGTGCTGTTAGGACTGCACTTGTCCCTTCATAAGTAGATATGAATTCATAATAGATTGGGTATGGAAATTTTTGTTGAATCTTAAATTAATTAAGTTTATCAATATAAATTCTCCGAGAAAATGACATGCCTAATAGAATTCCTTTCCTGGAGACCATTCCAAGTGTTTTCTTCAGGTGAAACTATTCGTTTTGAGGCTTCTAATCAAGTATGCATAAAATCTTTGATTCCGTCATAAGCTTTACAACAAGAAACATTTGAAATATAGTAATATAGGTGAATCCTTTTTTTGTTTACCATCAGTAAGAGGGAAGTACGAAGGTGAAGATGCAACTTTCAATGGTGAGACTTGAACCCCGGAACCACACTCGATAGGGAAGCACGTTATCTATCCCTTCAACCCCTTTGTCTCCCAATGAATGCTAACTATGTTGCTTTCGAGGGAAACTAATTTCTTTCGATTTCGATCAATATTATGGGCTGTAGTACTACTTGCATTCTTGGAGTCTCTTCCCGTGCTTGATCTTTTCCCAGTTTTGATTGAGCAGGCTGTCAAAGCCAGAGTATTTACTTCTTCAATATACATGAGTGATGAGTTAAACCTACTTTTAATTTGGCCTTTCTAGCAGTCAGTTTGAGGTATTGGTTATACATTTATATTTTCATAAACTGGGTGATGTGTATCGAACAGTGACTGGAGATATGAATACTGGCTTGGGACTATGTTCCTTGGTTTCTTCTTTCTCTCTGTTTTATTTTCCTCTATTCTTCGGTATTTTTTCTCTTCTCCTCCTTCTACTTGTGCTACGTTTTGATTCATTACTGTGATCTATTCTGATTGATGACTTTGATCTATATTGTAGATTATCTTGCGGTGGGGTTTGCAAAGGGGAACAAGTGTCCTTCCATGTAGCGTAAAGCCTGACCGGATAATAAGGAACACAGACATTTTCAGTTGGTCATTGTCAGCCAGTGAATTGAGCCGGTTGAACCAGATAGAGCCGCAGGTGTGTCTGTTTGGAAATATCCCTCCGAATAATCTCTCAGAAAGTGGATTTATGCCTGGAAGTGGCCCCCTTCAGGCTGTTTATGAGATGGAAGATGATGCGGAATCCAATTCTTGATGTTTTCTTGTGTTCTTATGAGATATATTTCCGTTTGAAGTTCAACTATGTATTTATGATATGAAATACCGTCATATGCCTGTTGTTTGTAAAAGATTCTTCTCCTTTTGTGATGCTGAATGTAAAGTCAAAGAACACCATTACAGTGAAGTTTGAATAGGTGAGAATGTTGCTTTAACGGTGTATGTCCAAATTACTCTCATGGGTTTGATTGATAACATGTGGAGCCTGGATTGACTGCACTTATATTTACAGATCATAAGATGACAATAACCTACATAGACATTGTACTGTTTATGAACCCAGAAGGAAATTCTGCCTCATTACCCAGAGAATTGTGGATATTTGGTTTTACACTGTAGGGTTTTCAGTAAAATTTGTCTACTGGACTCCACACAAGCTCGAACTCATGATAGAAGCGCGGGGAGAAAGATTGTCTGCTAGATTTCCAACTTTCATAGGTTATCTGCTCCACAAAGTGCTTGCCTCTTCGATCCAACATATGCAAACTTTGTTTGGCCTTGAATTCTCTGGTCCAAATCTTCTTGTCTCTCTGATACGATGTAAGCCACATGATATGTTGTGAATCGATCCAACATATGCAAACTTTCTTGAGGAAAGTCCACTTTCACCCCCTGTGGTTATCGCCATGTGCGGATACCCCCCTTGTGGTTTAAAACTGACCACATAACCTACCTGTGGTTTTGAAAATGTGCGGATAGACCCCCTACCGTTATGTTTTCCATCCATATTAACGGAGGTGTATCTCACACATCTCTAGAATGTAATCTGAGTCGTTCATAATGTATGAAATAAAGAATATAGTATCTCTGTAAAAAATCATCTCGATCAGGCATCAATAACCCAGTAATCTAATTTTTAGTAAATTCAAATTTGAAATTTTAATTTCATAACAAAATCGATTTGACCATGAGCTTTTCATTTTTTGATTGACTTGAATTTTGGTATAGACGTAGTACTCGTCAAAATTTACAACATCGACGGTTTGGATTCAATTTTTGGTATACAGGATGGTGTTGTTAAATTTAAAAAAGAAGAAGAATCAAGGGACGTGATGGGGGTATAACGGTCTTTTAATGTTGTGTCCGTTAATATGGATGGAAAACATGACGGCAGGGGGTCTATCCGCACATTTTCAAAACCACAGGTAGGTTATGTGGTCGGTTTTAAACCACGAGGGGGGTATCCGCACATGGCGATAACCACAGGGGGTGAAAGTGGACTTTCCTCAACTTTCTTCGGCCTTGAATTCTCTGGTCCAAAACTTCTTGTCTCTCTGATATGATGTAAGCCGCACGATATGTTGTGAATCTCGAAATATACAAGGCATTGTTGTGCAACTGAAAAATGCATAGGCATTGTTGTGCAACTGAAAAATGCATTGAGATGGGGAGAAATGGATATCACGGATAAAAGGGTCCATGCTCTTTCTACTATCTCAATACTGGTGACTATTACAAATTTCTCCAATTTTCTCAGGAGAATTTTTCAGACCTCAAGCTGAACCCTAATCAACTGAACACATTTTCAAAGCTCAAGCTGAATCCTAAAATAAGGTTTTATTTTGTTCAGACTGATGGATAATTTGAAAATGTTTGTTAGAGATTTCTGTTTGTTGGGTTGCCTCAGGTAGTGAACTAACAGCCTAAGAGTTGAGCCACCTCTACCTTGTTGGGAAACCGAATCCCCAAAGACCGAGTAATGATGCGCACAGTTTAAACAACAAAACTTGTAAAACCCTACAAGGCGGAATTAGGGTTCTACCTCAACTCCCTACAACACGAACGCTGGTTGAACTTGTTATAGCACACCTAGCTATAAACCACGAATACTGCTCGACCGTACCTTACGATCTTCTATTGTATTCCCTGCATGTTTAGAACACGAACCAAGTGTGGACTCTTTCGTGATCTTATTTGCTCTCTCTAAGTCTGCCTCTATTTTGTGAATAATAGAAAAACGTCTAACTGACCTAGAGAGCATAACGTATATATATAGGGCTACGATAGGGACCTAAGGAGTAATAAGTTTGGGCTCCCAGTGTAAATAAGAAAACCTAATCCCACCAGGATTCTATTTCTTATTTCACTAATTATAATTCACCCCATTACAGAATTATAATTGCACTCCCGTCCTTATTTCAATTATATTACGAGCTCCATGATATTAAATACTTATTAATCTCCACACGTTAAGATTACAGATATCCGTTGATTAAAATAAATTACTAACAATCTCTCACTTAATCAACATCTTAACTTGAGAACCGCTTAACTTATTCGATATGTCGAATACAAATATCCACTTGCAGGGTTTGACATAATCGAAACTTATAAGCTTACTCAAGGGGTATCATCAATCCCTACTGGGACATGGATTTCATCAATAATTAATAGTTGTCATATACATAATGTTGCTACCCAACTCACCGAGACTATTGACCATATAAAGATCTCACTCTTTAATGAATCAAAGTCAATAACATTAAATATACACCTCTAATAATTATTTTTGGATTAGGAGCATAAGCATTCATAATAACCATGAGATTCCAATTGTCTTATAAAGTTAGTATAAAGACAATTATCTCAATGCGGTCACGTTCAATACACACAAAGTGTACTAACACAATGGTTAGAACTAGACCGTTCCCTGTAGTCAAGACAGACCTACTAAACATTGTACTACAGTCCTACTGATGGTGTGCCCAGTTCCATTTAAGACTATGAACCATATATTATATTTCATAAGAACTGATGATCTGATCTTCTGTATGTAAGCTGAACTCTACATACTAGATCATCTACTTTGTAAAATAAAAGACACATTCACAATATACAATAATATTATGCAAATATTGCACATAAAAGATTCTCATAAAAAATGGATAAAACTGATTAATAAATAGCAATCAAATATTAATCAATTACACAAAAGCATAACTTTTAGTATAATTTTCTAACAAACTCCCACTAAGACTCAAAATCATGCTGCCATGCATCTCACTTCCTTTCCCTCTACATGACTATCAAAAGTCTTAGCTTGTAAGCTATTCGTAAAAGGATCTGCTAGGTTGTTTACCGATGCGATCTTGGACACAGTTACATCACCTCGCTAAACGATCTCTCGAAACAGGTGATACTTACGCTCGACGTGTTTTCCTTCTTATGAGTCAAGTGAAGTGCGGGGAGAAAGGTTGTTTGTTAGATTTCCAACTTTCATAGGTTATCTGCTCCACAAAGTGCTTGCCTCTTCGATCCAACGTATGCAAACTTTCTTCGGCCTTGAATTCTCTGGTCCAAAACTTCTTGTCTCTCTAATATGATGTAAGCCACACGATATGTTGTGAATCTCAAAATATACAAGGCACTATTGTGCAACTGAAAAATGCATTGAGATGGGAAAAAATGGATATCATGGATAAAAGGGTCCATGCTCTTTCTACTATCTCAATACGGGTGACTATAACAAATTTCTTCAATTTTCTCAAGGGAATTTTTCAAACCTCAAGCTGAACCCTAATCAACTGACCACATTTTCAAAGCTCAAGCTGAATCCTAAAATAAGGTTTTATTTTGTTCAGACTGATGGATAATTTGAAATGTTTATTAGAGATTTCTGTTTGTTGGGTTGCCTTAGGCAGTGAACTAACAGACCTATGAGTGAGCCACCTCTACCTAACAAAGAAATTGGTGATTAGACAAATATCCCAAAAGTTTTCTATATTTTCTAACAACAACAATAACATTATCAAGGGAATTTCGTCGGAAAACAAAAACCAAAAAAAACAAAAAACAACATGCATGAATTTTTTTGGTGCTAGATGTGGGTTGAAGAGTGTGAGGACTAATGGATTTGTATGAAAATTAAGCAATAATTAGGGATTGATAATGCAAGCCATGTCAAGGAATATCAAGGGTCCTGATCTTGATCCGAATTTTAATGTTGGCTGATGCAATTCCAAAGACTACCAAAGCCAATTCCAACATCTTCAACAATGGAAGGTCCTTTCAACTGGCAAAAAGCTCATATTATGCACCAACATCTTCAATAAAATAATATAAGGTTTATGTTGCAAATATTATACAAACGATCATGTTAAACTATAAAATATGAAATTACTATTCACAATTAATCGTCGTTGATTAACTTCGACATCCTCAATATAGGCTAATATAGATTTCTTACAGCTATCATTCGATATCAATATACATACCTTGTAGCTATCATCTGACATCATCTCTAATTGCCACTACCATCATGACATATCATTGCTATAAATAGACTGTATACATGTAGGATATACATTGTATAAGTAGAATTACATGGACACACATGAACTTCATATATTTGAACTAATAATAGTACTTTGGGCGATTAGACTACCCCACAACGTTTAATACCAAAATTTCACTTTGTGCCCTTACTCTTTAACTAGTTTAACTCTGGTCAAAGTTCTAATCTGCCCTTGGGAATGCCGACACAGATAAAACTATAATAAGCTTTGTAGAAGGTCAATCTTGGTTTCACACTAATGGGATTCAAGTATATTTGAAGGTAATTGATTTTGGCACTCTACTTTTTGATAACCATTCTTCTATATTCGTCTTTTAACAAAGAGATCAGAGTCATAAACTAGTTCTTTTTTCCCTGGGTTTAACGGCCAATGGTGTTCGGGATAGCTTATGTGCACTTCAGTTGTCTAGTCATAGACAGACCAATCATGCTGGGACTGGAGATTCACAAGAAATTTCTCTCTTGTGGCCTCGACCCAGGAGCTTGCCAAGTTTCAAACTCAAGATGTATGAATTTACAGCTCATGCATATTGCTGCTTGAGCTACCTTTGTTGTAAACTAGTTTAGTTCAATAGTAGTTGTAGGATAGGTCTGATTTTTTAGTGGACAAATACCCTTAAAGAATAGATGTGCCGAAGAGGTTGTAATGGCTATGGAAAGGGATAAAAGAAGTGATCTAGAAGGGTGAAGAAGAGAGCAGGGGTGAACAGAGAGGGTAGGCAGTGGAGACCCAAACGCAGAAATCCCCAAGAGGAAAGACAATAGAGCCCCTGAAAGAGGATAAGACCTCCTTTGAAATCAATGCTCACCAACTTTCTCTCTCTAGGGAATGTTCACAAAGCTCTCAATCTCTGGGATTCAATGAAGAGACGTTCATATTTATAGACCACACGAGCTAATGCTCCGGCGCCAAGTGGTACAGAAGGGACACGTGTCCCTTCTGTACCCCCTAACCGCCGAGGTGTCGCTACCCTCGCGATGACCGCGAGTATGATGGTAAGCATATCCTCTTATTCACAGAAATCCACTTCTTCTTTTACAGCTACCAAACCAATAGATTCCCTTCATTCCCGTAGGGCAAGGTCGTGACCTACTCGGTCGCGCCAATACCGCTGCCAAGCCTCAAGGGCCCCTTGGGTCCTGCCTGAAAGGCCGGAGCAGACATAGGAGTTTGGGCAAGTTCTTTGTGCATCTTGGTTAAACTGCGTCATGGTCTCCATTAGATTGGGACCGCGCCAAGCATCCACCTGAATCAATATAGTTCTCTCCTCAAGGAAGGAATCTGGGCTCGCGAGCTTTACATGGACGCTGCAAAGCAATAGGTAGTGCGAGGCTCCCTCGCGCAAGGGGCCACGTGTCGTGCAACTAAGGCGCCACGTGACAAGCTAGGGTTCGTCGGTCAAATCGTCAACCCCGCGAGGACGAGTACAAGTGTTGCATATCGATTGGTTAGTCAAACGTGTTGGGAAACCGAATCCCCAAGACTCAGTAATGACACGTACAGATTAGACAACAAAAATTGTAAAACCCTATAAAGCGGAATTAGGGTTCTACCTTAACACCCTACGACACGAACGCTGGTTGAACTTGTTATAGCATGCCTTGCTATAAACCACGAATACTGCTCGATCGTACCTTACGATCTTCTACCGTATTCCCCACGCATCTAGAACACGAACCGAGTGTGGACTCTTTCGTGATCTGTTTGCTCTCTCTAAGCCTGCCTCTATTTACTGAATAATAGAAAAACATCCATCTGACCTAGAGAGCATAACGTGTATATATATGGCTACGATAGGGACCTAAGGAGTAATAAGTCTGGGCTCCAAGTGTCAATAAGAAAATCTAATCCCACTAGGATTCTATTTCTTATTTCACTAATTATAATTGCACTCCCGTCCTTATCTCAATTATATTACGAGCTCCATGATATTAAATACTTATTAATCTCCCCACGTTAAGATTACAGATACCCGTTAATTAAAATAAATTACTAACAATCTCCCACTTAATCAACATCTTATCTTGAGACTATCCGCTTAACTTATTCGATATGTCGAATACAAAATCCACCTGCAGGGTTTGACATATTCGAAACTTATAAGCTTACTCAAGGGGTATCATCAATCCCTATCGGGACGTGGATTCCATTAATAATTAATGGTTGTCATTTGCGACCCAACTCACCAAGACTATTGACCGTATAAAAATCTCACTCTTTAATGAATCAAAGTCAACAACATTAAATATACACCTCTAATATTTATTTTTTGGATTAGGAGCATAAGCATTCATAATAACCATGAGGTTCCAATTGTCTTATAAAGTTAGTATAAAGACAATTACCTAAATGCGGTCTCGTTCAATACACACAAAGTGTACTAGCACAATGAGGTAGAACTAGACCGTTCCCTGTAGTCAAGACAAACCTACTAAACATTGTACTACAGTCCTACCGATGGTGTGTCTAGTTCCATCTAAGACTGTGAACCATAACTTATATTCCACAAGAACCGATGATCCAATCTTTTGTGTGTAAGTCGTACTTTACACATTGGATTATCTACTATGTAGAATAAAAGACACACATGCACAACATACACAAATATCATGCAAATATTGCCCATAAAAGATTCACTACTACAATAATTGTAAAAAATGACAGTTTAAAAGTGTCATTAAACGTGAAAGATGACAGTTTTGAAACTGTCATCTATGGAGCTGTCATTAAAAGTCTGAATCTTAAGATGACGGTTTGAAACTGACATTAATATCTATAAAGATGACGCTTTTTAAACGTAATTGAAAGTAAAATATGACATTTATAAAATGTCATTAAAGTGTTTTAAAACTGTCATCTTTTCGAAAGATGACGTTGTTAAAGTGAAATTAAAAGGTCAAAGATGACAGTTTTAACCTGTCATCTTTTTTGTCTTTTATCTGAAAAAAAAAATCACAATTCTAGTTTTAGTTCTGAATCATTAAAAAGATGAATCCACTAATGAATAAAGAAGTACATATTGATAACAAAAAAATTAAAATACGCTCTAGTAATTCGTTAACATTTCTTCTAACCCCCAAGAAAATACAATTTTGAGAATTGGAAAACTACACCAACAAAAAAAGCCACTCTAACAAGTAAGCTAATTAAGGTAACATGCCCACCGCAAGTGCTCCAAATTATCATTTGCTCCTATCGGCACTGTCATTTGAAGCGACAAGTACTGCAAAACCAAATAACAAATAAACATGTAGAAAGAGTTGCACATAAGTCATACTTAAATGAACCTTCCAACAACTTGGAAGTACCTCTCGGCTATCACAAAGCCATAGTTGCAGACTTGAACAACACATAGGATTTGCCATTATACTAAATAAGATGTTAAATTGTCACGATCAAACAATTTAGAGAGAGAGAGAGAGAGAGAGAGAGAGAGAGAGAGAGAGAGAGCATGTAGAAGTAACCTTTTTAAGGATGGATTTAATCCACTCAAGTTTAACTCTCAAAGTTCACTTTCGTGTTAGGTTTTTTTCTCAATAACCTGCAAGAGATAATTAAGTAGTAATCTGTAGATGGTATATCCTATTCAGAACAAATTAAACATGAATGTATCAAAGTGAGAAAAAAAATACCTTCGGATACCTCATTGTTGCTAAAGAGAAATGAATCTGCACCAAACCTAAGCCAAAAACAAAAAAAGTGTAGGGTACTGACATGTATCGAAATGCAAACCAGAGAACACCAAGGAGAGCAAACATGCGCCATGATCATAAAAGAGAAAATAAACTAAAGCACAACAAAAGTTTTATAGCTTCGTGTGCTCTTGTTTATAGTCTACAGTCATAAGCTCATAACATATGCAATAACGATTACTTGGCTTCACACCCCTTGACCCACTCATCTGACATCTCAAATGTAATGCAGCTCTTCAAAATTGATCAAAAATGTCACCCACCATCCAAGTATCATCAAGAACAGCCCACATGAACATTAACAAGTGGGAAGAGATAATAACGACCATAAGTTTCCGTGATTTACTAGCCTATATTATAGTGTGTGTTCATATAAGGAACAGAAAATTCTCGCATTTAACCTTTTGAAGCACACTTACACTATTAAAAGAGCTAAATCCACTAGAAAATTTTAGAGGCATAAGATGGCAAATTAATATTGGGAGTGTCTTTAGACATGACCAATCTACTAGTCATGCTATATTTCTGAACAAGTCATGAAAGACACAATGTCACCACTTAAGTACGAATACATTTGAAAAGGTTTGCGAAAAAAACAAGAAGTTAGACAAAAATAACAAAGAAAAATAGTTGTGCTTACCCAAGAAGTGTATTTGGATCGAATGGAGCTCTTCAACAACAGTGAGCACCTGGATTTCTCTTCCAACTAACACAACAAAGACAGAAAAAAGTTATTCACTAATCACTACTTCAGGAAAATTAAAGTTGAATCGGTTAACTTGGTTCAATCAAAACAGAGAGATTAATTAGTGGGCATTCAACTTCAACCCCGTTCATGAAATTTGAATCAAGAATTCATGACTCTGTGGGTTGATAAAGGCCATTACTCTTTCTGTCCTAACTTATTATGTTATAGGCTTTTCATAAATTTAAGCATCAATTTTCATAAATTTGGATAAAGAAAACAGAAGAAGGCAAATTGAGTAATATCATCTAATTTTGAGGAAATAATTGTTTGCAGATCCCTCGTAATTCAACGGAGACACTAGGAGTTACGCTCGTATATTTTGTTATATTCCAATTCCTTTTCTCTTTGGCTCTAGCTTATCTCAACCGTAAGTAACAAGTAGATTCATTTTGAGCGTTAGAAATATATTTTTCAGTACTTGCAGAAATTCTTGGCATTCAATTTATCTTTACGGACTATGAAGCACAAACACCTTTGTGGAGGTCTCATATTGGTGTTAGACCCTAGTTGTACACCAACACTCCGGGCACTCTCCAACATGTGCCTAAAACTTGAATTACAAGTGTCCTACTTATTGAAACTTTTCTCACATGGATGCTCCAGGATACTCTAGAACACTCTATGGACACACAAGAAACGTGATGCCTGTTGAATAGAATTGTTGGCTTTGGTTAAAGCTTAAGACAACCTTCTTTTTTTTGTGATAGATGACAGTTAGTAAACAGTAAAGAGACATCGACATTTGTGTGTGAAGTTGGGGGTGTCGAGTAGTGACCAGAATGGAGTGGTCTGTTGTGTCAATCTATGGCTCAATTACAGAGTATAGATTGACACAAGCATATTATCAAACACCGGTAATGCGAACGGATACTTACATATATGATTGTACAGAACATATATTGACACGAGCATATTATCAAACACCTACAATGCAAATGGATACTCACCTAGATGATTGATCTTGACAATCGAGACGAGACCTCTGCGAGCAATTCAATCAACACTCCGAGAAAAAGAAAAAAAAACTCAATCAACACTGAAACAAATTTTAAACCATGTAAATAGCACCCATAAATCCTACAATGAAAAAATTAGACAAAAAGTTGTGTTAACTGTCTATAAACAAAGGCGTGGGTCTGTATACCTGTTCAATTTCAAGCCAATCGGTGACCAAAACAATGGCAGAGCAAGTGGCCGGTGACCAAGATCAATCAACGGCAAATATCTAAGCCGCCGGTGCACGATGTCAAACCCCTCTTCGACTACTATGATAGTTATCGGCCCTGCCTTGCGGAAGTAACGTGATCTGTTCTGATAAGGAGGCTGAGAGTGAGAGCAAGCTAGTACCAGATCGTCGAGAGAGAGAGAGAGAGAGAGAGAGAGAGAGAGAGAGAGAGAGAGAGAGAGAGAGAGAGAGAGAGAGATCGTGTATGCGAAGAGGTTTCATTGCGCAAGTTTATTTGGGCTGATTTGGGCAGGATTAATTAGATTGAGGTATTAATTTGGGAGGGATTAATTAGGTTGAGGTACCGCGCGCTCCGCATATGGCGCCGTCCCCTAAGAACAAAATTTTCTTTTTTCAATATCACTTTTAAGTAAAAACTGACATTAAAAAGAAATAATAATTATGTCAGTTTTTTAAAAGTGACATCATAAATATATTAGATCACACTTTAGGAGAAACTGACATTAAAAAGAAATAATAATTATGTCAGTTTTTTAGAAAGTGACATCATAAATATATTTGATCGCAGTTTTTTGGATGACTGACATTATTTACTTATTGTAATCCTTTTAATTACAGTTTTTTCAAAAAGTGACATCTTTTCATTTTTTCAGGCGTCATCTTATACGATTATTGTAGTGGTGATTCTCATCAAAAAGGAATAAATCTGATTAATAATTAAATATTAATCCATCATATAACATTATAACTTTTACATAACCTCTTAACAAAAAACTCCCACTAAGACTCAAAACCTTACTGCCATGCATCTCACTCACATTCCCTCTACGTGATTGTCAAAAGTCTTAGCCGATAAGCTCTTCATAAAAGGGTCTGCCAGGTTGTTCGCCGATGCAATCTTGGTCACAACAACATCACCTCTCTATACGATCTCTCGAATCAGATGGTACTTACACTCGATGTGTTTGCCCTTCTTGTGAGTCATTGGCTTGAATTAGCAACTGCACCGCTATTGTCACAATAGAGTGTAATGGCTGATTGCACTGAAGGGATCATTTCCAGATCCAAGAAAAAGTTTCTGAGCCAAACAGCCTCCTTGGCTACTTCAGAAGTAGCCACATACTCTGCCTCCATGGTAGAATTAGCAATGCAAGATTGTTTGATACTCCTCCAACTTATGGCTCCACCTCCCAAGGTAAACACATATCCCGAGGTAGACTTTCTGGAATCCCTATCTGACATAAAGTCCGAGTCTGCGTATCCATGAGGTACCAGACTATCTGACTGGAATACTAACATATGATCTCTAGTTCTTTTCAGATACTTGAGTATATGTTTCACTGCAGTCCAATGTTCTTGCCCAGAATTAGACTGAAATCTACTAACCAAGCCAACGGCAAAGCAAATATCAGGTCTAGTACACAACATAGCATACATAAGGCTTCCTACTGCCGAGGCATAAGGAACTGCCTTCATTTTCTCCATCTCCTCAGGTGTTTTAGGACACTGATCTTTGGATAGGTTGATTCCATGTCTAAAAGGGAGGAACTTTTTCTTGGAATCCTGTATGCTAAAACGGGTAAGAATGGCATCGATATAAGTAGCTTGTGATAGGCCAAACATCCTCTTCTTGCGATCTCGTATAAGCTTAATCCCTAGGATGTGACTGGCTTTTCCCAAGTCCTTCATTTCGAATTGGCCGGATAACCACACTTTCATTGAAGACAACACTCCCACATCGTTTCTGATGAGCAGGACATCATCAACATATAGTACACCACCACTTTTTCGTTGCGCTTCTTATACACACATGACTCATCCGGATATTGATCAAAACAAAAAGACTTGATTGCTTGATCAAAACAGATGTTCCAAGACCTAGATGCCTGCTTAAGCTCATAAATAGACTTCTTGAGTTTGCACAACATATGCTCTTGACCTTTTACTATGAATCCATCTGGTTGCACCATATAGATACACTCATCTAGATTTCCATTAAGGAACGTAGTCTTAACATCCATTTGCCAAATCTCGTAATCGAGATGAGCCGCAATGGATAAGAGAATCCGGATGGACTTAAGCATGGCTACTGGCGAAAAAGTTTCCTCATAGTCGATCCCTTCTTTCTGAGTATACCCTTTCGCAACAAGCCTAGCTTTAAAGGTATGCATCTTCCCGTCCGCCCCTCTCTTCTTCTTATAGATCCACTTGCATCCAATGGGTTTAATCCCTTCATGTGGTTCTACAAGATCCCAGACCTGATTAGAGTACATAGACTCCATCTCTGATTTCATAGCCTTTTGTCAAAGTTCCACATCTTTATCTTGAAGTACCTCATTGTGGTTACAGGGTTCGGCATGTTGATCATCAGGGATCATTTCAAAAGACTCTCCCAACAATGTATACCGACTGGGTGGAACAATAACCCTCCCACTACGACAAGGTACCGGTGTGTCAATAGGTGCCTCTACAGATGTCTCTTGTGGCGTTTCCTCCTGCACTATTGGTGGTAAGAAGTTTGTGCCGGTATCTCTCCTCTCAATTCCTCTAGAACAAGTTTACTTCTGGACTTGTGGTCTATCACATAGTCCTCTACTAAGAACTAGGCATTAGTGCTAACAATGACTTTCTTATCCGTAGGACTATAAAATAGTCTACCTTTCATTCCTCTAAGGTACCCCACAAATAAGCAAACTTCTGTCCTCGATTCCAATTTATCTGTGTTCCCATTCAGCACGTGTGCTGGACTACCCCAAACCCGAACATGCTGCAGACTAGATGCCCAGTCCATAGTTCTATGGGTGTAGATGGTACTGACTTAGATGGTACCAAGTTAAGAATATACGCTGCTGTTTCTAGTGCATGTGCCCAAAACAAAATCGGTAAATCTGAATAACTCATCATTGATCTTACCATATCCATGAGAGTCCTATTCCTTCTTTCTGCTACACCATTTTGTTGTGGCATACCTAGAACTGACAACTGGGATGTAATCCCTTCAGCTAACAAGTAGTCCCTAGACTCTCCCAAGAGGTATTTGCCACCACGATCAGATCGTAGTGTCTTGAGACATTTATCCAGACGCTTTTCCGTTTCCGCCCTATACTCCCTGAATTTCTCAAAGCATTCGGACTTATGGCGCATCAAATAAATTTATCCATACCTTGAGTAATCGTCAATAAAAGTGACAAAGTATTCAAAACCACCTCTAACTTGGACATTCATAGGCCCACACAAATCAGAGTGAACCAATTCTAACGGCTCTTTGACTCTATATCCTTTTGCTAAAAAAGGCCTTTTGGTCATCTTACCTTCCAAACAGGATTCACAAACTGGAAGTTCCTTAACTTCTAATGAACCTAAAGGTCCATCTCTAACCAGTCTAGAAATCATATTCAGATTAATATGACCAAGACGTAAGTGCCATAGATATGTGTGATTCAATTTAGAAGGCTCTTTTCTCTTACATGGTAAATTATTAGTGTTATTCGATTCATGCAGTTGCACTGTAGGAAATATAGGATTAATAATGTAGAGATCATCCACCAATGAACCAGAACAGATAAAACGTTTATTTAACTTAATAACCACAGAGTTACTAAAATAAACCAAATATCCATCCTTAATTAACTTAAAAACTGAAACCAAGTTTCTTTTAAGTGTGAGAACATAAAGACAATCTCTAAAAATTAAACTCCTATTATTACTAAAATTTAAAATAACATTTTCTACTACAACTGCTACCACTCTCGTAACATTACCCATGTGTAGATAAATCTCTCCATCACCGAGTCTTCTGGTTTCCTGGAACCCATGTAACAAATTGCAAATATGATTAGTGGTTCCCATATCTACACACCAGGTACTGGTAGATAATACCATTAAACATAATTCAACGACTAGTGAAAAAGATCTATCTTGATTATTCACTTTATTGAGATAGAATAGATATTCCTTCTTCTAGTGTTCTTACTGCTTGCAGTGAAAACACTTGCCCTCAGACTTTTTCACTCTACCTTGAGGCATATAAATTGCCTCCATAACCTTTTTTCTGAGACTTGTTCTGTTTCTTCTTGCCTTTCAGCTTAGAAGTAGAAACTTTCTCTGCCACTAACACTGATGATGGTTTCTTCACAACCAAAAGACCCTCAGCTGCTTGGAGTTCCTTAAGAAGTTTCGCCAAAAATAAATGTATTTTGTTCATATAATAGTTCAGGCGAAATTACTTAAAACTCTCAAACTGCAGTGAGTTAAGAACGAAAATGATCTGGGTTTTCCCATCAATTTCAGCTCCAAGGATCTCTAGTTCATTAAAAAGTGCTATCATCTTCAGAACATGATCCCTAATCGGGGTCCCTTTAACATGGGTGATATTCACCAATTTTTATAAAATTTTGCTTCATGTTCTGTGGCATTCTCATCAGGTCTAGGAGGGCACACCTCAA
Organism: Rhododendron simsii; assembly: GCA_014282245.1. Lineage (NCBI taxonomy): Eukaryota > Viridiplantae > Streptophyta > Magnoliopsida > Ericales > Ericaceae > Rhododendron > Rhododendron simsii. Next base: position 14,129,937 of record CM024961.1, read on the forward strand.
ATAACACAAAATTGTGCCCTTTAACATTTAACACAATATCCAAGTTCCTTTTTCAATCAATATAATTTGATCCAGTAAGTTTATTTTCTTTGAGAATAATGACAAGTGGATTGAAAAAGCCCATTTTTTGAATCTGAGAATCAAATAACATAACAATCAATTATGAAGGGTAACAAAAACTTGAATTTCATTTTAATATTGGTTCCCTCAACCACATGTTAAAAGAAAAATATTGGCAACCCTACACACCATGAAGAGCATGCCTCGATGGGAAGGTCGTCTACTCTTCCTCTGTAAGACTCAAGTTAAGAAGCAAGTAATACAAGTCAGTGTTTACTATTAATATTCCAGTCTCTTGTTCTTTCTTGCTGTGTTCTCTTTGATCCTAATCTACATTGTGTTTGTACCCACTTCGTATCTGTCCTTTCTTTAGAAAGGGGTGAATTGTCTGTATGTATTTATTAGTGTTTGTGTAATAGTTGTTTGGCAGTAAGTTTGCAGAAGTTGTATGATGTACAGTAAAATATATAATTGGTAGGAAAGCTGTATACAGTAATACAGCATTATTAGTGTACCTCCTTCCCGCCTATAAAAGGAGGGCACCCTTCCTCTGTAAGACTCAAATTAAGAAACAAGTAATACAAGTCAGTGTTTAAATTGTCTGTATGTATTTATTAGTGTTTGTGTAATAGTTGTTTGGCAGTAGGTTTGCAGAAGTCGTATGATGTACAATAAAATATATAATTGATAAGAAAGTTGTATACAGTATTACAGCATTGTTGGTGTACCTCCTTCCCGCATATAAAAGGAGGGCACCCTTCCTCTGTAAGACTCAAATTAAGAAGCAAGTAATACAAGTCAGTGTTTACTATTAATATTCTAGTCCCTTGTTCTTCCTTTCTGTGTTCTCTTTGATCCTAACCTATTTTGTGTTTGTATCCACTTTGTGTCTGTAAATTTGGTAACAAGCCATGCCTTCCATTCTAGTTTAAACCCCTTCTGGGAACTTCTTTTCCAACATTACTTGAAATCTTTTCTAAAAGAAAAAATTGAAGCATATGCTCTGTGGTTGCCTTCTCAGGATCCTCCACATCAAAAACTTCACTAACTATTTTGGTTAAAGGAATTTTGTATCAGTGGGTTAAAAGTACCTTGAGACTTTGGCCATTGTGTTGGCAGTGTGTCTCAGTTTATCTACCCTAGTATACAGAATTTTGTTAAATAAAATTGGTTGAAGATCTTACGTTGGAAAAGAAAAAGGTTTGTTGTACTAAGGGAAAGAAGAATCCAGATCTTTTCTTAAAAATGAATCGTTTGTTTACCACTTACACCTCTGCTACGTCATCTTTAGTTTCATCAATATTGTCTACCAGTAGAAACTCTTCATCCTCTTCTTCTAATCTTGAATATTTGTATGAGTTTGAATATCTTCCTGATGACAGTAAGGTTCCTCTTACTGATCTCCCTTTCCTAAACCCTTATAATGCTTTTGTCAGACCCCAAACCTCTGTGAAAAAATCCGTTACCCAACTTTTCTCCACAAAACACCCAACTTTCGTAAAAGAATATGTCCAAACTTCCAAGTTTGACCAGTGTTTCATAGCAGCTACAGAAGCTGAACAGCTCTTACCTTTTGAAATTCCAGTTGATCTGCCTCGCTTTTGGCAACAACAAAGATTTACACATCTCCACTTTGGAGCAATCCGACTGGCCGTCACTTTCCATGGAAGAAAGGATTTGCCTGTTACTTCCAGACTTGCTCTGCTAGAAACCAGGTTTCTACAGTATCAGTACGCTTGTATTGCCACAGTTCAAACCACCCTAAATGCTAGAACTGTGATCTTTACCTTTTACCCCAATTTTAACATGCCATTAGCAGACCCTCATTTGCTATCAAACTTGAAAGTGCAAGTTCAAATTGGTGGTGCCTCCCAAATTTCCACCACACATGCAGTAACCCTTCACTACAAAATGGCCTATCGCCTCCAAAACCATGCTTTTGACATGTCCTTACCTTCCTCCACAGATGAAGCCCTTTTCCTAACCGTTAATGCAGCTCACCAAGCTTCATGTATCCATGTCCAACGACAAATTTCTTGTCTTGAACTTCTCAAACTTCTCCCAGAATCTTGGGTTACAGCTTATGAGAAAAACCAAAACAAGCCTATTCCTGTCCAATCTTCAAATCCAACTTTCATCACCAAACCTGATGGTACCGTGGAAATCACTTTTCCAAAAGAAACCTTTACCTTATCTTCCACCCATCCTGTCATTTTTTCCTCAAGAATTGACATGTTTGTCGATGGTTCTCGCTCTGGCCCTCCAATTCAATATTTTAAACCCAGTGGCCTTCCAGTCTATTATTTCAAAAATCCAGAAACAGGTCATTGTTACTTTGATGCCTGTGTGATGCTTGTGACTGTGATGACTGTCTAGAGGAAAGTCTTTTAGACGATGACGAAGACTTTGATGATGACCCATGTCCCATATGTCCTTCGTCACCTCCCACTCCTTGTAAATCTCCACCTCCTCCTCAACCCCCATCTGATGATGGTTCCTCTACTCAACCCAGTGGATGTTTTATGTTCACCTCATCCTCTTCCTGGACTGAAGCAGATTTTCCTCCTTTGAATTTCCATAATTCTCAAGAGAGGACAACCCACCGTCATAAAATTCTAGACCCTACTACCATTCTCCCTGATGGTAGCACTAAGGCGGTGTCAGCAGCAGAAGCAGCGATAAATTGGCAGTCAGCAAATTCTCTTGCTCAGAACAAAATTTTTCAAAGAATTGCTAACTCTCAGCAAAATTTGGAGAATGCTGTCCATACGAAGTTATCAACTCTGGAACTTCTTATCAAAGATTTGTAGCAGAAAATTCAGAATGTTCACCAAGAACTTCTCCAGATGGCTTATGCCAACCAAGTATTTTCAGCACCTTTTTACCAAAAAGATGTTGAAATGAAGTATCTAAAAAACTAGCTTCATTCTCTCCAAGCTCAGCAGTATTCCCAATAAAAAAAGCCCATTTGACATGCTCACATCTTCCTCTCAACAAAATTTGTTTGGGTATCCCCAAAATGTCTCAACCCTTAGCTATACCTCCTACTTCAGGATTTGGTGAGTCCAATATCTTTGGGACCTCATCAGCTTTTCTTCCTCCATCAAAAAGACCATCTCCACCAAAATTTTATTTCCCAAAGCTCCAGATAAAACCTATTCAGCCTTCAACAATTCCATCTCCACCAGTTTCGTCTCCACCATCTACCTCTACTACCACTCCTCCTAATCCATCTGACCCAAATTCTAAATCAACTCAGTTAATGGTCCAACCAACGTCTAGCCCTTCAAAAAATCCAATCTCCACTCTCCTACATACTTTAGCCATTATACCTGAAACTCCAACTCCTAAACCTATCATTGAGTTTGATTCGGATACTGAATCCACAAACTCTATGCCAATTCCTCATGTTTTCATGATGAATCCAGAAAACCCAGAGGAACATGTTGAAGATCCCATCATTGAAGAAGGTCCTAAGTTTGATACACCTCCAGAAATTCCAACCTTTGATTCCTTCTCACATTCCAATATCCATACCCAAGGTTTCTCCTTTGATACCATTTCCCTATCAAAATGGTTGGATAAACTTTATGAGATTCATGCCTGGTGCACTGCTGCTATGCTTTCTCCCAATGCTACACTAAGTATTGTTCTTACTAAGTGTATAGCAAAATTTTTTGGCCGTCTACGTCAGTGGTAATTAGCTCTTGGTGAGTACCGACAACTACAGCTTAAGCAACTTCCAACCCTTGACCAATTTATCTCAGTCCTGCATACTGAGTTCCTTGGAGACCATGACAACACTAAAGAGTTTGTTCGAGAAGAATATCTCAGCATGAAGTGTTGTTCATTCAAAAGAAAAGACTTGGAAATCCATTATGACCGCATGTCTCAGAGATTTTATCTTCTCAACGGCATGGATGATGTCAACCTCAAGCAACCTTTTCTCAATTCCCTTCCTGAACCATTGGAAAATGAGACAACAAGGCTACTTCAGACAAAAGGATTGACACCTAATGCAACATCCCTTGGCGGTATTTACCAGCACTCTTTGATTGCCCTGGAAAAATTGTGCAATCACCAGAAATTTCTCAGAACTCTTGAAGAATAGGAAAACTTCTTGGCAAAGCATGTGATCGACCAGACTTGTCTATAAAGTGCAAAGACAAGAAGTGCACTTGCCGACCGTCATATCGAAAGTCCAAACACTTTCAGAAATGGAAGTTCCAATCTCCTGGCAAGTTCTCAAAGTTTCCTAAATCTGGCAAGTTCTCACGCCGGAAAAAATGGAAATTTTTCAAGAAAAAGAAGTTTCGAGGGCAAAGAAAGTCTGATCGCTGCTACATATGCGGAAAGAAGAGGCACTATGCAAAACAGTGTCCAAATAAAGCAGCAAGAGACAAAATGGTGAACTCTTTGGCTCTCATTGACGATGATCTTGAAGATGTTGATGTCGAATCTTTATTTTCTATTAATGATGAAGCAACAGATGAAGCAGTGCTTGCATTCACCTTTGATGACTCCTCTTTAGAATCCGGGGATTTTTCTGATGATTCTGACTCATTCCCCTATGAAATCCAAGCCTTTGAGTTTTCAAGCATCATACTGGCTCAACCTTTAGCCAGGGTCAAAATCTTATTTGGCAAATATGAGAAATTCATACCAGTTATCGCTTTCTTTGATACTGGTACAACAGCTTCCATTCTCAACCCAGCAATCCTCCCCAGGTCATACTGGCAGTCATGTTTCAGACCCTTTACAGCAGCCAATGGAGAAACTTTTGTCATCACTCTGATTAGTAAGCCTATTACCTTTCAACTCTTCCCTGGATACACCATAAAACACCAGGTTTATGGTTTTGATCTTCTAGGAAAAGATTTATTATTAGGCTTTGATATCCTCCAAAATCTCAGCAAAGTTTCTAGGCTCAAAAAAGGCTTGAAATACAAAAATTACCTATTACCCTGGATCACTCAACCAAATCTCTTTTCCATCGAAAACTTCTCCACCATCAAAGAAGCCATAATCCAAACTTCCTATGCTGAATCCCATTCTCAGTTCCTCACCAAATTATTCAACCCACTTTGGAAAAACCCAGAATTCTTCATTTCTTTTTCCTTTAAAACAAATGAAGACATCAACCCCACCAAAGCCACTCATCATGGCATGAACCCGGAACATTACCAGTTTGCTCTTCAAGAGCTCCAGCAACTCCAGTCAGAAGGTTTAATTGAGCCCACAACCTCTCAGTGGGCATGTGAAGCATTTTATGTTAACAAAATGACAGAGCAGATAAGAGGAAAGCTCCGCCTGGTTATCAATTACCAGCCTCTTAATCATTTTTTGCAGGATAACAAATCCCCTCTTCCTCGGCCCTCAAATTTTCTCAAAGTTTGACTTGAAAGCAGGTTTTTGGCAGTTGGGCATCCATCCAGAGGATCGCCCCAAAACTGGTTTCTGCATTCTAGATCACCACTTCCAGTGGTCAGTCATGCCTTTTGGATTAAAAACAGCCCCATCTTTGTTTCAAAAGGCCATGATTCGGATATTTGCTCCTATTCTGTCCTCAGCACTCGTCTACATTGATGACATCCTACTCTTTTCTCCAGATATTGAGTCCCATGTTGTCCTACTACAAATTTTTCATTCCCTAGTCCAAACCCATGGTATCATGCTCTCAGAGAAAAAAATGGTTCTTGCTCAACCAGAAATTGATTTTTTAGGGATGCATATCTCTAAAGGTCAATATACCCTCCAGCCTCATATAGCCTCACAACTTGACCATTTTCCAGATGAAAATTTCACAGTTAAACAAGTTCAACAGTTCTTTGGACTTGTTAACTATGTGGCTGATTTCATTCCCAACCTTGCTCAACACCGTACTCCTCTTTCAGCTCTACTAAAGAAAAACCCTCCTCCTTGGTCAGTTCATTGTACTAAAGCTATCACAGACCTCAAAACCATATCCAAAACCCTTCCTCTATTAACCATACCTTCAGATGGAAAGAGTTCTTCAGACAGATGCCTCTGATCTGTATTGGGGAGCAGTTTTTTTGGAAGAAAATTCAGAACAAAAGCGCAGAATTTGTGGATACGAGAGTGGTGCTTTCTCTCCAGCAGAACTTCATTACCACTCTACTTACAAAGAAATTCTGGCAATCAAAAGGAGCATTGAGAAGTTTGAATTTCATCTAATCGGTCATCATTTCCTAATTGAGACTGATATGATGAGTTTTCCCAACATGCTCAAGTTCAAACAGAAGCACCTTCCGAAAGCACAGTTACTTAGATGGGCAAATTGATTTTCCAATTGGAGTTTTAATGCTGTTCACATAAAAGAAAAAACAAATGTCTTCCCAGATTTTCTGTCAAGACTCAAAAAAAGAAATCAACCAGTTTTCCAAAACAAAACCCTACTCATTTGTCCCTGGTTGTTTTTCCATGATTTCTTGTTTCCACCTAGTTAATCTTCCTGTCCACCTTCAGTGTCACCTTTTGGAGTTAACCCTTCTTTCCAGGTGTGTCCCAATATGTCAAAACCTTCAACATCTCTGTTTTTTCAAATATGGTCTTGATGAAGGTCCCATAAAAGGTCTACCTTTCCATCCTGTCTATCCTTTTCTCACCCAGTTTGAAGTCTCTTACCATAATGTCTTTTATTTTTAAAAAGGAAGCCTTTCTCCTCTTATGGTATTTAGTCGATGTGTATACTATAAGTGTCAGTTTCAATAAATCAGCAGTGTTGATTTATCTAGCACAGGCAGCATTCAATCAAGTCCGACCTCCAGAAGATTTCTTTTTAAAATTTCTCCTACTTTTTGGAAGCATACCCTACTGGCAGCAAAAGATCAGACAAGTTCCCATAGGTCCAGACGAAGATCTCTAATTTGCTTTTTGGACAACTCACAACAATAGATGTCTTCCTAATCCAGATGGTTCTATCACTTGGAAAAATGAGTATCACACTATATTCCTTTCGGCATATCAAGAATCCCCGAGCATTGAGATCCACAGTGGAAATTATCTGGTTATGACTCAAACACTGTGTTCACTCAATGGATTGACACCTGCAGAAGTTCCCTCATCTCTCCTGCATTATGAAACTGCAAACTGGAAATTCAATGATACTTATCCAGAAGAATGGCGTCAAAATATTCGCTACCTTTTGACTCAGTATCACTTGACTGACAGAACTGAAGAAAGTAGTTCAGATGATCCAGAGTGACAACTGAGTAATCGTACTAGCTGTCTCTTTTGTGATGTAATATAAAATAAAGTAATTTTATCCTCTTTTTTGGAGAGGGTGAAATTATTGGTAATTACTGTTGTAAGGGGCATATTATTGGAGTATATTGTTTGTGTTATTAGTCTGAGTAAATGTCCTTTCCTTTAGGAAGGGGTGAATTGTCTGTATGTATTTATTAGTGTTTGTGTAATAGTTGTTTGGCAGTAGGTTTGTAGAAGTCGGATGATGTATAGTAAAATATATAATTGGTAGGAAAGTTGTATACAGTAATACAACATTATAGGCGGGAAGGAGGTACACCAATAATGCTGTATTACTGTATATAGCTTTCCTACCAATTATATATTTTATTGTACATCATACGACTTCTGCAAATCTACTGCTAAACAACTATTACACAAACACTAATAAATACATACAGACAATTCACCCCTTCCTAAAGGAAAGGACATTTATTCATACTAATAACACAAACAGTAAGGCATATTATTGGCGCCAAAATATTCGTTACCTTTTGACTCAGTATCACTTGACTGACTACTTTAGCCACTATACCTGAAACTCCAACTCCTGAACCTACCATTGAGTTTGATTCGGATGCTGAATCCACAAACTCTATGCCAATTCCTCATGTTTCATCATTCGTGTAAATAGGCACAACCTTTTAATTTTACTATCTAGACACTAGATCATGCCAAACAAAATTAAATAGCCAATGTTCCTTTGGTCCTATAAATAATAATAGTGACTCAGATGGTGAGGATATTATTATTTACAGCTAAGTGTATACCATTACCTAGCCCCATGACCCTTTGTTCCGTTATAAATTACCTCAGATGGAGAAATAATTCACACAACAATTATCATAGACCTATCCTTTAAGAAAGTTTGTACTGATGAGTACATAAATAATTTGCCCGATGGGGGGGGAAGTTCTAAAGCCATCACACAAAATTGATTACATCATCTACATACTAGTAATGGAGACTGTGAGATTTATAAAAATAAACTCCCTCTCCCACTTAGTTATTTAAAAATAATTTGTGAGGATTGTCAAACTTTTCGAGTTTGAAAAACCGCGATCTAGGTCAAAGCCAATTATCACCATGTTGTCCCAATATGGTAAACTATCACATATGCAAACATTATGGAAACACAAATAATAAAGAAACACAAGATAAAGAATCCAGCTATTATGGTCAAAGATGCAATCCTTGAGCAATAAGGAATCCTTCCAAACTTGAAATCATTAAGCAATAAGGAGTCCTTCCAAACTTGAAATCCTTGAACTATACTTGTGTGGAAGGTTTAGATACTTTGAATCAATTAAGGAAATCAAAATCCAACCGTGCTTAAGCAAAAAAATTCGGATTTTACACATTCCCGCGTAAACTACACAGCTTTCAGTATTTTGGCCATATCTTCCTTATCTAACCTCCAAATGAAGTGATTCAACTTGGGTTGGATTCCAAATTCAATTATCTACAACTTTCGTGAAGAACAGATTTTCTAATTCCAACGTTTACTGGGTCGAAATAGCCCTGCAATCAGACCCTACGAATCTGAAAAAAATCTTTTGCAAGCTATACAACTTGTATCTTTTGTATCTACCATCTTCGATCTCCGAATAACCGTCGAATGCTATTACAATCGAAGAAGCATACAAACATTGATCTTATGCCTCCATTGGAGTTTACATGCTACGTTAGTTATTACAATCACAAAAAATAATCGTGGCACCCAATAAATAATACATGCTACGTTAATTATTATAACCATGAAAAATAATCGTGATACCCACTAAATAACAATAACCACGAAATAAATTATCGTGAGATCCAATCACATAAAATCAATAAAAATCATATGACCATAATAGCTGGGTAAGAACACTGCAAAACAAGAGTTAGCACGGTTTTACGTTCTACCCTCTATAATCTACGGACAACATGGCCTGTTTAATCCATACGTGTGATTACAGCCTGCTCTGATACCACTGTTGGGAAACCGAATCCCCAAGACTCAGTAATGACACGTACAGATTAGACAACAAAATTTGTAAAATCCTATAAAGCGAAATTAGGGTTCTACCTCAACTCCCTGCGACACGAACGCTGGTTGAACTTGTTATAGCACGCTTTGCTATAAACCACGAATACTGCTCGATCGTACCTTACGATCTTCTACCGTATTCCCCACAAGTCTAGAACACGAATCGAGTGTGAACTCTTTCGTGATCTGTTTGCTCTTTCTAAGTCTGCCTCTATTTACTGAATAATAGAAAAACATCCATCTGACCTAGAGAGTATAACGTGTATAAATAGGGCTATGATAGGGATCTAAGGAGTAATAAGTCTGGGCTCCCAGTGTAAATAAGAAAACCTAATCCTACTAAAATTCTATTTCTTATTTCACTAATTATAATTCACCCCACTACAGAATTATAATTGCACTCCTGTCATTATCTCAATTATATTACGAGCTTCATGATATTAAATACTTATTAATCTCCCGACGTTAAGATTACAGATACCCGTTGATTTAAATAAATTACTAACAAAACGGTCAATGATCGCGCCTATTGACCTTTCCTACCGTAGTACTGATGATGTAACCGCAAAACAATTGCCGGAATTGACCCGTCAGTTCTCACAACCATTGGACAGTTTGGTCAAAGCAAATCAATGTTATGCATTGGATCCGAAAGGGACACAACGGTTTTGTTTATTCATTCACGATTTCAACCCTATTGACCTGTGAAATATTTTGCTATATGTGCATTTTTTTAAATTGTTGAAGGTCTGCAATTTCTATGGTCAATAAGAGGACTGTTACGCATGGTTGTGAGAGCAATTTCGTTGACCCTCGCCTTGGGGAAGGATAATTTTATCCATATTTGGTGAGATATGTTGCGAATTTTGATCGAGTAATTAAAACCGCTTATTCAGTTATTGGACTAATATATCAATTCATACAAAATAAGAGGTTCTCACAAACAAGATTGCTCAAGCATTGCGATGATGAACAAATTCCTCTCGTGATGAAGCATAGCAGTCCTCTCAAAAATGTGACCCTAGAAATTTCAAACCCGCAACAAGCCTCGATGGAACCAAGGAGTGTTGGTGAACACAAAAGGGCTTCGCAAGAAGAAAAGAATGAGGGGGCATCGGTTGCACGACTTAAATCTCGGATCTCTTGGACCCTGTTCGTTTTGAGAATTGGATTTGTAGAATGAGTGTAGAGAGAAGTAGAATAATGATTGAAAATATAGATAATGATTGAAGATAGATAGAGAAAAAAAATGAAAAAGTAATTGGAGAGAAATAAGATAATAATTAGAATACAAAATCTCAAAACGAATGGGGTTTTGATTATCCAAACCATTTGGGAATAACCATGAACAACTACGCTACCACCCGTCGATGGTCTATCTGTATCCGTTTCAAATAGTTTGGTCATCCTTAGACTTCGGGACAACTTCCAAACTTGGCATTCACCTTTTATATATATGCCTTTTTGTTTATTGGATATGAGTCTCGAATTTGACTCTATCTCCATGGAAGTTAAGCAAAAATATAGTCCGAATAAAAAATGTATACAACATTTCATCTCAACGACATATGAGCTACAGTATTATTAATTTCATCACTATTTATCCAATGAGATACATATTCATTGACTATTAGTCTCATTAAGGGTCCATTTGATTACCGAGATAATGATAGAAACTGAAAGAAAGAGAAAATAAAAAATATTTTTTTTGTGTTCACTTAGCAAGACTATCATAGAAAGTAAACTTTCATGTACAACCTTCTAAAGTATGAGAGTTTGGTTTACTTTTTCTCACGAAATGTGCAGGAAAATTTTATTTTCTCGAAAAAAAATCAACAATAATTACTCTTAACTTTCTTCTTTATTCTCTTCCCTCCACCTTTTCTCTTTTAATTTCAGCAATTTTATTCCCTCCAAACAAGGATATCTTATTTTCTTGCAAAATTTCCATTCTAATCAAACGGATGTGAGAAAAAAAAAATTCATTTTCTTTTCTTTCACTTCTTTTTCTATCATTTTTTTTTTTAATTTTTTCGCTGATCAAATGGACCCTAAACAAACAAGTCCAAGTAATCCCGCCTTGAAGGAGGTCCTCATTCCTTACTAAAAGAGAGGGAAAAAAAGAAAGAAAAGTAGATCCCTCATTTCATGTCAAATTGCCTTCGTTTTTGCAAGAACTCTCTGAAACCAACAACTAAACAAAACTTTTAAGTTCAGAGGAATGGGTTACTCCTCTGGCGCCAGTATTCTTCACCTAAATTAGTCTAAAGAGGTAGCTGGCTTAATTTCATGCATGTGTGATGACATTAAGAGTCTGACTGGTAAATGAAGATGATGGATGTAGACCTAAATGAGCCCAAGTCAATAAATACATCTTTGAAAATGACAAAAATAGTTAGGAGTATTATTAACTGAGTCAAAGAACACAACAAAATTCTTAACGTATCAATCAAGGAATCTTCACCTATGACCGCTGGAATTTGGCACATTCATGAGAGAAGAGAACACAACAAAAAAACAGAAGGATAAAGTAATAAAGCAAAAGCTAAAGATTTTGCATCCATAGGGGAGAAATGAAAAAGAGCAACCCAACTTGAAAACCTTTACAAAAGTTCTTCCCACAAATATGCATCAGGGAATGTCTTTTACTCTACAATAAACCTTCCACTATTTCATTACCTTATACAGCCCAAGAATGTCATTCCCAAATATATGTGCATGAACTTATTATACCTTACGCCCGTGTTCAATGCGCCGTCGGACTACTCTGCATTCAAGCATTGAGAAACGGCAGTTCAAGAGGAACTTTAATAGTATATCATAATGTATGATCTGCCCATTGAAAAATGGATTTTTTTGTTTTTGTTTTATTTGCATGTTGTTTGCTGGGTTAGAAATATCAGCAGATAAGCAAATGAATGTGGAGTTATTTAGTTAAGTTTCTCTTCAATTTTCTCTACCCTCCAGAAATCGAAAACCCTGACATTTGAATTATTGTAGAAATAACAAAAGAAAAAGTCTCTGAGACATTCTAATATGACAATAAGTATCAAAAGTCACATTGTTAAGTGACACCGAATGAAGAAGCAAGTCATGCATACACCAAGTACGAGGATGTTTATAGAGTTTTCAAGAGTACAAAAGGCAAAGGATTTAACTACCCAAACTTTTCCCAAACATGTTAACTACATAGGTTGATATCTGAGAGCAGAAAAACCAACAAATGAACGAGGTAGGATATCAGAATGCACCAAATTAACAAGCTGTAAGATTCAGTATTTTTAAAGGCTGTATGTAAAGTGCTGAGATTACTCAAATTTGAGTATTAACATTGTTAACAAGTACAAAAATACTGATTCTGACCAGCAAGATAGTATACATCAAATTGCAGAAATACGAACATAAGTAAACGATACTCTTCTCTATCACTTTGAACAATTGCGAAATGGCAAAATTTCCAAAAATTTATTTAAAGCATGTTCGACAACCAAATTACTGCTGAATCAAAGCAAAGGAACTAATATTACAAGCAAATACTTACAAGATATATTTGTTTTGTTTGCTCTTGTTAGATCCCTTCTCCACTCAACATTCCAACTATGTATGTGGGTAGAGTAGATATTTACATCGGAATCTCTTTTATATGCAAGAAACTTCCTCTGTTGTGCGACAAGAAGATTTCTTAAAACATTGAAAAGCTAGACGTCGAGATCAACGTTGTCAAGCCAAGAAACAAGCTGCTGAGTTGAAGGCCGCAATTTAGGGCATTCACATAAGCAACGACAAGCAATCTCAAGAACCCTCATCAGCTCCTTGCTATGCTGTTTGTCATAGATAAACGGATCAAACACTTCGCTTTCCCTTTTCTCCCTCCTCATTTGAAGCACCCACGAAATCAAATCCCTAGTTCCTTTCGGCTTGCATATATCCATTGGCCTCTTTCCAGTAATAAGCTCCAAAAGGACAACCCCAAAGCTGTACACATCCCCTTTATAAGTTGCAACAGAAGCTTGGCCGTACTCTGGAGGGATGTACCCTAATGTCCCAACTAGATCGGTGGTGACATGGGTGTCATATGGAAGTATTAGCCTCGCGAGTCCAAAATCAGCCAAATGAGCTTCAAAATTTTCATCTAGGAGTATGTTACTTGACTTTATATCGCGGTGAAGGATATGGGGCTCGCATGATTGGTGCAAGTAAGAAAGCCCTCTTGCAGCCCCTCGAGCAATATGAAGCCTTGTGTCCCAATCCAGTGAGGAAGGCCCGTCGGGTTTCTCATGTAACCAATAATCCAAGCTTCCATTCTCCATGTAAGAGTATATCAAAAGGCGGTCATTCTTGTAAGTACAATACCCTTGAAGAAGGACTAGGTTTGTATGTTGAGCTCTAGAGAGAGCTTCCACTTCGGCTTGAAATTCTCTCTCCATCTGACCGTACTCACCGCAAAGCCGTTTGATCGCGACTTTCCTACTGTCGGGAAGTGTGGCTCTGTACACCAAACCGAATCCCCCACAACCAATGATATTTTCTTGATCAAAATCGTTAGTGGCTTTCAATAGGTCATCGAGGCATAGCTCTTTGTTGTTGTTGCTGTTGTTGTCCTTGTTTCCGAAAAGAACAACTAATTTCGATCCAATTTCTTCCAACTCCTTTTCGGTACCATCGACCTCTTCTTTTTCTGGATCAACCTCTCGTCGACTACTTGCACGCCAAAGAATCAAGAACATAACGGCAAGGAGAAATGTCGTCCCAAACCCTATCCCAACTGCCATTCCAATAACAACACCTTTTCTTCTTGTCGACTCAGTATGAGATACTTGAGGACCTTGATTGGTAATCACACAAGGGGAAGAAGAATGTTCACCACATAGACCAACGTTCCCCTCAAAGCTCGAGTTCGGAAAAGTAGGGAATTGGCCTCCGGCGGGGATCTCACCAAACAAATGGTTGTAAGCAACATTGAACTGCGACAGAAAGCTTAGGTTCACCAACGAAAGAGGAATAGTTCCTGACAGATTATTATGGGACAAATCCAAAGACTCTATGCTGGTCATACCTGACAAATTACTAGGAATGATTCCGGATAAACTGTTGAATTTCAAATCCAAAACATGCAACTTTTTCAGGTTTCCAAATTCAGGCCAGATTGGTCCGGTGAGATTGTTTTCGCTGAGGTCAAGTGTGGGTGGAAAGCTTCGAATTTGATTATATTGCAACCCGTTAGCAGCACTTTTGTTCCGTTTCACGAAAAAGGGAAAATCCAAACTTGGATCTTGCAATGGGACATTTCCTAATATGAGCCTTGGTAATCCAGTCAGATTCTTTGGAATCTCTCCAGTCAAGGAATTGTTCGACAAGTCTATGTAAAAAAGACTGTTGAAATCGCCTAACCAAGGAGGAATCTTTCCACCCAATCGATTCCACGACAAATCCAACAACTGCAATTTATTTAAACCCCTAAACCACTGGGGGATTACACCGGTGAGTCTGCAATTGGCAATAACAAGAGCCTTCAATTTTTTAAACCCCAGAATACCATCCGACGGCAACATTTCGTTCTGGAAATTCAAGGTGAGAACCAAGGTGGTCAAGCTTTGGCAATGCTGTAGGATTTCAAGCGCAGATGAAAGGTTATAAATGCTGGAATTGGAAAACGAAAGGGACGAAAGGCTGTGGAAATTCCTGAAGCTTTCTGGGACTTGGCCACTGAAATTGTTCCTAGCAAGGTTTATAGTTTTCAGTTGGGTGCAGGAGGGGAGATTAGCAGGAACAGAACCGTTGAAATCATTAGTAGCCAAATCAAGAGACACCAAACTAGTCATTGCCTTACAATTAAGATCAATTGAACCACTCAAAGAATTATTCCTCAGCAGAAGAGAACTAATAGTCCTAGAATTCGACAAAGAAGGCGGTATTCTACCGCTAAACCTATTAGATTGAGCAGAAAAATCCTCCAACTTTACCAACAAAGCAAATACATCTGGAATTTCTCCAGAAAACCCATTTGCTGAAATATCCAAATGGGCAAGTTTAGAGAGGTTACCAACACCACTGCTGAGCGGTCCAGAAAGCCGGTTCTCCGAAATACTCAACCAGGTCAGTTCCGGCAGCCGGAAAAGATCCTCCGGCACATCTCCAGCGAAGAAATTCGAGCCGAGGCATAGTCGCACCAATGAACTGCAATTCCCAAGCCCTGGTGGGATACTACCAGTGAGGTAATTGCAAGCAACACGAATGGACTGGATTCTTGTTAAGTTGTTGCAAACACCAGAAGGGATCGTACCCTCCAAGGAATTATCGTCAAAATCCAAGACTTTGAGTGATGGGAGGTTTATGTTCATTGGGATTGAGCCGGATAAATCGTTGTTGCTCAAATCAAGAAGTTCAAGATTGGGCAATTGGAAGAGTGAATGTGGGATTGAGCCTCGGAGAAAATTGGTGGAGAAATTGAGGGTCTTGAGCTGATTTAAACCACCCAAGGAATCAGAGATTTGGCCTGTTAGTCTCTGTCTTGGAAGTTCCAATTCGACAACCCGACCCGAATCATCACATCTGATTCCTGCCCAGGTACAGCAGTTGGGGGAAGAAGAGTTGGTGGAATTTGTTACCCAGCCATTGATTCCTGATTCCAATCCAATCAAGAAACTTCGGAGGGCTTTGAGGTCGTTTGGATTGCATGTTAGGTTTTGTGAATTTGAGACTTGAGATTGGAGAGAGAAAACGAGAAAAAGGAAGGTGACCCAGAAGTCTAGAACACCCATCTTAGCAGAACAACATGCCCTAGTGAGAGAGAGAGAGAGAGAGTTTCCGGCAAAACCCTTTTGGGATTTGATCAGTTAGGATCTGGGTTTCAGACCGTTTATTGTTTTGAGAATCAGAGCACAAACGAGGAAGATTACGAGAGAAGTGATTTCTTGTGAGAAAACAGAAATAAACCTATGAGATGGGGTTTGTTCAAAGCAGAAAGTGAAAGAAACAAAGTTGAGAGAATCGGAAGGTAAAGGAAAAGAGAGAGAGAGAGTGGCTTTGACTCCAAAAAGTGGGCTTTGTTGGTCCAAATGAGATTGCTTCTTTTTCTTCTCTTCCAGTTGTTGAGAGAGAGAGAGAGAGAGAGAGAAGAGGAGGCCGTTGGGGGATGAAATAGTTATGGGAACCGCCCTCTCTTTGTGTCCACTGTCTACCGTTGAGGGAAGGGGAACGGAAGGGGATAACCGGTCACTGGGAAGAGGGAAGAGCTAAAAGTTAGATAATTGCGCGCATGAGCTTTGCTACGAGCGGATAAAAAAAAAAGCGCTTTGCTACGTACAAAGTATTTCGAACACAGTTTTTAAAAACGCCATCCAATAATGTAAGGTCATACATTTTTAGATCTAAGTCGTTCATTTTTTAGGTCTAAATGTGTAAATTTTTCTTGCAAAAAATTGATATTGATAGGATATCGATAGATGCTTGACTGAAACCAATTAAATAACATGAAGAATTTTAATGGTCTATTTTTTTTTTCAAGGGAGATGTAAAATTTTAAGATTGCTACCAATGTCCGATTAACCTGATTTTTGACGTGAATAACGTTTATGCCAAGACATACAAAATGAACAGTTACGATTGTCATAATGTGTAGTAGAACTCACCCTATTTGATGGTGTGTTGGAGAGTTGTATTTTAGAACCGTGTATGTACAATTTAGGTGGGAGTATCCAATGTGAAATTTTTTTTCATAAATATTTTAAACTAGTAAAATTCACAACTGTGAGAATTGAGAGCACTAATGTAAAACGAGGATTGTGAGTGAAAATGATATGTTAGTATTGAAATGCTATGTGAAGTGGATGAATCGACATTTGTGTCAATTTCAATCAAGATATCAATTGTCCAATGTTATTTGACTTCTCATCTCTCATGTCAAATTTGACATAAAAGAACTCTTTGGCCCAACTTTTAAGGGGCTTTGGTCTTTTTTCTCTTAATCTTTTTATATTTGTGGTAAATTTTTGCATTATATTTTTTGTCTCAATAAGAAGAATTGAAAGTATAAAAAAACATATATCAAAGTTTTAAAAAAATCATATGAGATGAAAAGACCCAAAGATTGACTTTGTGGGTCTTTTTCGTCGTCATATAAAAATTATTTTCAATTTCAATCTTGTTTTTATACTTCTCCAATTCCTCACATCGACACAAAAATATAATATAAAAATTTCACACGAATCTATTAAAGATTGAGAGAAAACAACAACAACAAAAAAAAAACGTTTCAAAAACCCCTAAGATGTCAAATCTCTTCTTTGATAATTTCAATCCTAAAAAATTTAGTAGAATAAAAATATAAAACAAGAATAGAGTTAAATAGGCTTATTGGTTTTTCCTTTGAATGAAAATTTGGCTTATTGGTTGGGACTAGGGTGTACATTTTTTGAGAGATTAAATTTTAACAAATTGTATTGGGGGAGTGATTTTCGTACTACTTTTTTTTTTTATAAATGCACTCCCCTTTTTTTTTTTCTTTATTCACATGAAATTACAATATTGCTATTTAATAATCTCATTTTTGGCACATTTAAGGGCAAAATTTTACTTTTTTTTACATAGTTAAAAGATAAAAGGGGAGTGTGAAGGGATTAGGAGATCCGATAGGGCGGTTGATTCGTTTGTCTATTTCGGCAATGGATGACTCGAATTTTAATCTTATTAGGAACTAAGATTATTTGAGCCGTCGGTGTCAAAATGGACTACCGAATCAACCACCCTAAGCCCCTGTAGTGAGGGCTGCACTACAGAATTTCCAAATTCAACTCATTGAGCCCGCACTACAGGATTTCCAAATCCCTCCCTTTGGATTATTATCATATAACAAACGTTGAGCTCGTTCTATACACGAGAACACAAAAAACACCCCACCCCAGTTGCAGATGTAGCAATGGTTTTATTTTTTCAATTATCAGCTAGATGCAGTTGATAACTTCTGTCCTCTTTAGCATTTAGGTATACTGGTCCTCCATTTTTCTCCTTCCTTCAAAAGTTGAGAGTGTTCTTAATGCTTTCTTGTGGAGAGGAGTGGAGATGAAGTTCCAGGGGGTCAAAGTAGCTTCGGCTTCAGTTTGTCTTCCTAAATCAGAAGGTGGATTAGGGTTTAAGAGACTAAAGGAATGGAATGTCTCCTCAATGCTTAGACATCTGTGGGCTGTTTGCCAGAAAGAAGACATTTTATGGGTTAAGTAGATTCGCTCCTATGTGATAAAGGAGCAATGCCTTTGATTTATGAAATTGCCCTCAGACGCTTCATGGACTGTTAGGAAACATTTCAATCTTAGACATATAGGGCATCAGTTTATTAAATCCAAAATTGGTAATTGCCTCTCCACTTTTTTTTGGCTTGACCATTGGCATAATTTGGACCCTTTGTTTCAGAAGTTTGGTGATAGAGTGAGCTTTAATCTGGGTAGATCTCTCAATGCCAAAGTGAGTTCTATTATTTACTAGGGAGGATGGAGATGGCCAAGGCTTAAAAATGTAGCAATCTGTGAGATTATTGCAAACACTGAAGGTGGGCTCTTACCTGATATTTCCAAAGAGGACGAGGTTGTTTGGACTTCAACTCCAAATGGTTGTTATTTAGCAAAATCTGCCTGGATGGCCCTTTAAAATAGAGCCCCTACTGTGGATTGGGCTCATATGGTATGGCATAAAAAGTATGTTCCTCGCTAGTCTTTCATTTTGTGGGTGGCCCTTCTGGGTAGGCTATCCACTAAAGACAGATTGATGGAGTGGGGGGTAACTAATGCTAAGGACTGTGTCCTTTGTTATGGAGGTCAGGAATCTCATAGCCACTTATTTTTTGAAAGTCAATATGCTACCTTGGTCTGGACAAGTATCAGGTCCAAGTGTTGTAGGCATGGGGATAGCTTGAGTCTGTTGGCTGAAGTCCAGTGGGGATCCCAACATTGTTCCAAGTCGGTTTCAACTATTATTTACCAGTGGTGTCTAGCGGCCTCAATGTACTTCCTTTGGCGGGAGAGAAATTCTCGAATATTCAGACAAGTTGGAGTAGATTCCTACACCCTCATTAAGAGAAATGAGGAAGAGATCAGAGCTTGCTTGGTATCTATGAAGCTGTCCATACATTCTGATTTTGATGCTGCTGTTTGTCAGGCCTGGGGGATCCAATTCGAAGTAGACAATTAGAAAGGTTTGGTGTTGTAACGCCCCGAATTTTGGGAACGTTAAATGGACAATTTTATTGAAAAACTTAAATGGAGTCACTGCTCATTATTACAACATAACTCTCGTAAGAGTATTTTTAAACACAAAAAGGGAGATTAGGGTCCCTATCTACTGCTCCGCTTGTTCCTCCATCCTAGCAAGTTCCTCGGCTCCGAAAGCCTCCAAGTGAAGAGTTCGCCATGTTCATCTATAAGCTCTGACATATTATACCGGCGTCGCCACCCATATAATATATCAGGGTCACCAAAGGTAACATCATGAGCTACAAAAGCTCAATAGAATAAACCCTACCCACTAACCCTTAACTTATAAACAATAGACACGGTTTCCACATTGAACATGCAAAATAATTAACAATAACACATCCACATTCGTTATTCAAACCGTTGGTGTCCGTGGTTTTTCCGAGTTTCTCCTACGCAACTCGTCGTAGACTGTGTCATCACTTCCACTTTTCTTTTACCAAATCAACATTTGCAAAATCTCTTTTTCACACCCAACCTCGGTTCCGCCGTTCTGGGTTCCTGAGTATCCTCACAATGGTTCCGCCGTCCCGGGTTCCCATTGGCACACAAAACTTTGCATTGGCTCCTCTCTGCGAATAACCAAGCCACACACCCAACCTCGGTTCTGCCGTTCTGGGTTCCCAAGTATCCTCACAATGGTTCCGCTGTCCCGGGTTCCCATTGGCACACACACACACACACACATCTCACATAATGCCATAAAAAATTGGTCATTATGTAGTTTCAAAAATATTTCCTCCCTCGAAACACATTTTTCTTGTAAACCACACTCTAGATGCCATGTTTCTAACTTTCTCGATTTTGGTGTCTCGTTTTCATGCAAGACTCTGCGGTAGGACTTTTTCCATTCACAAGTAATGCAAGCAATTCATAATTTCACACTCCTAACCATTCTAGGAACAAACATGCATACTCATATTCAAGCGATAAAATTTCTAATCTTTAGCAATCCGTTCTTTCTTTCTTACAAAACAACATTTGCTTTTCCGAAAAAAAATAAGTTCATTTATTCAACATACTCTCCATCCTTTTCATCTTTCCAAGGAAAACACCTTTCAAGTTTCTCATGCAACTTTAACGAATACGGAAAGTTTCTTATGTATACTTAGAAAAAACAAATAGAAATATTTTTCATATACTTAGAGAAAGTAGTTAGGAGTATTCTACCATTCTCCTTGGCGGTAGGGCGGCTACGGTAAGGTGAGTCGGCGGTCGAACGGAGTAACTTCTTATGGTAAGCTTTCGGTAGCTTCGAAAGAGAAAATATTTCTCTCGAAACTAGTTCTTGTCTATAACTACTAACTTTTGGATCAAGGGGGTGGTCGAGTGGCAGTTTAGTGGTGGCTTAGGATGAGTTTCTTGAAGAACTTAGGTAGGTAGAACTGTTTTCGGTGTTTTATGGAGGAATCTTGGAATTGAATTGCTTGATTTCACTTGGGTTTTTTGGGTTTGGACTTGATGAGTGAGAAAGATTCATCTTTTATTTGATGTTTTGATTGTTTTCTGAAAAATTGGTTTGATTCGGAAAATATCCATCCGGAAATTAAATCAGTTTTGTATAAGGGCAAAAATAGAAATGTGTACTATCAGTCCAATCATATCCTATGTGAAACAAACATGATATTAATAATCTCATCATCTAATCTCATCTCAAACAAACATACTCATTATCAAACCTTTTTCATTATCAATCCATTCTCATTACCAATCCCAATCCTAATCACATCTCCTTACGAATCCCAATTACCAATCCCTGTTATCAAGTGAGCCCTTAGGAGTGGGATAGGGTTGGTAAGGTGGCAGGAGGTGATTGGTGGTAGTTTTCTTAGCTTGGAAGAATAGAGAGAGAGAGAGAGAGAGAGAGAGAGAGAGAGAGAGAGAGAGAGAGAGATGTGCATGCATGCATGTATGAGTATATGTATGTGTATATATATTTATTTAATAACTTGTATGTTCAAGTTATCCTATTTTTAATTTTGTTACAGTACCTATATTTGTTTTAGGGTTAATTACACTAACCTCTCCTGAGGTTTTTGACAAATATACTAACCTCCCTCAGGTTCTAGAAATTACTATTACCTCCCTTACTTTACAAACTAATATCCATCAACGTACCTCCCTTGCCGTTAAACTATGGCTAACGGTCTTAACTTTGATGAGTAAAAGACCAAAATACCCTCCAGACATGTAGATTGGATTGCATTTGTAGAGACCCGAATAATTTTGAATTTTTTGAAATATTTATTAAATGACAAATTGAGGAAAATATGGATTAATCGGTGGATATTTGAATTGAGGACCAAAGTGAGGGAATAGAGAATTGAAGGGGTGAATGTGTAGTTTAAAATATACATGAGTATATATAGGGGTGTGAGAGGTGTAGGAGATCATTTATCTCCATTCCACTCTCTCTCATCCGTCTCTCCCTCTCTCTCCCTGCCGATCTCTCTCTCTCTCCTCTCCTCTCACTCAAAACTCCACTCCATCTCCCAAAATCTTCAAGAATCAACCTCCCTCAAGCCTTCCATTCACGTTATTGAGTTCGAAGATCCTTGGGTCGAGCTTAAATCGAAGTTTCGAAGTTCAAGAGGTTAGGGCTCATTCAAAAATGCTTGAATCTCGGCCATTGTTGCGAGGTAGGACTTCTTTACCTCTTTTGTATGTTTATATGTTGATTTGGTGTAGAATCGCGCCTTTGATTGTTGGATTTTGGTTGTTGTTCATGCTTTGAAAATCTGTTGAAATCACTACCCGAAGCCCCGTGGTATCGATACAGATTAAAAGCTGTATCGATACCATAAGCTTATCTTTTTGGTCAGAGAGTATTGTATCGATACGGATTTCGTGCGTATCGATACCGGAGCTTAACTCCAGTTTTGCACCTTTTGCTTCTCCGTCGATTGTCTTGACTTCCAATCACTTCTAAACCCTTTTTGACACCTCCTAATCTATCTCAAGCATGTCTATTTGACTTCCTATGATGGCTCGATGTATTCCTTGGTCCGTTGGCCTTCCGAAAGAAAGAACCGGATAAGAATTTACTTAGTTGAATGTTGTTAATGTACTTTTATAGATTGTTGGTATTTGTGATCGTTCATGATGTATGTGTGATGACATTGGCATAACGTAGGATGTTCTATCTAAGAATATGTTCATGAGGGAGTCCTAGTTTGTATGTTGTATGAGGAAATAGTTGATTTTGGGATTGGAAGTTGGGATTGGAAGTCCTATAACGCAAGTGGTGGTAATACGGTAACCCGAGTCGTTGGGGATCACCGTGACGCAGGTGGTGGTAACGGTAATCCTTATGGTGTTTTATGGTAACGCAAGTGGTGGAAATACCGATGGTGAAGTTTGAGTTAGCGAGTCGAGTTGGGATTATTTGAAGGGTTGGTCTCATATAACTTATGCATTTAAGTCTGAATAGGGCTCATTTACAAATTGATTGATCATTGTCTACCGAGCTGTATTTTCTTATCCTCTCTTGTTTGCACTTGTCATCATATTTTCATATAAGATTGGTAAAGATTTTCCTGCTGGGCTAGTGTAGCTCAACAAAATCCTTCTTTTCAAGTTCTAATGCCAGGCAATAAACTGCATGCTATGGTGTGCTTGGACATGAAGGCTTTTGGAAACTAACCATGTTTTACTTACGTAATCATCTTTTGTAATTAATTCACTTTTGGTAAGGATGAGTTTGTAACTAATTATTCTTAAATTTCTTTTGATTAAAGAGATTGTAATATTCTAAACAGATTCGTACTTGTAATTAAGTTGATTTGGACCGTGGTGCCAAAGCTGTATAATTTTAACTTTTGGGGGACTTGCTTGTAAAGTTAAACAGTTGGGAACTCTTTGGGGTATTATTAATTTATGCTATGCGAGGATCTTTTATCAAATTGGATTATTTATTTATATTGAAAATCGAGGGCGTGACAGCATTAGTCTTCCACATGCTAACACATTGTTTTACAATTAGCATATTACAAGTATATAATACTTTTTTAAAAAAAAATTTCAAACTGAATATAATAATTTAAAAGTTTACATTTTTTTTTTGGATTGTTTTAATTGATAGTACATCTTTTTTTTTATTTTGGAGAAAATTTAATACTGCCTTTGTCCCTTAATAAATGTGCTATACGCAAACATTGGCCTTTAGAAAGATGTATTTTTTTGTCAAGAAAAAAAAAATTTCACAAATCAATAGATATCAATGAGTTCTTTTAAGTTGTGAAAATAATTTGAAATTTTTAATAAAAAATGCTTCTTTTTAAATGTCTAGATTTGCGTGCCAGACATTTATTTAAGAACAGAGGGAGTACTTTTTTCGAGTTGTATAAAAGAGAGATTGAAAAAGAAACTAAATATTATGGCAAACAATAAAAAGATACAAACATTAAATTAATCCAAAAATATACTTAAATTTTTTTTTTTATTATTTCTTAATTATAATAATGTTCAAAAAATAAAATAGTTTTTTTATATTTGTGATATGCTAATACTAAAGCAATGTGTTAATATAGAGCATGAAAGACCCTCAAATCTACATGTACTGACGGTAATTTGGTCCTTTTCTCATCAAAGTTAACTCCGTTAGCCATAATTTAACGGCAAGGGAGGTATGTGGATATTAGTTTGTAAAGTAATGGAGGTAACCCTAATTTCTAAAACCTGGGGGAGGATAGTGTATTTGTCAGAAAGCTTAGGGGAGGTTAGTGTAATTTTCCTTTTTTTTTTTATTCGAAAAAAAAATAGGGCCAAAATTAGGGTCGTTACATTAACAAAATGGAAAAATCTGAATAATAGTTTCAAAAGCAAGAGAGGTTAGTGTCATTTTAAAAACCTTAGTTTCTGCATTTGTCAGAAACCTCAAGAGAGGTCAGTGAAATTTACCTGATTTTCTTAATATACAAAAATCGTGACAATCTTTTGAAAAGCGATGCCAAACTTTCAAATTAGCGAATTTTTGTTTTGATTGATCTGATTTCAAATTAGCTATTGATCCACAAGAATTGCCACATTCGATAACACCCATACATACAATTGTCCAATATAGGAACCATAATAATATATTCTTGACGAACTAGATTAATTTTAGTAGTCAAGGAGTTGAAGGCTGTTGTTGGTCATCAAACAGATGCTTTGGATCATGCATGACCAAATAGGAGTATATGTTTGATTGATCTATGAAGTGATTGTTATAAGTTTGAAAATTTCCAACAAGGTTTAGATAAGGTTTATGAGAAGAAAAGGAAAAATTTCAAAATGGGCGCACATGAACTTTTGCCCCAACGTCCCATGAAGACCTAAAATACTACTATTAATAATTAGTAAAGTACTAGAACATAATTCTATATGGGAATTGTTTTTGACACTTTCCAAATTGATAACCACACTCCCTAAGAGATATATGGATTGATTTTGGCACTTCCGAAATTGATTGTGGCACTCTCCTTTAGAAAAGCAGTTATGAAGTTAGAAAGTTTCAAAATACTCCCCATTGTGTATTCCTAGAAGGACAAGGTGGAAGTTGGGAACAAAGAAATTCTTCAAAATGAAGTAGGGGTGTTTGGTAACTGCATTTTTGCATTTCCATTTTGAGATTTTAGCTGTTTGACTATGGCATTTAAAACCATATTTTTCCAAAATACATTCATCGTTTTTAACAAAAGAAAAAGAATCCGAGAATCTGGCCACCAAGAGCTTTTCCCATTTTTGCCTTTTTCCATTTTCGCTGCAATGACCAAAATACCCCCAAGTAATCTACAAAGTTGTCTGTTCTGTCGCACCATTTATTTCGTTACCTCTTCTGCTATCCACATCAGATACTTGTTCCAAATTAGTTGTATGTGTAATGTTGGACTTGTGTGTTTGTCTGTTTTTTTTTTTTTGCTTCAGTTTGTACTTTTTTTATTTGCTAATATTGAGGGTTTCTTTTATTATTGTTTTCTCGGTTAGAGAGTCACCAAATTAAGTATACTATTTTTTTTCAAATATTACTTATAACATGGTAATGAATATTTATTCTAAACTATTGAATAATTAAAATAATAAAGAAACGAATATGGTATGTAAAGAAATGAATTTCAAAAAATAAAAATAAAGAAAAAACATATTTACACATGTTATAAGAAAATAATAAAGACAAAGGGCAATATGGTAAAAATCCAACCCATAATTAATTTTCGACAATCATCTACCAAACACTACTACAATTTCAAAATATATTTGGACTATGATAGAGAAATACTCTCATACTCCGTAGAGAAATAGGTTACACTCTATCATATTCAAAATACATTCTGGTCATAATTCAAAAAATTAAAAAATTAAAAATAAAAAGCAAAAAAGTAACCTCCTAAACAATCTCATACTCCGTAGTAGTAGAAAAATGCAAGGGGAGCCTTTTCACTTTTCAAAAAGAAAAAAAGACTGCAATGGGAGAAAAATAAAGGAACAGCTAAGGCCCGCCTTTGTACATCCTTTTCTGAACGAGTCACGGGTTTTGGCATTGCTTTGGTTAGCGGCAGTTTTTGTTTTTTAAATGACGATATCGAAAACTGTTTTTAGTTAATGTCTCTTCCAAACTATGCTATGTCTTGTTTCCGTCTGCCAAAAACTTTTTTGCAGCAGATTTCTTCCGAGGTTTCACGGTTTTGGTGGGGTTCTAAGGAGGGTGAGCGGAAAATTCATTGGGTTAAATGGGACAAGTTGAGTTTATGCAAAGGGGATGGCGGCTTGGGTTTGCGAGATATGGAACCCTTCAATAAGGCTTTGCTAGCCAAGCAGGGTTGGAAACTTATCTCAGGTGAATCTTCTTTGTTTTGGCAGGTCTTTAAAGGACGCTACTTTTCCAGGACTTTTTTTTGGCGTGCAAAGACTACCGGTTAGTCTTCTTGGGCATGGAGGAGTATTGTATGGGCACGGGAATTAATTGACAAGGGTTGGAGGTGGCAAGTTCAATCTGGAAACGAGATTCGTGTGTGGGAAGATCCTTGGCTTCCAAGACATACGAATTGCAAAATTGACAGGCACATGATGAGGAGGAATGATATAGAGACAGTGGCTGACTTGATTGATTCTAGCACTAAAACTTGGAAGGCTGCCTTGGTTCGTGAGGTTTTTAGTAGCAAGGATGCCGACCTTATTCTATCAATTCCAATTAGCTTTACAAATCGTAGGGACCGCAAGATTTGGCACCCATCATTGAATGGTTCTTTCTCTGTCAAGTCGGCTTACCGACTCGCTAGAGAGGGGATTGACACTCATGGGAACTTTCACATGGGTCAAACGAGCTCTTCCGGTGTCCTTCCTACTGTTTGGAAGAAGTTATGGGGTCTACAAATCCATCCGAAGATGAAACTGTTTATGTGGAAGTGTTTTAATAATGCGGTGGCAACAAATGTGGCTCTTGTTGCGCGCAAAGTCAGACTCGATCCTGTATGCTCTCGTTGTGGAAAGGATGAGGAATCAATCTCGCATATATTGTTTCGGTGTGATTTTGCTATCAAAGTCTGGATTCATTCTCCGTTTTGTTTAAGACCTGAAGAGCTTCTTGATTGCAGAAACATGACAAATTGGTGGGATTGTATTCTAGAACGTATCAGTCAAAGTCATATGCCTTCCTTCTCGTTAGGTTTGGCTCTTCTTTATTGTTGGTGGATTTGGCGAGCTAGAAATGATTTTATTTTTAATGGTAAATGTTGGGCTACGGAAGCAGTTAGCGGTAAAGCATAAGGAGATTTCTATGAGTTTCAGGATGCTAACTCTAAGGTTCCATCACCTTTGTTGAGATCCTCTCATAATGGGACCTTAGTGTGGTAGCGCCCTGGGATGAATGTAACCAAGATTAATGTGGATGCCGCTGTCTCTAGGAGTTCGAATTCTATTGGTACAGGAGTTATAGCTCGTGGTCATGATGGCACAGTCCTTGGTATCTTCTTGAGTATTCACATTGGTATTACTTCGTCAAGAATTGCTGAGGCTATGGCTATTCGAGATGGTTTGAAGCTGGGGATTGATTTAAATATCTCTACTGTGGTCGTTGAATCAGATGCGGAGGCGATAGTGAGGAAATGTTCTACCTCTCTAGATCCACCTATTGATATAGCCGCTATTATTTATGATTGTCTAGCTCTGAAAGATTCATTTTCTTCCTGTGAGTTTGGTTTTGTTAAACGTGATTGTAATCGGGCTGCACATTGTTGTGCTCAAAAGGCTCTTTTGAATGGTTGGTCTGGTCTGTGGACTTCCATTTTGCCCCCATGGGGTTCCCAACTGTCTGATGTTTAGGCTTTTATGCCTTTCAGATTTATAACACTTCTCTTCTTTTGTCAAAAAAAATACTACTACGTAAGAGCTTCGCACACTGCACGGTACAAAAGCTACGTACTAGTGTTTCATGAACTACAAGTTATGCCATTAAATAAAATAATTTTTGGCAGCAACAGCACCTTTTTTAATGTTTGATACTCCCTATCGCATATTAAATCCGAAATGAAGAATCGAAACCCAAAAAATTCTTACCCAAAAAAAAAAATGCTGTTCGACTTAAAATTAAAATAAATATCATTATGAAGGAGGACTAAAAGAATTTAGAGTCTCAAAATAATAGAGGAAAAATCCTATAATAAGAGGTTGAATATTTAATGAGAGCATGACAACATGTAAGCAACATGATGATTTGTCATTATTCAATTTAGAATCAAATTATCGATATATGCATAAATTGATCTGAACATTCACTCATAAGTTTTTCTATACATTTTCATGCAAAATTCCAGAGCATACAAAGCTTGAAATTGTGTATTTGAAGGTTAGATACATACATGCATAAATACTACTAAACCGTATATAAATATAATAAACGCGGGTAATATTTTGATTGAAAGATTGACCAGCCCTATTGTATGAAATTTATATAGGTTGACTTGGGGGGATCCAAGAGGCCCATATTTTCAAAAATGGCTGCACCAGCTGGGGCTGATTCTATGCGCATCCCTACACGTTTTCAACCTTTCTTTGACACCAAGTCTTCAATATCCAATGTCTTACGTTACCTAACCTTCCAGAGAGAGAGAGAGAGAGAGAGAGAGAGAGAGCGCAAATCCATTCCCTATGTTTTAAACAAAAGCTGCTGCCAAACATCCAAGCTACTCTTAGCTGTGCTATAGAATCAGATGCATACTTTTATGTAAATATATGCACCGGGCACATGTGCCTTTTGGGCTTGTCTCGGGTTTTAAAAATATGATCGAAATCGTTATTTTATTCAAAATGGACTATTTAAGGCCCCTATAAAAAATCAACTTTCTCGGATATCAGAAACATTGTTTATAAAATATCTAACTTTGCTTCAAAATATAGGCCTTGATTTTGAAGCAAAGTTGCATGTTTCGTAAAAACTTTTACCGATATCCTAAAAAGTTAATTCTTTACAGTTTACAGGAACCCTAAAAAAATCATTTTAAACAAAATGAGAGGCTTGGATAGTATTGTTAGGACCCGAGACGGGCTCATGAAAATACGTATATACACCGTGTATGTACATGAATGTATATACTCATATTTTTTGCGTTTCTATTATCATAACCGAAAGATTTCAAGAGAAGAGACCCACTCAAATTCTTGGGACATGATCTAATCCACTACTAAAAGAAAAAAAAAAACTCATTTAAGCTTTTTTACCTGTCCAATAACATATAGTGTGTGCATATATATATATGGGAAAAAAACCAAAATGGGCCTTGTAGTTTCGTGTTTGTGTCAATTTGGTCCATGCAGTTTGAATTGGCTCGATTTATACTCTGTAGTTTTCATTTTGTTCCAACGTGGCCCAATTACTAACTGCTGTTAGATTCCGTTAATCCCAGACACGAATGAGCCCCTTTTCTAGTGAATTACCGAACCCTTTATTCTCTAAAATACTTAAATTATTCTTCCGATATTCAAGAGGTGACCAGGCACACCTAAACTCTATGCTCAGTGGAGACTCTAAGTTTTTTTCTAAACCCCTTTTGTGGCCCGAACTATGGCCGGACCTGATTCTACTTTACTCGGAGATATGTAGGCAGCTTGATGAAAACTTGATCCCTTTTTAAAATAAAACCCACTTCATTTTCTAAAATTCAAACATTTAAAAAAAATATCCAATCCCCTTTTATAGAATACAAAACTCCTCATTTTTCCTTTCTTTTCAAGAACCACGTCGCAATCTATAGGAATCGGATCACTTATTCAAGCCCTAATCCCTCTCACTCCTTTCCCCCGAGGGCGAACAAGACACGTTTCAGTCGAAGGTAAAATCTCAGGTGTGACAAATGGAGAATGGAAGTCGTGAAAAAAATGAAAAATGGAACAATGAGACTCTGTGTTTTGGTTCAGAGGTATATTAGGGTAAGAGGAGAATGACAGATTACAGTTTTAACCCTAGAAAATAGGCCTATTCATGTCTGGGCCTAACTGAGTCTAACGACAGTTAATAATTGGACCAAGTTGGAACAAAATGAAAACTACAGAGTGTAAATCGAGCCAATTCAAACTGCATGGACCAATTTAACACAAATACTAAATTACAAGGACTATTTCAGTTTTTTTCCATGTATATATATATAGTAATTAAAGTGCAATCTAGTACAAGGTTATCATCTTTTTTATTAATTTTATTAGCAAAAAAGTCACAAGTAAAGTAGATCTGCAGTAGGAAAAAAGCATTGTGCCTCACTGGGTCTCTTAAATTTAGGAGACAAGAGAAAATTTGGATAAATTTTCTTACATCAGTTAAAATGATCAATGATGCGCTCGTGATCTAGCTTCAACAACCAGCAATATCTACCGAGTCTGACTACCGGTAGAGTACTGATTACAATAAATAAGTTCAGTTAGACATGTGGTTGATCCTATCTTTCAACTTTTTCATCTACATTATAGAGTTTAGGATCCTGAATTTGGTATCGAACTTTGAAATTGGATCAACCACTTACACATATTCAATTGAGCTGATATTTTTTTTGCAGGGCTACTCATTTTTTTTAAAGATTAATGAACGGTTCTAATCCGCGTGGTATCCAAAAGTGAGCCTTACACGCAATCAGTTATCGGTACTCCCCCTGTCTGTTCCC
Source organism: Rhododendron simsii (assembly GCA_014282245.1). Classification (NCBI taxonomy): domain Eukaryota; kingdom Viridiplantae; phylum Streptophyta; class Magnoliopsida; order Ericales; family Ericaceae; genus Rhododendron; species Rhododendron simsii. The sequence continues at coordinate 14,160,665 of CM024961.1, forward strand.
CTAGCATTTTTGACTTCCACCTCTATGTCAATTCTAGATGAGCAAGATAATCGCATTTATATTAAAACAAAAAAGAGTGCAACTACAACAAAGAACACTACTAATCTAGAAATACAATAAACAACCAAACTAAAACAACAAAAAAAAAAAAACAAAAAGTTGCATGAAACCAAATGCTGGACCCATCAATCACACTGGTGAACGTGGGTGGAGAGATCAAGGGGAGAGGCAAGGTATGGGAAGAGCAACTCGCGAGATGACCTGCCGCACCAACTTAAGCTCGTGCCGCCACAAACTGAAGGGCTGAACCTGCCATCTCCGCTGTCGCTGAACCGCTCATAGCCCATATTCAGATCATAACCTCTATGTCAATTCTAGATATGCGCAATTTGTGTCAGAATCCCTAATTACAAACAAGTATTATTTGAGTTTGACTTGAAAAGGAGGGGGATCATAACTGCAACACTCACGAGGGGATTGGGATTCTCTATCCCAAATCTTCATACCAACTTCTCTTTTTTATCACGTAATCATCACTTGATCAACTCTTATTTTCTCAAGAATGGTTGAAGACATTACAACTGATCAATAAAACTTGGCTCACATCGAACGTTGCCTCAATAATCCTAGAGCCTCATGTTCATGTGTTTCTAGTTAGTTGGAGAACGCTCATAATTTCCAGATTCCGAATTAGTCGCATAATTTTGAATCGCTGATTAATTTTAAAAAGGAATATAAAATATTAGAGCCAGATAGAGAATTGGGAGAAAGGATTATTTATTTAAAAAATAGAGCTAGATAGGATTGGGATAGAGAATTGAAACCAGAATAATGATCTTCCCACCATATAGTGCTAGCTAGGATAATATAAAACATTTTTAGTGGCCTATCCTCCTAGGCTAGCTAGCTAATGATGGATGGAGCACCCATGCCAGTAAAAACACAAATCCACTAATTCTCAATCAAGTTATTGACCAACCACTAGTTGCTTTTCTATTGGGTATAAGTAACAATGCTCTTGTGACGTGGCTATCTTAATAGGGCCAGGTGGCAATTAATTTTTGCTGGATTTTGTGCTCTGTCATGTCCAATATGGAGTAATAATAATGATAATAAGACCACGGCTTCTAACTGAGTTGGCCGTGCACCACTACTTGGGTGGTGATGGAAGCTAGTTTATGGGTTCAACTGACGGAAAAATATCGATACTTTTTGTAATAATCTAATAACTTAACTAACATAATAGAGGCCCAGGCACACGTGATGCATGTGCAAATCAGATTTTATCTAAATTTGCACAACTTCCCGTTTGACATTTGATCGAATTTTTACAAATTTTGACAAAATTCGACTTGCACACGCAATGCGTGACTCTAGTTCATGAAAATGAATACTTTTTTTGTAAGTTGGGAATTCATGCCTTCGTAAAAATATAGGTGTTTCAACTTTCAATACTTTATTTTTTTTGGTTTGTGAACAAAAGTTACTTTCGGGAATCTGTAATTCTCTGCAAAAAAAAAAATAAAAACGACAGAAGCCAATAAAAAATTTGACCTGACCTCACCGTTGCCTTTCCCTTGTACCATTTTATGTGTAGCATAATTGTTCATGTTGGGAAACCGAATCCCCAAAACCCAGTAATGACGCGTACAGATTAGGCAACAAAAATTGTAAAACCCTATAAAGCGGAATTAGGGTTCTACTTCAACTCCCTGCGACACGAACGCTGGTTGAACTTGTTATAGCACGCCTTGCTGTAAACCAAGAATACTGCTCAATCGTACCTTACGATCTTCTACCGTATTCCCCACACGTCTAGAACACGAACCGAGTGTGGACTCTTTCGTGATCTGTTTGCTCTCTCTAAGCCTGCCTCTATTTACTGAATAATAGAAAAACCGTCAATCTGTCCTAGAGAGCATAACGTGTATATATAGGGCTACGATAGGAACCTAAGGAGTAATAAGTCTGGGCTTCCGGTATAAATAAGAAAACCTAATCTCACCAGAATTCTATTTCTTATTTCACTAATTATAATTCACCATATTACAGAATTATAATTGCACTCCCGTCCTTATCTCAATTATATTACGAGCTCCATGATATTAAATACTTATTAATCTTCCCACGTTAAGATTACAGATACCCGTTGATTAAAATAAATTACTCACAATCTCCCACTTAATCAACATTTTAATTTGAGACTATCTGCTTAACTTATTCGATATGTGGATACAAATATCCACCTGCAGGGTTTGACATAGTCGAAACTTATAAGCTTACTCAAGGAGTATTATCAATCCCTATCGGGACGTGGATTCCATTAATAATTAATAGTTGTCATATACATAATGTTGCGACCCAATCCACCGAGACTATTGACCGTATAAAGATCTCACTCTTTAATGAATCAAAGTCAATAACATTAAATATACACCTCTAATAATTATTTTTGGATCAAGAGCATAAGTATTCATAATAACCATGAGATTCTAATTGTCTTATAATGTTAGTATAAACACAATTACCTCAATGCGGTCCCAATTCAATACACACAAAGTGTACTAGCACAATGAGTTAGAACTAGACCGTTCCTTGTAGTCAAGACAGACCTACTAAACATTGTACTACAGTCCTACCGATGGTGTGTCCAGTTACATCTAAGACTGCGAACCATATCTTATATTTCACAAGAACTGATGATCTGATCTTCTATGTGTAAGCCGAACTCTACACACCAAATTATCTACTTTGTAAAATAAAAGACACACATGCACAACATACAATAATATTATGCAAACATTACCCATAAAAGATTCTCATAAAAAATGGATAAAACTGATTAATAAATAGCAATCAAATATTAATCCATTACACAAAAGCATAACTTTTAGTATAATTTTCTAACAAACTCCCACTAAGACTCAAAACCATACTGCCATGCATCTCACTCACACTCCCTCTACGTGACTATCAAAAGTCTTAGCTGGTAAGCTCTTCGTAAAAGGATCGGTCAGGTTGTTCGCCGATGCAATCTTGGTCACAGCAACATCACCTCTCTGTACGATCTCTCGAATCAGATGATACTTACGCTCAATGTGTTTGCCCTTCTTGTGAGTCCTTGGCTCCTTCGAATTAGCAACTGCATCGCTATTGTCACAATAGAGTGTAATGGCTGATTGCACTGAAGGAACCACTTCCAGATCCAACAAAAAGTTTCTAAGCCAAACAGCCTCCTTGACAGCTTCAGAAGCTGCCACATACTCTGCCTCCATGGTAGAATCAGCAATGCAAGATTGTTTGATACTCCTCCAACTTATGGCTCCACCTCCTAAGGTAAACACATATCCAGAGGTAGACTTTCTGGAATCCCTATCTGACATAAAGTCTGAGTCTGTATACCCATGAGGTACCAGACTATCTGACTGGAACACCAACATATGATCTCTAGTCCTTTTTAGATACTTGAGTATATGTTTCACTGCAGTTCAATGTTCTTGCCCTGGATTAGACTGAAATCTGCTAACCATGCCCACGGCAAAATAAATATCAGGTCTAGTACACAACATAGCATACATAAAGTTTCCTACTGCCGAGGCATAAGGAACTGCCTTCATTTTCTCCATCTCCTCAGGTGTTTTAGGACACTGATCCATGGATAGGTTGATTCCATGTCTAAAAGGGAAGAACCCTTTCTTGGAATCTTGTATGCTAAAACGGGCAAGAATTGCATCGATATAAGTAGCTTGTGATAAACCCAACATCCTATTCTTGCGATCTCGTATAAGCTTAATCCCTAGGATGTGACCGGCTTCTCCCAAGTCGTTCATTTCGAATTGGCCTGATAACCACAGTTTCACTGAAGATAACACTCTCACATCGTTTCCGATGAGCAGGATATCATCGACATATAGAACTAGAAACACCACAATTTTTCCGTTGCGCTTCTTGTACATACATGACTCATTCGGACATTTATCAAAACCAAAAGACTTGATTGCTTGATCAAAACGGATGTTCCAAGATCTAGATGCGTGCTTAAGCCCATAAATGGACTTTTTGAGCTTGCACAACATGTGCTCATGACCTTTTGCTATGAATCCATCTGGTTGCACCAAATAGATACACTCATCCAGATTTCCATTAAGGAACGCAGTTTTGACATCCATTTGCCAAATCTCGTAATCGAGATGAGCCGCAATGGATAAGAGAATCCGGATGGACTTAAGCATGGCTACTGGCGAAAAAGTTTCCTCATAGTCGATCCCTTCTTTCTGAGTATACTCTTTCGCAACAAGCCTAGCTTTGAAGGTATGCACCTTCCGGTCCACCCCTCTCTTCTTCTTGTAGATCCACTTGCATCCAATGGGTTTAATCCTTTCAAGTGGTTCTACAAGATCCCAGACTTGATTAGAGTACATAGACTCCATCTCTGATTTCAGAACCTTTTGCCAAAGTTTCACATCTTTATCTTGAAGTGCCTCATTGTAGTTACAGGGTTCGGCATGTTGATCATCAGGGATCATTTCAAAAGACTCTCCCAACAACGTATACCGACTGGGTGGAACAATAACCCTCCCACTACGACGAGGTACCAGTGTGTCAATAGGTGCCTCTACAGATATCTCTTGTGGCGTTTCCTCCTGCACTATTGGTGGTAAAGAAGTATGTGCCGGTCTCTCTCCTCTCAATTCCTCTAGAATAATTTTACTTCTGGGCTTGTGGTCTATCACATAGTCCTCTTCTAAGAACCGGGCATTAGTGCTAATAATGACCTTCTTATCCGTAGGATTATAAAACAGTCCACCTCTCGTTCCTCTAGGGTACCCTACAAACAAGCAAACTTCTGTCCTTGATTCCAATTTATCTGCGTTCCCATTCAGCACATGTGCTGGACTACCCCAAACCCGAACATGCTGCAGACTAGATTTGCACCCAGTCCATAGTTCTGTAGGTGTAGATGGTGCCGACTTAGATGGTACCAAGTTAAGAATAAACACTGCTGTTTCTAGTGCATGTCCCCAAAACGAAATTGGTAAATCTGAATAACTCATCATTGATGTTACCATATCCATAAGAGTCCTATTCCTCTTCTCTGCTACACCATTTTGTTGTGGCATACTTGGAGTTGACAACTGGGATGTAATCCCTTTAGCTAACAAGTAGTCTCTAAACTCTCCCAAGAGGTATTCACCACCACGATCAGATCGCAATGTCTTGAGACATTTACCCAAACGTTTTTCCGTTTCTGCCCGATACTCCCTGAATTTCTCAAAGCATTCGGATTTACGGCGCATCAAGTAAATGTATCCATACCTTGAGTAATCGTCAATAAAAGTGACAAAGTACTCAAAACCACCTCTAGCTTGGACATTCATAGGCCCACACAAATCAGAGTGAACCAATTCCAACGGCTCTTTGGCTCTATATCCTTTTGCTGAAAAAGGCCTTTTGGTCATCTTACCTTCCAAACAGAATTCACAGACTGGAAGTTCCTCAACTTCTAATGAACCTAAAGGTCCATCTCTAACCAGTCTAGAAATCCTATTCAGATTAATATGACCAAGACGTAAGTGCCAAAGATACGTTTGGTTCAATTTGGAAGGCTCTTTTCTCTTACATGGTAAATTATTAGTGTTATTCAATTTATGCAGTTGCACTGTAGGAAATATAGGATTAATAATGTAGAGATCATCCACCAATGAACCAGAACAGATAAAACGTTATTTAACTTAATAACTATAGAGTCACTAAAATAAACCAAATATCCATCCTTTATTAACTTAGAAACTGAAACCAAGTTTCTTCTAATAGTAGAAACATAAAGACAATCTCTCAAAATTAAAATCCTATTACTATTAAAATTTGAAAACACATTTCCTACTGCAACTGCTGTCATTCTCGTAGCATTTTCCATATGTAGATAAATCTCCCCATCACTAAGTTTTCTGATTTCCTGGAACCCCTGCAATGAATTGCAAACATGATTAGTGGCCCCGTATCTACACACCAGGTACTGGTAGATAACACCGCTAAACATGATTCAACAACTAGTGAAAAAGATTTACCTTGTTTGTTCACTTTATTAAGAAAAATCGGACATTCCTTCTTCCAGTGTCCTTTCTGCTTGCAGTGAAAACACTTACCCGCAAGCTTTTTCACTCTACCTTGAGGCGCATGAACTGTCTCCACAACCTTTTTCTGAGATTTGTTCTGCTTCTTCTGGCCTTTCGGCTTAGAAGTAGAAGCCTTCTCTGCCATTAACACTGATGGTGGTTTCTTCACAACCAAAAGACCCTCAGCTGCTTGGAGTTCCTTAAGAAGTTCCGCCAAAGATAAATGCATTTTGTTCATAGAATAAGTCAGGCGAAACTGCTTAAAACTCTCAGACTGCAATGAGTTAAGAACGAAATCGATCTGGGTTTCCCTATCAATTTCAGCTCCAAGAATCTCTAGTTCATTAAGAAGAGCTATCATCTTTAGAACATGATCCCTAATTGGGGTCCCTTCAACTTGGGTGATGCTCACCAATTCTTTCATAGCAACTAGCCTTGCTGCCCGATTCTGATCCCCAAAAATTTCTTTGAGGTTCAGCATCATATCAGAAACAGTTTGCATAACTTGATGCTGATGTTGCAATATATTTGACATAGAAGCCAAAATATAACACCGCGCCATCTCATCAGCCTTAACCCAATCTTTATAAGGCTTTGCTTCCTGTTCTGTGGCATTCTCTTCAGGTCTAGGAGGGCAGGCCGTAGATAGCACATATTTGTGGCCCTCAGCAGTTAACTCAATATTCAAGTTTCTTTTCCAGTCAACATAGTTTGGTCCAGTAAGTTTATTTTCTTTGAGAATAATTGCAAGTAGATTGAAAGAGCCCATTTTTGAATCTGAGAATCAAATAACATAACAATCAATTATGAAGGGTAATAAAAACTTTGAATTTCATTTTAATATTGGTTCCCTTTACCACTTATTAAAAGAAAAACATTGGCAACCGTACACACCGTAAAAAGCATGCTTCAATGGGAAATCTCTACGCTTTATCATTTGTGTAGATAGGCACAATCTTTTAATTTTACTATCTAGACACTATACCGTGCCAAGCAAAATAAAATAGCCAATATAGCTTCGGTCCTATAAATAATAATAGTGACTCAGATGGTGAGGATACTATTATTTACAGCTAAGTGTATACCATTACCTAACCCCATGACCCATTGTTCCGTTATGAATTACCTCAGATGGTGAAGGAATTCACACAACAATTATCATAGACCTATCCTTTAAGGAAGTTTGTACCGATGCGGCCATAATTAATTTTGCTCGATGGAGGGGAAGGTTCTAAAACCATCACACAAATTAATTTTATCATCACATACTAGTAATAGAGATCGTGGGATTTATAAAAATAAACTCCATCTCCTACTTAGTTATTTAAAAAATAATTTGTGAGGGTTATCAAATTTTTCGAGTTTGCAAAACCGCGATCTAGGTCAAAGCCAATTATCACCATGTTGTCCCAATATGGTAAACTATCACATATGCAAATATTATGGAAACACAAATAATAAGGAAACACAAGATAAAGAATCCAACTATTATGGTCAAAGATGCAATCCTTAATAGCAACAAGGAATACTTCCAAACTTGAAATCCTTAAGCAATAAGGAGTCCTTCCAAACTTGAAATTCTCAAGCAATCTTTCTAAACTTGAAATCCTTCAACTATACTTGTGTGGAAGGTTTAGATACTTTGAATCAATCAAGGAAACCAAAATCCAACCGTGCTTAAGTAAGAAAATTCGGATTTGACATATTCCCGCGTAAACTGCACAGCCTTCAGTATTTTGGCCATATCTTCCTCATCCGACCTCCAAATGAAGTGATTCAACTTGGGTTGGATTTCAAATTCAATTATCTACAACTTTTGTGAAGAACAGATTTTCTAATTACAACGTTTACTGGGTCGAAATAGCCGTGCAATCAGACCCTACGAATCTAGAAAAAATTTGTTGCAAGCAACACAACTTGTATCTTTTATATCTACCATCTTCGATTTCCGAATAATCGTCGAATGCTATTATAATCGAAGAAACATACAAACAATGATCTTATGCCTCCATTGGAGTTCACATGCTACGTTAATTATTACAACCACGAAAAATAATCGTGGCACCCAATAAATAACACATGCTACGTTAATTATTACAGCCATGAAAAATAATAGTGGTACCCAATAAATAACAATAACCACGAAATAAATTATCGTGGGATCCAATCACATATAATCAACAAAAATCATGTGACCATAATAGCTGGGTAAGAACGCTGCAAAACAATGGTTAACACAGTTCTACGTTCTACCCTCTATATATAATATACGGACAACATGGTCTGTTTAATCCATACGCGTGATTACAGCCTGCTCTGATACCACTGTTGGGAAACCGAATCCCCAAGACCCAGTAATGACGCGTACAGATTAGACAACAAAAATTGTAAAACCCTATAAAGCGGAATTAGGGTTCTACCATAACTCCCTGCGACATGAACACTGGTTGAACTTGTTATCGCACGCCTTGCTATAAACCAAGAATACTGCTCAATCGTACCTTATGATCTTCTACCGTATTCCCCACACGTCTAGAACACGAACCGAGTGTGGACTCTTTCGTGATCTGTTTGCTCTTTCTAAGTCTGCCTCTATTTACTGAATACTAGAAAAATCGTCAATCTGACCTAGAGAGCATAACGTGTATATATAGGGTTACGATAGGGACCTAAGGAGTAATAAGTCTGGGCTCCCGGTGTAAATAAGAAAACCTAATCTCACCAGGATTCTATTTCTTATTTCACTAATTATAATTTACCACACTACAGAATTATAATTGCACTCCCGTCCTTATCTCAATTATATTACGAGCTCCATGATATTAAATACTTATTAATCTCCCCACGTTAAGATTACAGATACCCGTTGATTAAAATAAATTACTAATAGTTCAAACAATTAGAAAAAAGAAGGTTGAATTAGGTAATGAAAAAGGAAGAAGCTAGTGGAAGAAAGTAACAGGCGAGATGAAAGTGACAGGTGAGTCCATTGGTGAGGCAATTGCAAACTGATATAGTGTGAATACGGAAACCAACAAACATTAAAAAAGGAAAGGCCATTATATATGGTACCTGAGACGAATTCACAGAAGTTGCAGGTATGAAAGCCATGTGAAAGGAAATTTTCTGGTAGAAATTGGGGAGAAGAATGGAGAAATGTGTGGATTTCTTGGAGTAGGAAGACATGTAATGGGGTGGCAATTGTTTTCGGCAGTTTTTTTTGGTGTTAAAATGTCAAATTTATCCTTACAGTTATAGTAATTGTTTTGTTGCTTTTGTATTGGCTTTTTCTTTTTTTAAGAGGGCACTTATGGAAAAGAAAAATACATGACATGGCTTCAAAAAAGGAAGACACCAAAGGGTGCTCTCCCTTTATATATTAGAACAGATATAGGAAAATGATAATACCAAAACCGTTTTTGTTGGTGTCAAAATTATTTTTGTTGGTGGCAAAACTTTAGTACACAAAAGGCTTGTACCATTTGCAATGTGCAAGACTTTTATGTACTTGAATTTTGGCATCAACAATAACGGTTTTGTCATTATCATTTTCCTAGATATATTAGAATAGATATACCAACGTCTCTTTACCCACTTTTTTTTTTTTTAAAAGAAAAGAAGGATAAATTTAAAAGTTGATTTTTTAAAAGAAGTTATGCAAATTTACAATGTTGTATTTGCCAGTTTGAAAGAGTAAAAAAAATGAAAGATTCATTTTGTAAATTTACATGACAAGAAGTCATAAATTAAAAAACTTGGTTATAAAAATGAAAGTGCAGAAATCAATTTACATAGGAGCTTAGATATCAAAGATGCTTGCATTTGTTTGCGCAAATGCGTTTGTGATTAAAGAGTTCTCCACTTAGATATATATTTGGTGAGGCAGGCACATTCATAGAAAATCTATTCAATTTTTAGTGCTATACATGCAATCATGGAGATTTACTTTGAGTCTTTTTTGTTTTTTCTTTTAATAAATTAGTTTGTATCTGACTTCTAACCAACTATGGAGGACCAATCATTATCTATTAATTAGCGGGAGGCCCAATTACAACAGAGGCAAAGTTCGTATGAATGTGCCTAGCAAAGAAATTGATAGCACCCGAGTAAAAATTAAACCCGGCCTTGATCAAAGACTTCTTCAAGCCGATTGACTACTACTGCGAGCGCCACCTTGAGGTTTTAATGCAAGTCGCTTTGCCGGTACTAGATATATCATGTCTTTGTATTGCACTCGGTTTGCTCGTTTTAACTATCCATCCATTAGTGGGAGCTAGGTCCGATTAAAATAGAGGCAAATTAGGTCCGTACTCAATATGAATAATTGAATTTGCATACCCGGACAACAAAGAAATTAATAGTGTGCGCGCGTGCTAGTGAAAATCACACTTCCGATCAAAGGCTTCTTCAAGTCTGTGGATGGCAGTTGAGTAGTGTTACTGCATGTGCCAGCTTGAGGTTTTAACACGGGCCGGTCTATCTCTTTTCCACTTGTTCAAGTCTCTGTGGATGGGAGTATGATATATGTCTTTGTATATATTTGCACTCGCGCGATCAGTTTTGCAATTGTAGTGGCCTGCAGGGGGCCGGCCGGGGTTCATATGTACCTGGAAAAGTCCAATTTGGATCTATCTATCTCGGATCATCAAAATTTAATCGGAAATTATGATGTATTTTTTTAGGTATTTTTTTTGGTGTCCCTGAAACCGCCCCGATATATATATATATATATATATATATATATATATATATCGAGTTGACTTGGCATGTTAAGTGAAGGGGATTGAACGTAACCATGGTGTGGTCCTAGTCGAGATTCACGACCTCTTTTTATGGATTGGCAGCCGCCCATTTCCCCATGTTTCACAGTTGATTTACAGTATTTAATACGACGCGCTTTGAAAAGTTAATTTTGGTGCATGTTATCTTCAACTTTAATTTCTACTACTCTTGCACTATTATTATTTTAATTAGTTGTTGCATGTAGAGTCATACAGTATATAAATTGGATTTACAAAATTACAAATGAATAATTGGTAGTCTATTAAAGGAAGAGCAAAATGTAGTGCACTGTGTAGCTCCACCCGTTAGAGCATCCACATCTCCCTCTTTATTTCTCCTTCAATACTATTATAAAGAGCAAAACCCAACAAAAACTGATGCATCAGACTCAGTGGCTTCCTTGCTACTTTACAATAGTTGTAGTTTTCCTACAGTGACTCGTTTGATCCCACCAGCCACTGTTCATCACGCTACCAGTATTCTATTATTATTTGGTGTAGTAGTTTTGGAGTGCTCTTTGCTCTTGAGATTGTTTGGTGCTTTTTTTAGAATAAAGAAACAATTTTTTAATAGAATAGTTTTAATATAGAGAGTCTGATGCAGTAGAGATTTTAAAAGTGAATAGCTAAAGTAATAAAGTAACTTTTTAAGGTGTAAATTGGTCCAAAATATAAAGAGCCTGATGCGGATGCCCTATGTTCATTTTATATTCATCATGCTTGTATATTACGATTAGATTAAGCTAGCTAGCTAGCTTAATTTGGTGTTGTGCCAACTACGACCGATCTCATCTGTTTCACTCTTTGATGATTCCATCATTTAAATTTAAGCCCCAAACGTACATAATGTTAGAGCATCCGCATCAGTCTCAGCAAATTTTGGACCAAATTTAACCCCAAAAGCTACTTTTCTACTTTAGCAAGTTACTTTTTTGAAAGCGCATCACATCAGACTCTCTATTCTAATTTTGCTATATTAAACTATTCTTTCTTTTCTACTTCTACTTTTCCATTCAAATATTTTTTGCCTGTTGTTCTAGCATTTCTGTCCATTGTTCCATGTGTATAAGTAGTATAATAATAAACTAATGAGTAGAGGATGAACAATGGATAGTCAAAAGAAAAGAGGCACTGTTCCATTTCTATTTTTCCACGAGCTTGAAGAGAGTCTGATGCAGACCCTATTTTGTGTTTTACCCTAGCTACTTTAACCAAAAGAGGAGTTTGCCTCTTCTGATGCGGATGCTCTTAGCTACAATATGTCATTCATTGTAAAATTAGCACATTAATTAGGTGGCTTATAAGACCTTTGACTTGTACACATCTAAACCACCAAAATGAGATGTTCTTAAACGTACCCTACGGTGTTTATCTATACAGCTTCAACTAATGTTTCCATCTTGAGGGGAGGCGACACATGCCACCCTGGATTTGAGAAGATACGATACAGATTATGTGTGGGACCCGTTTCGAGATTTCACATAAATGATCCAAGCAATTCATTTTGTTCAAAGAAGGGTTTTTAAGTGTGTTCGTAAAAAACCAGCTTAATCAATTATCTGTAAGGACGTAGAAAAAAAGATATCGGTAAGAACTTGATTTTCTAATTCAATTTTTGGTTTTTAAATTTGTAGGGACCATTCGTAGGGACCAAAACTTGAATGAATCGGCCAAACCCTTTCAGATATCCAATTGAGCTTATTTTCTACTACCTCAATTGTAACGCCCCGAATTTTGGGTACATTAAATAAAACATTTTATTAGAAAAACGAAGCGAGTCTAGCTCGTTATTACATCATAACTCTCGTAAGAGCATTTGAAATACAAAATAGGATGACAAAGAGGGAACTAAGGGTCCTACTCTACAGCTCCTCTTGCTTCTCCATCCTAGCCAGCTCCTCGGCTCCGCACGCCTCCAAGCTGAAGATCTCGCCCTGCTCATCTATGAAGTCTGACACATTATACCGGCGTCGCCACCAATATAATATGCCAGGGTCACCAAAAGGCAACACCGTGAGCTACGAAAGCTCAATAGAGTAAACCCTACCCACTAACCCATAACTTACAAACAAACGATCACAGAAATCACATAAATGACGATAATACATCCACATTCACTATCTAACGTTGGTGTCCAAGATTTCCCGATTTCTCCTACGCGACTCGTCGTAGACCGTGTCAACGTTTTCCACTTACAAAACCATTTTTCAAAATCCTTTGCATTGGCTCCGTACCGCGGATAACCAAGCATTTCAAAATCATTTGACATTGGCTCCGTACCGCGGATAACCAAGCCACACACACACACCCTTTCAAAATCATTTGACATTGGCTCCGTACCGCAGATAACCAAGCCACACACCCAACCTCGGTTCCGCCGCGCCGGGTTCCCGAGTATCCTCACAATGGTTCCGCCGCGCCGGGTTCCCATTGGCACACAATTGCATTGGCTCCTCTCCGCGGATAACCAAGCTATACCTCACCATGGTTCCGCCGGTCCGGGATCCCATAGGAACGCACACAACCTCACAATGGATCCGTTATTTCGGATTCCCATTGGAACACACACACACTTACGTAATACCCTCGAGATGGTCATTACGTAGTTTCGAAAATATTTTCCATCCGGGAAAACACAACTTCCTTGTTAACACACCCTAGGTGCCATGTTTCTACTTTTCTCGGTTTTCGTGTCTCGTTCTCATACAAGACTCCGCGGTGTAAGACTTCACATACAAACATGCATTCAATCAAGCCTTGAAATTAACACAACAAGACCTTCCAACTCTAGGTACATAGCATGCTTGCAACATCTTGAAAGTAAATCATGCATTTCCAACTAAAAGATAACATTATCTACGATCAAAGTAACTTCTAATCAAACATATGATACATAAAGTTTAAGTGCAAAGTTAAACGACTTATACTTAGGAAAAGTAGTAAGGATTTAACTACCTTTATCCGAAACTAGTTGGGGCCGAATAAGCTAGGTGGAATTTCTCCCGAATCTGGACCGAACTTCGGACGGCGGTAGCTCGGTCAATCTTTGGCCGAATAGAGTCGTTCTTGGGTTGAAATCGAAGATCTCGAAACCCTCTACAACTCTCGTGAAGGAAGTCGATCCTAGAAACGACTTTAGGTTGGAGAAAAATGGGGATGAACAAAGTGACAGTAAGCTGTCTGGAATTTGGAAATCCAGAAATTTTACTGAACTTCGGATGATAATAACTTGGTCATTTCTTGACCGATTGGGGTGGTTCTTGAGCCTAACTTGAAGCTCTCGAAGTGTTCTACAACTTTCCAGAAGGAAGTTGATCCTAAAAACTACTCTAAACAGGAGAAAATGGAGGATTTTCGAAGGGACAGTAGGCTGCCCAGAAAATCAGAAATGGTTTTCTAGAGAGAAGGAAGAGCAAATGCTTGAGGTGTGAGTTGAAATGCTTGGAATGGGCCTCTATTTATAGGCAAAACATTGGCTCTCTCTCCTCTTCTCCATGGCTGGCCCCCCTATCTCTCACTCTTCCTCAAATTTTGACACATGGCAAGAATCCTAGAAAGATCAAGGAAATCCCTAGGCTTGCATGGCTAAGATTGTCCTTCTTGGAAGACTTGGTGTGAAAAGAGGTGTGAACAAGATCCTAGGGTTTAAACAATTGGGTAATTGTACAAGAAGTACCATGGAAGAATATATTCTTTGGCTAGGAAGAATATTTCCAAGGATTTGAAGTACAAGAAAGATCAATGCCAAGGTACTACTTTCTCTCTTTCTTCCTTCCTTCCTTCCTCTCTCTCTCTCCCTTGGCCGAATTCTCTCTTCTCTCTCTCTCCCATTCGGCTCTCTCTCTCTCTCTCTCTCTCTCTCTCTCAAGTACTATATATATATATATATACATGTATTGCAAGCAAACAAATAAACTAATGGTACTTTGTACCTTGAGTCAAGAAACTTAAGGGCTAAGTTTTATCTTTTTAAACAACCAATTAAGCACATGGTACTTTAAGGCAATACTTTAACCTTCTAAGTACTTAAACAATATATATACATGTACTAATGTATCTAGGTAGTTCAAAACCCCATTAGAAAATAATTAGAAGGTACTTAGAGAATCCTAGGGTTAAAAAGGTTCAAGAGGTCAAAGAGGGGCAAAACGGTCCAATTGAGGTAACTAGATAGCTTCCTAGTTTAGTTCCTTCAACCGGATGGTTAGAAGCTAACTAGGCTTGCTAAATGGGCCAAAGCGCAAAGAAATCAAATTTGAAGGGGTGAAAACGTAATTATGACAAACTTTGAAAATTAAAAGCAATTACAATAAAATTCAAATTTTTAACGAAATTTTTAACGACCGAAAATTAGGGTCGTTACAATCTATCCCCCTTAAAACAATTTCGTCCCCGAAATTGGCGCGCGAGTACGGATTAGACTAGGTCGCTAGACCGATCTTGGAATTATCGGCTATCCCCCTTAAAAATAGGAGTAGGTCACCATCAATCGAGTAAAGATTGAAAAGGGGCGGTTTAGTCTACTGAATCGATTTTTTTTGAAAAAAAAACGCTTCCTTCTAAGGGTCAAAAGTAGTTTAACAAATGGTATGCAACGATACTCTTTTAAAAAATAACGCAAGTTTTTCATAGACATACAACATAAGCATAGAATTACAATCATAAAACATAGAGTTTTACTACAAAAAGGCAAGTAAAAACACGAGACTTTTCCTAATACAAGTTGAAAACGATTCTAATCTACCACATTCTACACCCGAAGGACTACAACGGTTACTAGATCGGCCGAAGATATGCCGAATTGGCGTCCTCGGCCTCGGGTCTCGCCCTCCTCTACCATCTTTCATTGAAATCTTGGCGCAAACGACGTTCGTACTCCTTTATGATCGCGGCGAGTGCGGCGGCCACGACGAGAGCCCAATACCAAAAGGTGTTGGCACGGTTGTTCACGGCGAACCACCGTGGCATGGCTAGTGTGAGCACTCCACAAAATATGATGAAGGCGAAAAGTTGCAACCAAAGGCTTCGGGTGATCAAGCGAATTTCGGTTCGCTCAATGTCTCAGATCAAGGCGTCTTCCGGGAATCCTCGTCGTCGGGTTGCCATGGCTCGGTAAGGGGTCTCGGTTTTGGGAGGAGTTTTTAAGATGAGAGAGGTGAAGAAATGGGAGTGGGGGTGGGGTATATATAGGTGCCGAAAAGTGAGTGGAGGAGGGAAAAGTTTGAAGTTTAAAAATTGAAGTTTGAACTTTTGGAGGTAAAATTTGAAATTTGAAGTTTAGGGGGGAGTGGGGTGTGCCGGCCTAATGGGGCTATGCCCGGGTACCCACTCGGTGCTCGGGTCCCACTCACCCACTCGGTGCTCGGGTTCCACTCTCGTCCCCAATTTAAAATATTTACTCAAGAACGGCTCCTCCACGAACTAGTAAATAAAATTTGCTCAATAAGCAACATTTTTTTTTTCGGCAAAGGCCTACTAATACCAAAAATATTTTTCGAGATTCTAAGTTCCACATTCGATCCTTGATTTAAGTCATCATCCAATTGTTCGGGAATTCCCAGCTCGGCGGTACTGCCAATTTCCGCGCCTTGCTTCAATCCGAAGATTGTTTTGACAGAATTCCACCCAATTTGGGACGGTAAACTTAAACTCAAGTCACGTTCGTGCAACGGACAAAATTAGCTTAAGGTTCTACCCATTCTACCCATGGCCGAGGTTTGAACCTAAAGCTCTGATACCAAGTTGTAACGCCCCGAATTTTGGGTACGTTAAATAAAACATTTTATTAGAAAAACGAAGCGAGTCTAGCTCGTTATTACATCATAACTCTCGTAAGAGCATTTGAAATACAAAATAGGATGACAAAGAGGGAACTAAGGGTCCTACTCTACAGCTCCTCTTGCTTCTCCATCCTAGCCAGCTCCTCGGCTCCGCACGCCTCCAAGCTGAAGATCTCGCCCTGCTCATCTATGAAGTCTGACACATTATACCGGCGTCGCCACCAATATAATATGCCAGGGTCACCAAAAGGCAACACCGTGAGCTACGAAAGCTCAATAGAGTAAACCCTACCCACTAACCCATAACTTACAAACAAACGATCACAGAAATCACATAAATGACGATAATACATCCACATTCACTATCTAACGTTGGTGTCCAAGATTTCCCGATTTCTCCTACGCGACTCGTCGTAGACCGTGTCAACGTTTTCCACTTACAAAACCATTTTTCAAAATCCTTTGCATTGGCTCCGTACCGCGGATAACCAAGCATTTCAAAATCATTTGACATTGGCTCCGTACCGCGGATAACCAAGCCACACACACACACCCTTTCAAAATCATTTGACATTGGCTCCGTACCGCGGATAACCAAGCCACACACCCAACCTCGGTTCCGCCGCGCCGGGTTCCCGAGTATCCTCACAATGGTTCCGCCGCGCCGGGTTCCCATTGGCACACAATTGCATTGGCTCCTCTCCGCGGATAACCAAGCTATACCTCACCATGGTTCCGCCGGTCCGGGATCCCATAGGAACGCACACAACCTCACAATGGATCCGTTATTTCGGATTCCCATTGGAACACACACACACTTACGTAATACCCTCGAGATGGTCATTACGTAGTTTCGAAAATATTTTCCATCCGGGAAAACACAACTTCCTTGTTAACACACCCTAGGTGCCATGTTTCTACTTTTCTCGGTTTTCGTGTCTCGTTCTCATACAAGACTCCGCGGTGTAAGACTTCACATACAAACATGCATTCAATCAAGCCTTGAAATTAACACAACAAGACCTTCCAACTCTAGGTACATAGCATGCTTGCAACATCTTGAAAGTAAATCATGCATTTCCAACTAAAAGATAACATTATCTACGATCAAAGTAACTTCTAATCAAACATATGATACATAAAGTTTAAGTGCAAAGTTAAACGACTTATACTTAGGAAAAGTAGTAAGGATTTAACTACCTTTATCCGAAACTAGTTGGGGCCGAATAAGCTAGGTGGAATTTCTCCCGAATCTGGACCGAACTTCGGACGGCGGTAGCTCGGTCAATCTTTGGCCGAATAGAGTCGTTCTTGGGTTGAAATCGAAGATCTCGAAACCCTCTACAACTCTCGTGAAGGAAGTCGATCCTAGAAACGACTTTAGGTTGGAGAAAAATGGGGATGAACAAAGTGACAGTAAGCTGTCTGGAATTTGGAAATCCAGAAATTTTACTGAACTTCGGATGATAATAACTTGGTCATTTCTTGACCGATTGGGGTGGTTCTTGAGCCTAACTTGAAGCTCTCGAAGTGTTCTACAACTTTCCAGAAGGAAGTTGATCCTAAAAACTACTCTAAACAGGAGAAAATGGAGGATTTTCGAAGGGACAGTAGGCTGCCCAGAAAATCAGAAATGGTTTTCTAGAGAGAAGGAAGAGCAAATGCTTGAGGTGTGAGTTGAAATGCTTGGAATGGGCCTCTATTTATAGGCAAAACATTGGCTCTCTCTCCTCTTCTCCATGGCTGGCCCCCCTATCTCTCACTCTTCCTCAAATTTTGACACATGGCAAGAATCCTAGAAAGATCAAGGAAATCCCTAGGCTTGCATGGCTAAGATTGTCCTTCTTGGAAGACTTGGTGTGAAAAGAGGTGTGAACAAGATCCTAGGGTTTAAACAATTGGGTAATTGTACAAGAAGTACCATGGAAGAATATATTCTTTGGCTAGGAAGAATATTTCCAAGGATTTGAAGTACAAGAAAGATCAATGCCAAGGTACTACTTTCTCTCTTTCTTCCTTCCTTCCTTCCTCTCTCTCTCTCCCTTGGCCGAATTCTCTCTTCTCTCTCTCTCCCATTCGTCTCTCTCTCTCTCTCTCTCTCTCTCTCTCTCAAGTACTATATATATATATATACATGTATTGCAAGCAAACAAATAAACTAATGGTACTTTGTACCTTGAGTCAAGAAACTTAAGGGCTAAGTTTTATCTTTTTAAACAACCAATTAAGCACATGGTACTTTAAGGCAATACTTTAACCTTCTAAGTACTTAAACAATATATATACATGTACTAATGTATCTAGGTAGTTCAAAACCCCATTAGAAAATAATTAGAAGGTACTTAGAGAATCCTAGGGTTAAAAAGGTTCAAGAGGTCAAAGAGGGGCAAAACGGTCCAATTGAGGTAACTAGATAGCTTCCTAGTTTAGTTCCTTCAACCGGATGGTTAGAAGCTAACTAGGCTTGCTAAATGGGCCAAAGCGCAAAGAAATCAAATTTGAAGGGGTGAAAACGTAATTATGACAAACTTTGAAAATTAAAAGCAATTACAATAAAATTCAAATTTTTAATGAAATTTTTAACGACCGAAAATTAGGGTCGTTACATCAATCCCAAAATAAATGTACGGTCCGCAAAATGAGTACTTAAAAATAATACGTTTTCTACCAAAAAATTTTTTTTTTCATAAATTAAAAAAACTCGTGGATATATAGTAAATTGTTGAAAAAAATTTGAATTGTTTTTTAGAAAATTCGTACGATTTTTAAGTTCTCATTTTGTGGACCAGACATTTATTTTGGGACGGAGGAAGTATAAGAATATTTAAAATAATGTTTTAAACAAAATGAACTGCTTGAATCATTTATGTGAGACCCCGAGATGGATTCCTTATTGAATCTTTATACCATCGGTAAAAAAAAAAGAGTATAGGCACAAGATGAGTTTATTGTTGTTTTATGTCGATCAAAAATCAAACTTTGAACATTTGTGTTTTTTTTTTTTTGTTGATTATT
The DNA here is from genome assembly GCA_014282245.1 of Rhododendron simsii. Taxonomy (NCBI): domain Eukaryota; kingdom Viridiplantae; phylum Streptophyta; class Magnoliopsida; order Ericales; family Ericaceae; genus Rhododendron; species Rhododendron simsii. The sequence goes on from CM024961.1 coordinate 14,180,357, forward strand.
GCAATTGGCTAGCCTTACAACACGTGTGTGCATTTTTGTGTGTGTGAAAGTATTACGTATAATGATGCTTGTGGGTGCTGCCTCCGATTCTAGATTTTGGCTCCGCCACTTATTCTATTATGATTGTCTTAATGTAACTGTGTTAATCAGTACTGATATGAGTACAACAAAGGTTGTACGATAGCCGCGAACAGATTGATTTTACCTCGTCTCGAGTTTCACAAAAATGATTGTAGTTGCTCATTTTATTTAAAATATTTTGTTTAGAATCCTGTAAAAACTTATCTCAATGTAATATGAGTAAGGGCATATTCTGAAGCAAAGTTGGACGATTCATAAACGTCTTTACCAATATTGGCACTACTACAATAATAGATATACGTCACACTAAGCAGATTCACAAAGATCACGATTTTCAGTGAAAGCATGATAAAAAGTGGTGCTTAAATTTTTTTTTAATCTCAATTTAAGTCCAAAACTGAGATAAAAAGTGGGTTTTAGCGCAAAATAAAAGACCTCACTCTTGCGGCGAGATAAAAGAAAAACAACCTCACCCTTGCTGTAACGCCCCTAATTTTAGGTACGTTAAATAAACATTTTATTGAAAAAAATAGAGTCTAGCTCAATATTACATCATAATTCTCAAAAGAGTACTTTTATCAACAAAAGGAGGGGAAACTAGGGTTCCTAACTACAGCTCCGCCTGCTCCTCCATTCTAGCCAGCTCCTCGGCTCCGAAAGCCTCCAAAGTGTAGAGTTCACCCTGTTCGTCTACAAGGTCTGACATATTATACCGGCGTCGCCACCAATATAATATGTCAGGATCACCAAAGGTAACACCATGAGCTACAGAAGCTCAATAGAATAACCCATACCCACTAACCCTTAACTTACAGTAATAGATCACAAAATTAACGATTTCCAAATAGTACATGCATATTTAACAAAACAGCTAACAAGAACACATCCACATTCACTATCCAAAATTAACGTTTGTGTCCATGATTTTCTATGTTTCTCCTACGCAATTCATCGTAGACTGTCTCACCATTTTTCACTTTTCTTTTCCAAATCAACATTTTCAAAATCATTTTTAACACACCCAACCTCAGTTTCGCCGTTCCGGTCTCCCGAGTATCCTCACAATGGTTCCGCCGCACCGGGTTCCCATTGGTACACAAAACTTGCATTGACTCCTCTCCGCGGATAACCAAGCCATATTACCAATGAGGCTACCACGTCCGGCTCCATTGGCAATTTTCACAATGGGCTACCAAGTCCGGCTACATTGCGGTTTTCGCAATCCACGCAATGGGCTATTAAGTCCGGCCACATTGCGATTTTCGCAATCAACGCAATGGGCTACCAAGTTCGGCCACGTTGCGGTTTTCGCAATCCACACGATGGGCTACCAAGTCTGGTCACATTGCGGTTTTCCATACACACAATGGGCTACCAAGTCCGGCCAGATTGCGGTTTCAAACATGTCTTGTCATTAACCACACCCTAGGTGTCATGTTTCTAACTTTCTCGATTCCTGTGTCTCGTTTTCATGCATGGACTCCGCGGTAGGATTTTTTCTACTTAAGCAATCATAAATCATTCATTGTAATCTTGAAACTAACTAGCCAGATCATCCAACTCTATATTATCTATCATGCTCAAATTTACCACTTAAAGTATAACGCCACATATACGGACGCCCTTGGAGTGGAGACCACTTATGCTTTATCACACAACCACAAGTAATACAAGTAATCACATATGAAATCTCATAACCATCCTAAAGATCAAAGTACGAATACTTACAATCAAGCGTTTAAATTTCAATCCTTTTAAAACTCGTTCTTTCTTTCTTTTTGGGAAGTTCAGAACAACATATGTTTTTCCGGAAAGTAAAATCGATATGTTCAACGTACTCCCATTCCTTTTCATCTTTTTAAGTAAACACTTTTCAAGTTCTCATACATTCCAACATACAAATGATAAATCATATAGTCTAATTATTCTTAGAGTGCAAGCTTTATACTTAAAAAGAGTGGTTAGAAGTATTCTACCGTTCTTCTTGGCGGTAGAGTGGCTACGAAAATGTGAGTTGGCGATCGGACGGAATGACTTCCTACGGTAACCTTCCGGTAGCTTTGAAAGAGAAAGGTTTCTCTCGAAACTTGATCTTGACTACTACTACTAAAACTTTTGGATCGAAAGGGTGGTCGAGTGGCGGTTTTGGATGAGTTTCTTGAAGAACACAAGAAGAACTTCAAGAACAAGCAAGAAATAAGCAAGAACAAGTAAGAACACAAGCTTTCTTAAAGAGAGAAGTTGGAGGATGAAGGTGTGAGTTGAATGGTGAGAATGAGGTCCTATTTATAGCAAAATGTTGGGCTCTCCCTCCCCTCTCTTGGCCGGCCATATCTCTCTCTCTCTCTCTCTCTCTCTCTCTCTCTCTCTCTCTCTCTTTCTCTCCCATGGATTTGCTCTATTGTCTTGTCAAATCAAGCCTTTCAAGCATGCCATGACTTGTCCAATCCAATCTTTAGGCATAAGGCTATAAAATCAAGTAGGATCTTAGGTTATCTATGTAAATCTTAGGTAATTATAAGCTAGGTTACAAGACTTACAAGTCTAGGGGCTAGTCTTCCATGTTTAGTCCATCCTAGGTCTAGGTTGTAGTCAAAATCTAGGGTCATTAAGGGCTAGTTTGGAAGCAAATCTAGGATAACTAAGGCTAAGATTCTATGCTTGAAATTGACTAGAAATGGGTTGTCTAGTCATAAATAGGCTTAAGGCTAAAGTGGTAGTTTGGAGTGCACAACACACAAGCACACACCACTCTCTCTCTCTCTCTCTCTCTCTCTTGTACCATGTACTTCTATAAATATATATATATATATATAGATAACCATATATGTATGTGTACATTTATGTACCAAGTAGTCTAGAATGAGAGGTGATGAGTGACAAGGCTTAAGTTGCTTCTTTTGGAAGCAAAGTGATGGCTATGACTTTTCTTGTCCAATTCATACACACATTGACAAGTCAAATGTCCATTATCCAAGGGATAAGAATTTCCCTAGCATATGTTGACCAATGGGTAAAGAGGTGAGTGAAGTGGATAAGAAAGTGGATGTGACTAGGCTTACTTTTCTTGGAAGCAAGGTGATGACTTCCTATGGTACAAGATTCCTAAATGACTAGTCTTGTCAAATACATATATATACAAGGTATGTCTAATTGCTATTATCCAAGGGATAATATTTTCCCTAGCAATTATTGTCCAATGGTCAAAGGTGCAATAATGATAAGTAAGGTTGACAAAACTAAGCTTACTTCCAAAGGAAGTAAAGTAAAGTAATAACATGGTCCATAATGACTTGTCAAATCAATGCTTTATTGGCAATCCAATTTCTATTATCCAAGGGTTACAAATTTCCCTAGCAATTATTAACCAATGGTTAAAGGGATAATGATGATAGGTATGACTTTGATATGTCCAATCAAATCTAGGTTCTCATTATGGCAAGTCTTTCTCCTATTACTCAAAAGGACCAAAATTACCCTAACAACTATTGTCCAATGGATAAAGAGGAAAAATGATGAGAAGGAATATTCTTGGAAGAAATAATGGATTATGTGACAATACATAATCATGGTTGTCTGGAAGAACAAACTTGGCCCTAGACAAGTCTATGGTAGTACAATTTCTAGACAATAGGAAGCCTTATTTCTATTACTCATGGGATAAAAATTTTCCTACAAATTATTACCCAATGGATAAGACTTTTCCTAGAAAGTGTAACGCCCCGAATTTTGGGTAAATTAAATAAAACATTTTATTATAAAAATGAAGCGAGTCCAGCTCGTTATTATATATCTATATACAGGGCCCTTCTAATGCGGGCGCCCGCATTTAAGTAAGTTGCGGACTTTGCCTTTCCCGATCGAATTTCGATGATCCGAGCCGCTCAATGTGTTCAGAACATGATCTTAAGGGTACTCGTGAGAAATCAGCAAAAAAAAAGACCCGGAAGGGCTTCATTCGAGCAGTTTTTGTTTATTTTTTATTGAACGGTTCAAATAAAAACTGCTCAAATCAAGCCCTTTCCGGTCATTTTTTTTTCCGATTTCTTGCGGGTACCCTTAAAATCACATTCTGAACACATTGAGCGGCTCAGATCATCGAAATTCGATTGGAAAAGGGGAGAAATGGTGTGGTCCGCAACTTGCTTAAATGCGGGCATCCGCATTAGAAGGGCCCTGTATATATTTCGGAGTAGGGAGGTTCCCAATCAAGTCAATCTTGGCCTTATCCACCTCGATACCCTTAGAAGAAACAATGTGACCGAGAACGATGCCTTGGGTTACCATAAAGTTACATTTCTCCCAATTCAAAACCAACTTCTTTTCTTCACATCGTGTTAAAACTTTGTCCAAATTCTCCAAACAAGATTCGAAAGAATCACCAAAGACAGAAAAATCATCCATGAAGACTTCTACGATCTTCTCAACCATATCACTAAAAATCCCCATCATGCATCTTGAGAAAGTACCCGGAGCATTGCATAAACCAAATGGCATCCGACGATAAGCAAAGGTTCCGAAGGGGCAAGTGACAGTTGTCTTCTCTTGGTCTTCTAGAGCAACTTCGATCTGATTGTACCCCGAGTATCCATCCAAGAAACAATAAAATGCATGCCCTGCTATCCTTTCCAAGATCTGATCGATAAATGGCAAGGGAAAATGGTCTTTTCTCGTGCTTGCATTGACCTTTCGATAATCGATACATACCCTCCATCCCGTCTGAACACGTGTTGGCACAAGCTCATTCTCCTCATTACGCACCACGGTGACCCCAAATTTCTTCGGTACCATTTGAACTGGGCTAACCCATTTACTATCAGCTATGGGATAAATGATACCCACATCTAAAAGCTTCAACACCTCAGCACGGACTACATCTTTCATAATCGGATTCAAACGACGTTGAGGTTGGCGAGACGGTTTGACATTATCCTCCAAAGCAATATGATGAGAACAAAGAGTAGCGTTGATCCCTTGAATATCCGCAATTGTTCACCCGATAGCTTTCTTATGCCCCTTTAACGTCTTGAGCAACTTCTCCTCTCGGAGATTCCCAAGAGAAGAAGATATAACCACAGGATAAGTCCCGTTATTTCCAAGGAAAGCATATTTCAACGTGTCAGGCAAGGGTTTCAACTCCAACTTCGGTGGCTCAACACTGGATGGTAGTACTTTCTTCTCAAGTGGGGGAAGCTCTTCAAATTCGTCAAACTTTGTAACCCAAGAATTCATAGCACACACTTCATCCTCCTTATTGAGTAGCGACAATAAATAATTCACTTCAGAAGACTCAAGAAATTCGACCTCTTTGGCTGTAAGAGCAACTTCCAAAGGATCGCTATAAAGCAACTCATCCACATGTTCCTCCACAAGAGTATCAATGAGGCTTACTTCATTAACGCTCTCATCATCCCCAATTTGGCTACCCACATTAAAGACATTAACCTCCATCTTTATGTTACCGAAGGTCATATTAAGAAGTCCATTGCGACAATTGATAATTGCATCCGCCGTGGCTAAGAAGGGTCTCCCAAGAATAACCGGAGTGGAAGTAGCCAAAGAATCATTCGGATTCGTGTCGAGAATTACAAAATCCACCGGATAGACAAATTGTCCAACTTGAACTAGCACATCTTCTACTACTCCCCTTAGTGTACGAACACTCCGATCGGCCAACTGTAGCGTAACACGAGTAGGTCTCATCTCTCCCAACCCAAGTTCTTGATAAACAGAAAACGGAAGCAGATTGACACTTGCACCAAGATCTAGTAAAGCTTGCTCGATACGCTTCCCTCCAATAGTCACCGCGATGGTAGGACTCCCCGGATCCTTGTACTTCGGAGCGATATTCATCTGAATGATAGAACTCACTTGCTCCGTAAGAAATATCTTCTTTTGAACATTAAGCTTGCGCTTCCGAGTGCATAGATCTTTAAGAAACTTGGCATATGACGGAATTTGCTTAATCGCATCCATTAGAGAAATGTTGATCTTCACTTGATTGAACAACTCATGCAACTCCGCATTCAAATTTGGTTTCGCCAAAGCCCTCAAACGGTTGGGAAATGGAGCCAGCATTGGAATAACTCGAGGGTCCATATCCGGTACACTTTGTTCCTTCGCCTTACCCTTACCATTTTCCTTTGAAACCTCTTCGCTTGCCACCTTGGGAGATTCCCCAAAGGTTGATGTTGGAATTGAACGATCAATAGGAGGAGGCAAATAAGATGGTTCCGGAGGCATCTCCACTTGGTTGTCCACCACCTTTCCACTTCGAAGAGAAATAATAGCCTTTGCTTGCTCGGGGAAAGTCACCGAAGAGCTAGCAAAGTGAAGACCTTGAGAATTAGGTGGAGTGGACATCGTTCGCGGATTAGGTTGAGGTTGTGTTGGAAACTTCCCCTTTTCTTGTTGAAGCATACCCACGGTAGTTGTCAACTTCCCCAACTGATTTCTAATGTCATTCATCATCTGAGTTTGTTGCTCATTGATCGCAGTTTGACTTTGCAAGAGAGCACTAAATTGATCTTCCCAGGAACGCTTTGGTGGTTGCTGAAATTGATTAGCATGTGGGAATGAACTGGATTAAGCAAAACCGGGCGGACCTTGAGCTTGAGGGAAACGGAAAGCATTTTGAGCTTGCTTCCAAGGCATTTGAGGAGCGGGAGGAGCTTGAGAAGAACCCCCCTCAACTGGTTGACTCCAACGGAAAGCCGGATGTTGACGTGTCCCCGGATTAAAAGGTTGAGAATAAGGATCAAAACGTTGCACGGCCTGAACTTTCTCCGGAGCAATCCCATTAATCACATTCTTCAAAGCCGGAATGTTTGGACAAGTTTCGGTAGAATGGCCCACCGTCTCACAAATGACACAAACGTCCTCAACTTGGCGTACCACTTTCACTTCTTGAGATTGAGCACTTTTAAGTTCCAACTTGTCAAGCTTTCGAGGGATTTTCTCCAAGCGAGTTTCAAAAGCACTTTGCTCCGAGATGGAAAATTTCCCCGTACCAGTGGGACCTTGATTGAACATAGCTCTTTCCACCGGATCTGTAAACTGCCACACTTGAGTTTTCTCGGCCAAAGACTCATAATAATCCCATGCATCCTCCGGTGTCTTTCCCATAAAGTCACCTCCACCCAAAGTATCGAGGAGCTTTTTACATTCTTGAGAACACCCCATGTAGAAATAATTGACTTAAAGATATAATGGGAAATTATGATGAGGAACCGCCATGAGTAAATCCTTGTATCGTTCCCAATACTTGTTGTGGGCAAATGCGATTTGCCCGATCTTTCTTTCCTCCAGGAAGGGATTCCGTTCCCCATCCTTTTGGGAGAGGAAAGATGCTGCCGGTTCGCGGGAGCGCTTTTAAGCTGGACGACAAGCGCTCGCGAAAATACAGAGTCGCCACTTGGGTTTGAAGGTCCGACACCCAAGGAACCGTATTTCGAAGCACTTGCCGCGCTGTTCTATTTGAAAAATTTTAAGGAACCAGTCCGTCATAACCATATCTGGGTTCGGGAGCCAGGTTACGAGAGGGGAAGGGTTTTATGGCACCCCTCTCGCCCAATCCGGAGATCAGTCTCTACTTAGGCATTTGCAAAAACGTTTTTTATTTGCGATTCTGTTTGATTAATCATTTTTTAGCCAATTAGGGCGGGGAAACAGTTTAATGGGGATTAAAGCTGTAACAACTTTGCAAGATGTGATAGATAGAATGGATGGATGAAATAAATGAGATAATACTGAATACTGATTTCAGGATGTCAAAACAGTGCAGGGTATGAATTTATCACGAACAGCGACCAACTTGCATGCACAGAATGGGAACATGCAAGTCACACCATCGCGCGACATACTCATACCCTCGCGCGAGTGTCAACATCCCTCCTACAGGTTCAATTTTATCTCCTTCTGGGCTCTGGAAGGACCAGTGCACACCCAGGTCAAACCAAGCAGTTCATACGTGCTGGAAATAAATAATTATTACAATCTGACTGAATAGGAATAACATACAACCCTTAAACAGTGAGGGTGATAAAAACAGAGGCCAAAGGCCTAGCTGCCCATGCAAGGGCAATCACTGGAAATGACCAAACCATCGCGCGATGATGTGACTCCATCATCGCGCGACTGTTCTGACTGGACATCCAGGAATTGCTTTGCATGCCTGGGCTCTGAGACACATTCAGAAGCCACCCAGGGGCATTCCAACATGAACAAGGAAAGCAAACTAAACTGAACTACTGATTTTAGCATGCAAGACAATGAGATGTATCAAATATAATTAAGCAGGAGAACATGAAATCATATAAATTGGATTAGAACAAGAGACCCATCCCCGCGAGAACCATATCACACAAGCTAGAAGCATCGCGCGATTATGTGGGTTCATCGCGCGTGGGTACTCCATTCGCAGCAACTTGTAAATTTGCTGGCTTTGGGGTCAGAAGCTGATATTGATTATCAGTCCTGACCCTGTCAGCCCCCCTCAGGGATCAAGACAGTAAAGGCTGAAATTTATACCTTTGCTTGAATGATTTGAATATGGTTTGAGTGAGGTGGTATGCCTTTGACAAAGGAGAAAGTGATAGTAGCTTTGATTGAGAGAGAAGATCAAGATTGTGACTCTTGTTCTTTTCTTTGGGATTTTTTTGGTAACCCTTTGAAAGAGAACAAAGGGGGGGTTTTATAGGAAAAAAGGGAGCTCTTTGGTGGTGAACTTGGCCATGCAGCCAGCCAACAATGCTGGCAGCACTCACTTGGTAGAGAAGTGGGGTGCTAAGTTGATGGGAGAGTGGGGGGCTAGGTGGTGCAAGGATGGCCGAGCAAACGCCGTTCAGTTGATGGAACGGGGTCACATGGCCCTGCAGATGCCTCATCATCACAAAATCCAGCTGGATACGACAGGTGTCGACCATCGCACGATGGAGTGGGACCGTCGCGCGAGGGTTCTAACTTCCCCGCGATGGTCAATCGGTCAAAGTTTGACTTTGACCACCACCTGGCAAGTAGAGCATCGCGCGAGTGTCTCAGTAAATCGCGCGAAGGTCAAACCCATAGTCAAAGCTGGGCTCAATGGTTCTGGGGTTAAGGGAAGGGTTCCTCATACACCAAACTCAAACCATTTCAATCAAAACTGTTCTCGACCTGATTCATCATCGGGGGAACAAGAAACTGAAAAGAAACAACCTGAAGATAGACAAAAATGACTGAAAAATCAGATTGGGGTGTCTACAGTAGTCCCTCTTTGATGGCACGCGGAGCACCATTAGTCGGTACGGGTAACGTCAAAGATTTCTAGACACCCATCTAATTCACCCAAAGGCCAATTAATCGAAAAGCGCAAGACAGTATGTAAAAATACCGTGCACCAAGGGATTGAACGGTTGGATCGTCGCAGATTGGAAGTTGGACCGTTAGATCGTCGCTGATTGGAAATTGGACGGTTAGATCGTCGCTGATTGGAAATTGGACGGATGGATCGTCGCTGATTGGAATTTGGACGGTTAGATCGTCGCTGATTGGAATTTGGACGGTTAGATCGTCGCTGATTGGAATTTGGACGGTTAGATCGTCGCTGATTTGAAAATGGACGGTTAGATCGTCGCTGATTGGAATTTGGACGGTTAGATCGTCGCTGATTTGAAAATGGACCCGTGTGGGCGGACCACTGCTGGGGATGTAAAGCACCTTTGACCCCGAACATCTTGTAAAGATCCAATATCACTTGCAGGCTCTAAGAAAAGCTTGTGGGCCACAAATATGATGATGGGCCGAGCCAGAGGTCAAATATGGTCAACGGCCCAGCTCAACTGTCGCGCGAGAGAGCCACACCATCGCGCGATGGTTCTTGGTTAGGGCCTGATTCTGAAACGGGCCCAGACCCGGCCCGTGACTGTTGGCTTCCTTTTAATCGACGGGGACGTCTTGAAACCGCTCACAGCAGTTTCAAAACTCTCCTAAATCTATTCTCTCTCAAACTCCCAACTCCAAACCCTTGATTTTGCTTCGAAATCCAGAAATCCAAAACACCCACACTCATCTATGGCAGACCACGGTGATGGGGGCAGCGGAGGAGCAACCGTTGATCGTCCGGGGGACGAGGGAGGACCCATGGAGATTGAAACGGGCGATCAGCCGCCAGTGGAGGCCGTTCCAGACGTTGGTGCAGAGGCGGCGGGCGGCGGTGATGGAGAACAAGGCCATGCACAAGCGGTCGGGGATGACGGCGAGCATCGCGCGACGGAGTCAGATCGTCGCGCGATGGAGGGGGTCGGAGCAGTGCCTTCTGAAGTCGAGCAACTGGACCCAAGTACGGCCGTGAGCGCCTCGGTAGTGGTTGGTGGTTCTGGTGGTACGGGCAGTAGTGGTGCTGAGCCGAGTGAGCATCCGCCGAGGGATCCGGCGAAAGGCAAGGATGTGGCGACCGAGAGCGAGCGAGCCACGGAGGTTCCATTTGCGTATAGAGAAGAGGATGTGCTTTTCCGTCCCGCGGCGACATCATCGGGTCACAGGCCGATCACAAAGCAAGATGTCGCCGAGCTCTTGAGTGACGCGCAGCTTGCGCGGCTTTTGGAGGATAATCCCGAGATAGGGATTGCGGTCTTGGAGGCCCGGGAGGAGAGAGAGCGGGAGATTGCCGCTTCTGAGACCGCGGCGAGGGCCGAGAGAGAGATGGCTGCAGAGGAGGAGCTTTTGAGGGATGCTGAGGTCGAGGATAGAGCTGGCGCCCGGGTGGGGGGTCCTAGGGTGACAGCAGTGTCGGAGGCGGAGAGTATGACTCGAGCTCCGTTTTCAGTAGAGGGATACAGGGCACCGGTACCACATTTGTTCGTGCCGTTGGGTTTCACAGCATATCGGCCACGACAGGCGGATTATGACCCTGAGTTGGTCTTGAGAGATCCTGATACTCACATTTCGCGCAACTGGTCTGAGGTAACTCTCCGATAGATGCCCATTCCTTTATTTAGACATGATTCAAATACAATGCATGCGCCCAAACGTTCTTGAAAGTTGTAGAGTAACAGCAAACCTTTGAGATAGAACTTGAATAGCGATACTATAACTCCATGTTTGAACATCGTGCATGAAATATAATAACTTGAACCAACCATCTGTAGGCAAGCTGCAATACCATAGCTTCATGTTTGAACATCGCGCATGAGACATAATAACTTGAACCAACCATCTGTAGACAGGCTGCATTGATTACTTGGGACTTGAAAATGAAAGCTTTGTATGCTGACATGTCTTTTTGTCGTTTGTATCTAATGCAGGAGAGGGCGCGGCCTAGAGATATCTACGGCTTTGGGGGAGCTTGCAGCTCTTTAGCGCTGTATCAGGGTTTGCCAGAGAGTGTGAGGCAGTTGGTGGACGAGGCAGGCTTCGGAGAGTTCATTCAGACTCTCACTCCGGCGAGGAATGACCATGCTGTCTTGGTTGCGCTTGCAGAGAGGTGGTGGGACACTACAAATACCTTCCACCTACCAGTTGGGGAGATGACGGTGACGCCCACTGACTTTGCGGCGATCACAGGTTTGAGGGTTGGAGGAGAGCCTATCCCGTTTGACTCGGGCATTGAGCAGGACGAGGCAGCCTTGGAGTGGTTTCTGGGCGAGGTGCCCAAGATCGAGGAGGGGATGGCGAGGTACGGGCAATTCACCCGGTATCTTAAGAAGAAAGTGACAACTGAGCAGGAGGCGGAGCAGATGGCCCGGGCGTACTTGCTATACCTTTTTGGTGCTACCCTGTATCCAAACAGGCGTAGCAAGGTTCACTTGTCCTACTTGCCAGCGCTGAGGGACTTGAGGACGGCCTCGCGTTTTGACTGGGGTGGAGCAGCACTAGGCGCGGCCTATGGCTTCTTTGGAGACTCGTCGAGGACGGAGGTGAGCACTGCGGGGTACTGGCGGATCTGGGAGGTATGATTCTGCACACTTTATAATTCGCACTTGCATTCATTTTGATAGCATAATCTGTTCAATAGCATCCTTGCATGCATTATCGAGTTTAATCCATTGACAATCATGCAGCTCTGGGCTTACGAGGTGTTGAATATGTGTCGTCCGGTGACAAAGAGCCTGGACTTAGGGATGCTCCCGCGCGCACACATCTGGAGCAAGAAGAACATGGGGGAGAAGAGAGGCAGAGGAGATCTGAACGGCTTCCGGGTATACCTTGACGAGCTTCGCCCCTCACAGGTATAATATTATACTTTGTAGTAAGAATAACAAAGTGCGTGCCCTTTTTATTGCTTCAATGCTGTCGCTGACCGATACTTGCATTGTTTGCCTTTACAGGTTGAGTGGGATCCTTGGAAGGGGACGGAGCCTGAGCCCGAGTACTTGGCTCGTAGCAGGGCTGTCACGGCGAGCAGAGTGTTGCTGGAGTCGGCCTTTGGTTGGCAGTGGTACTTGGGTGACCGAGTGACACGCCAGTCACTTGGCTATGCGAGGTTTCAGGTGCCCGGACCGCTTCCACCACGGGCCTCACACACAGGAGAGTACACCTTGGCTGAGTTGGAGGTCTTCACACGGCCTGATACTGACTTGACACGCCACTTGCGTCCTGACATGGACTATGCAGTCTATCAGAGGGAGCGCTTGGCGGGGCCACTGGGAGTACGAGAGTTCAGAGAGGTTCGGGGCCAGGCCCGTGGGGCTGCTGAGGCGAGGAGGGCCGTTTCAGGGAGGCCAGGTAGCAGTGAGAGTCGCTCGAGACGAGGTCCGAGTGGACCAGTGAGAGGCGGGCCTCCAGAGTTGACATGGCAAATAGCAGTGGTGGATTCTCAAGGCAATCCAGCTGAGTTACACCTCACCCCGGCCAGAGTTGAGCCAGCACCCGTTACTGTGCCCGTAAGATATTGTTGCATTCATTACTGTATTCTGATAAAGTTTGAACCGCCATTCAATTGCTCATATTTCAATCCTCTTTGCAGGTACCCAATGAGTGGGTGAATGAGGCTGTCCGGCGCATGCTTGCGTTGGAGAACGTGATCAGAAGGGCGGCGAGTGGCCTACCCTTGGACTTGCGCTACCCTCAGCCAGCAGCTCGGAGATCTCAGGTACATCTGTTAGAAAATGATAGATTCCTGCTTTCGATATATGCCTGTATGCGATACATTCCTGCATTCGATACACTCCTTTGCTTTGATTGCTTCTTGATTTTGCTTAAGCATACCTGCTTTTAGAACATGAAACATGCAAACATATGCTAATACATACAATGTTTATAATGCAGGCACAGGGACAGGCGGCTCCTAGGAGAAAGAGCGCGAGAGATCCTCCACAGAAGAAGTTAGCTGCAAGGACTCCTGCTCCCACACCTAGCACCAGGCCACAGGCACGGGGCCCACAGCCACCTATTGGCAGCGAGGAGGCGGCCCGAAAGGCTGTGGCACAGGCCGAGGAGAGGTACCAGCTAAAGATGCGCCAGAGGCCTTCACAAGACGAGCCGGTCCGCAAGAAGCGGCTGATCCTGCCTGAGGTCTCCGAGGAGGAGGACGAAGAGGAGGAGGAAGAAGAAGAGGAGGGAGAAGAGGCGTCCGACAGCAGTGGGTCTGACGACTCAGCGGAGGATCCAGGCTACAGAATGGATCCCACAGAGAGAGACGACGAGGATGACGACGGAGAGGGTGACTGGTTCGGGGATGACTGAGGGCTGCTGAAGAGCCTTTTCCCACTTTTGCACTTTACTTTTGCTTTTGGGCCTGCGCGCCCGCGTAGATAGATGGAGGGCCAGAGTGCCCTAGGTGATACTTTGACAGACGTTTTGGAGGCCTGCGCGCCTTTTTTGACTTGACGGGCAAGTGTGCCCAAACTTGACATGATAGCTTTGGGGTGGCCGAAGTGCCGTACATGCAGTAGTTTTCTTCATTTGGATGTGGATAGATCACAGTATTAGCCATAAAATTTGCATTTTGCAGTTTATTTTACCTGTGCAATGGGTTAAAGTAGATAAGTGCTTACCACTAATACCGTACTTGCATTGATAACGTGCCAAGACTATACACAGACACGGAGACGCGTACAAATGGGACTTAGCTTGAAAGAAATTGAGAAAATACCTTAGGACACAGCTAGGGTACGGACAATATCATGGAATTTTGGACATTTGCAAGCCAAAACTGAAGATATCTCAATTGGGATGAAACTGACACTAAGGTAAGGTCATATATGTGCAAAATGACCTACAAGAGTAAGTGGACTTTGAAAAATACGTTCAAAAACGCCAAAGAGCCAAAGACACCTCAAAGGACACAAAAGGGGACACGAGATGACAAACTAAGACTCTATTATGTCCCGGACCGAAACCGACACCTCCGTACAGTCACATTATGTCATCATGACCTGTACGGCATGAGAGAATGGGGGGAAACCCTTTGAAACGAGTTTTGACTCCCTAGAACGGCCTTTTGAACTTGAAACGAGCCACCAAGGGTCCGAAATCTTCGTTAAACGCAATTTTTCGAATCCGGTGCTTGGATACAGTCATATATGCTTATAATGACTTGCTGGAACCATAAAAGTTGCAAGGTAACCGTTGGAATCCAAAATGACCAAGGTTGGGCAGTAGCTGCTGTAATCTGTCAAATTGCAGGTTGAACCGTCGCGCGATGGAATGAGTCAATCGCGCGATGGAGGGGCTTTTAACAGTCGCGTGATGGAGTGACATCATCGCGCGATGGTTGAGGCACACCAGGCCACCTTTATTTGACCATCTCAGAATTCCAGGGTGGTTAGGCCTTGTCATCACTTTTTCTCAGAAGTTTTTATGGGACGGTGCAGAGATGCCTTGGTCTCAGAAGAAAGGACAATGTGCAGCAGAGACTTTTGCTTTGAGAAGGGGAAGTGCTTTACGTATTCTGGCTATAAAGAGACCGGTGCTTCGTTCAGCAGAAGCATTCCCCTGGTAATTTTCCACAAAAATCAAGATGGCGAATAACCTTCCAGTGTTGATTAGTCCATGGCTTACTGCTTTTGTTGCTGGAGATTGGCTCTCATTCCGATCTCACGGGCTGGCCGCATTTCGTTTTCTCCGTGATGTAAGGGTTCGTCCTGAGCTCCTGATGGCGGCTCTGCAATTCTGGGATCCGGAGGTCCATGTGTTCAGGTTTGGGGTTAACGAGTTGTGCCCGACTGTGGAGGAATTCCAAGCGTACCTCCAAGGTGTTGCCTCAAGTGTGATTGTCGTGCCGCCTTACCGGAAGAATATACCAAAGCTCCTTCAAACCAGCCTTGATATTACTAGGGGAGCAGCCGAAAGTTTGCTAGTCGGAGGACAAATCAACATTATGCGCCTAATGGAATGGTACGGGCCAGAAGGGGATGTAGAGGATATGGCTTTGCAGGCTAGGCGTCGCTTTGCCTTAACAATCAGCGTGTTGGCTGCTTATTTACTGGTGTCCCCGAATGGGCAGGTGAACCCTATGCTGGTGAGCGTTGCTGCTCAAATGGGTTCCCGAAGGAATGTGGTGCCGCTTGTCCTGGCTGAAACACTCATGGGTTTGGATTTGGTTTCCACGGGTCAAACAAATGTTTTCGGCGGTAGCCCACTTCTGTTGCAGGTAAGTTCTCACTCAGCTCACCTTTTTCTGTTTTTCGCACACTCTGCTTTTACCTCGTCTCTCGGTTAAGGCTATATCGGAGTTTCTCACTTGTTTTTCCACTCAAGCTTTATGTGGTTTCTGACTTGTTTTTCCGCTCTTGCAACTTTGGTTGTCCGACAAGTTGGGATTGCTCACTGCGCCAGAAGCAAATTGGCCTCATCTGCCCTGCCGAATGCATCAGCGAGGCATGATTTACCCGGAGATGACTGTGCATCAATGGTACACATTCATGAGAGAGATGTTACCGAATGAGATCGTTTGGAGGCATGAGGCCCTGAACATCCCGGATATGGCCTTGAATTCTGCAGGTTTTGAGAGAATGGTGATAGCTGGGCTGACCGGTTTCACATTCTACATTCCTGGCCGTGTTCTCCGTCAGTTGGGAATAAGCCAAGGGCTTCACCGAGCTGGGATTGAGGACTTCCAAGTCCCTGCCTTTACCTTCCAGAATCTGAGAGGATACGAGCACAATTGGGGCCTTAGACAACTCGGAGGAGCTGACCCAGATTTCAGCACAGAGCTTATGCCCCGATATCGAGCATGGCTGAAAAGAGAGATTGCAAGCAGGCAAAACAACGACTGACTCTTCGACAGACTCGAATGATCTAGAATAAACTGTGAGCCTGTTAAGGCCTCGAGCATTTTATTCTGTTTTTTTTTTTTTTTTATGCTTAACTGTTTGTTTAAGACTGCTCAGCTTGTGTAATAGAAGTTATAATTAAAATAAAAGCGAAAGTTGGAGAGCTTTCCTCGTTTGTTTCAGGTGTTGAACCACAGCATTCTGCGAACATCGATCCGAACTCTGAGTAATAGGGAACCGTGGATCAAGTTGATTGATTATGACCGAGTCTCACAGAGAGATTGCCTACGTATCCCTTTTCAAGGAATCAGGTCAAAACGTAGTTCAGGCAAAGGTTCGCTCGGGTGTTTTAGCTCTCCTTTTACGCTCTAACTTTTGCCTAGAACCGCCCGTGCGGGTTTTCGGTCTAGCGAGCTGTTTGATTGATGCCTATTTATTTTTGCCTAAACCGCCTTCTCAGGTTTTCGGTCTAGCAGGCTTGCTCTAACTTTTGCTTGGAACCGCCCACCCTTGTGGTTTTCGGTCCAACGAGCTTCTCTCAGGGATAGTAACGCTTGAGTTGATCCAGGCTAACCAGAGTGTTGAACTCGTTGCCATCAAGATCAATGAGCTGAGCTGCTCCCCCAGAAAGGATGGTCTTAATGATGTAAGGTCCGGAACGCTTAGGTCGGAATTTGCCGCGGGGATCGAAAATGGGCGCTTGAATCTCCTTCGTGACCATGTCACCTTCAATTAAGTCTCTAGACTTCACTCTCTTGTTAAATGCCCGGGCAATTCTCCGTTGATACCCCTGAACATGATACAAAGCCCGGAGCCTTCGTTCATCAAAAAGCATGAGTTCAGCGAATCTCCCACTGAGCCATTCAGATTCCGAAAGCTCTGATTCTACCACGACCCTCAGAGACAGTACCTCGAGTTCTATAGGGAGAACTGCTTCCATTCCGTAAACTAAGGAATAAGGGGTTGCCCCTGTTGACGTTCTGATCAACGTTCGATACCCCCAAAGAGCTAGAGGCAGCTGCTCGTGCCAGTCCCTGGCGGACTCTGCAGATTTCTTGATGATGGTCTCGATATTCTTGTTTGCCGCTTCAACTGCTCCATTTGTCTGAGGGCGATAGACAGTCGAGTGATGGACCTGGATCTTGAATTCTTCAAAGAGCTCCAGAACTCTACCCTTGAAATGAACCCCATTGTCTGAGACAAATGCCTGCGGAACTCCATATCGATAGATGATATTCTTCCTGATGAAATGAGCGACTTGGACTGCAGTTAAGGTCTTGTATGATTCAGCTTCGACCCACTTAGTGAAATAATCGATTGCTACAAGGATAAACCTGTGACCATTCGAAGCAGAAGGTCTGACCATGCCGATGACATCAATGCCCCACACAGAGAAAGGCCAAGGCGAAGTCATGCCAAATAGGCTAGAAGGTGGAACATGCATCAGATTAGCATGGATTTGGCACTTGTGACATCGCCGCACATAATCCACACACTGAGATTCCATAGTAGACCAGAAGTAGCCTTGACGTAGAATTTTCCTAGCAAGCATGACGCCGCTCATGTGGGGACCACAAATCCCTTCGTGGATTTCTTCCATAATTCTGACAGCTTCAACATCATTGACACAAAGTTTGTGCATCCCACAATGAGATCTCCTGTACAACCTCCCTCCACAGATGATGTAATGAGCAGCAATCCTTCGTAGCGCAGTTTGGTCCTTCTGAGAAGCATCAGATGGGTACAAACCACTCTCGATGAAGTTCCATATGTCATGGTACCAGGGTAGGCCATCATCCACATCATCGATGGCGTTGACGCATTGATGAGCGGGATGGTCCCGCTGCTCGATTAAGATAGGACGGAGCTTGACACCTAGCGGCAGTTCAACCATGGATGCCAGGGTAGCAAGTGCATCAGCGAAATGGTTCTTCAACCGAGGAACATGAGTGAAAGTCACCTTGTTGAAACGAGGGATTAATCCCTCCAAGTCCTGATGGTAAGGTTTCAGCTTCTCTTCGCGTACTTTCCAGTCTCCATTGGCCTGAGATACAACAAGATTTGAGTCCCCGATGACTTCAAGCTTCTCCACACCGAGTGCGAGCGCAGCTTCCATACCCACAATGCAGGCTTCATATTCAGCTTGGTTATTAGTGACATCGAAATTAAGCTTGAACGCAAGCGGAATATGAGAACCGTCAGGAGTGACTAGCAAAACCCCGATTCCGAACCCTTTCTGATTGGCTGCCCCATCGAAGTAAAGAGTCCAAACATCCTCAACGACTGTCAGCACTTCCTCGTCCGGGAACGCAAAATCTGAATCCTCAGGCCCCTCCACGGGGTGGTCAGCTAAGAATTCTGCAATGGCGCGTCCCTTTACCGACTTTCTTGTAACGTACTCGAGATCAAACTCTGCTAAGAGAAGCAACCAACGTGCTAATTTACCAGTAAGCGCTGGCTTTTCGAATAGATACTTGAGAGGATCCATTCGAGAAATCAACTTTACTGGGTAAGCTAGCATGTAGTGTCTTAACTTCTTAGATGCCCAGACGAGGGCCCAGCACGTCTTTTCTAAGGCGGTATAGCGCTCTTCAGCTCCAACCATCTTCTTGCTCAGGTAGTAAATAGCTTTCTCTATTCCCTTGTCCCCTTCTTGAGCTAGCAAACATCCCATGGACGTAGAACTCACAGATAAGTAAAGAATCAGAGGTTTTCCAGGTATAGGCGGCATGAGAACAGGCGGGTTCTGTAGATAGTCCTGGATCGAGATGAAAGCTGCTTGGCACTTTTCTGACCATACGAACGGGGTATTCTTCTTGAGTAGTCGAAACATCGGCTCGCAAGTTAAGGTTAACTTGGCGATGAATCTGCTGATGAACTGAACCTTCCCCAGAAAACTCCGCACCCCCTTTTCAGACTCAGGTGGCTTCATTTCACGTATTGCTTTGATTTTTGACGGATCGACCTCAATCCCGCGGGAAGTGATCATGAAACCTAGCATTTTGCCTGCCGTGACCCCGAAAGTGCACTTCTGTGGATTAAGACGCATCCGGAACTTGCGGAGCCTTTCGAAAAGTTTCCTTAACACGTGGACATGCCCTTCCCGAGTTTTTGACTTGGCAATCATATCATCAACGTAGACCTCAACCTCTTTGTGCATCATGTCATGCAAAATAGTCGTGGCAGCTCTTTGATAAGTCGGACCAGCATTCTTCAAACCAAATGGCATAACCAAATAGCAATAAGTCCCCCACTCAGTGATGAAAGTCGTTTTCTCGCGGTCTTCGGGTGCCATGAGAATCTGATTGTAGCCTGAGAAGCCGTCCATGAACGAGAGCAAAGCATGCCCTGCAGTATTATCCACCAGCACATCGATGTGTGGCAAGGGAAAATCGTCCTTGGGGCTTGCTTTGTTCAAGTCCCGGAAGTCAACACAGACACGAATCTGGCCATTTTTCTTAGGAACAGGGACGATGTTGGCCACCCAAGTGGGATACTGAGAGACTGCGAGGAAACCAGCGTCAATCTGCTTAGTGACTTCCTCCTTGATTTTCTGCACCCAGTCCGGTCGCATCCGTCTGAGCTTCTGTTTCACCGGCTTAGCATCGGGCAACAGGGGGATTCGATGCTCCACTATCTCAGGATCGATACCGGGCATGTCTTGATGAGACCATGCAAAGATGTCGCTGAACTCAGTGAGGAGCTCTTTGAACTTACGATGCTCCTCCGGATCTAACGTGGAGCCCACTTGAACCATTCGAGGATCACTCTCATCTTTCAAGTTTATTAAGATTATCTCTTCTTTTAATGGCTGAGCATGCCTTTCGTCTTCCCTTTCAATGAAAGCACGGATTTCCTTGGGGATATCCCCATCAAAATCTATCCCTTCATCGTCAGGGTCGACACAGTTTATATACAGATCATTCAAGTAGTCAGAAGAGGAGTCTTTCATTTCATAAGACCCTGCAGGGTCACCAAGTACAAAGGAGTCGAACTTAAAGTAAAAGCTATGACGTGGAGGGCCGAGCGGCACAAACTCCGACTCAGAGCTAGACTTAGACTCAAAAGACCTGACAGACTCAGTGTCGGACTCAGCTATGTCATCAATGCAAGTAAGGCGCGGCTTGAAAATGCAATTTTTAAGGCTACCCTTAGCTTCCCTGATAAGAGAGATGGGGTCTTCGAGGGCGTCGGGCCCTAGCATGAACACTTCGGCTTCCTCGGTTTCCTTGGCCAAACCCACTTGAGAGAACTCACAGAACAGTTGCTCCAAGCTCCCCTGATCGAAAGCTCCCAGCCAGTCAGTCTTCGGCCTGGGTTGGCTAAGCTTCCTCTTGAATTCTGCGCTAGCTGGTTCTTCGTCACTGGAAGACCAAGTATCGTCCGCAAAAATCTCAAAACCAGGTAGCAGCTCCCCGGTGATCGAGTCGATAAAGGGCTCAGCTTGCCCACGATAGATATCATTCCCCTTTTCACGGATGAAGTAGCTGTTGGGATCACCATAGAGGGATCGAGGTTTTCCCGTGCATTTCCTTCTTTTGGCATCGTTGGCAGAGGAAGAGTATCCCAAGCCAAAGCGGCCCTCACAGGAAGGAAACGCAGGGAATTCCGGAATCCCTTGTTGGTGAATTCCTAAGCCAAGGCCAGGTAGATAGGACATCCTTCTCATAATGTCCAGAGCGACAGAGCTTATGATGAAGTCCCCATCCACGTTGATGGCCATAACCGAGCCAGAAGTATCAAAAGAGAATCCTGCGAGATCGACGTCTTCGTTGTCGTGCGCGATACCCAAAACAGGTGTGCCGTCTTCCTTGAGCGGGCGAATGCCTGAATCTCCGCAGATAATCAAAGTCCCAGTGGGAAGTCCCAGCATGACTTTCTGATGAAGAGTAGATGGGACAGCCATGATGTCAGATCTGTGAAGCCACGGTCTCCCTAGCAAGAGATTGAACGAGGCTGGAATGTCGACCACATGGAACTCGACATCCATTTTGAACCCCTCCGCATCGAGAGTGAGCACGAGTGTGCCTTCGACCAGACGACGTGTGCTGTCGTATGCCTTAACAGCCATGCTGGAAGGTGCAAAGTCTTTCTTAGTCAGTCCCAGACGGTGAGCCACCCTCAAAGGGCAAACGTTGATCGCTGAGCCATTATCGATAAGAACGGTCGGAACCCAGAGTCCTCGGCACTTGACTGTAATATGCAAGGGTCGATTGTGGTCAACTCCTTCAAGCGGCAGATCCTTATCGGTGAAGACCACGGTATGCTTAGAGGCAGGTGGGAGGATAAGAGAAATCATTGCTTCAGGCGTGACGTCCGGTCGGATCTCAAGACGAGAGAGAGTGTGGCAGAACTTCTGACGATGCTCCCGGGAGGAACAGATTAATCCCCAGAGTGATATGGCAGCGGGAATCCGCTCCAATTGCTTTTGAATCATGTCGTCGCTTGGGGCATTAACCGGTACCTCAAGTGGTACAGACCCTGAGAAAATAGGAGGTTGGTTCTTCCGGTTAGAAGAATTGGATGAACTTCCTGCTTGCAGATTAGCAGGCTGAAAGACTCGTCCACTTCTTGTAACATTAAGAACGTTCTCTAAAGAGGGTACCATTTGAGGGTCTTGACTATCGTCCCACAGATCAACAGGGACTTCTCCCAATTTGCGTTTCCCTTTGTCAGAGGTCGTAGGGGCCACAGGCACTTCCATGTTCAAACCCAAATCCTCAGTCAGATCTTTGATCAAGAGTGAATCCCAAAAGTCTGGATCCCCAACAGCTATAGCTTCTTGGATTGGTTCCGTATTAGCAATAAAAGGGACATCCCACAGCCCTCCATCAGCGAGGGAGCGATTGACAGTCCAAACTTCGGACCCAACCTGGATGTTGACTACATCATTGACATCCCAAAGATCAGCTGGTGGCACAAGGTTTGTAACCTGTAGACACCCCAATCTGGGCTTCCAGATTAGTTTACTTACGGTTTTTGATTCCCCGATGATGAAATGGATCAAGAACACCCCGGGAATGATATCGTGTTTGAGCTTTGAGTGTTTGCAAAACCCTTGAACCTAACCTAGCCTAAGCCGCTTCAAAAACCAAAAACCTAGCTGACCCGCGCCAGGGCGCAACCATCCCGCGCCGGGGCGCACCATCGCGCGCCAGAGTCACTCCATCGCGCGACAGTGCGCCAGGGCGCACCATCGCGCGACAGACTCACACCATCGCGCGACGGTCCAACCTACCACCGACCTTTCCTGAGATGGACAGTTGGCCACCCATGCAACTCTCAGCCAGGCCTCGTGGACTGGCTAAACCCCTCTTCTGGCACCAACCAGATTCACCTCCCTCTCCCTATAAGTATCCCCATTTGTTTCTCTTTCAAAGGGTTCCAAAAAAATGTTCAAAGGGTTACACCTTGGGTTATAATATCACAAGCTACCTTGTTTCCTTGCTTCTATCACCCACACAACCTAAAGAGCATAGCTTGTTCTTCTTCAACTCAAACACCTCAAACAACCTCAACCTCAATTCAAAGCTCAAATACTTTTCAAACCCGAAGCCAAAGGTATAGCTTACCTTTGTTCTGTTTCTGTTCTGATCTCTGAGGGGGGCTGGCAGGGCCAAGGCTGGTAATCAATACCAGTCCTGGTCCTAAAGCTGGCAAGGTTTCAAAAACCGTCATGGTAGGAACCAACGCGCGATGGTCCCACTCTCTCGCGCGACACTTCGGTGCTGCACGCGACGGACCACGTGGGGATTGGTGTCCTACTGTTTTGTGCTTTATTTTGTATATAGATCACTCTGCAAGCATGTTAAAAACCAGTTTATTGTTTTCCTTAGTATAAACTGTTAGCTTTATAGTTGATATGAGTTTCTGCTGTTTTGGAGTCCCCCTGGGAACATTCTGGATCTGTCCCAGTAACCCAGAAAGATGTGAACCAAGCACTGGTCTGGTCCGCGCCAGGGCGCAACCATCCCGCGCCAGGGCGCACCATCGCGCGAGGGTTTCACTCCATCGCGCGACAGTGCGCCAGGGCGCACCATCGCGCGCCAGACTCACTCCATCGCGCGACAGTGCGCCAGGGCGCATCCTCGCGCGCCAGAGTGACTCCATCGCGCGACAGTTTGCCTTCGACCAGTGACTGGCCTTGCACGGGTAGCTTGGATTTAGGCTGTTATTCTATCCCCACACTGTTTATGGGGTGTTTTGTCAATTTGTAGGGCTTTTCAGCCTCTAAACTGTATATTATACTGCTTATAACTGCGTGGTTTGTCCTGGGTGTGCACTGGTCCTTCCAGAGCCCAGAAGGTTTGAGAATAAGAGCTGTGGGTTTGAGCTTACCGCGCGCGCGTGTCTTGGAGTTGTGCGCGCAGGAGTGAACGGCATGCATTGACTTGTTCAGTGCATACTGGTTTCTTCCTGCGCATATCGCTCCAAAATAGGGGCCTCCCAGTTTGTTTAAACTCCCACAGCAGTCTGTTCTCATCCTATACTAACTGCTCATCCATGCTATCTATCACATCCTGCAAACGTGTTACAGTTTTAATCCCCGATTAACTGTTCCCCCGCCCTAATTGGCTAAAAAATGATTAATTAAACAGAATCGCGAAATAAACATTTTCACAAATGCCTAAGTAGAGACCGATCTCCGGATTGGGCGAGAGGGGTGCCATAAAACCCTTCCCCTCTCGTAACCTGGCTCCCGAACCCAGATATGGTTATGACGGACTGGTTCCTTAACTTTTTCAAATCAAACAGCGCGGCAAGTGCTTCGAAATACGGTTCCTTGGGTGTCGGACCTTCAAACCCAAGTGGCGACTCTGTATTTTCGCGAGCGCTTGACGTCCAGCTTCAAAAGCGCTCCCGCGAACCGGCAGCATCTTTCCTTTCTCAAAGGGTGGGGAACAGAATCCCTTCTCCGGAGGAGAGAAAGAGTCGGGGCAATTCGCATTGCCCACAGTGGCGACTCTGCTGGGGATGGAATCGATATTAGTCTATACTTAGAAGTTAATACGCTTGGGAACAATCCCACAAAAAGCCTGTCAAAACGGTGAGCTTCGCGCTGCCGAAGAAAGGATTGGTGATTTAACAGGACCTCGTGTCCGGCCATCCAATCTGGGGTTTTTCCGATTGTTCTCTCGTGTAGTTTCCTCTAAGTATTGATTAATAAAGAGAGCCAAATTTGAAAAGGCATTTGCGAATTTGCGATTCTGTTCCATTAATCAAATCTTTTAGCATTTCCATTTGCATCGATGTGGGATAAGCCTCGTTGGATCGTTTTGGCAATCCGGCACGGTTTACCGGAGCCCGGGGACCCCGAATGACCAACAACCTTCGACGATGATGAGTCATTCTACCGCTCGACTGTTGCTCTGCGGTTACGCGGGCAGCGGGAGGTATATCTTGGCTCTAGTCCGAGGAACCTGTTACAAGCCAAAACCAGCCTTTGCATATACAAAGCATTAGAACTCTCCAAACTAGGACAGGTACCTACAGGGTAAGATTACTTGCATCTAACCCCCATATACTGTCTACGTGTTACTGCTTTCTCTATCGCATGTACTGTACATACATTATTCTGCATAGAATCATGCTTAGAGTGGTTCTTTCTTTCGAGTTTGTCTTGCGCAGTCTAAGACGTTGTTGGACCCGATGAGGAGTCGTTCATTCTGTCGAATGTTCGTTATCAATCGCAAAGTCCTTAGTTCAATGAGACTTTGAGAAATCAAAATTTACTAAGTCCTTGGCTCATGCCCGGTTAAGAATTCAACCAAAAATATGGAACAACAAAAGTAGTGATGCCGTGTCACTGGCGCCACCCAGGTTGAAGTGCGAAGTCACTATACACCGCCGTGTTCAAGGTTAAGGTGCCATGTCATCACCACCGAGTTGTTCCAAATTCAAAGTTGAACCTTCAAATGGGACTAGTCGAAGATTTAGTCTATTTTGACATCTTTTAAGATCTGACGATCTACTCAAGGACACATGGCTGAAAAGAATTCTGAGGATTCTGGCAACGTCTGAAATTCGTGAGGCAAACTCGTCTCTGTTTTTGTACATACATATTGTTTTGCGTAGGAGCATGTTTAGGGCGGCTTCTAGGTTGTCTCTCTTTTGAGTCTGTCTCATGCCTATTAAGACGCTGCTAGGCCCGATGAAGAGTCGTGCATCTCGATGGTGCACGTTGCTAAATTTTCAAAGTCCTTAGATCAACGAGACTTTGGGAAATCAAACCTTTTTAAGTCCTTGGCTCATGCCCGATTGAAATTTCAACCGAAAATAAGGAACCATAAAGTATGGATGCCATGACACTGGCACTACCCAGGTTGAAGTGCGAAGTCACTATACACCGCGGCGTTCAAAGTTAAGGTGCCATGTCATCTATACCGAGTTGTTCCAAGTTCAAAGTTGAAACTTCGAAAATCAAATAGACAAAGGCTTAGTCTGTTTGACATCTCTTAGTGTTAGTTGATCTATTTAAAGGATACACCCTCGAAAAGAAATCCGAGGATTTTGGCAGCGTTCGAACATCATGAGACAGACTTGTCTGTAGTTGTAGAGTCTAGGAAGACACCGACGATGATGTGTACATTGCTTTATTTTTGTACATAGCATGCTGCAGGAACGCCACTGAGCTTTCAATTACTTTACTGTCTAGTTTGGAACCTTTGCACCGAACAAGAGAGTATCGAAAGGAAGAGCCAAACCTACTTGGGAACGTCTTCAGCATCCGGTTCAAAGGCTTGTCAGGCTAGATTCCCTGTCAGTCGCAACGGAGGCTTCTCCAGGTTCATTGTTGGCCACCCTGCAGTCGGGTTCGCCATCGATTTTGCAAAAAGTCACGCCGCCGGCTTCCCCATCTTTAGCTTCTTCATCAAGCTCCATTGAAAAACCTGCAATGGCAGATCAGCCGCAACCGCTCACTCTGGAAACCATGCTCATGAACCTCCAGAACAGTATCACTGCTATGCAACAGAGGGCCACTCAGACTGATGCCTCCATCACCCGTTTGAATGACCTTATCAACACTCGTCTTCCATCAGCAGCCGAAGAGGAAGGCGAGGACGATGAGGATGTTCATGCAGAACCTGTCTTTGTCGAGGATCCAAACCATGCAGGGCGTCTCATTGTTCAGCCCAACCCTAGAAAGCTCGTGTGCCTTGCTCCAAATCCAAACCCCGCTGTTGTTATCTGTCCTGGCAAGTAGAGCATCGCGCGAGTGTCTCAGTAAAGCGCGCGAATATGGTCAAACCATAGTCCAAAGCTGGGCTCATGGTTCTGGGTTTAAGGGAAGGGTTCCTAATTACACCAAACTCAAAACCATTTCAATCACAAACTGTTCCGACATGATTCATCATCGGTGGGGAACAAGAAACTGAAACAGAAACCAATGAAGATAGACAAAAATGACGAAAAATCAGATTGGGGTGTCTCCGTAGTCCCTCTTTGATGGCACTGCGGAGCACCATTAGTCGGTACGGGTAAAGTTAAAAGATTTCTAGACACCATCTAATTACCCAATGCCAAATTATCGAAAAGCGCAAGACAGTATGTAAAAATAAGTGCACAAGGGATGAACGGTTGGATCGTCGCAGATTGGAAGTGGACGTTAGATTCGTCGCTGATTGGAAATTGGACTGGTTAGATCGTCGCTGATTGGAAATTGGACGGATGGATCGTCGCTGATTGGAATTTGGACGGTTAAGATCGCCGCTGATTGGAATTTGACGGTTAGATCGTCGCTGATTGGAATTTTGGACGGTTAGATCGTCGCTGATTTGAAAATGGACGGTTAGATCGTCGCTGATTGAAATTTGGACGGTTAGATCGTCGCTGATTTGAAAATGGACCCGTGTGGGCGACCACTGCTGGGGATGTAAAGCACCTTTGACCCCGAACATCTTGTAAAGATCCAATATCACTTGCAGGCTCTAAGAAAAGCTTGTGGGCCACAAATATGATGATGGGCCGAGCCAGAGGTCAAATATGGTCAACGGCCCAGCTCAACTGTCGCGCGAGAGAGCCACACCATCGCGCGATGGTTCTTGGTTAGGGCCTGATTCTGAAACGGGCCCAGACCCGGCCCGTGACTGTTGGCTTCCTTTTAATCGACGGGGACGTCTTGAAACCGCTCACAGCAGTTTCAAAACTCTCCTAACTCTATTCTCTCTCAAACTCCCAACTCCAAACCCTTGATTTTGCTTCGAAATCCAGAAATCCAAAACACCCACACTCATCTATGGCAGACCACGGTGATGGGGGCAGCGGAGGAGCAACCGTTGATCGTCCGGGGGACGAGGGAGGACCCATGGAGATTGAAACGGGCGATCAGCCGCCAGTGGAGGCCGTTCCAGACGTTGGTGCAGAGGCGGCGGGCGGCGGGCGGCGGTGATGGAGAACAAGGCCATGCACAAGCGGTCGGGGATGACGGCGAGCATCGCGCGACGGAGTCAGATCGTCGCGCGATGGAGGGGGTCGGAGCAGTGCCTTCTGAAGTCGAGCAACTGGACCCAAGTACGGCCGTGAGCGGCTCGGTAGTGGTTGGTGGTTCTGGTGGTACGGGCAGTAGTGGTGCTGAGCCGAGTGAGCATCCGCCGAGGGATCCGGCGAAAGGCAAGGATGTGGCGACCGAGAGCGAGCGAGCCACGGAGGTTCCATTTGCGTATAGAGAAGAGGATGTGCTTTTCCGTCCCGCGGCGACATCATCGGGTCACAGGCCGATCACAAAGCAAGATGTCGCCGAGCTCTTGAGTGACGCGCAGCTTGCGCGGCTTTTGGAGGATAATCCCGAGATAGGGATTGCGGTCTTGGAGGCCCGGGAGGAGAGAGAGCGGGAGATTGCCGCTTCTGAGGCCGCGGCGAGGGCCGAGAGAGAGAGGGCTGCAGAGGAGGAGCTTTTGAGGGATGCTGAGGTCGAGGATAGAACTGGCGCCCGGGTGGGGGGTCCTAGGGTGACAGCAGTGTCGGAGGCGGAGAGTATGACTCGAGCTCCGTTTTCAGTAGAGGGATACAGGGCACCGGTACCACATTTGTTCGTGCCGTTGGGTTTCACAGCATATCGGCCACGACAGGCGGATTATGACCCTGAGTTGGTCTTGAGAGATCCTGATACTCACATTTCGCGCAACTGGTCTGAGGTAACTCTCCGATAGATGCCCATTCCTTTATTTAGACATGATTCAAATACAATGCATGCGCCCAAACGTTCTTGAAAGTTGTAGAGTAACAGCAAACCTTTGAGATAGAACTTGAATAGCGATACTATAACTCCATGTTTGAACATCGTGCATGAAATATAATAACTTGAACCAACCATCTGTAGGCAAGCTGCAATACCATAGCTTCATGTTTGAACATCGCGCATGAGACATAATAACTTGAACCAACCATCTGTAGACAGGCTGCATTGATTACTTGGGACTTGAAAATGAAAGCTTTGTATGCTGACATGTCTTTTTGTCGTTTGTATCTAATGCAGGAGAGGGCGCGGCCTAGAGATATCTGCGGCTTTGGGGGAGCTTGCAGCTCTTTAGCGCTTTAGCGCTGTATCAGGGTTTGCCAGAGAGTGTGAGGCAGTTGGTGGATGAGGCAGGCTTCGGAGAGTTCATTCAAACTCTCACTCCGGCGAGGAATGACCATGCTATCTTGGTTGCGCTTGCAGAGAGGTGGTGGGACACTACAAATACCTTCCACCTACCGGTTGGGGAGATGACGGTGATGCCCACTGACTTTGCGGCGATCACAGGTTTGAGGGTTGGAGGAGAGCCTATCCCGTTTGACTCAGGCATTGAGCAGGACGAGGCAGCCTTGGAGTGGTTTCTGGGCGAGGTGCCCAAGATCGAGGAGGGGATGGCGAGGTACGGGCAATTCACCCGGTATCTCAAGAAGAAAGTGACAACTGAGCAGGAGGCGGAGCAGATGGCCCGGGCGTACTTGTTGTACCTTTTTGGTGCTACCCTGTATCCAAACAGGCGTAGCAAGGTTCACTTGTCCTACTTGCCAGCGCTGAGGGACTTGAGGACGGCCTCACGTTTTGACTGGGGTGGAGCAGCACTAGGCGCGGCCTATGGCTTCTTTGGAGACTCGTCGAGGACGGAGGTGAGCACTGCGGGGTACTGGCGGATCTGGGAGGTATGATTCTGCACACTTTATAATTCGCACTTGCATTCATTTTGATAGCATAATCTGTTCAATAGCATCCTTGCATGCATCATCGAGTTTAATCCATTGACAATCATGCAGCTCTGGGCTTACGAGGTGTTGAATATGTGTCGTCCGGTGACAAAGAGCCTGGACTTGGGGATGCTCCCGCGCGCACACATCTAGAGCAAGAAGAACATGGGGGAGAAGAGAGGCAGAGGAGATCTGAACGGCTTCCGGGTATATCTTGACGAGCTTCGCCCCTCACAGGTATAATATTATACTTTGTAGTAAGAATAACAAAGTGCGTGCCCTTTTTATTGCTTCAATGTTGTCGCTGACCGATACTTGCATTGTTTGCCTTTACAGGTTGAGTGGGATCCTTGGAGGGGGACGGAGCCTGAGCCCGAGTACTTGGCTCGTAGCAGGGCTGTCACGGCGAGCAGAGTGCTGCTGGAGTCGGCCTTTGGTTGGCAGTGGTACTTGGGTGACCGAGTGACACGCCAGTCACTTGGCTATGCGAGGTTTCAGGTGCCCGGACCGCTTCCACCACGGGCCTCACATACAGGAGAGTACACCTTGGCTGAGTTGGAGGTCTTCACACGGCCTGATACTGACTTGACACGCCACTTGCGTCCTGACATGGACTATGCAGTCTATCAGAGGGAGCGCTTGGCGGGGCCACTGGGAGTACGAGAGTTCAGAGAGGTTCGGGGCCAGGCCCGTGGGGCTGCTGAGGCGAGGAGGGCCGTTTCAGGGAGGCCAGGTAGCAGTGAGAGTCGCTCGAGGCGAGGTCCGAGTGGACCAGTGAGAGGCGGGCCTCCAGAGTTGACATGACAAATAGCAGTGGTGGATTCTCAAGGCAATCCAGCTGAGTTACACCTCACCCCGGCCAGAGTTGAGCCAGCGCCCGTTACTGTGCCCGTAAGATATTGTTGCATTCATTACTGTATTCTGATAAAGTTTGAACTGCCATTCAATTGCTCATATTTGAATCCTCTTTGCAGGTACCCAATGAGTGGGTGAATGAGGCTGTCCGGCGCATGCTTGCGTTGGAGAATGTGATCAGAAGGGCGGCGAGTGGCCTACCGTTGGACTTGCGCTATCCTCAGCCAGCAGCTCGGAGATCTTAGGTACATCTGTTAGAAAATGATAGATTCCTGCTTTCGATATATGCCTGTGTGCGATACATTCCTGCATTCGATACACTCCCTTGCTTTGATTGCTTCTTGATTTTGCTTAAGCATACCTGCTTTTAGAAGATGAAACATGCAAATATATGCTAATACATACAATGTTTATAATGCAGGCACAGGGACAGGCGGCTCCTAGGAGAAAGAGCGCGAGAGATCCTCCACAGAAGAAGTTAGCTGTAAGGACTCCTGCTCCCACACCTAGCACCAGGCCACAGGCACGGGGCCCACAGCCACCTATTGGCAGCGAGGAGGCGGCCCGAAAGGCTGTGGCACAGGCCGAGGAGAGGTACCAGCTGAAGATGCGCCAGAGGCCTTCACAAGACGAGCCGGTCCGCAAGAAGCGGCTGATCCTGCCTGAGGTCTCCGAGGAGGAGGACGAAGAGGAGGAGGAAGAAGAAGAGGAGGGAGAAGAGGCGTCCGACAGCAGTGGGTCTGACGACTCAGCGGAGGATCCAGGCTACAGAATGGATCCCATAGAGAGAGATGACGAGGATGACGACAGAGAGGGTGACTGGTTCGGGGATGACTGAGGGCTGCTGAAGAGCCTTTTCCCACTTTTGCACTTTACTTTTGCTTTTGGGCCTGCGCGCCCGCATAGATAGATGGAGGGCCAGGGTGCCCTAGGTGATACTTTGACAGACGTTTTGGAGGCCTGCGCGCCTTTTTTTGACTTGACGGGCAAGTGTGCCCAAACTTGACATGATAGCTTTAGGTGGCCGAAGTGTCGTACATGCAGTAGTTTTCTTCATTTGGAAGTGGATAGATCACAGTGTTAGCCATAAAATTTGCATTTTGCAGTTTATTTTACCTGTGCAATGGGTTAAAGTAGATAAATGCTTACCACTAATACCGTACTTGCATTGATAACGTGCCAAGACTATACACAGACATGGAGACGCGTACAAATGGGACCTAGCTTGAAAGAAACTGAGAAAATACCTTAGGACACCGCTAGGGTACGGACAATATCATGGAATTTTGGACATTTGCAAGCCAAAACTGAAGATATCTCAATTGGGATGAAACTGACACTAAGGTAAGGTCATATATGTGCAAAATGACCTACAAGAGTAAGTGGACTTTGAAAAGTACGTTCAAAAACGCCAAAGAGCCAAAGACACCTCAAAGGACACAAAAGGGGACACGAGATGACAAACTAAGACTCTATTATGTCCCGGACCGAAACCGACACCTCCGTACAGTCACATTATATCATCATGACCTGTACGGCATGAAAGAATGCGGGGAAACCCTTTGAAACAAGTTTTGACTTCCTAGAACGGCCTTTTGAACTTGAAACGAGCCACCAAGGGTCCGAAATCTTCGTTAAACGCAATTTGTCGAATCCGGTGCTTGGATACAGTCATATATGCTTATAATGACTTGCTGGAACCATAAAAGTTGCAAGGTAACCGTCGGAATTCAAAATGACCAAGGTTGGGCAGTAGCTGGTGTAATCTGTCAAATTGCAGGTTGAACCGTCGCGCGATGGAGTGAGTCAATCGCGCGATGGAGGGGCTTTTAACAGTCGCGCGATGGAGTGACATCATCGCGCGATGGTTGAGGCACACCAGGCCACCTTTATTTGACCATCTCAGAATTCCAGGGTGGTCAGACCTTGTCATCACTTTTTCTCAGAAGTTTTTATGGGACGGTGCAGAGATGCCTTAGTCTCAGAAGAAAGGACAATGTGCAGCAGAGACTTTTGCTTTGAGAAGGGGAAGTGCTTTACGTATTCTGGCTATAAAGAGACCGGTGCTTCGTTCAGCAGAAGCATTCACCTGGTAATTTTCCACAAAAATCAAGATGGCGAATAACCTTCCAGTGTTGATTAGTCCATGGCTTACTGCTTTTGTTGCTGGAGATTGGCTCTCATTCCGATCTCACGGGCTGGCCGCATTTCATTTTCTCCGTGATGTAAGGGTTCGTCCTGAGCTCCTGATGGCGGCTCTGCAATTCTGGGATCCAGAGGTCCATGTGTTCAGGTTTGGGGTTAACGAGTTGTGCCCGACTGTGGAGGAATTCCAAGCGTACCTCCAAGGTGTTGCCTCAAGTGTGATTGTCGTGCCGCCTTACCGGAAGAATATACCAAAGCTCCTTCAAACCAGCCTTGACATTACTAGGGGAGCAGCCGAAAGTTTGCTAGTCGGAGGACAAATCAACATTATGCGCCTAATGGAATGGTACGGGCCAGAAGGGGATGTAGAGGATATGGCTTTGCAGGCTAGGCGTCGCTTTGCCTTAACAATCAGTGTGTTGGCTGCTTATTTACTGGTGTCCCCGAATGGGCAGGTGAACCCTATGCTGGTGAGCGTTGCTGCTCAAATGGGTTCCCGAAGGAATGTGGTGCCGCTTGTCCTGGCTGAAACACTCATGGGTTTGGATTTGGTTTCCACGGGTCAAACAAATGTTTTCGGCGGTAGCCCACTTCTGTTGCAGGTAAGTTCTCACTCAGCTCACCTTTTTCTGTTTTTCGCACACTCTGCTTTTACCTCGTCTCTCGGTTAAGGCTATATCGGAGTTTCTCACTTGTTTTTCCACTCAAGCTTTATGTGGTTTCTGACTTGTTTTTCCGCTCTTGCAGCTTTGGTTGTCCGACAAGTTGGGATTGCTCACTGCGCCAGAAGCAAATTGGCCTCATCTGCCCGGCCGAATGCATCAGCGAGGCATGATTTACCCGGAGATGACTGTGCATCAATGGTACACATTCATGAGAGAGATGTTACCGAATGAGATCGTTTGGAGGCATGAGGCCCTGAACATCCCGGATATGGCCTTGAATTCTGCAGGTTTTGAGAGAATGGTGATAGCTGGGCTGACCGCTTTCACTTTCTACATTCCTGGCCGTATTCTCCGTCAGTTGGGAATAAGCCAAGGGCTTCACCGAGCTGGGATTGAGGACTTCCAAGTCCCTGCCTTTACCTTCCAGAATCTGAGAGGATACGAGCACAATTGGGGCCTGAGACAACTCGGAGGAGCTGACCCAGATTTCAGCACAGAGCTTATGCCCCGATATCGAGCATGGCTGAAAAGAGAGATTGCAAGCAGGCAAAACAACGACTGACTCTTCGACAGACTCGAATGATCTAGAATAAATTGTGAGCCTGTTAAGGCCTCGAGCATTTTATTCTGTTTTTTTATGCTTAACTGTTTGTTTAAGACTGCTCAGCTTGTGTAATAGAAGTTATAATTAAAATAAAAGCGAAAGTTGGAGAGCTTTCCTCGTTTGTTTCAGGTGTTGAACCACAGCATTCTGCGAACATTGATCCGAACTCTGATAATAGGGAACCGTGGATCAAGTTGATTGATTATGACCGAGTCTCACAGAGAGATTGCCTACGTATCCCTTTTCAAGGAATCAAGTCAAAACGTAGTTCAGGCAAAGGTTCGCTCGGGTGTTTTAGCTCTCCTTTTATGCTCTAACTTTTGCCTAGAACCGCCCGTGCGGGTTTTCGGTCTAGCGAGCTGTTTGATTGATGCCTATTTATTTTTGCCTAAACCGCCTTCTCAGGTTTTCGGTCTAGCAGGCTTGCTCTAACTTTTGCTTGGAACCGCCCACCCTTGTGGTTTTCGGTCCAACGAGCTTCTCTCAGGGATAGTAACGCTTGAGTTGATCCAGGTTAACCAGAGTGTTGAACTCGTTGCCATCAAGATCAATGAGCTGGGCTGCTCCCCCATAAAGGATGGTCTTAATGATGTAAGGTCCGAAACGCTTAGGTCGGAATTTGCCGCGGGGATTGAAAATGGGCGCTCGAATCTCCTTCGTGACCATGTCACCTTCAATTAAGTCTCTAGACTTCACTCTTTTGTTAAATGCCCGGGCAATTCTCCGTTGATACCCTTGAACATGATACAAAGCCCGGAGCCTTCGTTCATCAAAAAGTATGAGTTCAGCGAATCTCCCACTGAGCCATTCAGATTCCGAAAGTTCTGATTCTACCGCGACCCTCAGAGACGGTACCTCGAGTTCTATAGGGAGAACTGCTTCCATTCCGTAAACTAAGGAATAAGGGGTTGCCCCTGTTGATGTTCGGATCGACGTTCGATACCCCCAAAGAGCTAGAGGTAGCTGCTCGTGCCAGTCCCTGGCGGACTCTGCAGATTTCTTGATGATGGTCTCGATATTCTTGTTTGCCGCTTCAACTGCTCCATTTGTCTGAGGGCGATAGACAGTCGAGTGATGGACTTGGATCTTGAATTCTTCAAAGAGCTCCAGAACTCTACCCTTGAAATGAACCCCATTGTCTGAGACAAATGCCTGCGGAATTCCATATCGATAGATGATATTCTTCCTGATGAAATGAGCGACTTGGACTGCAATTAAGGTCTTGTATGATTCAGCTTCGACCCACTTAGTGAAATAATCGATTGCTACAAGGATAAACCTGTGACCATTCGAAGCAGAAGGTCTGACCATGCCGATGACATCAATCCCCCACACAGAGAAAGGCCAAGGCGAAGTCATGCCAAATAGGCTAGAAGGTGGAACATGCATCAGATTAGCATGGATTTGGCACTTGTGACATCGCCGCACATAATCCACACACTGAGATTCCATAGTAGACCAGAAGTAGCCTTGACGTAGAATTTTCCTAGCAAGCATGACGCCGCTCATGTGGGGACCGCAAATCCCTTCGTGGATTTCTTCCATAATTCTGACAGCTTCAACATCATTGACACAGAGTTTGTGCATCCCACAATGAGATCTCCTGTACAACCTCCCTCCACAGATGATGTAATGAGCAGCAATCCTTCGTAGCGCAGTTTGGTCCTTCTGAGAAGCACCAGATGGGTACAAACCAGTCTCAATGAAGTTCCATATGTCATGGTACCAGGGTAGGCCATCATCCACATCATCGATGGCGTTGACGCATTGATGAGCGGGATGGTCCCGCTGCTCAATTAAGATAGGACGGAGCTTGACACCTAACGACAGTTCAACCATGGATGCCAAGGTAGCAAGTGCATCAGCGAAATGGTTCTTCAACCGAGGGACATGAGTGAAAGTCACCTTATTGAAACGAGGGATTAATCCCTCCAAGTCCTGATGGTAAGGTTTCAGTTTCTCTTCGCGTACTTTCCAGTCTCCATTGGCCTGAGACACAACAAGATTTGAGTCCCCGATGACTTCAAGCTTCTCCACACCGAGTGCGAGCGCAGCTTCCATACCCACAATGCAGGCTTCATATTCAGCTTGGTTATTAGTGACATCGAAATTAAGCTTGAACGCAAGCGGAATATGAGAACCGTCAGGAGTGACTAACAAAACCCCGATTCCGAACCCCTTCTGATTGGCTGCCCCATCGAAGTAAAGAGTCCAAACATCCTCAACGACTGTCAGCACTTCCTCGTCCGGGAACGCGAAATCTGAATCCTCAGGCCCCTCCACGGGGTGGTCAGTTAAGAATTCTGCAATGGCGCGTCCTTTTACCGACTTTCTTGTAACGTACTCGAGATCAAACTCTGCTAAGAGAAGCAACCAACGTGCTAATTTACCAGTAAGCGCTGGCTTTTCGAATAGATACTTGAGAGGATCCATTCGAGAAATCAACTTTACTGGGTAAGCTAGCATGTAGTGTCTTAACTTCTTAGATGCCCAGACAAGGGCCCAGCACGTCTTTTCTAAGGCGGTATAGCGCTCTTCACTTCCAACCATCTTCTTGCTTAGGTAGTAAATAGCTTTCTCTATTCCCTTGTCCCCTTCTTGAGCTAGCAAACATCCCATGGACGTAGAACTCACAGATAAGTAAAGAATCAGAGGTTTTCCAGGTATAGGCGGCATGAGAACAGGCGG
Source organism: Rhododendron simsii (assembly GCA_014282245.1). Lineage (NCBI taxonomy): Eukaryota > Viridiplantae > Streptophyta > Magnoliopsida > Ericales > Ericaceae > Rhododendron > Rhododendron simsii. Next base: position 14,216,758 of record CM024961.1, read on the forward strand.
GTTCTGTAGATAGTCCTGGATCGAGATGAAAGCTGCTTGGCACTTTTCTGACCATACGAACGGGGTATTCTTCTTGAGTAGTCGAAACATCGGCTCGCAAGTTAAGGTTAACTTGGCGATGAATCTGCTGATGAACTGAACCTTCCCCAGAAAACTCCGCACCCCCTTTTCAGACTCAGGTGGCTTCATTTCGCGTATTGCTTTGATTTTTGACGGATCGACCTCAATCCCACGGGAAGTGATCATGAAACCTAGCATTTTGCCTGCCGTGACCCCGAAAGTGCACTTCTGTGGATTAAGACGCATCCGGAACTTGCGGAGCCTTTCGAAAAGTTTCCTTAACACGTGGATATGCCCTTCCCGAGTTTTTGACTTGGCAATCATATCATCAACGTAGACCTCAACCTCTTTGTGCATCATGTCATGCAAAATAGTCGTGGCAGCTCTTTGATAAGTCGGACCAGCATTCTTCAAACCAAACGGCATAACCAAATAGCAATAAGTCCCCCACTCAGTGATGAAAGTCGTTTTCTCGCGGTCTTCAGGTGCTATGAGAATCTGATTGTAGCCTGAGAAACCGTCCATGAACGAAAGCAAAGCATGCCCTGCAGTATTATCCACCAGCACATCGATGTGTGGCAAGGGAAAATCGTCTTTGGGGCTTGCTTTGTTCAAGTCCCGGAAGTCAACACAGACACGAATCTGGCCATTTTTCTTAGGAACAGGGACGATGTTGGCCACCCAAGTGGGATATTGAGAGACTGCGAGGAAACCAGCGTCAATCTGCTTAGTGACTTCCTCCTTGATTTTCTGCACCCAGTCCGGTCGCATCCGTCTGAGCTTCTGTTTCACCGGCTTAGCATCGGGCAACAGGGGGATTCGATGCTCCACTATCTCAGGATCGATACCGGGCATGTCTTGATGAGACCACGCAAAGATGTCGCTGAACTCAGTGAGGAGCTCTTTGAACTTACGATGCTCCTCCGGATCTAACGTGGAGCCCACTTGAACCATTCGAGGATCACTCTCATCTTTCAAGTTTATTAAGATTATCTCTTCTTTTAATGGCTGTGCATGCCTTTCGTCTTCCCTTTCAATGAAAGCACGGATTTCCTTGGGGATATCCCCATCAAAATCTATCCCTTCATCGTCAGGGTCGACACAGTTTATATACAGATCATTCAAGTAGTCAGAAGAGGAGTCTTTCATTTCATAAGACCCTGCAGGGTCACCAAGTACAAGGGAGTCGAACTCAAAGTAAAAGCTATGACGTGGAGGGCCGAGCGGCACAAACTCCGACTCAGAGCTAGACTTAGACTCAAAAGACCTGACAGACTCAGTGTCGGACTCAGCTATGTCATCAATGCAAGTAAGGCGCGGCTTGAAAATGCAATTTTTAAGGCTACCCTTAGCTTTTACGATAAGAGAGGTGGGGTCATCGAGGGCGTCGGGCCCTAGCATGAACACTTCGGCTTCCTCGGCTTCCTTGGCCAAACCCACTTGAGAGAATTCACAGAACAGCTGCTCTAAGCTCCCCTGATCGAAAGATCCCAGCCAGTCAGTCTTCGGCCTGGGTTGGCTAAGCTTCCTCTTGAATTCTGCGCTAGCTGGCTCTTCGTCACTGGAAGACCAAGTATCATCTGCAAAGATCTCAAAACCAGGTAGCAGCTCCCCGGTGACCGAGTCGATAAAGGGCTCAGCCTGCCCACGATAGATATCATTCCCCTTTTCACGGACGAAGTAGCTGTTGGGATCACCATAGAGGGATCGAGGTTTTCCCGTGCATTTCCTTCTTTTGGCATCGTTGGCAGAGGAAGAGTATCCCAAGCCAAAGCGGCCCTCACAGGAAGGAAACGCAGGGAATTCCGGAATCCCTTGTTGGTGAATTCCTAAGCCAAGGCCAGGTAGATATGACATCCTTCTCATAATGTCCAGAGCGACAGAGCTTATGATGAAGTCCCCATCCACGTTGATGGCCATAACCGAGCCAGAAGTATCAAAAGAGAATCCTGCGAGATCGACGTCTTCGTTGTCGTGCGCGATACCCAAAACAGGTGTGCCGTCTTCCTTGAGCGGGCGAATGCCTGAATCTCCGCAGATAATCAAAGTCCCATTGGGAAGTCCCAGCATGACTTTCTGATGAAGAGTAGATGGGACAGCCATGATGTCAGATCTGTGAAGCCACGGTCTCCCTAGCAAGAGATTGAACGAGGCTGGAATGTCGACCACATGGAACTCGACATCCATTTTGAACCCCTCCGCATCGAGAGTGAGCACAAGTGTGCCTTCGACCAGACGACGTGTGCTGTCGTATGCCTTAACAGCCATGCTGGAAGGTGCAAAGTCTTTCTTAGTCAGTCCCAGACGGTGAGCCACCCTCAAAGGGCAAACGTTGATCGCTGAGCCATTATCGATAAGAACGGTCGGAACCTAGAGTCCTCGGCACTTGACTGTAATATGCAAGGGTCGATTGTGGTCAACTCCTTCAAGCGGCAGATCCTTATCGGTGAAGACCACGGTATGCTTAGAGGCAGGTGGGAGGATAAGAGAAATCATTGCTTCAGGCGTGACGTCCGGTCGGATCTCAAGACGAGAGAGAGTGTGGCAGAACTTCTGACGATGCTCCCGGGAGGAACAGATTAATCCCCAGAGTGATATGGCGGCGGGAATCCGCTCCAATTGCTTTTGAATCATGTCGTCGCTTGGGGCATTAACCGGTACCTCAAGTGGTACAGACCCTGAGAAAATAGGAGGTTGGTTCTTCCGGTTAGAAGAATTGGATGAACTTCTTGCTTGCAGATTAGCAGGCTGAAAGACTCGTCCACTTCTTGTAACATTAAGAACGTTCTCTAAAGAGGGTACCATTTGAGGGTCTTGACTATCGTCCCACAGATCAACAGGGACTTCTCCCAATTTGCGTTTCCCTTTGTCGGAGGTCGTAGGGGCCACAGGCACTTCCATGTTCAAACCCAAATCCTCAGTCAGATCTTTGATCAAGAGTGAATCCCAAAAGTCTGGATCCCCAACAGCTATAGCTTCTTGGATTGGTTCCGTATTAGCAATAAAAGGGACATCCCACAGCCCTCCATCAGCGAGGGAGCGATTGACAGTCCAAACTTCGGACCCAACCTGGATGTTGACTACATCATTGACATCCCAAAGATCAGCTGGCGGCACAAGGTCTGTAACCATGATGCTGCAGTCCTCTTCAGGCGGAGAAGGCACGACAGGGCGCGGAAGATTTTCGTCGACGATGAAGAACGTGGGATCATACTCGGGATCAGCCACGGAGTTAACCAGCCTGTCAAGAGTGGAGGGGAAGAAACATTCCCCTAGGACACGGGTTTCATCCTGAATGAGATTCTCCTCTAAATACTGGATTTCATGGCCGGGCAGAGCGTAACCCTGGAGAGGATTAGGGTCAAATCCTAATGGAAATTGCCAAGCAGGCTCGGGGTCCCAATAGTACTCTTCCTCAAGCAAAACAGGCTGAGGTTGTTGGAAGAGCATGTCCAACGAGAATCCGTCCAAAGGATCAACCATGGCTGCCTCGTAATTGGCCATCCAAGCATCATACCAGATGTGGTCAAAGGGGATATCTTCGGGATTAGGTGGGAATCCCTCTAATTCGAGCTCCGTCCATTCATTGATAATGGGAGTGGCATAGTCGTCATTATCTGCTATGGCCCATCCCACGGCTTGCATGTCAAGTTGTTGTTCTGGCTGAGGGGGAATAGTAGCTTGGAAGCGGTCCAACAGGCTTAAGGAGAGGTTTGGATCCGTCACATTGAAGTACGGGTTATCCATGGTAGAGGCAGAATTGAGCTGCACAACAGGTATAGGCTGGTGGAACAGATCACCAATAGAAGCGTTGAATACGAACGCTTCATTCTGTAGACGCGCAGAGGGCGCATTGAAATTGGACGACTGTCCTTCCTCAGAGCGGATATAGGAGATCTCGGCCTCAGATTGAAAGGGGATAGGCACAACCGGCCTAGGTTGATTCGTTGAGGTTATATAGTTGGTGGGGTTGAATATAGTGGAGCTGAGGGATATATCAGTGGGGTTGATGGATATCTGGTTAATGCGTGGAGCATTGCCGTGGTTTGGCATAGAATTGGCAAGGATGTTGGGTTTTTGAGCTGCCGGAGGTGGAGCATGAAGAGTCCCTTCATCTATGAGATCCTGAATCGCATGTCGGAGGCGAAAGCAAGAATCGGTAAGATGGCCGGCCCCTTGGTGGTAGGCACAGTAGAGATTGGCTTTGAAGTTGGGCGAAGGTTTCTTAGGTAGAGGAGTTGGGTCGAGGAGCTTCAGATGTCCCGATTGAACCAGTTTCTCCATTACTGAAGATAAGGGTGCTTCAAAAGCGGAGAAACTACGAGGTTGGTTACGCGGTCGGTTATTCTGCGGGGTTTGAACTTGATGGACCTCGGCGATTTGGTTAGCAGCTTTCGAGGAAGAGGCATTGGTACCACTGGTTGTAGTATTGGAGTAAGTTCCTCCCCCAAACAGCGCATTAGTATTTCCAGAATATGCCCGAGGCTTTGACTTTGATGGATTGGAAGATTCTCCCTTTGACAGAATCCCACTCTGTAATGCATCTTCAATGGCCAGACCAGAGTCGAAGAAGGTGCAAAATTGGAGGATGCTTGAACAAGAACCAAGTGTCTAGCATAGTCTGGCTGGAGATTGCGGGAGATGATGCGAAGCTGATCTCTCTCGCTCGGGCGGTCAGTCATTTGAGCGGCTTTGGCCCTCCATCTCTTGACGAAATCCGCGAAGGATTCCTTAGCATCCATCTTGGTGGATTCCAACTCCCGAGTAGTCATCTTGAGCTGGGAATTATAGCTATACTGCGAAATAAACGCAGCCCCGATGTCCTCCCAAGTCCTTCGCTTGGCAATGTCGAGTGACAGAAACCAATGGAAAGCGGGACCCGAGAGGGTTTGAGGAAACAGCTGAGACATGGCCTCGGGCTCGACAGATAGGAGCTTCATGGCAGCATGGTAACCATAGAGATGGGTTTTAGGATCGCCAGTGCCATCGAACTTGGCTATGTCGGGCATTTTGAACTTGTCAGGAAGCTTGGCATTGGGATAAAGGCAGAGACGGTCCAAGTCAATCCCTCCGGCACTGAGTTTCTCGGACTTTGAAACAGATTCTTCCAGCTTGGCCATCTTAGCGACGAGAGCAGTCATGTCAGGGTTTTGAACAGTCCTAACAGCAGTGATGCCTGGATTCTGAATGGGATTTCGAGTGCCCTGAGGATTGACCAAAGCGACCAGACGCCCTGGATGGTCCGGATCTTCGACCATGATGGGTTGCTCGTGTACATCCTCTTCGGCCTCGCCCTCCTCTTGAACAGTGGGAGGAAGACGAGTGTTAAAGAGGTCATTCAAGCGGGTCATATTGGCATCAGTCTGAGCAGCCCTTTGTTGTATGACAGCAATACTAGCCTGGATATTCATAAGTATGGTTTCCAGAAAGAGTGGTTGCGGCTGATCTGCCATGACAGTCGGCCCAGAGGTACTTGATGCAGAGGAGGGGGTAGGAGATTCCGGAGAGTCTGCTTCTTCGAGGACTGGAGACGATGCTGACTGCAGGGTAGCAAGCAGAGAACGCAGGGAGTCTTCCGTTGTGACTGACTGGGCTTGCAATCTGACTAGTCTTTGAATCGGATTCCGGTGCAGACGTTCCCAAGTGGGTTTGGTTTTCTGCCTCGATACTTTCCTTGGCGGTGCAATGATTCAGAACCTTTGCTTGCAGAAAGCGAGAAAAGGCTTAATAAGGGCCCTGCAGAAACTTTAATCTAAATAAAAGACTAAAGCGAAAACACAGTCACCGTCGTCAGTGTCGCCCTTAGACTCTAATACTAGCAGACAAGTCTGTCTTATGACGTTTGGACATTACCAGTGATCCTCAGAAATCTTTTCGAGGTGTATCCTTTTTGTATCAACTAAGGCAAAGAGATGTCAAAGCAGTCTAAAGATTTTGGTTTATTCCGCTTCGAAAGTTTCAACTTTTGAACTTGGAACAATTCGGTGTAGATAGGCACGATGCTATAACCAGGGAGGTGTAGGCAGCATAGTGCCATAACCCAAATGGTGTACATGCTTCGCATGATAACCAAAATGGTGTAAGCATCGCGGTATTTTTCCCGTTTTGTTCCTCGTTTTCTGTTTGAAACTTCGATTGGGTAATTAGCCAAAGGCTTTAGAAGGTCTTAATTAGCCAAAGTCTAACCATCGAGATGCACGACTCCTCATCGGGCCATGATAAGGTCCTAATAAACATAAGACAGACTTGAAGGAGAGAGAACCTAGGAGCCGCCCTAAACATGCTTCTACGCAAAACGGTATATATGTATGAACAGTGCATGCGATAGGGAAAGCAATAACACGTTGACAGTATATGGGGGTTAGATGCAAGTAATCTTACCCTGTAGGTACCTATCCTAATTTGGAGAGTGCTAATGCTTTGTATATGCAGAGGCTGGTTTTGGCTTGAAACAGGTTCCTCGGACTAGAGCCAAAGATATACCTCCCGCTGCCCGCGTAACCGCAGAGCAACAGTCAAACGGTAGAATGACTCATCATCGTCGAAGGTTGTTGGTCATTCGGGGTCCCCGGGCTCCGGTAAACCGTGCCGGATTGCCAAAACGATCCAACGAGGCTTATCCCACATCGATGCAAATGAGAATGCTAAAAGGTTTGATTAATGAAGTAGAATCGCAAATTTGCAAATGCCTTTTCAAATTTGGCTCTCTTTATTAATTCATACTTAGAAGAAACTACGCGAGAGAATAATCGGAAAAGCCCCAGATTGGATGGCCGGACACGAGGTCCTGTTAAATCACCAATTCTTTCTTCGGCAGCGCGAAGCTCACCGTTTCGACAGGCTTTTGTGGGATTGTTCTCAAGCGTATTAAAATCTAAGTATGGACCAATATTGATTCTATCCCCAGCAGAGTTGCCACTGTGGGCAAATGCGATTTGCCCGATCTTTCTTTCCTCCAGGAAGGGATTTCGTTCCCCATCCTTTTGGGAGAGGAAAGATGCTGCCGGTTCGCGGGAGCGCTTTTAAGCTGGACGACAAGCGCTCGCGAAAATACAGAGTCGCCACTTGGGTTTGAAGGTCCGACACCCAAGGAACCGTATTTCGAAGCACTTGCCGCACTGTTCTATTTGAAAAATTTTAAGGAACCAGTCCGTCATAACCATATCTGGGTTCGGGAGCCAGGTTACGAGAGGGGAAGGGTTTTATGGCACCCCTCTCGCCCAATCCGGAGATCAGTCTCTACTTAGGCATTTGCAAAAACGTTTTTTATTTGCGATTCTGTTTGATTAATCATTTTTTAGCCAATTAGGGCGGGGAAACAGTTTAATGGGGATTAAAGCTGTAACAACTTTGCAAGATGTGATAGATAGAATGGATGGATGAAATAAATGAGATAATACTGAATACTGATTTCAGGATGTCAAAATAGTGCAGGGTATGAATTTATCACGAATAGCGACCAACTTGCATGCACAGAATGGGAACATGCAAGTCACACCATCGCGCGACATACTCATACCCTCGCGCGAGTGTCAACATCCCTCCTACACACCCAGGTCAAACCAAGCAGTTCATATGTGCTGGAAATAAATAATTATTACAATCTGACTGAATAGGAATAACATACAACCCTTAAACAGTGAGGGTGATAAAAACAGAGGCCAAAGGCCTAGCTGCCCATGCAAGGGCAATCACTGGAAATGACCAAACCATCGCGCGATGGAGTCACATCATCGCGCGACTGTTCTGACTGGACATCCAGGAATTGCTTTGCATGCCTGGGCTCTGAGACAGATTCAAAAGCCACCCAGGGGCATTCCAACATGAACAAGGAAAGCAAACTAAACTGAACTACTGATTTTAGCATGCAAGACAGTGAGATGTATCAAATATAATTAAGCAGGAGAACATGAAATCATATAAATTGGATTAGAACAAGAGACCCATCCTCGCGAGAACCATATCACACAAGCTAGAAGCATCGCGCGATTATGTGGGTTCATCGCGCGTGGGTACTCCATTCGCAGCAACTTGTAAATTTGCTGGCTTTGGGGTCAGAAGCTGATATTGATTATCAGTCCTGACCCTGTCAGCCCCCCTCATGGATCAAGACAGTAAAGGCTGAAATTTATACCTTTGCTTGAATGATTTGAATATGGTTTGAGTGAGGTGGTATGGCTTTGACAAAGGAGAAACTGATAGTAGCTTTGATTGAGAGAGAAGATCAAGATTGTGACTCTTGTTCTTTTCTTTGGGATTTTTTTGGTAACCCTTTGAAAGAGAACAAAGGGGGGGTTTTATAGGAAAAGAGGGAGCTCTTTGGTGGTGAACTTGGCCATGCAGCCAGCCAACAATGCTGGCAGCACTCACTTGGTAGAGAAGTGGGGTGCTAAGTTGATGGGAGAGTGGGGGGCTAGGTGGTGCAAGGATGGCCGAGCAAACGCCGTTCAGTTGATGGAACGGGGTCACATGGCCCTGCAGATGCCTCATCATCACAAAATCCAGCTGGATACGACAGGTGTCGACCATCGCGCGATGGAGTGGGACCGTCGCGCGAGGGTTCTAACTTCCCCGCGATGGTCAATCGGTCAAAGTTTGACTTTGACCACCACCTGGCAAGTAGAGCATCGCGCGAGTGTCTCAGTAAATCGCGCGAAGGTCAAACCCATAGTCAAAGCTGGGCTCAATGGTTCTGGGGTTAAGGGAAGGGTTCCTCATACACCAAACTCAAACCATTTCAATCAAAACTGTTCTCGACCTGATTCATCATCGGGGGAACAAGAAACTGAAAAGAAACAACCTGAAGATAGACAAAAATGACTGAAAAATCAGATTGGGGTGTCTACACTTGTGAAAAGTCTCATCCTCCCTTTGCTTGAAATTCTGAATTTGATCCATAAGCAATTTCGTCTGACTGGCCGGAAAGAACTTTGTAGTGAAAGCATCTTGAACCTCGCTCCAAATACGTAATGAATGAGGCTTCAATGAATTGAACCATTGTTTCGCCTTATCCTTCAGAGTGAATGGAAATAGCTTAAGGCGAGCTTGATCAAGTTGATTCTGAGCAGGGACCAAGGAATGCAAAATAGACTCAGACTCCCGGATATGAGAATACGGATCCTCCAACTCTCAACCCCGAAATTCTGGAATTACCCGAAGATACTCAGCTTTGAATTCAAAGACAGTCCCAGCAGCTGGAGTCAGAATAACGATAGGCGATATTTGAGGGCCCCTTTCTGGATTAAGATATTCGTGAAGAGTACGAACAGCCGCTTCTTCGGCCATTGGGCCTTTGCGAATAAGTTTGCGATTTAATTTGCGAGGCGGAGAATGCGTAGGATAAGCCCGAGTGATACTCCGGATTTTAGGCAGAGAAGAAGAACGATGAAGCCGATTGGAAGTTGGGCTTCGGAACACAGGCATACAAAAAAGAAATACTACTAACTAACTAACTACCAACAAGCTACCAGACTGGAGGGGCTATGCTGCCACCTCATCTCAATAAATAGAATATGCGAGGGGTTATGCCACCACCTCGGCTAAGCAATGCAATTAAATTAAGCTAAGTAACTAACAAATGAAACTAAACTAACTAACTAAGAACACACTCGATATTTAGCTTGGCTTCGTTACACCTCAAGTTTGACAACAAGGTTAGGTTAGAGGTATCCACCAAACTAAATATGAACAACTACCATACAAACTACTAAACTACTAAGAGACGAAAGCGGGATACTTACAGTGGTTTATCGAACCTCCAAGAAAGCCATAATAAGAAATCCCCGGCAACGGCGCCAAAAATGCTTCGTTTTCTCCGATATAAGGAATAACGCCCCAAGCGTAGAGCTTAATACGTCATTTGAAGCATAATAATCCGGAAGACCGGGATCGTACCCACGGGAATAATTATATGGCTTAGCTCGGATTTGTAGAAGTAAGCAAGGATTTCGGCTATTAGGTAGCCAACTGAGTTTTACTTTGAAACGGTGGAAAAGAAAGGCTAAATTGAAACGAATAAACTAGGTAAAAGATAGGCTAGGTCTAGGTATCACTAGCACTCATGACTCGGGCTAAATCACATTTTCACCAATTCACGTGGTTCAAGATACCCAATTAAGGTTCCTAAACCCGAAAATAGATATGGTTTGAAAATCAAGCTAGCTCTAGAATTCTCTTGGTAAACACCTCATGCGACAGAGCTCTAAGCATCACGTGTGGTGGATAGTCGATGCTCCCACCTACACATGATCAAAGAGGTTAACACCTCAGTAATTTACCAAACGAATCCGAACCCCACATCAATTTTCAAATCCAAAGATTAAAACTTTATTGGTGAAAAATGCAATTTTTGCCCAAGCCATGGGATGCTAATCATCCCATGACCTAACCCTTGAAACTACTCACACATATCTATGAAGATAAGAGCAAGCAAAAATCTACTTAGAATAATTAAAAGACAACACTATAAGAAAATTGACTTAAAAGATAGATCGGAAGAAGAGTACCAACTTTAATTAAGGCAACAATATCAAAAACGAACAATTAAAGACAGAAATTGAAATATTCAAAGCTGAAAATTTAAGAACACTCAAGAATAATTTGAATCTAATCCTAGATCTAGAAAAGTACTCTAAAATCTATTCCTACTTGTTTTTGGATCTCATTACATCACTCTATTTATTCCACACCTGGAATATTCCCTGGATATGCTCTGAAAATCCACGCTATGGCCCTCGGCATCGCTGGCAACAGGCATAAGCTGGGCCACTAAAGGGCTCGGCATCGATGTCAAGTAATGTAGTCCATCGATGCCGAGGCTGGTAAGGATCTGGACCACTAATAAGCTCGGCATCGATGTAAAGCAAAAGGTCCCATCGATGCCAAGGCTAATAAGCCTTGCTCGCTTGCTTGGGCTGCTGCACTGCTCGAGCGGTGCCTTGATCTGCTCGGGCGTCGCCTGGTCTTGCCTTGGCAATTCTGCTTCTGCCTTGGCGCTGCTCGAGCTGGGTAGTTCCTGCCTTGGCTGCTTACTGGCCGTCGGGCAACCTCTGCCTTAGCCGCGCTTTGGCTGGGCTGCTTCACTCTCAGGCCATGCCATGTCATAGGCCTTAAAATTCCTTTATTAAGCGATTCGCCAACAAAACAAAACAGACAAACTCTACGAGCAAACATATTTAAAAACAACTAATTAACAATTAAATTGAACGAAACCTAGAAACTAGCGCACCCTTTCATTACATTTCCGGGTGCTTATCAAAGATTCTTGTAGTACCCTTTCTTTATTTTCTATTAGGGTTTTGATTCTTCCTAAGGTACAAGGTACCCATGTTTATAATATTTTAGTACATGGAAGACTAGAATATTGCCCTAAGTACATGTGCCCAATTGTTAGTTTAATGGAGAATCCTAGCCTTTTAAGACTACTTTTGATCCTTAGTACTAAAGTACTATTATTCTAATTGTTCTTCTTTCATTGTATCATATATATATATATATATGTTAGTACAAGAGAAAGAGAGAGAGGAGAGAGGGAGAGAGAGGCCGAGAGAGGGGAGGGGGAGAGAGAGTGAGCCGAGGGAGAGGAGAGGAGAGAGAGAGGGAGAGAAAGAAGAAGGATTGGACTTGTACTTGGCCTTTGATCTTCTTTGTACTTCAAATCCATGGGATTTTTCTCTTCAAAGCGAAGACTTAACTTCCAATGTCCTTCCTAGTACATTTTCCAATTTGTTTAACCCTAGAATCTTGTACAAACTTCTCTTCCACCACAAAATTTTCTAGAATCAAATCTAAGTACCAACATAGCCATGCAAGCCTAGCCATTTAGCCTTTGATCTTCCATGTGAACACAACTTTTTGTAATGAAAAATTGAGGAATGGGAGAGTGAGAGAGGGCCGGCCAAGAGGGAGAGGGAGGGGAGGTTGCCTATAAATAGAAGGCCGTTCCATGCTTTGAGCTCACACCTCCAAGTATTTGCTCTTCCTTCTCTCTAGAATTCCTAGTGTTCTTTGTTCTTAAGTTCAAGAATTCTCTTTGTTCTTGAGTTCTTGAGCAATACCACCAAACCACTTCCAAATACCACTCATAGATCTTTAAAGTAGTCTACTTTAGTTAATAAAGTTGTTTCGAGGAAAAGAAAGTACAACTCTTTGCCTTTCGAAGCAACCGAAGGCCGTTACGCCGCCGATTTCAAAACCGACGACCAAACTTTTCGTAGCCGACCACCGCCAAGAAGAACGGTAGTTTAATCTTACTACTTTAAACCTCTACTTACTTTTCCTGAGTATAAGTAGTTTATCCTAGTCCACTAACTCTAGTAATGTCTTAAATCATATGTTAAAGAATAAAATGTTGTTTAATAGCAACTTTGATTGTAGATAAGGTTATCTTTTAAAATTGGAAATGAATGGTTAATTTTCAAAATGTTTTCAAGCATGCTATGTATCTTAGAGTTGGATGATCTTGTTGAATAGTCTTATGAGATGCATGTTACTATGAAAAGTCCTACACCGCTGAGTCTTGCATGAGAACGAGACACGAGAACCGAGAAAGTAGAAACATGGCACCTAGGGTGTCGCTTAACGAAGAAGAAATGCATTTTCCGAAGAAAAAGATATCTTAGAAACTACATAATGACCATTTCAAGGGTATTATGTGAGTCGTGTGAATGTGTGTGTGTTTGCCAATGGGAACCCGGTGCGGCGGAACCATTGTGAGGATACTTGGGAGACCGGCGCGGCGGAACCAAGGTAGCGTGAGTAACATGGTTATCCGTGGAGAGGAGCCAAAGTAAATGTGTGCCAATAGGAACCCGGCGCGGCGGAACCATTATGAGGATACTCGGGAACCCGGCACGGCGGAACCGAGGTTGGGTGAGTTAAAAAGGAGTCTTTGAAAAAGAAAGGTCGTAATAACAACACGGTCTACGACAAGTTGCGTAGGAGAAACTTAGAGAATTTAGAACACCAACGATAGTTATAATGACTGTGGATATGTTATCGTCTTTTGTAGCTGTTTTTATATGTATCATGTGGAAATCGATGCTTATGATAATCTATTGAATGTAGTTACGTTTGGTGAGTAGGAATTTACTATTGAGCCTTCATAGCTCATGGTGTTACCATGTGGTGACCCTGGCATATTATATGGGTGGCGACGCCAATATAATATGTTAGATTTGATAGATGAACAGGGCGAACTCTTCACTTTGGAGGCGTATGGAGCCGAAGAACTCGCTAGGATAGAAGAACAAGAGGAGCAGTAGTTAGGAACCCTAGTTCCCTAATTGTTCCTATTTTGTGTTTAAAATACTCCTACGGGGGTTATGATGTAATAATGAGCAGTGACTCTATTTAATTTCTGTAATAAATTATACCTTTAATGTACCTAAAATTGGGGGCATTACAACTCAGGTGAGAGTCACGACCGCGTGCTCACGCCCGGGAAATTTAGCATTAACGACTACATTTAATGAAAGATGTGATTAAACGGAGGCGAACCAACTTGTCTGACAAATTTATCGAACACATAGGAGGCCATGAGCCCTTGGTTAGCTGCTTGCCAACACTGCTTGACAAACGCCATACCAAGGAGTTAACACCCGTTGTTTAGACAAAAAATGCAAGTTAGGCCCTGTTCCGTAAATCATGCTTTTAAGCCTACAAATTCGAGAACCGAATGACAACCTTAGTCCTCGGGAAAGATTATTCCGAGACTTAGCCAAACGACTACTCACACATACTTAGAGCATAAACCAAAGCATAAAAATGAGACATAAGTTTTAACCGATAAAAACGAAAATAAACTTGATTTTATAAAGGATCTAGTCCGTGGCTACAACATTAATAAACGGAAAAACAATAAACGAGAAAGACTTACTTGATTCTATGAAGGAATTAACACAAAAGCTTGAGAGCTTTAATGGAGTTCTAGAAATTAAAAAGACTTAAAGTGATATATGACAAAAGATGAAAAGATGAGAGAGAGGGACCCTATTTATACAAGGTGGTCTTACTCCTCACAAAATGTCCCAAAAATATCCTAAAAGTAGCCAAAAGTGGAAAGTTGAACAAGATCGTGGCTGTATTCTGCAGCATGAACCGGTACTGGGCAACCCCCAGTACCGGTACAAGGTCTTCAAAAAATGCTGAAAAACATAAAATCTGGACAGCACGTACCGGTACTGGGCAACCCCCAGTACCGGTTCATAGGTGACAAAACTTTGAATTATGCCCTGCTTTGGTCCAAACAGCCCGACGGGCCCCGACACCCTTTCACCACCAAATTAATCACCCGACGGGGCCTGGTGGGAAGTTGCCTCACTGCCTTGAACACTTGGATACTTCCGAATACGATCCTTGGCGTTAAAAACCGCCTTAGCACCACATACTACCTGAAACAAACAAAACACAACCTTACGTGCAAAATGAGATAAAATTGATATCTTAGGGAATCAAAACGCTACATATCAGGGAACTAGTGCACCAAGGTTAAACAATCTTGGGTGCTTATCACACCCCCCAACTTGAATGTTGCTAGCCCCTAGCAATGGTACGAGACAAATAAGAGAAAACTAAACAATCCTTCCGGCAAAACAACTACGGCACATGCTTCAATATATCTAATGCACAAGAGCTCAAAAACAAACCGTTTACCCCACAGCAACTCACAGTAGGAAATTAGATGAGCAACTAAATGCTAAGCAGGTAAATAACAAGCATCCAACAGGTGTATCCAAAATCAAAAAGGTGGATACGAAACTTCCAACAAGTTTTTATAAGCAAAAGTAACCATATCCTACGAAAAGGTGCTCGGAAATAGGTGTGGTGAACAAAAATGCCAAGCCATATATAAGTGGAGAGCACCATTAGAAAGAAAAAGTAACTATGCAGCCAAGAATTTACCGAAAAGAAATATGCCATAGACTAAACATGTCAACATTCAACCATTGAATCAGAACGGAATCAAAACGTAGTAAAGATCAACTAAGGTCTGTTAAGCTTGTAATGACCTTGGTTTAACAAAAGAACGGTTAGCAAAATGGGTGGCGGCCATATACTAGCTTGGTTTATCTACCTTTGCACTACTAGAATAACCTTAAAACATCACGGGCTTTACCCGTGATTGTTATAGTATAATCACGGTTTTAAAACTGTGGTGGATTGGGCCGTTATAAAAAAGCGGCTAGATTCAATCACATTTTTTGTCCGTGATTAAAAGTTGTTTTAAACAGACGTAAACTGATATTAAAACTAAAAAGGTGTGATTATACACGAAATAAGATCACGGTTTGTATTAAGAGCTGTGGTTAAAGAGAATATAAGATCACGTTTTGTATTACAAACCGTAATTGAAGTAAAGATAAGATCACAATTTCATGTAAAACCGTGCTTGAATATGTATTAAGATTACGAGTCGATTGAAGAACCATGATTATAAGTAGTAAAAGATCACGCCTCTATAGAAACATTGTGCTTATTTACCTGTAAAAGACTACATTTGCTTTAATAACCGTGGTGGATTTTGTTTTTCGGGAAAACAATTTTTGCACCCTGATTATTAATTTTTCCCCATTGAACGCATTATTTTTACATCTAGAGCATTGAAAGAAATTTCTCTGGATCACACCATGATACTCCATATACGAATAACAGCAATGCAAAAAGGAAAAGGTTTATTAATCAACTTATCTATCTTTCAAAGGATCGTACATTTACAATATATATCAACTAGCGTGATTTTACAATAACCCGCAAACTAAAAACCTATAATTAACATAATTAAAAAAAAAATATTCTAACAACTCAAGTAGCTTCTTCTTCAACCCAGAAAGTTTGCATGGCCCGGCAGGTCACAAGTGTATGTACGTACTGCATTCGATAAAAATATATAGGGAATTCATTAGAATATGCGAATACCAAAAAAATCAAAACAAAGAAAGAACACTGTCTTGTATCTAAAGGTGGAATACAAAAGGCTCAAAATATCTCACCTCCTCCATCCTTCCACGTACATGCTTAGTTAATAAAGGTCTCCACCTCTTACCCAGCCAATTCAAAGGGAACAAAGAGTATTAAAGTTGAGAGTAAAAGGCCCTTGGATCCTAGACCAAGACCATTAATAATCTTGATGATTCTGAGAGGAAACAAAATCAATTTGCAAGCCGTCAGACTAACTAAGCCGCTTAAGGGGTCAGAAATTGGGGAAAGGAGGAGATGGTGATAGAGACTGAAATTGCAGAGCAAAAAAAGATAGAGACTGAAATTAAACGATTTACCTATGATTGGGTGGAGATCAGCCTGTGGTTTTGCCCGATTGGAGGTCAAAGGGTCGTGCTCGGAATTGTGTCATGAGTGACATCAATTGTCCCGAAAGTTGAGAGAGAGAGAGAGAGAGGTGTAAGATACTTAAGATTTTATGGAGGCCAAGAAGAAAGAGGGCGACTGTATTTACCTAAAAAGGAGGGCGACTAACTGTTTTGGGGGGAAAGTAAAACCCTACTAATTTCAAAATTTCATGGATTCAAATTTGGTTTCTTGTTGGCGCCCAAGAAGTATTTATCAGTAATCAAAGCGTATTAAAATGAGCAAATACATTTAATCACGCTTTTAAAAAGTGTGGTTATATCAAACAAGAAAGATTTTTTCACAGTTGCAATGAAGCATGATTAAAATAGTCCCATTTTATCACACTTGTAAGAAAGTGTGGTTTAAAATAGACACATTTCTATCACGGTTGTAACAAATCGTGATCACAATAGACACATTTTATCACGCTTATAGAAAAATGTGGTTAAATAGACACATTTTTATTACGCTTGTAGGAAAATGTGGTTAAACTAAAAAGTTATAATCACGGTTCTATTAAAACTATGATAATAAATGTTAATTACCACGGTTTTATAAGCAAAGTGACATTAAAAATTCACCTCACGTTTCTTTATCACGTTTTCATCTAAACTGTGATCTTTCTAATGTTCTTAGTGTGATCTTTATCTATTATTCTAGTAGTGTTGGCCGCCACCGACACCAAACTACCAAGTCAAAAGGCCACATGCCGGCCTCAACAAAAACTTCCTAAAGCTATTATTTATGACTTCCACTACTAAAACAGAAAACAAGATAGGATAGGTGGGCTGTCAACCACCAAGCACCCCGACCAAGTAGAGGGATTTGCCAAAAGCTAAACCACCGACCCTAATCATCCTCCTCATCATCTGACTCATCTGTGTCATCATGCTTAATCATATGCTCCTTGCCCCACCTTCAGGCACTCGACTCACCACCACTAGTACCAGCACCATGAACAAGCTCGAGTTCCTCGGGAGTAGATTCCCTCATATCTGCCTTGGTGGGGACATACACATCACGTTCTTTCCCGCATCGAGCTGCTATCCACAACATCCCCCTCTTTATAGCGGAGACATCTCTCCTTGTACGATGCATTTGAGTCTGAAGCTTTTTCTGTTTTATCTGCACTGACTGGAGCTGAGCAACCATAATTCTCGTATATTCTTCAATCCTCCCGGATTGAGTCCTAGCAGTAGGCGTAGAGAAACTGAAGCTGTCAAGCAGAGGTGGCTGAGATAGCGACTTACTCTTCTCCAATGAGCCACCCGTAATAGGACTTGGGGAACCGGGAAGAAGTTTTTCAGTAACTAATACTCCTTGAGCCTCGCAAAGGGCGGTCACCATAGCCGGGAATGGAATATTAGGCTTTGACGGTGCCGATCGCTTTCTAAACCTCACCATCGACCTCCAAATGAGCAAAGCCCAATCAACCACCTCCTCATTGGAACCAAAAACAAAAATAACCTCTCCATCCTCCCTACGTGGAAGCTTCTCCGAGCCGTGAGGACATAGATTGTAATGTACCACCTTGTTGATCCCTCGGTACTTCTCAAACAACCTGCCATGGACAAACCGATCCTGTTTCAACGGTTTATCAGTTAAAGCATTCTGAATTTCCTCCTCTGATTTAGACCATCCATGTTCAGGAGTGATAGAACGGTGGGGGGGACGTTGGTAGTTCTTCAGGTACTTGGCTATGACAGTCAGGGTTATGAGCACAGTTTTCTTCCCCAAACGAGACGTTATTTTCTCTTCCTTCTAATCCACTTCCATATTAGCATAAAAATCAAGCACCAACTTGGGTTTAAAGCCTTGATTGGATCGAAAAAGAATTGTAACCCTCAATGGTTGATGATATCGATGATTGGGTGAGTACCCATCTTCGTGCGATCCACTTGACGCTCGCAAATATACTTTCGACCTTTCAACTCCTTCTCCCATTTCTTTTTCTCCTCATCTTTTTTCTCTCTTTTCCTCTTCCTATTTTCCTCCTCGTCACGATCAGCTGTCTCAGCCATTTTCTCCGAATCTGCACGTTTTATATAAGATGTTTTATCGGAACTGTCGACGGACTTGATTGCATCTCCTATAAATTTCTTGGCCCTCCCCATCTTTTTATCTCCCCACAAAAACAAAGCAACCCCAACCTTGAAACAAAAACAACACCTGTAGCACAACAACAGACCCTCCACAACTACAGCCCGCAAAAGGACATTTACGTAGAGATTATACCCCGGAAATTGAAAAACACCAATAGTACTAATCAAATTAACTAGCGGCAATTATCACCAAAATTCCCAAAATCAGTCCACAATCACAGCCCCCTATGCAATACAACAACAGGCAGCCTCGGAAATCAAAAGAAATCAGATTTTGCAGTACTAATTCAGCCCATAAAACACAGCAAAAACCAGTGTAATAACTCTGAATTTCAATGAATAAAAATTTGTTTTTATATTCGAATTATTAATTTAAAATTTGCTTGGATTGCTTGTAATTTTCTTTTAATTTCTTGTAATTTGTCATAATTACGCTTTAGCCCGTAGAAGTTCGTTTCTTGACTTAATGCCCCACTTGGCAAGTCTAGTTAGCTTCGAACCAACTAGTTGGAGAAACCAAACTAGAAAGTCACCTAGTTACAATTCCCTATCCCTAGATGGACATTTTTGACCATCTATGAGCCTTGTGAACCTTTCCAACTAGAAAATTATTTATTTATTTTCTTTTATTATTTTAGTTTTCTTCTTTATCCATTGGATGATAAAAGTTTGGGGAGCTTTTAACCATTGGATAATAGAAACCCTAAATTTTATATTAATGGTATTCATTCCTAGATTTGGTTAAGTACTAATATATAGTAAAAAAAAATAGATTTTTATACATGCTTAAAAGGACATTTTGATTATTTAAATATAAAAATTCCCTTATTACTTTTGTCCATTGGTCAATAAATACTAGGGGATTTATTATCCATTGGGTAATAGGGTTAATCTTTCATCTAGTACAAGGGTTTATTTAATAATTCAATTTCTAGATTACCCATGTGATGTTATACCTATATTATATTATGTATGTACTTTATAGACTTAAAACCCTAGATTTTCTAGGTACATTAGTATTATTTTATATTGAGATTATGTACCAATTTGGATTAATTTAATGGGGAGTCTTGATTTACCTAGATTACATAGTACCTATGTACATATAAATATATGTACTTGGATGATTAAAAAAATTACTAAGTACACATGTGCTAATTAGTGTGTTTAATAAGAAAATCTTGGCCTTAAAATCTCCTTGACTCAAAGTACCATAAGTACATATTATTTTTATGTTGTCTTGTACATAATAGTGTGTGTGTGTGTGTGTGTGTGTATATATATATATATATATATATATAAGTGTATGTACAAGTGCATGAGAGAGAGAGAGAGGGAGAGAGAGAGAGAGAGAGAAAGAGAAAGAAGGGAGATTGGATTGTACCTTGGCTTGATCTTCCATGATCTTCTTACATCCTTTCCCATCTATGGTTATATCTTCTTCCAAGCAAAATCTAACTTCCATTGTCCTATTTTGTACATTTACTAATTTTAATCTTTGTACAACTCCCCTTTCTTCCACAAATCTTCCCAAGATCAAATCTAAAGGACTAAATCTAGCCATGCAAGCCTAGAACTAGACTTTGATCTTTCAAGAAAACTTGGCTAATTGAATTAAAAAAATGAGATGGAGAGAGAGAGAGAGGGGGCCGGCCTTGAAGAGAGAGAGGGAGAGCCTTGCCTATAAATAGCAAGCTCACTCCAAGCTTGAACTCACACCTTCACTCATTGCTCCAACTTCTCTCTAGACATTCTACGTGTTCTTAGTTCAAAAGTTCAAGTTTTCTTGAGTTTCTTGAAAGTTCTTGAGAGCAACCACCAAACCATTTCCAAAACCACCACTAGATCTTTAACATAGCTTAGTTTAGTTAGTAAGTTGTTTCTAGGAAGAGAAAAGTCCATCTCTCTTCCTTTCGAAGCAATCCGGAGCTGTTACGCCGCCGAATCACAAAACCGACGACCAATTCTCTGTAGCCGACCACCGCCAAGAAGTAAGGTAGAAATCCTAGTCCATTAACCCTATGAATAGTATAGAATCGTATAGAACGTTGTTAGTTCAAGTAGAAGTAACTTTGATCATTATTTCCAATGTAAATAAGGTTATCTTTGTTTAGAATGTTTGAAATGCATGATGGTTAGTAAACTTATTTTTCGTTAATGGAAGTATACGCATGTTGGAATAATCGACTTGTCATTCGAAATAAACGAATGTTGTATTGTACTTCCCCACAAGAAGAAAGAACAGTTTTTGAAAGATAAGACGTTATCATTTTACTTTGATCTTTGAATGGTTATGAGCATGCTAAATAGTATAGAGTTGGATGATCTTTCTAGTTTAGTTTCAAGATTTTGATAAGTGCTTGTTTATGTGGAAAGTCCTACCGCGGAGTCTATGCATGAAAACCAGATACCTAAACCAAGAAAGTTAGAGACATGGCACCTAGGGTGGGGTTAACAAGGGAAAAAATGGGTTTTTTGGGAAAGGAAATATTTTTGAAACTACATAATGACCAGTTTTGGTGGCATTATGTGAGATGTGTGTGTGTGTGTGTGCGCGCCAATGGGAACCCGGTGCGGGAGAACCATTGTGAGAATACTCGGGAACCCGGAACGACGAAACCGAGGTTGGGTGTGTAGCTTGGTTATCCGCGGAGAGGAGCCAATGCAAAGTGTGCCAATGGGAACCCGGTGCGGCGGAACCATTGTGAGGATACTCGGGAATCCAGAATGGCAGAACCGAGGTTGGGTGTGTTAAAATGATTTTGGAAACGTTGATTTGGTAAATGAAATGGTGACACAGTCCACGATGAGTCAGAAAAATCGGAAAGCCATGAACACCAACGTTAGTTTGAATAAGGAATGTGGATTTGATTAACTGTTTCGTCATCTGCATGATCTATGTAGAATCGTTGTTATTATGATCTTTTGTTCATAAGTTAAGGGTTAGTGGGTAGGGTTTTACTATTGAGCCTTTGTAGCTTATGGTGTTACTTTTTGGTGACCCTGACATATTATATGGGTGGCGACGCCGGTATAATGTGTCAGATCTTATAGATGAACATGGCGAACTCTTCACTTTGGAGGCGTTCGGAGCCGAAGAACTCGCTAGGATGGAGGAACAAGCAGAGCAGTAGTTAGGAACCCTAGTTTCCTATTTTGTGTTTAAAATACTCTTACGAGAGTTATGTTGTAATAATGAGCAGTGACTCTCTTTAAGTTTTTCAATAAATTGTCCATTTAACGTACCTAAAATTAGGGGCGTTACAACCAGGGTGATTTTCGGATCTTTAGTGGTTGGTGATTTAGGGTTCAAAACTTGAAATAATCCTCATAAAACATGAAAATCCAACACCTTGTAACACCCATATGGAGAATCACGGCAGAAAAAGAGAGAGAGAGGGATTAGATTTTTGATTTACCTCTCCAATGGAGCAATTTCGGACAGAGAGAGAAAGAAACCAACCTTGAAACCTTGATTTCGTCCTCTGAATCTTAAAGATTAAGTGGTTTTATGAAGATTGATGAAGGTTTGTGAGAGATTTGGGGTGATTTGGGAGAAAATTGAAAGGTTTGGGCAGTTAGGGTTCGTGCTGAGTCATGGGGGGTGTGAAAAAGATGTGGGTTGGTTTATATAGTGGATAGGAGAGAGAAAAGGAAAGGGCCAAAAAGTTTCAAAATCTGGCAAGGATGAACTGGTACTGAGAAAATCCCAGTACCTGTAAGAGGTTTCTGAATTTTGTTGCTCAAGTTCTGCCAAGGGTGAACCGGTACTGGCCAAATCCCAGTACGGTAAGGGCCTGTTAAAATTCTGTACTTTTGCCTGCTTCAATATTTTGACCTCCGCTCAGTCCCAACACGTTCCAAACATCCCCCGAACACCTCTCAGTAGTAAAACAACATTCCAAACAACCCTCTATACATCCACCTCCCTAAGTTGTTGAACAAATGGAAGGACACGGACTAGCGTACAAAATAGGACAATGGGGACACATTTGTGGTTTAATTAAACAAAAAATGTCTTGTATCACTTCCTAAGTATGCCATAGATTCCAAAACGATTCAACAACGATATTAAACACACTTAGGCATGACATGAGATTATTGTCCTAAACTACGAATCTACGATGAAAAATGAACGAGATATGGGTAAAACTTGCTCAAAACATACTCAACACCTAATTGCTCATCTTTAATCATGCTTATGAGTTGAAATGTACACTCTCACTTAAGATCAAACACCGAGCTCTTGCCAATAAGAAACAATAAGCATGTGCCAAGTTGTTTTAATCTATTAAATTCTGTAATAACAGAAGGATTGATCGACCAAAAATGAAAAATTTAAACGAAAAAGCATAAAACATATATATCAAAAGTATAGAAAAAGCATAAAACATATATATCAAAATATATATATATATATATAGATATATATATCCCTCCCCCCAACTTAAGAAATGCTATGTACTCATAGCATGGAGAACAACAGTAAGGAAAAAGGGAACAAAAGATCATACCAACGGGGGAATGTCAACCCCCTTATACCTCGACCAAGTTGGAGGCTTTTGCGTCACTGCCTCTTTTCATCATCCGAACGGCTTTCAAGGTCGACTCCTTCAGCTCTTCCAACGGAACCACAGTTAGTCACACAGGATCATGGCCAAAGCTTTGTTGGACTAACAACCGCGCCACGCAATTGCACCCATGCTTAGGTCTCCTAAATGCCGCAATCACTTCGACTTTAGATCCAGTCCACCGAGGCTGGTGTGGTAGCACGTACACCCTGCAAAAGACTTAAGCTCGAACTACCTACTAAGAGACAAAGGACATGAGAACCGCCCGGCTTGTGTTATCCGGGCGCCAACAAACATATATATACAAAGAAACATGAAAGAACACCACCCGATTTTCACGCAATCTCAAGAGTCATACTTTTCTTCCCGTGACTCACTGGGTAGACAAGACACGGGTGGCTATACTAGACCGTCAAATTTGTTACATCATGCCAGAAGTAAAATTCACCGCTTGACCTCGCCAAGCAATTAAGCCCAGCGTTCCCTATGATCGAAACAAAATGAGACAAGACAGAGCCTAGTGCCAAAGCACGGGAATATCAAGCCGCACCCAAAGACCTAAATTGCATCCGATAGGGACATAACTAGTGAGCATGGATCGTTAACGGTAAACTACTACAAAGAAGGACTAATAAAAGCCCAATACAATGATGCATTGATGAAATCTTTTGGTGAGAGAATCCCAAAACAAAAGCAAATATGCACAAAACAGAAAAACAATATTTACAAATGTACAAATGTACAAATATACAAAGATTTAATATCAGAACTTGGGGCTTCCAAGTCACAGTTGGACTCCGCCAAACAATTAAGTCCAGCGTCCCCTAAGATCGTAACTAGGTAGGCACAAGATAGAGCCAAGTGCAGTAGTGGAGCACAGGAATACCGAGGCCAAACCTAAGATAAGATCTATACCACCCCCGTTGGGGCTAATCTGGAAGACGTGAGTGGTGCACTGTGAATTACTCCTATCAGAAGAACTAATTAAAGTCCTATGTCACTGATATTAAAATTGCCCTTACTAACCAGAGCTGGGCACACAATCCTTTTTTTAGTAGCGGCGTGCGGAGCTACATATACCCAAGTCAATGGAGGGTACCCCCTACTTGGGGGCCGGGTCCGACAAACAGTTAAGTTCAGCGGTTACGCTTTCGCTCCCCATGCAAATGAAAGTAACACAAACTAAACCGATGGGCCATCCGTGTAAACTGGATCGGCCAAAACCTCATCGAGCTCGCCAACTTCAAAGCCACCAAGGAAAGGCTGAAGCCGTTGACCATTAACTTTGAAAGAGGAACCGTTACTGCTTTCTAGTTCTATTGCCCCGTGAGGGAAATAGTTTTGACAACATAAGGATCGGCCCAACGTGAGCGCAATTTACCGGGATGCAGATGAAAATGAGAGTTATACAATAAAACTTTTTGCCCCGGCTCAAAGGTTTTGATCACAATTTTCTTATCATGCTTGGCTTTGATTTTAGAATTGTAAGTACTAGAATGGTCGTAAGCATTGTACCTCATCTCCTCGAGTTCCGTCAATTGAAGCCTGCGGCGGTCACCGGCTTTGGGCATGTTGAAATTAAGCTTCTTGATTGCCCACTATGCCTTATGCTCAAGTTCTACTGGCAAGTGGCACGCTTTCCCATAGACAAGCCGGTATGGTGACATCCCCAAAATCGTCTTGTAAGCAGTACGGTAAGCCCACAAAGCATCGACCAAACGAGTTGACCAATCTTTACGGGTAGGATTAACCGTTTTCTCCAAGATACTCTTGATTTCCCGATTCGCCAACTCCGCTTGGCCATTCATTTGAGGATGGTACACCATTGAGACTTTGTGAATAATTGCATACCTCTTCATTAGAGCGGCAATTGACCGATTGCAAAAGTGAGACCCTTGATCACTAATGATAGCCTTCGGCATCCCGAATCGCGCCAATATGTACTCACGGAGAAACTCAACTACCACTTGGGCATCATTGGTACGAGTGGGGATTGCCTCCACCCATTTGCTAACATAATCAATGGCAAGCAAAATGTCAAGGTAGCCAAATGATGTAGGAAAAGGCCCCATAAAATCAATTCCCCAACAATCAAAGACTTCAATGATCAAGATGGGCGTAAGCGGCATTTCGTTCCGTTGCGTCACACACCCTAAAAGCTGGCACCGAGCGCACGCCCGGCAAAAGGCAAAGGTATCCTTATACAACTGTGGCCAATAAAACCCGCTTTGCAAAATCTTGGTGGCGGTCTTCTTGAATGAGAAATGGCCGCCACAAGCCTTTGTGTGGCAGAATTTGATAACACTTTGTTGCTCAGAGTCGAGCACACAACGGTGGACAAGTTGGTAGGCGCAATATTTAAACAAAAACGGGTCATCAAAAGAGAACCGTTTTACCTCTGCTAAGAACTGACACTTCTCTTGAGTATTCCAATGAGTAGGCATCAAACCGGTAACCAAGTAGTTCACAATGTCGGCGTATCATGGAGCCGTGGAGATTCCAAATAGTTGCTCATCGGGAAAAGAGTCACCGATAGGGATATGGGTCGTGGGGTCCTCGAACTCTAAGCAAGACAGGTGGTCAACTACCACATTCTCGACACCTTTCTTATCCTTAATGGTAAGGCCAAACTCTTGTAGGAGCAAAATCCACCGAATCAATCTCGCCTTGGCATCTTGCTTTGTGAAAAGGTACTTGAGGGCGGAATGATCGATGTAAACGATGATCGGTGCTCCCACTAAATAAGACCGAAATTTGTCCAATGCAAAGACTATGGCAAGCAACTCCTTCTCAGTAGTCGAATGGTTCATTTGAGCCGCATTGAGAATCTTACTGGCATAGTAGATCACATACGGCTCTTTCCCTTTGCATTGGCCCAACACAGCCCCAACAGCGTAATCACTAGCATCACACATCAGCTTGAATGGCAATTCCCAATCCGGAGTCCGCATGATAGGTGGGGATGTGAGACTTGACTTTAACTGGGCAAAGACGGCCTCACAAGTCGGCGTCCACTCAAACGGTACATCCTTGGCGAGCAAATGACACAACGGCCTAGCAATACCACTGAAATCTTTTATAAAATGCTGATAGAATCCGGCATGCCCCAAAAAAGATCGAATGTCCTTTAAAGATTTAGGAGTTGGAAGATTTCCAATCAAGTCAATTTTTGCTCGATCCACTTCTATGTCCTTTGATGATACAATATGGCCAAGTACAATGCCTTCGGTCACCATGAAGTAACATTTCTCCCAATTCAAAACCAGATTCTTTTCCTCGCACTGGGCTAATACAAGCCCTAGGTTGGTAAGACACGCCTCAAACGAATCATCAAAAACGGAAAAGTCATCCATGAACACTTCCATGATTTTCTCCACCATATCACTAAAAAGACCCATAATACACCTTGAGAAAGTACCGGGGGCGTTGCAAAGCCCGAACGGCATACGACGATAAGCAAAGGTCCCGAATGGGCACGTGAATGTAGTCTTTTCCTAGTCTTCTAATGCCACCTCTATCTGATTATACCAGGAGTACCCGTCGAGAAAGCAATAAAACTTGTGGCCAGCCACCCTTTCCAAGATTTGATCTATAAACGGAAGAGGGAAATGATCCTTCCTTGTACTAGCATTCAGCTTCCGGTAGTCGATGCACACTCTCCAACCGGTTTGAACACACGTTGGGATTAATTCATCCTTGTCGTTCCGCACCACCGTCACCCCGGACTTCTTAGGTACCACTTGAATCGGGCTCACCCACTTTGAATCCGCTATCGGGTAAATGATGCCAACATCCAACAATTTAAGAACTTCCGCTCGCACGACATCCTTCATGATCGGGTTCAATCGTCGTTGAGGTTGGCGAGATGGCTTGACATCATCTTCAAGATATATGTGGTGTGAGCAAAGGGAGGCATCAATGCCTTTGATGTCGGCTATAGACCACCCGATGGCCTTGGGATGCTTCCGTAGCATGGCCAGCAATTTCAACTCTTGAGGTTCACTTAGGGCAAAAGAGATCACCACCGGGTAAGTTTGGTTATCGCCGAGATAGGCATACTTGAGTGTGCCCGGTAGTGGCTTAAGTTCGAGCGTAGGGCGTTCCACACTAGACGGAACGGCTTGTTTCTCAATAGGGGGCAACTCCTCGAATTTTGGAACCCACGAATTTATACCACACGCCTCCTCCTTATCTAGCAAAGAACACAAATATGCGACCTCGGGGGCATCAATGAAATTGGTCTCGGCAGAAGTAAGCGCCAATTCCAACTCATCCTTGCAAATGAACTCATCGGCATGATCTTGAACAAGCAAATCAATCATGCTAACCCCACAAACATCCTCATCATCCCCCAATTGGCTCCCGATATGGAACATGTTGACTTGCATCTTCATGTTCCCAAAACTCATGTTAAGTCGGCCATCCCGGCAATGAATGACGGCATCGGATGTTGCTATAAACAGCCGCCCGAGAATAATTGGAACGGAAGATTGAGCCGCCGGCACCAGACACGTGTCTAGAACAACAAAATCAACCGGGTACACAAATTGGTCGACTTGTACAAGCACATCTTCCACCGTCCCCTTTGGAACTTGGATACTCCTATCCGCCAATTGTAAAGTCAACCGCGTCGGCTTCATTTCCCCCAACTCAAGTTGTTCATAAACTGAAAACGGCAAGAGGTTCACGCTCGCGCCCAAATCAAGAAGAGCTTTCTCAACAACCTTACCCCCTATGGTAATGGATATTGTAGGACACCCTGAATCATTATGCTTGGGCGGAAGGGTTGACTGAAAGAGCGAACTCACTTGCTCGGTCAAAAACACCTTCTTTTGCACTTGGAGCTTCCGCTTGTGAGTGCACAAGTCCTTCAAGAATTTGGCATACGACGGAATTTGTTTAATAGCATCGAGCAAAGGAAGATTGACGGTCACTTGCTTGAGCACTTCATAGATATCTGTATTCAGATTTAGCTTGGCCGGTGTCCGTAGCCGGTTGGGATATGGTGCAGGAATGGTAAAAGCTGGTGGAACATTGCTTTCCTTGGCCTTTCCTTTTTCCTCTGCAGTGAGAGCTTGCTTGGGAGATTCTCCATCTGATAATGTCGGCTTTGATGGTGTCGGAAAAGGTAGCAAGATTGGCGCGACTGGCAGCTCCACTTGAGCATTATCCACGGTCTTCCCACTTTTCAACGATATAATGGCTTTTCCTTGCTCAGGGAAAGTCACCGAAGAGCTTTGCGCAAAATGTTGGCCTTGAGGGTTTGGTTGAGGTTGGGTAGGTAGCTTCCTTTTCTCTTGTTGCAATACACCAATAGCCGTAGTCAATTTGCCCACTTGGTTACGAATGTCGTTCATCGCTTGAGCAGTTTGCTCATTGGTGGTAGTTTGCATTTGACAAAACGCATTCATTGTGTCCTTCAAAGAACGTCGTGGAGGCGGTGCTTGATGTTGTTGAAATTGATTTTGCCCTTGGAATTGGCCCGGTGGTATGAATCCTGGCGGGCCTTGGATTGCAGGAAAACGGGGTGGACCTTGAAGTTGAGGTTGCCTCCAAGTTTGATTCTGAACGGGAGCGGCTTGGAACGTCGATGAAGATCCTGCTTCATTCTGATTACTCCAACGGAAAGCCGGATTAGACCGCAACCCCGGATTGTAAGTATTGGAGTAGGGATCCCAACGTTGATTCAAGGCACACACTTCTTCGGGGAGTTGATTATAGTGCTGTTGGAGGGTGGGGATGGTATGACAATTGTCGGTCGAATCACCCACAGTCTCACAAATGACACACACGTCCTCCACTTGTCGAGCTTCTTTTACTTCCTTTACTTGGGCCGAGTCTAACTTCATCTTATCCAACTTTAGTGATAACTCATCCAACCTTGTCTCAAATCCATTATGTTCGCTCACCGAAAATTTTCCAGAACCTCTCAGACCTCGATTCCTCGTCACTTGCTCACTCGGATCTATGTACTACCACGTTTGAGCTCTTTCTACCAAGGCGTCTAGGAATTCCCAAGCGGCATCGGGATCTTTCCCCATAAAATCTTCACTCCCCATAGTATCAAGAAGCTGCTTGGAATCCCGATCACAACCCAAGTAGAAATAATTGATTACTTGGTACATAGGGAAATTATGTTGTGGAACAGCTGCAAGTAAATCCTTATACCACTCCCAAAACTTGTAAAAGACCTCCCCCTCCTTTTGCTTAAAGTTCTGGATTTGGTCCATGAGAAGCTTAGTTTGACTGGTGGGAAAGAACTTTTTGGTGAATACATCATGCAAGCATGCTTGGTCTAACTGTCCTGCGCCTGTCACAAAGGTGCTAACAATGGTCTTGCTTGGTCTAACTGTCCCGCGCTTGTCACAAAGGTGCTAACAATGGTCTCAAATTCCCCAATATGAGCATAAGGATCCTCAAGTTCACGCCCCCGAAACTCTAGTATAACCCGATGATACTCTGGCTTAAAAGCAAAAGCATTGGTGGCAATGCAATTTGGAATGGCTATCGGGGACACATGCGGGCCTCTTTTTGGAGTTAAATAATCACGCAAAGTACGGGCTGCCGGCTGATCTGCCATTGGCCTTAACAGAGGTGATAGCTCACGCAGTGGAGAGTATGACCGAATGATACTGCGAACCCTTGGAGGAGAAGCAGACCTATGCAACCGATTGGATAAAGGGCTAAGATAGATATTGAGCATACAACCTGCACACACTAATTAAGCAAACTAGAGGGGCTATGCCGCAGCCTCGTTCTCAAACAGTCTCGTGGGGTTATGCCACCACCACGGCTATATAAGCAATAATAAATAGAACGTAAAAAAAGAATTGATGCTTGATTTAGCTTCGTTAAACCTCAAGTCGAATTGGTGGCTCGGTTAGAGGTATCCGCTAAGTTGAGTTCAAATTCCACAAATGGAAAATAAATGGAGTACTTACAGTGGTTTGTCGATCCTCCAAATAAGCTATAAAAAGTAGTCCCCGGCAACGGCTCCAAAAATGCTTAGCTCCGAAAACCTTGCCTTCAAAAAAGGTTGAGAAAATCCCAAGCGTAGGGCTAAATCGTCGGTAGCATAATAAACTGGTAAGACCGGGATCTTACCACATGGAATTCGTAAGATAGCTTAATCGGATTGTAGGTTAATATGGTAAAGTGCGGCATTCAAGACGGCCAACTTGGTTTTGCTTCGAAATGGTGGGAAATGCTAAGGCAAAATACTAGAAATAGCTTAATAAACTTAAAAGAGGCAAGTCTAGGGATCGTCTAACCCTTGACAAAGGCTGTTGCCGGTTCTCAATATAACTCAGGTGAGAGTCACGACCGCGTGCTCACTCTCGATAAATTTAGCATTAACGACTACGTTTAATGAAAGATGTGATTAAATGGAGGCGAACCAACTTATTTGACAAATTTATCGAACACATAAGAGGCCATGAGCCCTTGGTGAGCCGCTTGCCAAGGCCGCTTGCCAAGACCGCTTGGCAAACACCTTACCAAGGAGTTAACACCCCTTGTTTAGACCAAAAATGCAAGTTAGGCCCTATTCCGTAAATCATGCTTTTAAGCCCAAAAATTCGAGAACCGAATAACAACCTTAGTCATTGGGAAAGATTATCCCAAGACTTAGCCAAACGGCTACTCACACATACTTAGAGCATAAACCAAAGCATAAAAATGAGACATAAGTTTTAACCGATAAAAACGAAAATAAACTTGATTTTATAAAGGACCAAGTCCGCGGCTACAACATTAATAAACAGAAAAACAATAAACGAGAAAGACTTACTTGAGTTCTATGAAGGAATTAACACAAAAGCTTGAGAGCTTTAATGGAGTTCTAGAAATTAAAAAGACTTAAAGTGATATATGACAAAAGATGAAAAAGATGAGAGCAAGGAACCTATTTATACAAGGTGGTCTTACTCCTCACAAAATATCCCAAAAATATCATGGAAGTAGCCAAAAGTGGAAAATATCCCAAAAGTGGAAAGTTGAAAA
Organism: Rhododendron simsii; assembly: GCA_014282245.1. Classification (NCBI taxonomy): domain Eukaryota; kingdom Viridiplantae; phylum Streptophyta; class Magnoliopsida; order Ericales; family Ericaceae; genus Rhododendron; species Rhododendron simsii. Next base: position 14,247,836 of record CM024961.1, read on the forward strand.
AGCAACAAAATCGTGGCTGTATTCTGCAGCATGAACCGATACTGGGCAATCCCCAATACCGGTACAAGGTCTTCAAAAAATGCTGAAGAACATAAACTCTGGACAACACGTACCGGTACTGGGCAACCCCCAGTACTGGTTCATAGGTGTATAGAACTTTGAATTAAGCCCTGCTTTGGTCCGAACAGCCCGACGAGCCCCGACACCCTCTCACCACCAAATTAATCACCCGACGGGGCTTGGTGGGAAGTTGCCTCACTGCCCTGAACACTTGGATACTTCCGAATACGATCCTTGGCGTTAAGAAATGCCTTAGCACCACGTACTACCTGAAACAAACAAAACATAGCCTTACGTGCAAAATGAGATAAAATTGATATCTTAGGGAATCAAAACGCTACAAATCAGGGAACAAGCGCACCAAGATTATACAATCTTGGGTGCTTATCACCAACATCACACTCAACCTAAGTACTACTTTACAACCCTTCTTTAGGCCACTTTAAACATGAAATCTAGCCCTTAATCATCCTAGAATTTGACTTACAACCTAGACCTAGGATTGACTAAACATGGGAAGACTATTCTTTTAGCCTAGCTATCATTATATTTAGACATGTAAGACTTACAACCCAGGGTATAATCACCTAGGATTTCCTTTAAAGCCTTAGAAAATCTTCATCATCACATAGTCTTACACCTAGGATGGATTGACAAGAGAGGGGAAGGCTTTGGCATGCTTAAAGATGTGATTGGACAACAGAATGGAGCAAACAAATGAGAGAGAGAGAGAGAGAGAGAGAGAGAGAGAGGCCTGTCCAAGAGAGGGAGAGAGAGTCTAAAACTTTTCTATAAATAGCACTCCCCTCCTACCATTTAAGTCACACCTTCACACCTTTCAACTTCTTTCTCTAGAATTCTTGTATTTATGCTTTGTTCTTAGTGTTCTTGAGTTTTCCTTGAGTTCTTTAAGAAACTCATCCAAAGCCTCCACCAAACCACCACTCGACCACCCTCTTGATCCAAAAAGTTTAGTAGTTTAGTCAAGAATTAGTTTATAGAGAAAAGGAAAGTCTTACATTTTTCTCTTTCGAAACTATCGTAAGCTTACCGTAGGAAGTTACTCCATTCAATAGCCGACGTACTTTTTCCGTAGCCATACCTACTGCCAAGAAGAATGGTAGAATATCTCTACTCACTTTCTCTAGTAAAACTCTAGTAAAAAAAATTATAGTTATTTTTATGTTTGAAAATGCAAGTTAAAGTACTAAAAATAGCTAGCAAACTTGTTTTACTAAAATTTAAAAATGAAATATGATTATTTAGATTATCCTTACTCACTTTCTATAAGAATAAGTAAGAATGTGTATATTGTTTGTATGTTTGAAATACATGAAAGAAAGTAAAAGCTAGTAACTTACTTTACGAAAATCTTGAAAGGAAATATGACCATGTTGAATATCTCGATTTGAATTACCGGAAAAACATATGTTGTTTTGAACTTCCCAAAAAGAAAGAAAGAACGGACTTTGAAACATAAGAAATAACGGTTTGATTGAAAATTTTCGTATTTTGATCTTTGGATGGTTATGAGTATGTATACATGTTTACTAGAATTTCTTGTTTTGATGTGTGATAAAGCATAAGTGGGTTTCCACTCCAAAGGTGTCCGTCCATGTGACACTATGCTTTAAGTGTGTGGTAATTGTTTGAATGTGATTTCGTGAACATGAGCATGATAAAGTAATATAGAGTTGGATGATCTTTCTAGTTTAGTTTCAAGATATATTACAATAAATGATTTATGATTACTCACGTGAAAAGTCCTGCCGCAGAATCTTTGCATGAAAACGATATACAAAAATTGAGAGAGTTAAAAACATAACACCTAAGGTGTGGTTAATGAAAAGATGTGTTTTGAAACCACAATGTGGCCGGACGCGATAGCCCATTGTGTGGTGTGTATTGCCAATGGGACCGGACTTGGTTGTCTCATTGGAGGTGTGACTTGGTTATCCGCGGAGAGTAGCCAAGAAAGAAAAATGTTTTAAAACCACAATGTGGCCGGACGTGGTGGCCCATTTGTGTGTATGGATTTTTGAAACCGCAATGTGGCCGGACTTGGTAGCCCATTGTGTGTGTTGTCAATAGAGTCGGACGTGGTAGCCTCATTGGTAACGTAGTGTGTTTAAAAAATGTTTTTCGAAATGTTGATTTGGTAAATGAAAATGAGACACGGTGCACAATAAGTCGCGTAGGAGAAACAAAGATATCACATACACAAACGTTAGTTGATTAGCGAATGTGGATGTATTATTGTAAGTGCTTTATTGAATATGCATGTGCTATTTGAAATTCCTGAGTGGCATATTATTTCTATGACATATTGTTTGTAATTTATGAGTTAGCGGGTATGAGATTATTCTGCTAAGCTCTCATAGCTCTTGGTGTTACCTTTGGTGACCCAGACATATTATACCTGCGGCGACGCTGGTATAATGTGTCAGACTTTGTAAATGATCAGGGTGAGCTGTACACCTTGGAGGCTTTAGAGCCGAGGAGCTGGTTAGGATGGAGGAGTAAGCGGAGCTGTAGATAGGAATCCTAGTTTCCCTCCCTTTATGTAATGAAAGTACTCTTATGGGGGTTATGATGTAATAATGAGTTAGACTCTATTCATATTTTCAATAAAAATTATCTATTTAACTTTTCCAAAATTCAGGGCGTTACAAAAGAAAACCCAGTGTCTGATAATTTGACTCCAAATAAAAGTATACGATTTGGCATAGAACAAAAGAGGCGAAAAAATGAATGAAGAAAGATTTCAAAAAGAAAACGGAGTTGAAATACGGAAGTTCGTATTGGGTTAGAGTTAGATTTCCTTCAAAATTACTTTTGTAATAAAATACATTATTTTGGTATTCTCAAATGGAGGAATGGAGGTAAAAATAGAGTATTAAACTGAAGATGTTCTGATACTCAGGTCACTAGATCTCAATGAATTAGAAAACTATTTGAGTTTCACTACACATGTTAGAGTCATCTTAGATACTTACCCCTTAAAATTTAAAGTCCCATCACTCCAAGGGTTAGTTTGGTTATTTGGTGGGTTTTCTTTTCACACAATGGATCAGGCTAGGCTAGGCTAGGGGTTCGATTTTTGGGGTCAGACCACAAAAAAAAAATTTCTTTTCAATTGCCTAGTCTTTGTGTGGATAGTCTGCATTTGATCAGACTAGAGAGAAGATTAGTTGAGGTGTATGTAAGCTGATCCAGACAACCCTAACCGTCAAAAAAAAATTATAACCCCCCTGCCTCCACTTGCCATTTTTACATGCTAAATTTAAGCACTAACTAGGTGATTCTAATTCAAGAAATATGTGGTGATGCAACAGAGCATATGCTACATCGATGAATCAAAGCTGAGTGATGTGAATGAAAAGTAGTAGTAGTGATGGAAGAATCCTTTAATTTCCACATGTTCCATTATTAAGTTTCTCTCCAAGTGGACAATGGTTTTCGTCATCCTCCATCTATGGGTGTTTGAGGACATTGGGAAGACTGCCACTGGTTGGTTTCCCAAGTGGGTTATGCATGGTTGATCTGATTGAATGAAATCCATATTTTTTTAGAAGCAAGAGCCCACCACATTTGTATTTATGGAATATAAATTGCGCGGTGTCAATAGAGTTTCTCTTTTTTTATTTTTAAAAAATTGAAAGCCACGATTTATCTCCTCGATGGAGTCTTTTCTTTTCCAGTAATTTATTGTATTTCTTGTATGTAGAGTAGAGGCTTAACTTTGATTTTGTAAAATCGTACCGTGCTTGCTTTGCATCTGATACTCAGCCATTTAGTTTTCTTTTCTAATGAAGATTAACTCAGACCAACTAAATTCAGAAACTGTGAATCTTAAAGTAATTAATAATATCCCTTTAAAAAGAAGTAATTATTATAATTTATAATGGGCATCGCTATGAATACATAATATATTATAAAACCTTTAACTGTAACGATTTATTTATATTACCATAACAAGCGCTTACATAATCACTTTTGTGTTCTATTTATTCTTAAAAAGTGTATTTTTTTTCCTACAAATTTAATACAACCGGCCTTTGATGAGCCCTTGATTTGGATATTGTCTCGAGCTCGAAAACATAATTAGAACCCTTCACTCTTTAGATTTAGTCACGAACTACCACTCTAAAAAATCCATCGGGCAACGGTAGCTTACCAAATATATGAATCAAATAAACTTGCTGGTTATTTTTAAACTGTATTTGTCATTAATGCAAAGAATTAATAACATGGATTTGCTTACTGACTTGATATGTTACAGGGATATTCTATGCATCAAGGTCTACAAAGTGAACGTTTTGGATCACATTTTAGAGCTCCGTACAATGCGCACAGCCCCCTGGTTCCAGTGACACATAATATTTATGGTGCTAATTAAAAACGCACAAGTAGTCCAGAAGGAGGATGCGGGGACGTTGCTGTCCCTTAGGGGCAGCAGCTTGCAGCTGTGCTCGAGTTGTGGGTCCACTCCAGTCTCGCTGCGATGATCGGAAGCGTTCACTTCGTAGAGCTCTCGTCGAGTAGAACAATTATGCAAAAAATTAGCTCAATTAAATATCATTAAGTGCCTGATAAGAACCTTTTTACTTGGAAAGAATGGATCCGAAACACTTGATTAAATCCACTGTAACTCATGGACCGAGAGTTATATGTGTTCCAATTAGGCACTTAATGATATCTAATTGAGCTGATTTTTTGTATAGTTGTTCTACTCGATGAGCTTTACAAAGTGAACGCTTTCAATCATTTAAGCAAGACCGGAGTGGATCCGCAGCTCGGGCATAGCCGCAAGCTGCTACCCCTAAAGGACAGCAGTGCCCCCGCTTCCATCCAGAAGTGTGGTTATTTCCTATGTGCATTGTAGAATAGCACAATTAAGGTTCTGGGCCCCAATTAGGTCCAAATCCAAGGACTCCCCTTGACCGAAAGGGCCTACTCCTCTGCCTTGACTTGGTTGACGAGGCCTTATCCATATGGGTCAAGTCCCAAGGCCCAGGGGAACAGAGCCCAAACCTCCACACTAGAAATTTAACTTCGATGCCCAACTGGACTTTGACAGTTTGAACGAAATAGCAGCTAGGCTTTTGTTAAGTTTGAGTTAGTGCGACGTCAAATGGGATTTGTAACCGGGTCTTACCGGATGTATCCGTTGAGAATTGGATATTTGATTTTCTGATCAAAGTAATGGATTATTGGATCCGTTTTCCGTGCTTGTGTTTTGAATGTGTTGGGTCGGATTCAAGTTGGATCGGGATCTAATGATGTCCGTTGATAGGCCTATCTCAAACATGACGTGATAATTAATCTATAGATACTTAGATATATGGGAAAATGACGGCCAATGAAGTGCTTTAATAATTAATACCCGCAAAAAATATTTTCAGCATTAACAAATGTTCTCAGTATGTCCTTGGCGGGTATTAATTATCAAAACATGTCATGGGCCGTCATTTTCCCATATAGTTTCCCTAACCGTCCATCTCTAAAACTAAAAGGATTCAGGATGTGCAATCACTCACTACACTCTTATAGTGCACCCCTACATTATATTGTCCCCATTTCCCCGTGACATAATACATGACAACAACTCAAATTACGTATACCAATTCTCTTTTAGAATGTGAGAATTGGCAACTAAAGTATAATGATTCATAGTAATCGATCTATAACCAAAAAACTCATTTGTCCAGAATAACATTAAAAAGTCCATCAACACCAATCCACAAGAATAAACTCTGTTCGATTAAATTGAGAGAGAGAGAGAGAGAGAGTTCTCGTAACCAAGAAAAAAAGATCAATGCTTCTCTTTGGCGAAGAACGATGCCGCGATCTTCCAATTCTAGTTGTACAAGATGATTGATTGAACTACTCTAGTAATTGGTTTGTGTATTAATCTCAAATGATCCTATATCAAAATTTTATTTTCTTAAAAGGATATTGTAAACTAAATTTTTTTTGTCATTAAATCTATCTATTAAAAAAAGAGTCATGACGAAGGAAACGGCTTAATGAATGTAACTTAGCATCCAACAATAGTCCTGCTCAATACTGATGTTCAAAATCAGTCATCAACACAAAACACGTAATCGTATTTTCTAATTTGTGATTGAATTCGTCCATCATCTTCACCATCGCCTTCATTGTTGACAATTGGAACTTAGGAGAGAAGATTAATTGCCAATAACATCATGGGAAGCACAATATATAGATGTTATTTTCGCTATGATGATGGCGATAAATTCTTGTAAAATATCTTTCATACATACATACATATATATATATATATAGAGAGAGAGAGAGAGAGAGATTTTCAAGTAAGGACCTTAAAATAAGAATTTTATACGCGGACCTCCCATTTCTCACCTTTCCCGATCTGATATCGATGATCCGAGCCGTTCAATATGATCAGAACGTGATTTTAAGGGTACCCGCGAGAAATCGGCAAAAAAAAATGACCGGGAAGGGCTTGATTTGAGCAATTTTTTTTGAACTGTTAGATAAAAAACAAACAAAACTGCTCGAATGAAGTCCTTCCTGGTCTTTTTTTTTGCTGATATCTCGTGGGTACCCTTAAAATCACATTCTGAACACATTGAACGGCTCGGATCATCGAAATTCGATTGAGAAAGGGAGGTCCGCATTTTATTAAAATAAGGCGGTCCTTATAAGAAAGGGACTCTATATATCTTCATTATAAAACAAAAGGGTGTGGTGACAAGTTGTTGGAATGACTTAAATTCATTTGATCCAAAGGTTGTAGTGCATACTCTCACTTCCTGGTTAAGTGCCCATGGTTTTCACCTAAATTACACAACTGTCATCCCCTTCCAACAGGAATGCGTAGTGCTGTAGACACGAGCTTGCACTAGTGTGTGTGTGTGTGTGTGTGTATATATATATATATATACACACATACATACATACATACAGGGGCTTCAATTGCGAACGCCCTTTATATATACACACAAGGGCTTCAATTGCGGATGCCCTTAGAATTCGAAGATGTAGACGTTTTATGCTAGTCGTAATGGCTGTGATAAAAGGGGAGACGCGTGGCTAAAAATAAGGGGGTGGGTCCGGTAAAAATTCACTTGCGGATCCACTCTGGGTCAAAACAACACCCCACGACTTATACTGTATGCGTCATTTGAAACGAGAGAGAGAGAGAGAGAGAGAGAGAGAGAGAGAGAGAGAGAGAGAGAGAGAGAGAGAGAGTGTGTGTGTGTGTGTGTGTGCGTGCGTGTGTGTGTATGTGTGTGTAACGACCTTGATTTTGGTAAATAAAAATTTCGCTAAATATTTGAATTTTATTTTAATTACTTGGAAATATCTTTTAATTTCTTTTTAATTTCTAATAATCCGTCATAATTAGATTTAAGACTTACAAAATTATATCTCTTTGCACCGAACAATCTAGTCATTTTCTAATGACAAGTATGCTTATAGAAACACTTGTATATTTTTCTAGTGAGTAAAAAAATAAAATCTTAAATTACATTTCTGGGCTAGAAATCCTACTTGGTGAGTAAAATTAGTTTCCAACAAATTAGTTAGTGAAACCTAACTATCATTTCACCTAGTTACATTCTCCTAATCCTAGATGAACCTAATGAACCTTTCTATACCTTAGTTGAACATTTTCAATCCTAGACTAGGAAATCATTTCACTTTCATAACTAGTTATTTCAAGACTTTATTGATTATTATTACTTCTTCTAAGAATAACTTTTCTCATCATTACCCCTTTACCCATTGAATAATAGTTTTTAGAGTAATTCTTATCCTTTGGGTAATAGAAATAATACTTCATATTGTTTAGAAAATAGTACTACCATCGACTTATCTAACCAAGACCAAGACCAAATTTATTCTTCCAAACAACCATGATTATGTATTGTCACATCAAATAGCCCATAATTATTTCCTTTCTCCTTCCTACAAGTAACCTTGACATACATATACATATATACATCTATGTATGTATATCACCCTAAAAATTTCCTAGAAAGGCTACTTGGTATAGACACCCTATTCCGCACTGTCTGGATTGGCTTATGTACAGTCGTTTGATTCCCCAATGATGAATATGGTCAAGAACATCCCGGGATTGATGGTGTGTTTGAGCTTTGAGCATCCTGAACCTCATACAAACCATGTCAAACTCCACTTCAAACCCTTCAAGCCAGAACCAAATAACCTCAGCAAAACCCTACTTGCTTACGCCAGTCTTATGTTGGCGTGCACTGGTAAATTGCCACGTGTCAGTCATCGACCGTTGACTCAGTTACTACTGGTGCTCGCAGGTACAAGGTCGGTGTACGCCAGTCAAAGCCAATCAAATCAGCACTTTTATGTCACGTGCCCGAGACTTTTGCGGCTCCCCAAGTATAGGGAATAGTTCCCCTGATGATTATATTCGGCTGGGCTGTCCCCCTCTTCCCTACACCACCTTTCAACCCCAGTCCCATGCATTTAATGCATGGGGACTCCTCTCCTTAACCTAACCAATCCCCTAACCCAACTGATCAGCCCCTCTCCTCAGTCACATTCCCTCTATAAATACCCCCCTTGCATTCATTTGCAAGGGGTTAACAACATTTAAGAGTCCAAGTTCTCTCATTCTTTTGCTCACTCTCTTGTCCTCCATTGAAAGAGGAAGCAAGGGAGCCTTCTCTCACACACCCCACTGTCAACCTTTCACCATCTTACCTCCATCTTCAACCTCAAAGCTCTAGCATTTCATCATCAAACACCAAAACCAAAGGTATACCACCTTTGTGTGGCTTTCTGTCCTGACCTCTGAGGGGAACCAGTGAGGTCCAGGCTAGTAATCAATACTAGTTCTGGCCTTAAACTGGTAAAATAATAAGATCGTATGGGCTAAACAAAGGCGCACGCCAGTACTATCAACCCGTACGCCAGTCATGGTGGTATGTGTAAACTGGCGTGGGGATCATTGATCATCCATTTTATATTTATATCTTCTTCCATCACTTTACTGCATGATAATAACCAGTCTACTGCTTTTTGTATTTTAGGTTTGTTCAGTCATAGTATTCAATGCTTACTTTCATTTGTTCTAAGAAGCCTCTGGGGTCTTTCTGGTCATGCTCTAGAGCCCAGGAGATGCAAAGCCAAGCATTGGACAAATGATATTTACTAGCGTACGAAGTCTCATGACTGACATACGGTAGTATTATCCAGTCCAGTGGCTGGCCCTTGCATCACGGCTTAGTCCTGGCCTTGTTTTATTTCCCCACACTGTTTATGGGGTAACCTGTACACATGCTGATATTAACTGCGTGGTTTGTCCTGGGTGTGCACTAGTCCATTCCAGAGCCCAGAGGGTTGAAAACAAGAGTTGTGAGTTGGTGGAAATCTGGAGTACGCCAGTTAAATTGTGGCGTGCGCAAGTATTTATAGCATGCAGTGGCCTAGCCAGGGCATGCTGATTCACTGCCTGCGCACACCCTTTTTGGCCAGCGTACCTCAGCTCATTCAAAATTACTTGCAAGTGCTTGTTCTCAATCTGTCTTCTATATTCATCATTCCAATCAATCATCCATAAACATTTTGTCATATAACTACAGTTTGTTACAGTGTTAACCCCCTTTAACTGTTCTCCTGCCCTAATTGGCTACAAAAATGACTAATGAGAGAAAAATGCAAATATTTTATAAGATGGCCGAGTAGAGATTGATCTTCGGATAGGGCGAGAGGAGTGCCATAAAAACATTCCCCTCTCGTAACCTGGCTCCCGAACCTCAGATATCGAAGATGATGACGGTCCAGTCTACCAGCCTTTTTTTTTTTCAAAATCAAATAACGTGGCAAACGTTTCAAGTTCGGTTCTTTGGTATTTCACCGCTAAAACCCAAGTGGCGACTCTGAATCAAAGCATTTCGCCGCGCTTCTCCAAACAAAGGGGCCCCACCAAAATTTTTCATAAAAATTTTCCGGGGCGCGTGCCCACACTTGGAAGCCTTATTCATTCTTTTGCATTGACAAGTCACTTTCAAAAGCCAACCCTTTAATCATCTTACTTTCCATTGACTTGTCATTTTCCCCGCTCATCATTGTGCTTTCTTAATCAAATCACTTTCCTAGAAAGTGCATTGCTCTTTCTCCCCATTGAAAGGTCACTTTCAAAAATATATTTCTTCCAAGAATATTCATTCTCATCATTTCCTCTTTAACCATTGGGCAATAGTTTATAGGGTGATTTTTATCTTTTGAGTAAAAGGATTAAGACTTGCCAACCTAGGTTATAATTACCTAGGATTTGCCTAAAAAGCCTTAAAATCCTGCTTGATTTTATAGCCTTATGCCTAAAATTGGAAAAGACAAGTCATGGCGTGCTTGAAAGGCTTGATTGGACAACACAATGAGAGGAAGAGAGAGAGGGGAGGCCGACCAAAGAGGGGAGAAGGGGAGCCAAAATTTTTCCATAAATAGGACCCCCCCTCATGCCATTCAACTCACACCTTGAAACCTTTCAACTTCTCTCTCTCGAATTCTTTAGTTTGTTCTTTGTCTTCTTGTTCTTGAGTTCTTCAAGAAACTCATCCAAGACCGCCACTAAACCGCCATTCGACCACCCTTTCAATCCAAAAAAGTTTAGTAGTTAGTCAAGAACTAGTTTCGAGAGAAACCTTTTCTCTTTCGGAGCTACCGAAGCTTTCCGTAGGAAGTCATTTCGTTCGATTGCCAACTTACTTTTTCATAGCCGCCCTACTGCCAAGAATAACGGTAGATTATCCTTTCTCACTATCTTTAAGTATAAATAGAGTACCTCAAATATGAGCATGATGAATAGCTCGACTCTAAATAAACATATGTTGTTTTGAACTTTCTCCAAAAGAAAAAAAGAACGGAATTTGAAAGATAAGAATTTAACGCTTGATTTAATATATTCGTATTTTGATCTTCAGGATGATTATGAGAATGTATATGTGATTACTAGGATTACTTGTTTGATGTGTGATAAAGCATAAGTGGTTTCCACTCCAAAGGTGTCCGTCCATGTGACACTATGCTTTAAGTATGTGGTAGTTGTTCGAATGTGATTCCGTGAACATGAGCATGGTAAAGTAACATAGAGTTGGATGATCTTACTGATTTAGTTTCAAGATTACAATGAATGAATTATATTATAGTCTACAAGGGTCCTACCGCGGAATCTTTACATAAAAATGAGACACAGAAATTGAGAAAGTAGAAACATAACACCTAGGGTGTGGTTAATGCAAAGACGTGATTTGAAAAATAGAAATGGTTTAAAAACCACAATGTGGCCGGACATAGTAGCCCATTGTGTGGTGTGTGTGTGTGTGTGCCAATGTGAACCCAGAACAGTGGAACCATTGTGAGGATACTTGGGTGACCGGAACAGCAGAACTGAGGTTGGGTGTGTTGCTTGGTTATTTGCGGAAAGGAGGCAATGCAAATTTTTGTGTGCCAATGGGAACCCGAGATGGCGGAACCATTGTGAGGATATTCGGGAGGCCGGAACAGCGGAACCGAGGTTGGGTGTGTTAAAAACGATTTTGGAAATGTTGATTTGGTATATGTGAAAAATGGGGACACAGTTTACGACAAGTCGCGTAGGAGAAACTTAGAAAATCATGTACATCAACGTTAGTTTGAATAGTGAATGTGTCATTGTTAATGATTTTGTTAAATATGCATGTACTATGTAGAAATCGTTAATTTTATGATCTATTGTTTGTAAGTTAAGGGTTAGTGGGTATGGATTATTCTATTGAGCTCTTGTAGCTCATGGTGTTACCTTTGGTGACCCCGACATATTATACTGAGGGCGATGCTGGTATAATGTGTCAGACTTTGTAGATGATCAGGGTGAGCTGTACACCTTGGAAGCTTTCGGAGCCAAAGAGCTGGCAAGAATGGAGGAGCAGGCGGAGCTGTAGTTAGGAACCTTAGTTTCCCTTCCCTTGTGTAATAAAAGTACTCTCATGGGAGTTATGATGTAATAATGAGGCAGACTCTATTTAAGTTTTCAATAATAACGTTTATTTAACGTTCCCAAAATTAGGAGCATTACAACATGGTATCATAGCTCTAGGTTCAAAACCTCGGCCATGGGTAGAATGGGTAGACCATAAGTTACTTTGACCGTTGCATAAACGTGAGTTGCGTTTAAGTTCACCGTCCCAAATTGGGTGGAATTCTGACAAAACAATTTTCGAATTGAAGCTGCAATAACTCGGAATTTCAATAAATAGAAATTTATTTATTATTCGAGTTATTAATTTAATTGCTTGTATTACTTTAAATTTCTGGTAGTTTGTCATAATTGCGCTTTAGCTCTTCAACTTTCGTTTCTTGCACTTTAGCCCCACTTAGTAAGCCTAGTTAGCTTCTAATCATCCGGTTGGAGGAACTAAACTAGAAAGCTACCTAGTTACCTTTATCTAACCTCACATGGACCATTTTGCCCCTCTTGGACCTTTTGAACCTTAGACTAAAGATTTATTATTCATTTTCTTTTAATTATTTTTTATTTTATTCATTGTCCATTGGACAATAATTGTTAGGGCAACTATTATCCATTGGATGATAGAAACCCCAATACTTTATATTAAAAGTATACTTGGTCAAGTACTAGTATTTATAAAAAATAGACTTTTTAAATGCTTCAAAGGACATTTTTGATTATTTTAGTATATATTTGCCCTAGCAACTATTATCCATTGGATAATAGAAGTTAGGAGAATTATTACCCAATGGATAAAAGGGTTAGTCTTTCAAAGTACCATGGGGTTTATTAGTTTAATCTTTTCTTTAAACCCATGTGACTAAGTTCACATTACTTTATTAAGAGGGTACCTAGTACTACGATTCCTAAAGTACCTTTATCTATTTTTCTATTGGGATTTTGATTCTTCCTAGTGTACAATAGTACCATGGATATATTATATAAGTACTTAGATGGTTTAAATATTGCCTTAAGTACCATGTGCTAATTTATTAGTTTATTAGGAAATCTAGACCTAAAAGACTACTTTTGATCCTTAGTACTAAAAGTACTATTATTTAATTGTTCTTCTTCCATTGTAGTATATATATTAGTACTTTGCAAGAGAGTGAGAAGGAGAGAGTGAGAGAGAAAGCTTGAGAGAGGAGAGAGAGAGAGAGGGCCAAATGGGAGAGAGAGGGAAAGGGAGATTTGATGTGTACCTTGGCCATTTGATCTTCCAATGTACTTCATGATTCTTGGATAGTTGTTCTTCCAAGCAAGACTTAACTTCCAATGTCCTTCCTTGTACAATTTCCTAATTGTTTAACCCTAAGAATCTTGTACAAACTCCTTTCTACCACATATTCTTCCAAGAATCAAATCTAGTACTAACCCTAGCCATGCAAACCTAGGATCCTAACCTTGATCTTCCATGTGAACACTACTTTTTGGAATAAAAAAATGGAGGAATAGGAGAGAGAGAGGGAGACTTGCCTATAAATAGAAGGCCATTCCATGCTTTGAACTCATACCTCCTCACTTTGCTCTTCCTTCTCTCTAGAATTCCTAGTGTTCTTGTTCTTAAGTTCAAAAACTTTCTTTGTTCTTGAGTGTTCTTGAGAAAACCACCAAACCACTTCCAAAACCACCCTTAGATCTTTAAAAAGTAGCTTAGTTAGGTTAAGAAGTTGTTTCTAGGAAATCTCTTTTCCTTTCGAAGCAACCGGAGCCGTTACACCGCCGATTTCAAAACCGACAACCAACCTTCCGTAGCCGACCACCGCCTAGAAGAACAGTAGTTTAATCTTTACTATTTTAAACCACTACTTACTTTTCCAAAGTATAAAAAGCATAACCTTGCACTTTACTTTTATGTATCGTATGAATCAAAGCTTGTTACTTTGATCATAGATAAGGTTATCTTTCGGAAACGCATGGTTTATTTTTAAGATGTTCTAAGCATGCTATGTAGCTTAGAGTTGGATGATCTTGTTGAAGTAGTCTTATAAAATGCATGTTTGCATGTAAAGTTCTACCTCGAACTTTTGCATATGAACGAGACACGAAAACCGAGGAAATAGAAACATGACGCCTAGGGTGTGGTTTAACGAGAAAGATGTGTTTTCCCGGTAGGAAATATTTTTGAAACTACATAATGACTATCTCAAGGGTATTATGTGAGTTGTGTGTGTGCCTATGGGAACCTGGCGCGGCGGAACCATAGTTAGGATACTTGGGAAACCGGTGCACCGGAACCAAGTGATAAGAACCCGGGAATGTAATGAGAGGGTGCGCTAGTGTCTAGGTTTAGTTTAATTTATTCATTAATTAGTTGTTTTTAACTTAGTTGTCTCGTAGAGTGTGTTTGTTTTGTTTTGTAGGTGAATTGCCTAATAAAAGCCTTTAAAGGCCAAGGCGCAGCTCAGGCGGAGCTCAGGCAAAAGTTACCCGACGTCAAGGCTGAGCAGAGCCAAAGCGAGAAGTTCAGCCCGGGCAGAAGAAGCCATGGCCAAGGCAGAAGCAGAATCGCCAAGGCAGAAGAGCAAAGACAAGGCTACAGCTCGGGCAGAAACTCTCCAGCCAAGGCAGAAGCAGGTCGACAGCCTAAGCCAAGGCGTGGCCAAGCTGTGGCCCGAGCAGAATCAAGCGTAGCCAAGCTATGGCCAAGGCGTGGCCAAGGTGGGGCCAAGGGCTGAAAAACTTCAAGCTTCAGAACTGATAAGCCCGCGCGATCGATTGAAGCTAATAGCTTCAATCGGTACCGAGTGCTTAGCGACCGAAGATATCATCTCGCAATCGATTGGACAAGAAGGCTTCGATCGGTACCGAGAACCTATCTCAGTAATGTTAAGCTGTGGCAATCGGTACCGAGGCCATTAGCGAAGCATCTTCGAAGCATCTTTAGAGCCTATTCTGAGCGGGGAATAAAAGGAATGATGTAATGACAATGACAAAACGTTTTTGGTACAATTTTCTAGATCTAGCTTAGATTCAATTTGCTTTTTGGGTATTGTTCTTACTTGTTCTTCATTTCCAGCTTTTGAATACCTTAATTTCTGCCTTATTTAGTTAGTTTTTGATATAGTCGCTTTAATTAAAGTTGTTACTTAGTTCCCGATCTATCTTTTAAGCTAATTTTCTTCTAGTCTTGCATTTTCAATTATGTTTAGTAGATTTTTGCTTGCTCTTATCTCTCTAGATATGTGTGAGTAGTTTCAAGGGTTAGGTCATGGGATGATTAGCATCCCATGGCTTGGGCAAAAATTGGATTTTTCACCAATAAAGCTTTAATTTTTAGATTTGAAAATCAAAGTGGGGTTCGGATTTGTTTGGTTAACCGCCGAGGTGTTAACCTCTTTGATCATGTGTAGGTGGGAGCCTCGCCTACTCACCACACATGATGCTTAGAGCTCTGACGCTCGAGGTGGTTATCAAATGAATTCTAGAGCTAGCTTAATAATCGAATCTCTTTTTTCCCGGTTTAGATACCTACAATTGTGTATTTTGAATCGCGTAAATTGGTGAAAAGTGCGACTTAGCCCGAGTCATGAATGCTAGGATTCCTAGACCTACCCTATATTTTCCTAGTTAATTAATTCTTAATTTAGCCATTTTAATTCTACCGTTCAAAGTAAAACCAAGTTGACTGGCTAAAAGTCGAAAACCCTACTTGCATCTAACAATCCGAGGCAAGCCATGAACTAATTCCCTTGGGTACGATCCCGGACTTCTCCGGTTTATTATGCTTCAACCGACTTATTAGCCCTACGCTTGGGGCAATATTCTTCTACACGGAAGTAATACGAAGCACCAGGGTAGGGTGAGTAACATGGTTATTCGGGGAGAGGAATCAAGGTAAATGTGTGCCAATGGGAACCCGGCGCGGCGGAACCGAGGTTGGGTGAGTTAAAAAGGAGTCTTTGGAAAAGAAAGGTAGTAATAACAACACGGTCTACGACAAGATGCGTAGGAGAAACCTAGAGAATTTAGAACACCAACGATAGTTATAACTATTGTGGATATGTTATTGTTATCGTCGTTTGAAACTGCTTATACACGTATCATGTGGAAATCGATGCTTTATGATAATCTATTGATTGTAGTTAAGGGTTAGTGAGTAGGATTTTACTATTGAGCCTTGTAGCTCATGGTGTTGCCTTGTGGTGACCCTGGAATATTATATGGGTGGCGACGCCAATATAAAATATGTCAGATCTGATAGATGAACAGGGCGAACTCTTCACTCTGGAGGCGTATGGAGCCGAAGAACTCGCTAGGATGGAAGAACAAGAGGAGCAGTAGTTAGGAACCCTAGTTCCCTATTTGTTTCCCATTTTGTACTTAAAATACTCTTATGAGAGTTATGTTGTAATAATGAGCAGTGACTCTCTTTATTTCTGTAATAAATTATCCCTTTAACGTACCTAAAATTTGGGGCGTTACAGAAGCAAGGTGTGAAAATTGGCAGTACCACCAAGCTGGGGATTCTCCAACATTTGAATGATGACTTAAATCATGGATCAAATGTGGAATTTAGAAACTTGAAAGTTTTCGCTAGTAGTCATTAAAACTTTGTCTTAAAACATTACTAATTGAGGTTAAAACTTTGCCTTGTAGATGAGCCATCTAGTTGATCTGTTAGTCGAAGCCTACCAACTCAAGAACACCATAGAACCCATGACGACTTGGCTAGTGGAAGATCCTGACGTTGTTGCCGCTGTACTCACAGAAAAGCGAGATTTCTGGAGAGTACAAGCGAATACCCCTATTCCCATTGAGGAAGACCCCTGATTTCCTAGAATGTTTCCTATCCTGTATGCCTTCCATGAGTTTTTCGGTGTCCTACCCCTGATGCAAAACTTTGAGATTGGAAATAAGGAGGGAGAAGTTGATGGCGATAAGGACGCCAACGAGGTGACTAAGGAGGAAAACCTTGCGGATGAAGGGAATCTCTAGGAGGACGAGGCCCTAGAAGACCCGTGAAGGCCAAGGAGACCACCCAGGTGCACCCGAATAAATCTAGTAACCGTTGTAATCCTTCGGGATGTAGGATGTCGAAGATCAGGATCACCGTTGTCTGTTTTTCCTCGGTTGTACTCGTGCTATATTTGATAATAAAAAGGCTTATTTCAGTTAGTACTTATTCTTATATGTTACTTTTAATACTTGATCCCTATTCATGTACATACGAATCTTTGTGCCTGCCTATGCCTTACACCGTTAAATCTAAAATATAATTCTCCTTATTATTATAGATGTCGAGCGTGCGACAAGAAGGATGCCCACCCTTCACCCCACGAGCCCTGGCCGATTATCGATCATTACTAACAACCTGTAGGAACATGTAGTAGGAGTATGTAGGATCGTTTCAATTTGTATTAGAAAAAATCTTATCTTAGGTCCCTACTTGCCATTGTAGTAGAACTCTATGCTTATGATTGTATCTTTCTGCTTATCTATGAAAATCTTGCTTGTTTAAAGAGTACTGTTGCATACTACCTAGAAAATTGCTTTCAATTCTAGAAGGAAAACACCGTTTGCAAAAAGAAAATTGTTAAAACCTCCCCCTTACGATTTTTCCCTCATAGATGGTGAATACACGCCATGGATTAGGATACAAAAATGGAGAATCCTTTAATGAGAACCCTGACCTAACCCAAATCATGCAAGCGTTCATAACTGCCTTGAACGGCAACCGCCAAAACCAAAACCACAACGACGAACCAATGACCCGAACCCGAGCGATAAATGAATTTTACAAATGCCGACCCCCGACCTTCCATGGAGACACTAATCCAGTCGTGGCCAAGATGTGGCTAAACGAAGTCAAGATGATCCTTAGAATCCTAGGAATTACCCGCAACGGAGACCGCGTAGCCTTAGCCACTTACCAGCTGAAAGGAGAGACTCGCTATTGGTGGGACCCAATGGAAGCAACCCATACCATAGCCACTATGATCTTCACCAAATTTGAGACCCTATTTCTAGGCAAATACTTTCCCACACCCTTTCGCCTAGCCAAGGAACAAAAGTTCCTAAACCTGAAACAAGGAACCTTGACCATCACCCAATACGCAGCCAAGTACGAGGAACTGTCTCGTTTCGCCTTAGACTCCATCCCGAACAAGGACAAGAAGGCTAGGAGGTTTGAGTGGGGGCTAATGACTGCTAGAAGGGCCGTGGTAGCTCAAGCCTTCACCACGTACGCAGAAGTGGTAGAGTGTGCACTACGGCTAGAAAGTGAAGAGCTAGACTTCAAAGCCCAGTGAAAAAAGGCGAATGGAAACATTGGTGGACCGATCCGAACCCAACCGCCCAACCATAACTATGGACCCTACCCCACCAAACTCTCTAACTCGCCGCAGAATAACCAACCTTGGAAGACCACTCACTACCTTCGGACGTGGCGGACCACAGAAAGGTGGTCAAGACATAGCGATAGTTCAGTGCTATAATTGTCAGGCTATGGGTCACTATAGATGCGATTGCCCTCAACCTCGAAAGGAGAAGAATGGGAGTGTCGAAAATCAGAAGGCTTAGCCTGGACCGACCGGTTTTGTTAAGCAGAACCCCGGAGGCCCATCGCAGCCGCTGAATGGGCTAAATAAAGGAAAGCAGCCCATGGGAACCCAACAAGGTACTGGAGGATGTTTCTTTGCGCTGTAGATTGAGGAATAGGAGTAAAATCCCTCTGAGATCCAAGGTACGCTACTATTATATAGTACCTGCATACAAGCCTTATTCGAGACTGGAGCATCGCATTCCTTTATATCCACTGCTTGCGTAACCGCTCTAGCGCTAGAAACCGAACCCCTAAGTACGAGTACGAAAGTAACCTCACCGTTGGGGGGAAGTATAGCAGTTAGTCTAGTATGTAGAGGGAGGGTGCGAACTAGAAGTAGCCAATCTACATCTTACCTATGATCTTAGGGTGATCGACATGGTGGATTTTGACGTAATCCTGGGGATGGACTGGCTATCAGCACATCAAGCGGTTATAGACTGCCATCAGAAGATGGTGTTGCCTTATAGCCCTGATAGGACTCGTTTCCAATTTAAGGGGGATAGACAGGCAACGAATTTGACGACGAGAAGATCAAAGTGGCAGAATCAATTGTTTGGATGGCTAGCCAGTCTCTAAATGGAAGAAGCCGACATGATGGAATTGGGATTATCGCACATCATTTGCAAGTACACCGATGTTTTCCTTGAAGAACTTCCTGGCTTACCACCCCAAAGAGAGATAGACTTCTCTATAGAACTTCAACCGGGAATGGCACCAATCTCCATGGCGCCATACCGAATGGCCCCTGCCGAGCTAAAAGAGCTCAAGACCTAATTGAAAGAGCTGTTGGACAAAGGGTTCATCAGACCAAGCACGTCAGCATGGGGAGCGCCAACACTATTCGTGAAAAAGAAAGAAGGGACACTTCGACTGTGCATTGACTACAGGAAGCTAAATCAAGTCACCATCGAGAATCGGTATCCATTGCCAAGGATCGATGACCTATTTGATCAATTAAGAGGAGCAACCTGCTTCTTTAAAATTGATCTCCGATCGGGCTATCATCAGCCAAGGATCCGGGACAAGGATATTGCCAAGACAGCCTTTCGCACTAGATACAGACACTACGAGTTTATAGTAATGCCATTCGGACTGACCAACGCTCTGACAGTATTCATGTGTCTCTTGAACAAGATCTTTTAGCCCTACTTAGACAAATTCGTAGTGGTGTTCATTGATGACATCTTGGTATACTCCGCCAATAAGGAGGAGCACGAATGACACCTTCGGATAATACTACCAGTACTACGAGATAGCCAACTGTAACGCCCCGAATTTTGGGTACGTTAAAGAAACATTTTATTGATAAAATTAACTGGAGACTGGCTCATTATTACAACAAAAACTCTCACAAGAGTTCAATATTACAAAAGAGCGGGAAACTAGGGTTCCTATCTACAGCTCCGCCTGTTCTTCCATCCTAGCCAGCTCCTCGGCTCCGTACGCCTCCAAGCTGAAGATCTCGCCCTGCTCATCTATGAAATCTGACACATTATACCGGCGTCGCCACCAATATAATATGCCAGGGTCACCAGAAGGTAACACCGTGAGCTACGAAAGCTCAATAGAGTAAACCCTACCCACTAACCCATAACTTACAAACGAACGATCAGAGAAATCACATAAATGACAATAACACATCCACATTCTCGTTGGTGTTCCTTGTTTTCCCGTGTTTCTCCTACGCGACTCGTCGTATACCGTGTCAATCATTTCCATTTACAAAAACATCTTTCAAAATCATTTGCATTGGCTCCGTACCGCGGATAACCAAGCCACACACACACCCAACTTTTCAAAAATCATTTGACATTGGCTCCGTACCGCGGATAACCAAGCCACACACCCAACCTCGGTTCCGCCGCGCCGGGTTCCCGAGTATCCTCACAATGGTTCCGCCGCGCCGGGTTCCCATTGGCACACAACACTAGCATTGGCTCCTCTCCACGGATAACCAAGCCATATTACCAATAAGGCTACCATGTCCGGCCCTATTGGCAATCTTCACAAAGGGCTACCAAGTCCGGCCACTTTGTGGTTTTCACAACCCACGTAATGGGCTACCAAGTCCGGCCACATTACGGTTTTCAAAAACACATCTCACGTAATACCACCAAATTAGTCATTACGTAGTTTCAAAATATTTCCTTCCTTGGAAAAACTTATCCTTTCATAAACCACACCCTAGGTGCCATGTTTCTACTTTTCTCGGTTTTCGTGTCTCGTTACATGCAAAGACTCCGAGGCAGGACAAAAGTAAGCATGAATCATTCTAACAAGATCATCCAACTCTAGAATATATCACAAGTAATACAATCATTTCACATATGCAACTCAATATCAAAATACGAATACTTCGATCCAAATAGTAAAGGTTTAACTTTCGAAAAGCTGTTCTTTCTTTAGAGATTAAAACCACATACGTTATACTTGAGAGAATGAGTAGAGATTAATCTACCTCGATCCGAAACTAGTCGGGGCCGAATAAGCAAGGTTGAAAATCCACGAGTGGTGAAACTCACGAATCTGGCCCGAACTTCGGACGGCAGTAACTCGGTCAATCCTTGGCCGAATAGAGTCGTTCTTGGGTTGAAATCGAAGATCTCGAAACCCTCTACAACTCCCGTGAAGGAAGTCGATCCTAGAAACCACTCTAAGTAGGAGAAAAATGGTGAAAAAACAAGAGACAGTAAGCTGTCTGGAATTTGGAATCCGAAATTTTACTGAACTTCGGATGCCAATATCTTGGTCATTTCTTGACCGATTGGGGTGATTCTTGAGCCTAACTTGGAGCTCTCGAAGTTGTCTACAACTTTCCAGAAGGAAGTTGATCCTAAAAACTACTCTAAACAGGAGAAAATGGAGGATTTCCGACGGGACAGTAGGCTGCCCAGAAACTGGAAATGGTTTTCTAGAGAGAAGGAAGAGCAAATGCTTTGAGGTGTGCTTTGAAAGGCTTGGAATGGCCTTCTATTTATAGGCAAGAGCTTGGCCCTCTCCTCTCTCTCTCTCTAAGTCTCACCTTGACACTTGGCATGAATCTTGGAAGATCAAAGGAAATCCTAGGCTTGCATGGCTACTTTGTCCTTCTTGGAAGACTTGGTGTGAAAAGAGGTGTGAACAAGTATAATTTGTACAAGACTCTAGTGTGAAACCATAGATAATGGTACAAGGGAGTACAATGGAGGTAGTTTCTTAGCTAGGAAGGAAGTATCACCAAGATATGAAGTACAAGGAAGGATCAAGCCAAGTACTACCTTCTTTCTCTTCTTTTTCTCTCTCTCTCTCTCCCTCCTCTCTCTCTTGGCCGAACCTCACTCTCTCCCCTCCCTCTCATCCGGCCTCTCCTCTCTCTCTCTCCTCTCTTGCTTTCAAAAGTACAATATATATACATACACATGTACAAAATGCAAGTAAACAAATAAAAGGCTAAGTACTTTTGTACTTTAAGGTAAAAAATAGACTTAAGGCTAGGATTCTCTTTTTATACATCAAATAGACACATGGTACTTAGGCACTTAAATAAATCTTCCATGTACTAAAGTAATATAAACATGGTACCTTTGTACAATAGGAAGTTCAAAACCCCATTAGAAAATAATTAAAAGGTACTTAGAGAATCCTAGGGTTAAAAAGGTTCAAGAGGTCAAAGAGGGGCAAAACGGTCCAATTGAGGTAACTAGATAGCTTCCTAGTTTAGTTCCTTCAACCGGATGGTTAGAAGCTAACTAGGCTTGCTAAATGGGCCAAAGCGCAAAGAAATCAAATTTGAAGGGGCGAAAACGTAATTATGACAAACTTTGGAAATTAAAAGCAATTACAATAAAATTCAAATTTTTAACGAAATTTTTAACGACCGAAAATCAGGGTCGTTACACCAACTCTATGCCAAAGCAAGTAAATGTGAGTTTTGGTTGGAAGTGGTTAAGTTATTGGGGTACGTAGTATCCGAGGACTGAATCATGGTGGACGAAAGTAAGGTCAAAACAGTGCTGAATTGTAAATAGCCGACCTCAATATTTGAAATAAGGAGTTTTCTAGGATTGACTGGGTATTACCGTAGATTCATAGAAGATTTCTCAACCCTAGCCAAGCCAATGACAAGGCTAACTAAGAATGGAGTGAAGCTGGATTGGGATGAAGCCTGTGAGAAATCATTTAGAGAATTGAAAAAGAGACTAACCAGTGTACCGATACTCATCATTTTCGAGTGGGGTGTAGATTATACGGTCTATTGCGACACATCAAGAGATGGCTTGGGATGCGTGCTGATGCAAAATAGAAAAGTTGTAGCCAACGGATCTCGATAACTTCAACCGCACGAGAAGAATTACCCTCACCTATTCGAATCCAAGCGTGCACCTAATTTCAAGGATGAAATTTTTTTAGTGGGGATAGTTTGTAACGACCTTTATTTTTGGTAAATAAAATTTTTGTTAAATATTTGAATTTTATTTTAATTACTTGAAAATTTCTTTAATTCCTTTTTAATTTATAATAATCCGTTATAATTAGATTTAACTTACAAAATTATATATTTTTGCACCGAACAATCTAGTCATTTTTTAAAGACAAGTATGCTTATAGAAGCACTTGTACATTTTTCTAGTGAGTAAAAAAATAAAATCTTAAATTACATTTCTTGGCTAAAAATCCTACTTGGCGAGTAGAATTAGTTTCCAACAAATTAGTTAATGAAACCTAATTATTATTTCACCTAGTTACATTCTCCTAATCTTAGATGAACCTAATGAACCTTTCTATACCTTAGTTGAACATTTTCAACCCTAGATTAAGAAATCATTTCACTTTCATGACTAGTCATTTCAAAACTTTATTGCTCATCATTACTTCTTCTAAGAATATATTTTCTCATCGTCACCCCTTTACCCATTGAATAATAGTTTACAGGGTAATTGTTATCCTTTGGGTAATAGAAATAAGACTTTCTATTGTCTAGAAAATAGTACTACCATGTACTTACCTAATCAAGACCAAAACCAAGTTTATTCTTCCTAACAACCATAATTATGTATTGTCACATCAAGTAGCCCATAATTACTTCCTTTCTCCTTCCTACAAGTAACCTTGACATAAATGTATGTATGTATATCACCCTAAAATTTTCCTAGAAAGGTTACTTGGAAGCCTTATTCATTCTTTTGCATTGACAAGTCACTTTCAAAAACCAACCCTTTAATCATTTCACTTTCCATTGACTTGTCATTTTCCCCACTCATCATTGTGCTTTCTTAATCGAATCACTTTCCTAGAAAGTGCATTGCTCTTTCTCCCCATTGAAAGGTCACTTTCAAAAATATATTTCTTCCAAGAATATTCCTTCTCATCATTTCCTCTTTAACCATTTGGCAATAGTTTGTAGTTTAACTTTTATCTTTTGAGTAAAAGGAATAAGACTTGCCAACCTAGGTTATAATTACCTAAGATTTACCTAAAAAGCCTTAAAATCCTACTTGATTTTATAGCCTTATGCCTAAAATTGGAAAAGACAAGTCGTGGCGTGCTTGAAAGGCTTGATTGGACAACACAATGAGAGGAAGAGAGAGAGAGAAGGGGGGCCGGCCAAAGAGGGGAGAAGGGTAGCCAAAATTTTGCTATAAATAGGACCTCCTCATGCCATTCAACTCATACCTTGAAACCTTTCAACTTCTCTCTCTAGAATTCTTGAGTTTGTTCTTTGTTCTTCTTGTTCTTGAGTTGTTCTTGAAGTTCTTCAAGAAACTCATCCTAGACCGCCACTAAACCGCCACTCGACCACCCTTTCAATCCAAAAAAGTTTAGTAGTTAGTCAAGAACTAGTTTCGAGAGAAACCTTTTCTCTTTCAAAGGTACCGAAGCTTTCCGTAGGAAGTCACTCCGTTTGATCGCCAACTTACTTTTTCATAGCCGCCCTACCGCCAAGAAGAACAGTAGATTATCTTTACTCACTATTACTATCTCTAAGTATAAATAGAATACCTCAAATATGAGCATGATGAATAACTCGACTCTAACTAAACATATGTTGTTTTGAACTTCTCGAAAAGAAAGAAAGAATGAAATTTGAAAGATAAAAATTTAACGTTTGATTTAATATATTCGTATTTTGATCTTAAGAATGATTATGAGAATGTATATGTAATTACTAGGATTACTTGTTTGATGTGTGATATAGCATAAGTGGTTTCCATTCCAAAGGTGTCCGTCCATGTGACACTATGCTTTAAGTGTGTGGTAGTTATTCGAATGTGATTCCGTGAACATGAGCATGGTAAAGTAACATAGAGTTGGATGATCTTGCTAGTTTAGTTTCAAGATTACAACAAATAATTTATATTATAGTGTACAAGGGTCGTACCACCGAGTCTTTACATGAAAACGAGACACAGAAATTGAGAAAGTTGAAACAGGACACCTGGAGTGTGGTTAATGCAAAGACGTGATTTGAAAAAGAAAAATGGTTTAAAAACCACAATGTGGCCGGACATGGTAGCCCGTTGTGTGGTGTGTGTGTGCCAATGGGAAACCGGGACGGCGAAACCATTGTGAGAATACTCGGGAGACCGGAACGGCGGAGTCGAGGTTAGGTGTGTTAAAAATGATTTTAGAACTGTTGATTTGGTATATGTGAAAAATGGTGACACGGTCTACAACAAGTCTCGTAGGAGAAACTCAAAAAATCATGGACACCAACATTAGTTTGAATAGTGAATGTGGATGAGTCATTGTTAACGGTTTTGTTAAATGTGCATGTACTATGTGGAAATTGTTAATTTTATGATCTATTGTTTGTAAGTTAAAGGTTAATGGGTATGGATTATTCTATTGAGCTCCTATAGCTTATGGTGTTACCTTTGGTGACCCTGACATATTATACTGGGGGCGACGCTGGTATAATGTGTCAGACTTTGTAGATGATCAAGGTGGGCTGTACATGTTGGAGGCTTTCGGAGCCGAAAAGCTGGTAAGAATGAAGAAACAAGCGGAGCTGTAGTTAGGAACCTTAGTTTCCCTTCCCTTGTGTAATAAAAGTACTCTCATGGGAGTTATGATGTAATAATGAGGCAGACTCTATTTAAGTTTTCAATAAAAACGTTTATTTAACGTTCCTAAAATTAGAGGCGTTACAGAGAGAGAGAGAGAGAGAGAGAGAGAGAGAGAGAGAAGCAGTAGAGATGAAGAAGTTGGACAAACAAAGAAGAAGAATGTCTCTCTCTCGATTGATCGATCTATGTATTTTCTGCGAGTTAGGACTTCAAACTAGATTTAAGGCTCGAACCAATGAACAGAGGTCTCTCTCTCTCTCTCTCTCTCTCTCTCTCTCTCTCTCTCTCGATTTTCCCCTAACCCACTCGACTACAGAAGATTGGGCTCAATTTTCCCTTAACCAACATACATTTTTGATAATCTGCATTTTTAGTGTTGGGAAACCGAATCCCTAAGACCCAGTAATGATGCGTACAGATTAGACAACAAAAATTGTAAAATCCTATAAAGCGGAATTAGGGTTCTACCTCAACTCCCTGCGACACCAACGCTGGTTGAACTTGTTATAGCACGCCTTGCTATAAACTATGAATATTGCTCGACCGTACCTTATGATCTTCTATCATATTCCCTGCACGTCTAAAACACGAACCGAGTGTGAACTCTTTTGTGATCTTAGTTACTCTCTCTAAGCCTACCTCTATTTTGTGAATAAAGAAAAAACATCTATCTAACCTGGAGAGCATAACGTGTATATATAGGGCTTTGATAGGGACCTAAAGAGTAATAAGTCTAGGCTCCCAGTGTAAATATGAAAACCTAATCCCATCAGGATTTTATTTCTTATTTCACTAATTATAATTCACCCCAGTACAGAATTATAATTGCACTCTCATCCTTATCTCAATTATATTACGAGCTCCATGATATTAAATACTTATTAATCTCCCCACATTAAGATTATAGATACCCGTTGATTAAAATAAATTGCTAACAATCTCCCACTCAATCAACATCTTAACTTGAGACTATTCACTTAACTTATTCGATATGTCGGATATAAATATCCACCTGCAGGGTTTGACATAATCGAAACTTATAAGCTTACTCAAGGGGTATCATCAATCCCTACTGGGACGTGGATTTCATCAATAATTAATAATTGTTATATATATAATGTTGCTACCCAACTCACCGAGACAATTAATCGTATAAAGATCTCACTCTTTAATGAATCAAAGGCAACAACATTAAATATATACCTCTAATAATTATTTTTGGATTAAGAGAATAAACATTCATAATAACCATGATATTCCAATTGTCTTATAAAGTTAGTATAAAGACAATTACCTCAATGCGGTCCCGTTCAATACAAACAAAGTGTACTAGCACAATGAGTTAGAACTAAACCGTTTCCTGTAGTAAAGACAGACCTACTAAATATTGTACTACAGTCCTACCGATGGTGTGTCCAGTTTCATCTTAGACTGTGAACCATATCTTATATTTCACAAGAAATGATAATCTGATTTTCTATGTGTAAGTCGAACTCTACACACCAGATCATCTAATTTATAAAATAAAAGACACACATGCACAACATACAATAATATTATGCAAACATTGCCCATAAAAGATTCTCATCAAAAAAGGATAAAACTAATTAATACATAACAATATTAATTCATTATATAAAATCATAACTTTTACATAACCTCCTAATAAACTCCCACTCAGACTCAAAACCATGCTGTCACGCATCTCACTCGCATTCCCTTCACATGACTATTAAAAGTCTTAGCCTATAAGTTGTTCGTAAAAGGATCTGCTAGGTCATTTACTGATGTGATCTTGGACATAGCTACATCACCTCACTGAAAGATCTATCGAATCAGGTCATACTTAAGCTCGACGTGTTTTCCTTCTTATGAGTCAATGGCTCCCTAGAGTTAGCAATTCCACCACTATTGTCACAATAGAAGTAATAGCTAATTGCACTAAAGGAATCACTTCTAGATCCATCAAGAAGTTTCTACGCCAAACAGCCTCTTTGGCTGCTTAAGAAGCTACCACATACTCGGCCTCCATGGTGGAATCAATCGATGCACGATTGCTTGATACTTCTCCAACTTATGGCTCCACCTCTTAAGGTAAACACACATGTGGAGGTAGACTTTCTGGAATCCTTGTCTGACATAAAGTCCGAGGCTGTGTACACTACAAAAAAATGTGGCATTAACGGCATTTTTCCTACCGGCATGTGCTAAAATGCCATTAATACTAGTCATTCCCGGCATTATCATTAATGCCGGAAAATATTATCTTTAAACGGCATTAGTTATAAAATGCCGGTAAAAATTCCTCAAAAACGACATTATTGAAGCAAATGCCGTTTTTAGTTTCGTTAGGGGCGCCAATATTACCACGAACGCGCGCAATTTATTCTCCCCTCCTAAAACGACGTCGTCTAGTCCACTTTTCCCTCCTACTTTTTCCTTTTTCCCTCTTTTTTTTTCTTTTCCATCTCTCGTCCGTCCTTTTTCCCTCTTATCACCAGATTCACTCCCCAATCCCAAGACCACTGCAAAGCAAACAAAAATCCCCAATTTGAAACCCTAAAAATTGAAGCCCCCGAAACGAAAAAAATCAGGTGACCATCGTTCCATTCCATTGGGTCTCGTCGAGGGTGCGAAAAAAATCAGTGACCATCGTTCCATTCCATTGGGTCTCGTTGAGGGTGCGAAAAAAATCAGTGACCATCGTTCCATTCCATTGCGTCTCGTTGAGGGTGCTTCTGCCTCTTGTAGTGTCGGCCGTAGCTTCCTTCCATGCAATAGCCATTTGATGGTTCGTGTACGAGAAAGCTCAGAGTTCAATAACGAAATCCATAGTTGTAGATCGCTCTGCAAACGAAAATCCCCATCTTCACTGGTCTTTGCATGATATCTCACCATCACAGGTACGCTATTTCTTCTTGATCGAACAAATCTGCGTTTTGGGTTTGATCTGTGTTCTGGGTTTGAACTTCGTATCCCCTATCTCTATTTAGAGTTTTGAGTTTACAAAATTTCTTCATTTGTTCACCTTTGAACCTTGAATCCTGTCTTTCTGTTTAGGGTTTCAGAATTGCATGCTTATAGTTCCAAAATTGATGTACTACTTGTGTTGTATTTCTGCCATTAGACTCCGGGATTGTAGAGTAAGTGGTGTGTTGTGGGTGAACTGCGGTGGTTTGATAAAAAGATATGTAGAACTTTGTCTTAAATTTTAGGTGGGCTGTTTAAGATGACAAGAAAAAAATGATGAAACAACGTGGGATAGAGATCAATAGAGATAATGAGGAAGAGTTGAAAAAAAAGGAAGGAGAGACACGTACTGACTTTGTTAGAAAATCAGAAAATAGGAGGAAGGGAGGGAGGTAAAATGAAAATTGAAAAATTTTGAGTTTTTTTTTTTTTAAATATAATTGGCTGCTCGCATGGATTGCTTGAATTCTTTATAATTTAAGCATAGACTTGCATAGGGGAAATCTTGTTTTTGTTGTTGATCTGCATATGGCTCCGTATATACTTGGATGAATTATATATCGGAATGTTATTTTAGCTTTGTTCATCCAGTTCATAATTTGAATTTAAGAAGAAATTTTGGGAAGATATGTGTGGTATTTGTGCTCTGATGTTCAAAAACAGTACTTTGCTGGTGGGTTTTTGGCTAAGACTCTTATGTGTTGATGGTGCACCAACATCATAATGGAGGCAATGTATGTACCGTAGGATGGTACTATGGTTTATGACTTCCATCTAGCTTAAAGTTATGTTAAATGATGGATCATATAAGAATTCTGAGATTTCACCTATATTGATCTGCATGTTAATACTGGATCGTGAAAAAAAAAGTGTGTGGACCCTTGGTGAATGTAAATTTAGTGATGTCAGTCGGTAGTTCTAGCTTTACTTTTCAATCTGGAGTTGGGCTTATACTATAAATTCATATGTTGAGATAAAAGAATCATATGATCTACTTAACTATTTGTTTCTAAGAATTGTTGCTCTGATGATAAGTGAATACAAGACGGCATTTAGCTGTTAATGGTCCAGTTCTTTTTTTTTTTTTTAATCACTGGAATTATGCTTTGTGGAGTAAATTACCGGTGTACATGTGATCCCGTGTGGCTGTACTTATTATCATTATTATTATTATTTTTTGTTTTCAATAGTAGAGAGTATGAAAGCCATGATTAATATTGGCATTGTTGTTTGGCTCTGATGTATCTTTGTAATCTAAGCGAGGATATGTGATCATAGCCTTAGTGGCGTGAATAACATTGCCTTAGCGGCGTTATAAATATTGCCTTAGTGGCGTGAATAATATTGCCCTAATGGCGTGAATTTGTATTATGCCTTAGTGACGTGGCTGCGGTGGTAGTATTTTTATGTTAGAGAGGCGTAGCCTTCGTGGTGGGTCATGCAACAATTGAATTGGTAAATAGGTAATGCAACAATTGAATTGAAGCACCTCTTAACAAACGGTGTAGAACTCAACAATGTAGCATGACAACATTTTGCAATAAAACACCAACTACTGTCTACTAACTGCTGTTATTATTTTGCCAACACATGTATTCTTTTTAGGCTTTGAAGTGTCATATTCTTTTTAGGTATTCTTCTCATATGTTCCTCCCAGGAAACGACAATGCCCATATAGGGATAGGGGGTTAGATGTGAGATTACTATGTAATTTTCATAAGACTAGTATGTTTTCTGTGCAGCAACAAAATGTATTTTTATCTCTCTCATCCATGTTTCATTCTTATTGTGAGTTATAACCAATACTATGACACGATATTAATTTCAGGTTTTTTTAAGTCAACTCCTATGGATAAGAGCTGGATTGATATAAGGAATAGGCTAGACCCTACCTACATACAAGGGGTAGAAAAGTTTCTAGAATTTGCTTATGACAAAAAGCATCCAGATTCAAAGATATATTGTCCTTGCACGAAATGTATGAACCTTATATTTGGGACAAGAAGTGGCGTGAAAGAACATTTAATTGTAAATGGATTCAATACTAAGTATACAAGATGGACAATTCACGGGGAGTCTTTAGCTTCATGTAGTAGAAGTGAATCGGATGCAAATCAAAGCTCTTATTTTCAAGATGATATGATTGGTATGGTGCATGATGCATTTGGAGTTCCAAGGCAAGATGGTGGAATTAGAGACAATGAAGGACTTGAAAGCATGGGGTTAGGGCCCGATAAGGAGACTAAGAAATTTTTTAAGTTGCTTGAAGATGCACAACGTGAGTTGTACCCCAATTGTAAGACATTCACAGCTCTCTCTTTTACAACTCATTTGTTGCACATAAAAGTGCTTGGTGGTTGGACTGATACCTCATATGATATGCTAGTTGAGCTATTGAGAAAAGCGTTTCCAATTCGTGAAACCTTGCCCAAGTCGTTTGCTGAAGCAAAGAAGTTTAATGAGGCCTTAGGCTTTAGTTACGAAAAAATTGATGCATGTCCCAAGGATTGTATGCTATTTTGGAAAGATAAAAAGGGGCTGCGCAACTGTGAAAAATGTGGAACTTCACGATATAAAGAATCTACTATCTTTTTAGATGATGGAACGGCCAAACTAACACAAATTCCTGCGAAACAAGTAAGGCATTTTCCTTTAAAGCCAGCACTTCAAAAGCTTTTCATGTCAGAGGAAACATCAAAACATATGAGATGGCATGCAGAGGGACGGACCAATGATGGTAAATGGAGGCACCCTGCTGATACACCTGCTTGGAAAATATTTGATGAAAAACACCCTGAATTTGCAAAAGACATTCGAAATGTAAGATTGGGATTAGCAGTTGATGGTTTTAAGCCGTTTAGAACAATGAGCATTAGTCATAGCACGTGGCCAGTTGTGTTGATGCCATATAACTTGCCTCCATGGTTGTGCATGAAACAACCGTTTTTCATTCTGGCTTTGCTCATTGATGGTCCTCATGGTCCTGGAAATGATATTGATGTCTACTTGCAGCCTTTGATTGAGGAGTTAAAAGAGTTGTGGACTGAAGGTGTGCTTACTTTTGATGCATCAACCCAACAAATGTTTCATATGCGAGCGACAATATTGATGGGAACTATAAATGATTTTCCAGCGTTAGCGATTCTATCTGGTTGGAGCACAAAAGGAGCACTAGCTTTTCCTTCTTGCAATGTGGAAACCCAATCTCTATGGTTGAAGAACTTTAGGAAGTATTGCTATATGGGCCATAGACGCTTCTTGGATCAAGGACATAACTTTCGAAAAGATGCCATATCTTTTGATGGAACTATTGAAACTAGACCAAGGCCACTTCATTTATCAGGTGCTGATATTTTTAGACAAGTTCAATTCGTTCAGAATAATTTTGGGAAGGGTGAAGAAAGAGGGAGAACTGCACCTAAAAAGAGACGAGTACATGCTAATGAGGGAATAAGTGCCAACACTATGGTGCAAGGAGTGGAACATAATTGGAAAAAGAGAAGTACATTTTTTGACTTAGAGTATTGGCCGGATATTTTGATTCGCCACAATATTGACCTGATGCATACCGAGAAGAATGTTTTGGAAAATATACTTGGGACACTACTCAACATTTTGGGGAAAACAAAGGACAATCTAAAGGCTCGACAAGACTTAAAGGTCATGCGTATACGCCCGACTCTCCATCCTCAACAACGACCTGGCGGGAAAGTCTTTTTACCTCCTGCTTCTTTCACAATGAGTAAAGAACAGAAATATATATTTTGCAAAGTGTTGAAAAATGTTAAAGTCCCTGACGGCTACTCTTCCAATATTTCACGCCGTGTAAACCTCAAAGACACAACTATTGCAGGGTTGAAGAGCCATGATTGTCATATTCTTATGCAACAACTATTGCCATTGGCTGCGAGGAGGGCATTGCCTAGACATGTTTGTGAAGCCTTAATTGAGTTGAGCACTTCTTTTAGGCGGTTATGCTCCAAAGTAATGGATCCAAATGACTTTGAGGATCTTAAAAAGCAAATTGCATTAACTCTTTGCCGTCTTGAAAAGATTTTTCCACCTTCATTTTTTGATATAATGGAGCATTTACCCATTCATTTAGCAGAACAAGCAAGTGTCGCTGGGCCAGTATATTATCGATGGATGTACCCCGTTGAGAGGTATGTATATACTACTAGACTACTAATTAACATATTTAAGAACAAAAATATATATGTAAACTTCCAACACTAATTAAAAAATTATTTTAATTGTAGGTATTTGCTTACACTCAAGAAGTACGTGCGTAATATGAGCCATCCAGAGGGATCCATTGCAGAAGGTTATTTGACAGAACAATGCTTGACATTTTGCACACGGTACTTGCATGATGTTGAGACAAAGTTAAGTCGACCAATACGAAACTACGATGGTGAGCATGGAGGTCGTGGTTTAGGGAAAGGAAAATTGTTTGAGCTTGATAATGTTGCTTGGGTGCAAGCACATAGATATGTCCTAGCCAATTCTGATGTCGTAGCCCCATTCCAAGAGTAAGAAATCGATTATACTTGTTACTACATTTCAA
Organism: Rhododendron simsii; assembly: GCA_014282245.1. NCBI lineage: Eukaryota > Viridiplantae > Streptophyta > Magnoliopsida > Ericales > Ericaceae > Rhododendron > Rhododendron simsii. The sequence continues at coordinate 14,281,045 of CM024961.1, forward strand.
TAATAGTACAATAGTGCGTATGTAATGACTAGTCATTTTAATTGCAGGAAACACATTCAAGTTCTTAGAAATGATAGTCGCCGGTTAAATGAGCGTGATCTTATGAGGAAGCACAATGAACAATTTCCTAATTGGTTTAGGGATCACGTAAGTCTTGTCAACATTTGTAGTACTATTCCGAATATCTCTAATCACCATATTAGTAACTAAGTTTCTCTAACCATATATGCTGAAAAAATATAGGTTCAAGACTTGCTGCGAACAAAAAATGCGAACATATCCAACGAACTGAGTTGTTAGCTTCAGCACCAGATAAATGGGCTAGAAGGTATACTAGATACATTATAAACGGATTTCGATTTCACACCAAGGAGCGTGAGGTGAGGCGGAAAACTCAAAACAGTGGAGTATCGTTGATTGCAGACACACAAAGTTATGCAAGCTCAAGAGATAAATGTCCAGTTACAGGAGAGGTCATTTTCTATGGAGTTTTAAGGGATATCATTGAATTGAGATATTCTAATGACTTTAAGTTTGTGCTCTTCAAATGCGATTGGGTGGATAACAACATAGGAATGAGGCAAGATGAGTTCAAGTTCACACTCGTAAATTTTAGGCACCTTTTGTATAGACACAATCGCTCATCAGATGAACTATTCATCCTTGCATCTCAAGCGCAACAGGTTTGGTATGTGCAAGACCCCATTGATGAAGATTGGCGTGTCGTTGTTAAGATGACTCCTAGAGACTCATATGACATGAATGGAAAAAAATCTACAGAAGATGAAATAACTTGTCCCCAAGCTGAGCCTTATAGTGGTCAACAGTTAGATGATGGTACATATACTCTTGATAGTGATCTTAACTGGGTTAGAACAGATGTGGATGGAGTAACGGTTGATGACGATATAGATGGTGACAATAATGATAATGTTGGTGCAAAAGATGGTGATGAGGAGGAGGTTGATTATAGTGATGAGGAGGAGGTTGAATATAGTGATGAGGAGGAGGATTCTACTGATGATGATGATGATTTTGAGGAAAATGACGAAGATGGAGATCGTGACAAGGATGATTAGTTTTTTTTTTTTTTTTTTGTATGATGCCATATTTTCCTTTGTTTTTTCACTCTTAGAAAGTGGGACCATTTGTTATGTGCACTTTATTTTTCTGTACTTAGTACTTGTTTTTGTTTTTACCTTTTTATTCTTTAGATTTTACGCTACTGAATTATTTAATTTTTGATTATGCTGTGTTGTGCTCTTAATGTCACATGCATATCTATATTTATTTCTGAATTGCTGATAGTGTCTTAATATATTGTAATAATTGTTGCAAAAGATGGCTAAGGACGGGAAAATAGTTTTCAAGCCTGGGGAATTGGCCCAAGAGACAAGAAACTACTTGGAAAAAAGAAATAAGTTAATTAAAGAGAACTATGCAAAGATTGAAGCATTGGGGTGTAAGCAATTGGCAAATCCGTTTTTAAAGAAAAGTACAACTGCTGGAAAGAGAAGAAGCAAGATGGATTGTGCTGTTAATAATGACGAGGATTGGCAACCGGGAGACAGTGAGGATGGGAGTAGTTCTTGCTTTGAAGATGATGAATGTTCCTTGGAAGATGAAGAATGTTCTGGGGCTCGGTTGAGTAAGGTGATGCATGTCTGTGAGGAATATTAAATAAGAGTTTTTTTTTTTTTTGGTTAATGTTTATCCTTGTTACACTATGTCCAATTAAGCAATTTTCACTTTGTTGCATTCATCATATTATTCTTATTTTAATGTAGGTGGCTACTACAAGAAAGCGTGTACAATTGGCAGCTGGACCAATGAGTGCTATATTGCAGCCTTTGCCTACCGTTAATCAAGACCAACATGGAAATCAACAAGTAGAGTTGCAGGAGCAGCCACAACCGCAGGTGCAAGCAAAGCGAGTGCGATGTCAGGTTGCACCCATGAGTGCCATATTGCAGCCTTTGCCTACCACTAGTCAAGACCAGCATGAAAATCAGCCAGTACAATTGCAGGCGCAGCCGCAAGTGCAAGTAAAGCGAGTGCGATGTCGGGCTGCACCTATGAGTACCATATTACAGCCTTCGCCTACCATTAGTCAAGACCAGCATGGAAATCAACCACCACCAAACTATCATGAGTTCCAATCACTATCTGATGAAGGTATATAATTGTTTCATTAGCTTATTTCAACTTCAAATAAACTTACTAATTGTCCTATTACTTTGACAGTTAGTAGGTCTATTATTGCTGAATTTTGTGTCCTTAAAACCACCTAAATTAACTCCTAAATGATATAATGGAAGTGCCATATAGTTTCTCTTGATTTTAATGCGTGCTAGTAGAAGTCTTGCACTAGATCATTTTGTCGTTGTACTTGATTTCTGCAACTTTTCAATCTACCAGTCAATCCAGCTCCTTATTTCTAGAGTTTTAGACATAGTAGCATATATGGACAAGGAATAAGGACACTTGTCACAAATACACCAATATGTCAATCACAAAATAATAAAGAACATGGAGGAAAAATGGAGAGTTGCACGAACCATGGTGCATGAGCATTTTTTATACCAGCAGGTACATACATACATACACTCATAGAATTCCTTCTATTGGTAAATCATTGAAGTGGTAGGTCACATAAATGAGAGAGTCGTGGAGCTAGAATCACATCAACATTCTATGAGCAGTCACACTATTCCAAACTTGCACTCGCTGGAACAAAGCAATGAAGGGTCAAGAATTTCAGTTGGAGCAGGTACATTAAACCTTTTATTTGCCATGGAAATTAAATTATGCAGTTACTTGCATTTACTTGTTTATGTTCATTATTCCATATTCTTTATTAGATCCCAACTCGCAACAACAGAGAGCCAAGGGGAGAGGCTTTGCTCGTCCATTTGTGGGGTGGGGTACAGGAGCAAAATTAGAAGTTAAATTGAATAAAGACGATCAACCAATAGGTAACACGGCAGCTCCCTTACAAAGTCAACTTGGCATCTTAGCAAGAAACGCAACTTTGGCACCCTTAACTTTTACTGATTGGAGAGCTCCGGAGCTATATCCATACAAGGAACGCATATGGGCAGAGGTTAAGGTATTTATTATAGGGAAAAATTCAGATTATGGCTAATGTTGCTGCTGCTATTGTTTTTTAAGCTATCTTCTTAGACTTAATTTTGATCAGTTAAGCTAATGTTGTTACTGCTATATTGTCGGTGTGTAGTTGTTGATATACTTATATGCAGGAAAATACAACGGCACCAGATGCTTATAAGCATAATTGTCTGATGTCCGTTGGAAAGAAACGGAAGGATTGGAAAGATGAGCTTAAAAGAACTACTTATAACTTTTATGATAGTGATGAAGACCGTTTGGCGAATTGTCCGAATAGGGTCGATCCTGATCAATGGAGAGTTCTTGTTCAATTTTGGGGCACTAAAACAGCCAAGGTGATGCATGTCAATTCTTCTTCCTCTTTCTAATGAATATGAACACATATACATGGATAAGTAATACTGGATTTTGTTTGTTATAGAGACGAAGTAAAACCAACCGTAATAGCAGACACGAACAGAAAATGGGACACATGAGTGGGAGGAAGGGCCATTGTCGTGTAAGGGATGAGGTATTTAACTAACTAATGTGCAGAACTAAATTTAATTCAATGCATTTATATATCAAATGTGTTACTGAACACTTTAGCTTCTTGTACGCTAATAAAGTTGACACAGATTAAGGATGGAGTAGTAGTAGAGCCCGATCGTATACAGGTATTCATTAAGACTCATACGAAGAAAGATGGACAACCAGTTGATGAAGCATCAGCTTTGGCCATAGTATGTATATTTACTTGGTTCATTTTTGTATCTATTTAAATTCATTTTAATGGTATGCTACTTTTATGTCTATTTACATAATAAAATCTTTGCTTTTGTTCTTTTACTTACTATAGATAGTTTTCATTTATTTCAGCGTCGTCTTAACGAGGGAGCCTCTCAGATTCCTGAGTCCTCAGAGTCACCTGCTTTACGGGAGGAGTTATTCACTAGTGTACTAAAACCAGATAGGAATGGACGTGTTCGTACGTATGGCCTGGGTCCTTGTCCGAGTCAAGTGTTTGGGACTAGATATACCCGATCTCAGGAGCAACGTGTCAAGGATCAATTACGTGCGGAGTTACATGCGGAGTTGCGTGCTGAATTGGGTGCAGAGTTGCGTGCAGAGTTGCGACAAGAGGTGCTAAGAGACGTAAGTGATGAAATCACTCAATTGAAGAACCAATATGCAGCCGTGGCAGCTTATATGAAAAGTGCAGGACACCCTTTGCCTCCATCACCAAATAGAACTGGAAATGGAGATGGAGATCACACACCGTCACTAATGGAGCACAATGGACAGGTAAATTGTGATTTTTCATGGTACTTTTTGAGGCAATGAGAATAGAGTTGGTCATTTTATTGATTGAAAATACACCTTCCTTTTATATTGATTGATCAGTGCTGTTGCCAAAATATATAGCTTGAGCCCAAATAAGTATGCTTTGTGGTCTCTAAAAGAAGCCTATCAATTGGTTGTTGAAACACATGTTTAAGTGGGTGAAGATGGCTTGGTAGTTAAATGATCTTTTGTGGTCTACTTTAGAAGCAAGTTTTTTGGCAAATTATAGATTGGATTTGGGTGACAATGGTTGTGTCCCATTTTGTTTAGAATTCAATGTGTCCCTTTTTGTGTCTGTGTCAGTATTTGACCACTTTTATAGCATTTTGATGTGTTGTCATTCTTTCCAATTGTTGCATGTTGAATCTTAGTGGAAGTGCTATCCTTTTTTGTGTCTGTGTCAGTAGGTTTAGAAATTTGTTGAAAATAAGGGCATTTTTGGATTGAGTAATTTACTTAAATGGGTGGTTTGAGAAAAATTAATGGGGTTGGAGAGTATTTTCTTGGGAATGATACGTAGACTCTGATGATTGCTAGTCTTTTCTTTTCTTATTACTTGAGCAGCTTTCCATACCACTGGCCAAATTCCACCATTTCCCCAGAATTTAGTTGATTTGATACGTCGTTAACTCTTTTATCTTTATGTTCCCACTGATACCTAATCAATAAAAAATCTGAATGGTTTATTTAGGTCCAATTCCATAATTATTGCCTGTTAAGTGGCGATTTAAATTTTACTTCCAATTGTCAACTATATTTTTTCTGTTCAGCTGATGTCAGAAAGTTTTCCTTGAAACTTTTGCTTGCTGATGTAATATTCTGATGAAGACTTGTTGCTCTAAGTGCTAGGAATTAGATTTCGAACTTTTTCAAATCTCGATACCCCCTAGCAATGCTCCTAGCCTCCATGCCACTTCCCCCTCAAGTTAAATAGATTATACTCTGTTCTTTAAGGGATTGTATGATGTATGAAAAGTGGTCTCTATCCCCACCAGTGGTGAATTGCAAGTGGTTTGTAAATTGAAGATGGAAAATTTCTGCAGGGCATAAAATGAATTACTGGATTAATGTAACAAAGCTTAAGGGGCACCTATTTGATTGTATACAGTTTGTGTTATTGGAATGATATTGAAATAGCCTTGCTAATTATTCAATGAACTTGTGCACACTGTATCCTCTCGTTTTTCATCAGTCACTGGAGAGTGGAGAACTTGTTGATATTGATTGAAATTGGGAACATCAAAGTAAGCTACGGTAACATCAAATTATTCTTGTCTTCTTTGGATTATTTTATTTGCTAATGTGCGTGCCATTGCGTGGCTCTAAAGGGGATAATGGTGCTCTAGACTCTCCATGTTACAATTTTGGAATGAGAATGCTATATGCTGCTGTTTTGTTTCTGCTGCTGCATTAAGATATGGTGCTCTTCATGATATATTTTTAAAGTCTATTTTTTCATGCTTCCGGACTCGATTGCTCATGTACGATACGCGTCGGTTATAGACACGATATATATGACTCTCCGAACATGTGTCGAACATGGCTTAGTACTTATCCATCTACTATCTTTACTATATTTCTTTTTCTTAGACACAGTGTAGATAGATATTCTAGGACACGTTGGGTATCCATTTTACATTTGACATGTCCCAGACGATCACGTTGGCTTGTTGGTGCTTCAATCATAAATGGTTGAGCTTATTGCATTTATCCATTATACTGGGATATGTTTGATGCTTGTGTCCTGTATCTTTAAACTTAATGATTGTGTAGGATGTCGTGAACTATGTAGATACCCATACACCTATGTATAAATGTGTAATTGTTTTTTGTATTTGCAGGTTGATAGGACGTAGACGGACATGGAAGACATGCAACAGGAATGATGGAAAATCTTCTTGATAATGAAAAACTGTTTTTGTTCTTTTTGTGTTGGAGTTCGCAACCAAAAGCATGTTTTGGGTCTTTGTCTTGCTTTGGTTAGTATGATCTTTGGAGATACACATGCAATTGGAACTTATATTTTGACTCTTTGGGTTTGATTTTCACATTGGCCTTCTATGCTTCGCATTGTTATCTTTTGTTGCTTTGAGAATTGTCTTTTACGATGTCTTGCTTATATACGGAACTTGCATTTTGGTTTTGGTAGTGGCATCGAACTTCAAATTGTTTTGGATAGTTACAATTTTATATGTAGGAAATGTGTTATCAAAAATGGTACTAGGATAGGATAATTTGTTAGTGAAAATATAATGTATTTAAAATGAAAATCGCCAAAAAAAAAAAAAAAAAACTTTTACTGGCAGTTTACAAATGCCGGTAAAAGCAACGGAAACAAAAAACCAAAATATAAAAACGGCATTCTTCAAATGCCGGTAAAAATTATTAAAAAATACGGCATTTATCAAATGCCGGTAATATTATCTTTTCCGGCATTTGCAGCAACCACCGGTAATGAATGTATATTCGGCAATTCTTTTTCCGGCACTTTACAAATGCCGGGAAAACTAGTAACAAACGCCGGTTTTATTTCCGGCATTTGTACAAATGCCGTTTATGTATTACCGACACCTACTTGGAAGGCATTTTTTACTTTCGTCAACAAATGCCGGGAATACTATTGCCGGCATTAATTTAATCTTTACCGGCATTTATAAAATGCCGTAAAAAGCTTAATTTGGCGTAGTGGTACACATAAGGTACCAGACTCTCTGATTGGAACACTAACATATGATCTCTAATTCTTTTCAGATACTTGAGTATATGTTTCACTGTAGTCCAATGCTTTTGCCCTAGTTAGACTGAAATCTACTAACCATGCCAATGGCAAAGCAAATATCAGGTATAGTACATAGCGTAACATACATGAGGCTTCATATTGCCAAGGCATAAGGAACTGCCTTCATCTTCTCCATCTCCTCAAGTGTTTTAGGACACTGATACTTGGATAGGTTGATTCCATGTCTAAAAGAGAGGAACCCTTTCTTGGAATCTTGCATGCTAAAACAGGCAAGAAGGACATCGATATAAGTAGCTTGTGATAAGTCCAACATCCTATACTTGCGATCTCATATAAGCTTAATCCCAAGGATGTGATTGGCTTCTCTCAAGTCCTTCATATCAAACAGGCTAGATAGTCACACCTTTACCGAAGACAACATTCCCACATCGTTTTCGATTAGCAGAAAATCATCAGGAATACCACCACTTTTCCGTTGCGCTTCTTGTACACACATGACTCATCTGAACATTGATCAAAACCAAGAAAACGTGATTGCGTGATCAAAATGGATATTCCAAGATCTTTTTTTTTTTTTGGTCAAGCGGAAATTCGATATTCCAAGATCTATATGCTTGCTTGAGTCCATGAATAGACTCCTTAAGTTTGCACAACATTTGTTCTTGACCTTTTGCTATGAATCCATCTGATTCCATTATGTGGATGCGTTTATCCAAATTTTTATTAAAGAATGCAGATTTCATAGCCTTTTATCAAAATTTGTGCATCTTTATCTTCTAGTTCCTCATTGTAGTTGCAGGGTTCAGCATGTTGTTCTTCAGGGATCATATCATAAGATTCTCCCAAGAACTTATACCGATTGGGTGGGACAACAACCCTCCCATTACGATGAGGTACCGATGTGTCAACAACTCTTTCTTGCAGTGTAACCTCATGTTCTAATGGTGTTGAAGAAGTCTTTATCGGTCCCTCTCCTCTCAATTTCTTTAGAACAATTTTACTTCTGTGCTTGTGTTCTATTACATAATCCTCTTCTAAGAACTGGACATTAGCGCTAACAATGACATTCTTATCCGTAGGATTATAAAATAGTTCACCTTTTGTTCCTCTAGGGTACCCCAGAAACTAGCAAACTTCTGTCCTTGATTCCAATTTATCTGCGTTCACATTTAGCACATGTGCTGGACTACCCCAAATTTGAACATGCTGCAGACTAGGTTTGCGCCCAGGCCATAGTTCTATGGGTGTAGATGGTACTGACTTAGATGGTACCAAGTTAAGAATGTACGTTGTTGTTTCTAGTGCATGTCCGCAAAACGAAATTGCTAAAACTGAATAACTCATCAATGATCTGACCATATCCATAAGAGTCCTATTCCTTCTCTCTGCTAAACCATTTTACTGTGGCATACTTGTAGCTGACAACTGGGATGTAATTCCTTCAGTTGACAAGTAGTCTTTAAACTCTCCCAAGAGGTATTTGCCACCACGATCAGATCGCAGTGTCTTGAGACATTTACCTAGACGCTTTTCCGTTTCCGCCCTATACTCTCTGAATTTCTCGAAGCATTCGAACTTACGGTGAATCGAATAAATGTATCCAAACATTGAGTAATTATTAATCAAAGTGATGAAATACTCAAAATCACCTGTTGCTTGGACATTCAAGGGTTCACACAAATCAGAATGAACCAATTTCAACGGCTCTTTGGCTCTATAACATTTTGCTGATAAAAAAGCCTCTTGGTTATCTTACCTTCTAAATAGCATTTATGGACTAGAAGTTCCTCAACTTCCAATAAACCCAAAGGTCCATCCCTGACTAGTCTAGTAATCCTATTCAGATTAGTATGACCAAGGCGTAAGTTCCAAAGATACTTTTGGTTCAATTTAGAAGGCTCTTCTCTTACATGACATATTATTAGTGTTATTCAATTCATGCAGTTGCACTGTAGGAAATATAGTATTAATAAAGTAGAGATTATCCACCAACGAACCAGAATTGATAAAATGTTTATTTAACTTAATAACAACAAAGGTACTATAATAAACAAAATATCCATCTTTAATCAACTTAGAAACTGAAACCAAGTTTCTTCTAAGTGTGAGAACATAAAGACAATCTCTCAAAATTAAACTCCTATTATTATTAAAATTTAAAATAACATTTTCTACTACAACTACTGCCACTCTCGTAGCATTACTCATGTGTAGATAAATCTCTCCATCACCGAGTCTTCTAGTTTCCTGAAACCCATGCAACAAATTGCCAATATGATTAGTGGTTCCCGTCTCTACACACCAGGTACTGGTAGATAATACCACTAAAGCGAAAAGATCTATCTTGATTATTCACTTTATTGAGATAGAATAGACATTTCTTCTTCCAGTGTTCTTGCTGCTTGTAGTAAAAACACTTGCCCGCAAGCTTTTCTACTCTACCTTGAAACATATAAACTGCCTCCACAACCTTTTTTCTGAGACTTGTTCGGTTTATTCTTGCCTTTCATCTTAGAAGTAGAAACCTTCCCTGCCACTAACACTGATGGTGGTTTCTTAACAACCAAAAGACCCTCAACTGCTTGGAATTCCTTAAGAAGTTTCGCCAAAGATAAATGCATTTTGTTCATATAATAGTTCAGGTGAAATTACTTAAAACTCTCAGACTGCAGTGAGTTAAGAACGAAATCGATTTGGGTTTTCCCATCAATTTCAGCTCCAAGGATCTCTAGTTCATTTAAGAAGAGCTATCATCTTCAGAACATGATCCCTAATCGGGGTCCATTCAACATGGGTGATACTCACCAATTTCTATAAAATTTTGCTTCCTTTTCTGTGGCATTCTCATCAGGTCTAGGAGGGCACACCTCAAACAGCACTAAATTGTGCCCTTCAGCAGTTAACACAATATCCAAATTTCTTTTTCAGTCAATATAATTTAGTCAAGTAAGTTTATTTTCTTTGAGAATAATGACAAGTGGATTGAAAAAACCCATTTTTGAATCTGAGAATTACATAACAACAATTATGAAGGGCAATAAAAACTTGAATTTCATTTTAATATTGGTTCCCTCAACCACATGTTAAAAGAAGAATATTAGTAACCCTACACACCGTGAAGAGCATGCCTCGATAGGAAGATCATCTACTCTTCATCAGTCGTGTAGATAGGCACAACCTCTTAATTTTACTATCTAGACACTAGACCATGCCAAGAAAAATTAAATAGTCAATATTCTTTCGGTCCTATAAATAATAACAGTGACTCAGATAGAGAGTATATTATTATTTATAGCTAAGTGTATACCATTACCTAGCTTTTAGCCCTATTGTTTTGTTATGAACCACCTTAGATGGACAAGTGACCCACACAACAATTATCTTAGAGCTATCCCTTTAGGAAGTTTGTATCGATGATGCCACAATTAATTTTGTCCGATAGGGAGGAAGGTTCTGAATTCAACACACAAAATTAATTATATCATATACAGACTAGGAATGGAGACCATAAGATCTATCTAAAATAAATTCCCTCTCCCACTTAGTTATTTACAAAATTTGCATGTGAGGGGTTATCAATTTTTTGAGTTTGCAAAAAACGTGATCTAGGTTGTACACACCCTATTCTGAACTATCCGGATAAACCTATTTATGGTCTTTTGTTGCCCCAATGATGATTAAGGTCGAGAACATTCCAAGGTCGATGGCAGGTTTTGAGCTTTGAGCTTTGGACATTCCTCATTCAAACCCTTTTGAAATCCATTTCAAACCCTTCACGCCAGATGGCCCCAGCAAATCCCTACTTGCTTACGCTAGTGTTGTCTTGGCGTGCGTTGGTGAACTGCCACATGTCTGTCATCAACCGTTGACACAGTTGTCACTGGCGCACGCAGGTCAAACCATGGAGTACGCCGGTCAAAGCCAGTCAAATCATCACTTTTCTGTCATGTGCTTGAGACTTTTGCGGCTCCCCAATACAGGGAATAGTCCCCCTGATGATTATATTCTGCAGGGACGTCCCCCTCTCTCTCCTACATCCCCCATCACCTAGTCCCATGCATTTAATGCATGGGAGGCTCCCTTCTAAACTCAACCAGCCCTCTAACCCAATTGATCAACTCCCTCTCAGTCTCCCTTTTGGCTATAAATACCCCCCTTGCATTCATTTGCAAGGGGTTAACCACATTAAAAGCTCCAAGCTCTCTTCTCTCTCTTGTTGGCTCCTTGCTCACTTCTTTCATCCATCGAAAGAGTAGTAAAGAGACATCCTCCCACACACCTTACACACCCATTCTCTCAGCATCCATCTCTCAAACATCAAGTTCAAGGCTCAAACCATTCATCGATCTCCAAACCAAAGGTATACTACCTTTGTGTGGCTTTCTGTCTTGACTCCTGAGGGGAGCCAGTAGGGTCTAGGCTGGTAATCAATACCAATCCTGGCCTTAAAGCTGGCGAATAATAACAATCGTGTGAGATGAGCGACGGCGCACGCCAGTACCATCATGTCGTACGCCAATAATGGCAGCACGTGCACCATTGGCGTGGGGATCGTTGGTCACCTGTTCCTTACTTATATTTTCTTTCGTCACCTTATTGCATGCTAAAACCAGCCTATTGCTTTCTGTACTTTAGAACTGCTTAGCTGTAACTTTCAATACTTGCTTCTATCTACTTTAGAAGGCCTCTGGGATCTTTCTGGTCATATTCTAGAGCCCAGATGATGCAAAGCCAAGCACTGGACAGGAGGTAAAACTGGCGTACGGTCTCTTACGACTGGCGTACGACAGTGGTACCAAGATCCAGTGGCTGGCCCTTGCATCTAGCTTAGTCTTGGCCTCTTTTCATGTCCCCACACTGTTTACGGGGTATTCTATTCCTTTTCATGGCTTGGAGCCATTGTATCTGCCTGTAACTGTATAATGTGCTGCTATTAAACTGCGTGGTTTGTCCTGGGTGTGCGCTGGTTCACTCAAGAGGCCAGAAGGTTGAAACAAAGACTGTGAGTTTATGATAAGTGAAGTACGCCAGTCAAGAAATGGCGTGCGCAGGTCATAGTAGTATGCGGTGGCCCTGCCAGTGCATACTGGTGTGATACTTGCTCACATCCTTTTGGACAAGTGTACCCCTACTTGTACAAATTGCTCTCAATGCTTGTTCTCAATCTATATTCATTTATTGTCGTCAAGGCACCATCCATTACATTTTGCCACATAACTGCTACTTGTCACAATTTTAATCCCCGTTAACTATTCCTTCGCCCTAACTGGCTAAAAAAATGATCATTGAGAGAAAAATGCAAAAGCTTTACAAAATTCCTGAGTAGAGACCGATCTCTAGATTGGGCGAGAGGGGTGCCATAAAACCCTTCCCCTCTCGTAACCTGGCTCCCGAACCTCAGATATCGAAGGTGACGACGGTCCAGTCTACAAGTCTTTTCAAAATCAAACAAACGTAGCAAGCGTTTTCGAGTTCGGTTCCTTGGGTGTTCTCACCGCTAAAACCCGAGTGGCGACTCTGAATCGAAGCGCTTCGCCGCGCTTTTAAAAGAGGGCCGCACCCAATTTTTGAGAACGAGATTGAAAATTTTGGGGCGTGTGCCCACAGTGGCGACTCTGCTTGAATGCTCGTGGCATTGATCAATATTGGGCAATTAATACATAAATGAACAATTTGTCAAAAGTCTGTCAAAATAGTACGCTCCGCGCTGCTGAAGAACGGAATGGTAACATAATAGGATCTCAGCATCCAACCAATCCGAACTGGGGCTTTTACTATTGTTCACTTGTGTAATTTTTTCTCCAAGTATTGATTAATAAAAGTGAGCCAAACTCAAAAAGGCATTTTTTTCAAAACATTGCATTTCTCTCTCATCCAATCATTCTTCGGCATTCTCCATTTGCATCAATGTTGGTCAGCCCCGTTGAGATGTTTTGGGTAACCGGCACAGTTTACTGGAGCCCGGGGTCCTCGAACGCCCAACAACCTTGGACGATGATGAGTCGTAATACCATTCGACCATTGCTTTGCTACACGCATTGCAGTGGGAGGTATACTGCGACTCTAGTCAGAGGAACCCCCCTTAAACCAAAACCGGCATCTACATGCGTACAAAGAACTAGAACCTTCCACCCTAAGACAGGAACCTGCAGGGTAGGATTACTTGCATCTAACCCCATATACTGTCTATGTGTTACTGCTTTCCTTATCGCATGCCTGTACATGCATTTATGCCGTTTTGCGTAGGAGCATGCTAGGGCGGCTTTTAGGTTTTCTCTTGTCGAGTCTGTCTTATGTTCGTTAGGACGCTATTGTGGACCGATGACGAGTCGTGCATCTCGATGTTGCACGTTATCAAGTCCTTTAGTCAAAGAGACTTTGGGAAATTAAAACTTTCTAAACCCTTTTTCAAGCGCCCGATCGAAGTTTCAAAAAACTAGGAACAACGGAGAAAATGTCTTGATACTTACACCACACAGGTTAAAAGTGCTAAACACTTACGCCACTTAGGCTCCGGCACAGTGCTGCTTACGCCACTTCGGTTACGGTATCACGCCATCTACACCGAGTTATTCCGAATTCAAACATTGAAACTTCGAGAAAAGAATGGCCAAAGGCTTAGGCTGTTTTGACATCTCTTAGTGTCAGCCAATTCAATCAAGGAAACATTGTCAGAAAGAATCCGAGGATTCTATGGCAGCGTCCGATTGACGTAGGACGGACTCCCTCTAGTTCTAGAGTCTAGGAGGACACTGACGACGCTGACATGCTCATTTTCCTTTTTGTCAAATTCTTTCAAAAAAATTGCTGCAGGCTGTCACTGAGCTCTTATACTTTGCTATCTAGCCGCATTATGGGAAGCTCCGAGTTCAAGGGCCAAACTTACTTGGGACCGTCCACTGGGGTTGCTTGAGAATCTATTTTGGGGTTTGTTTCTCGGTTAGCCACAACGGAAGCTCTGGCTTGCATTCTTTCAAGAGAGGATTCGCCGCCAACAACTCATCATGAAACGCCTCCATCTAGTCCATCTCCACCCTCAATGCCAAAGTTGGTCAAAACCGAAATCCTGGACATGGCCGAAATCCCACCTCTGAACCTTGCTATTGTCCTGGCAGACCTCCAGCATAACTTAGCTATCATGCAGGAGAGGGCCGATCAAGCCGATACTTCCATGGCCAATTTGCACGCTCTGATTGAGGAACGACTTCTTGCGGGAGGGGGAGGCAGAGAAAGGAACGAGCGTCAACTCGAGGCTGGAGATATCCCATTAGACGAAATCCCTCCTCCAAATCCGGAAATAGCTGCTCTAATCGCCAAGATGGCTAAACTCGAAGAAACAGTCTCCAAAGCTGAAAGAATAGGAGTTGGTGGTTTGGACATGGACCGTCTCTGCCCATTCCCAAATGCCAGGCTGCCTAAAAGGTTCAAAATGCCGAACTTCGCGAAGTTCGATGGAACAAGAGATCCCAATACCCATCTACTAGCATATCACGGCGCTATGAACCTGCATGGGGTAGAAAAGGAGGCCATGGCTCAACTTTTCCCGCAGACCCTCGCCGGTCCCGCTTTTCAATGGTTCTTGTCTCTCGACATTGCCAAGCGTCGAACGTGGGAGGACATGGTGCAGCTTTCAACGCCCAGTACAGTTACAATGCCCAGCTCAAGATGACCACCCGGGAGCTCGAGTCAACCAAAATGAATGCCAAGGAATCTTTCGCGGACTTCATCAAAAGGTGGAGGGCTAAGGAAGCTCTCATGACCGACTGCGCAAGTGAAAAGGACCAAATTTGTATCATCTCCCGTAATCTGCAGCCCGATTTCGCTAAGAATCTTGTGCTAGTTTAGGGTGCTGACTTCTATACCTTCTTCGAATCCGGCCTTGCTATTGAAGAAGCCCTCCAAACTGGAGTTCTGCAGCGAAGTGATACCTCTTCTTCTTCTTCTTCTACTTCAACCCCGAAGGTCAAAACTCGTGCTTACGCAGGCAATAGCACTACTCTGTTCGGCAGTAAGAACTACGCCAACACAACATCTACCAGCAACAACGCTACGCAGGGTTCCAGCCACATTGCCGACATCAACCAAGTGCAAACCCCTCAAAAGCCCCGTAACCGCAACCAACCCCGGAATTTTGCTAACTTCGAGGCACCACTCTCCTCAGTGTTAGAGAGATTAGTCAAGTCCGGCCACCTCAGGCCTTTGAACCCAACTCCGCTTCCTCAAAACCCGCCTCCAAGCCATAACCTGAATGCTTTCTGCGCATATCTGTAACGCCCCGAATTTTGGGTACGTTAAAAAACATTTTATTGATAAAATTAACTGGAGACTGGCTCATTATTACAACAAAAACTCTCACAAGAGTTCAATATTACAAAAGAGCGGGAAACTAGGGTTCCTATCTACAGCTCCGCCTGTTCTTCCATCCTAGCCAGCTCCTCGGCTCCGCACGCCTCCAAGCTGAAGATCTCGCCCTGCTCATCTATGAAGTCTGACACATTATACCGGCGTCGCCACCAATATAATATGCCAGGGTCACCAAAAGGCAACACCGTGAGCTACAACGCTCAATAGGAAATCCTTACCCGCTAACCCATAGCTTACCAACAAACGATCATAGAAAGCACATAAATGACGATAATACGTCCACATTCACTATCTAACGTTGGTGTCCAAGATTTTCCGATTTCTCCTACGCGACTCGTCGTAGACCGTGTCAACGTTTTCCACTAACAAAACCATTTTTCAAAATCCTTTGCATTGGCTCCGTACCGCGGATAACCAAGCCTTTCAAAATCTTTTGCATTGGCTCCGTACCGCGGATAACCAAGCACACACACACCCAACCTCGGTTCCGCCGCGCCGGGTTCCCGAGTATCCTCACAATGGTTCCGCCGCGCCGGGTTCCCATTGGCACACATTGCATTGGCTCCGTACCGCGGATAACCAAGCACACACACCCAACCTTGGTTCCGCCGCGCCGGTCTCCCAAGTATCCTCACTATGGTTCCGCCGCGCCGGGTTCCCATAGGCACACACACACTCACACGACTTACATAATGCCCTCGAGATGGTCATTATGTAGTTTCTAAGATATCTTATTTTTCGGAAAACACATTTTCCTTGTCAACCACACCCTAGGTGCCATGTTTCTACTTTCTCGATTTTCGTGTCTCGTTAGCATGCATAGACTCCGAGGCAGGACTTTTCACATAAACAATCAAACTCAAATCAACGATTAAAGCATAACGCCACATGTTCGGACGCCCTTGGAGTGATAAATCACTTATGCTTTATCGTGTCACAAGTAATCCAAACAATTCACACATGCATTCTTATCAACAACTTAAAAGATCAAAATACGAATACTTTGTTTCAAACGATAAGTTCTTTCTTAGAGATCAAAACAACATACGTTTTACTTGAGATGGAAAATAAGAAGATCATACATAAACTTAGGATAGGGTAAGAGTATCCTACCTTGATCCGAAACTAGTCGGGGCCGAATAAGCAAGTTGAAAAAATCCTACGGGCGGTGAAACTTCCGAATCTGGACCGAACTTCGGACGGCAGTAACTCGGTCAATATTTGGCCGAATAGAGTCGTTCTTGGGTCAAGAACGAAGCTCTCGAAACCCTCTACAACTCTCGGGAAGGAAGTTGATCCTAGAAATGATTGTAGGTTGGAGAAAAATGGGGATAAAGCAAAAGACAGTAAGCTGTCTGGAATTTGGAATCCGAAATTTTACTGAACTTCGGATGCCAATATCTTTGTCATTTCTTAACCGATTGGGTTGGTTCTTGAGCCTAACTTCAAGGTTTCGAAGCGCTCTACAACTTTCCAGAAGGAAGTTGATCCTAAAAACTACTCTAAACAGGAGAAAATGGAGGATTTCCGACGGGACAGTAGACTGCCCAGAAACTGGAAATGATTTTCTAGAGAGAAGGAAGAGCAAATGCTTGAGGGGTGAGTTCAAAGCATGAGAATGAGCTTCTATTTATAGGCAAGAGCTTGAGCTCCCTCCTCTCCCTCAATGGCCGGCCCCCCTTTCCCTCTCCTTTCCTCAATTTGACACTTGGCAAGAGATCATGGAAGATCAAGGACCTATCTTAGGCTTGCATGGCTATAATGGTCCTTCTTGGGAGACTTGGTGGGCAAGGAGGTGTGAACAAGATTAAACAATTGTAAATGGTACAAAGGAGGACCACAAAGGACTAGATTTTTGGCTAGGAAGAATATTTCCAAGGATTTGAAGTACAAGAAAGATCAATGCCAAGGTACTACTTTCTCTCTTTCTTCCTTCCTTCCTCTCTCTCTCTCTCCCTCTCTCCTCTCTAGCTTTCTCAAGTACAATATATATATATACATGTATTGCAAGCAAACAAATAAACTAATGGTACTTTGTACCTTGAGTCAAGAAACTTAAGGGCTAAGTTTTGAATAACTAATAAGCACATGGTACTTTAGGGTAATACTTAAACCTTCCAAGTACTATTGTACTCTAGGTAGAATCAAAACCCCAACATAAAATAATATGGAAGTACTTTAAGAATCTTAGTACTAAGTACTTATCTAATAAAATATCAAGTACTTTCACACATGGTTTAAAGAAAAGGATTAAATTAATAACCCATGGTACTTTGGTGAAAGAATAATCTTTTATCCATTGGGTAAAAATTCCCCTAACATCTATTATCCAATGGATAATAGTTATTAGGTCATTTATATACTAAAATAATCCCAAAAGTACTTTAAAGAAATTAAAAAGTATTTTTCTTAATATTCTTAGTACTTTGACCAAGTATTCATTTAATAAAAACAATTGGGGTTCTATTATCCAATGGATAATAGTCTCCCTAACAATCTTTGTCCAATGGACAAAGAATAAAACCAAATTAATTAAAAGAAAAAGAATATCCAATTCTTTACCTAGGGTTCAAAAGGTTCAAAGTGTCCAGGGGGGGCAAAATGGTCATTTTGCGGTTAGGGAAAAGTAACTAGATAGCTTCCTAGCTTAGTTACTCCAACTAGATGGTCAAAAGCTAGTTAGGCTTGCTAAGTAGGCCAAAGCGCAAATAAACAAAAGTTTAAGGGTAAAAACGTAATTTTGACAAACTTCAAGAATTTAAGGAAATTCACGCAATAACAACGAGATTTTTATTCGTTAAAAATCGGGGTTGTTACAACCTATCCC
Source organism: Rhododendron simsii (assembly GCA_014282245.1). Lineage (NCBI taxonomy): Eukaryota > Viridiplantae > Streptophyta > Magnoliopsida > Ericales > Ericaceae > Rhododendron > Rhododendron simsii. The sequence continues at coordinate 14,299,428 of CM024961.1, forward strand.
CCTTAAAACAATTTCGTCCCCGAAATTGGCACGCGACTAAAGATTAAGCTAGGTCGCTAGACCGATCGACTATCCCCCTTAAAAGGAAACGAGTCCCTCCTAGGGTATATGCTGTTGCTAGCTTCTCATGGCAGTCAATGATAGCCAATTCGCTCGTCGAAATTCGTCATGTCGATCGTAGGTCAATTTATTATAGAACAAAGTGAGTCATTGCTCACAATTACAACATAGCCCTTGTAAGAGCATACGAATTTACAAAATAGATAACGAAAGGGAACTAAGGGTCCTATTCTACGGCTCCTCTTGTTCCTCAGTCCGCAACGCGAAAATACGCCCTTCAATGCTTTGCTGGTTTCCCATGGGCTGCTTTCCCGTATTCTGCCCATCCGGCTGCTGCGATGGGCCGCCGAGGTTTTGCTTCTCAAAATCGGCTTGCTCAGGTTGCTGAGCGTCCTGATTTCCAAAGCTCCCATTCCCTTCCTTCTGATTTTGCGGGCATTGGCGGCTGTAATGGCCCATAGCCTGACAGTTGTAGCACCTAACTGTTGTCAGGTCCCGATTGCCTCTTCGCGTTTCACCGTTTTTGGTGGAAGCAGTCTTCCAGGGTCGGTTGAGAGCAAGTTGTTGAGCTTCCTGATACCAAAGGTTCCCATCTCTCCTCTTTTGAGGCTGCGGGCAGTTGCGCCTGATGTGGCCCATAGCCTGACAGTTGAAACACTGTATTGTTGCTATATCTTGACCACCTGTGTCAGGGCCGGGGGTAGTAGTCCTCCAGGGTCGGTTGCCTTGAGACTGGTTAGAGGGTTTGGACGGTTGGGTTCGGATTGATCCCCCAGTGCTATTAGTAGTTTTCCTCCATCGGGTTTTCAAGTCCATTTGCTCGTTCTCTAGCCGAAGGGCACACTTTACCATATCGGCATAGGTGGTAAAAGCTACACGATCTCTATCTCGGGTGCTCTCTAAGGTGTCTAGGATCACCTTGACTTCCTTCAGCCAAGTCTTGGTTACGATGGGGTTAGTGTCTCCGTGAGAAGTCGGGGGTCGACATTTGCAGAACTCGTTCATCGCTCGGGTTCGGGTCATAGGTTCCTCATTAAGGTTCGGGTTTTGGCGGGTAGCGTTCAAAGCGGCCACTAGCGCTTGCATGACTTGAGCGAGGTCGGGGTTCGCGTTAGAGGGTCCTCCATTATCGTGTCCTAATCCATTGCGTCGATTTGCCATCTACGAGTGAAAACCGAAATGGGGCAGTTTAGTCTACCGAATCGATTTTTTTTAAAAGGCGCTACCTTCTAAGGGTCAAAAGTATTTTAACAAATAGTATGCAAGGTACTCTTTTAAAAATAACGCAAGCTTTTCATAGACACGGAAAACATACAACATAAGCATAGAATTACAATCATAAAACATAGAGTTTTACTACAAAAGGCAAGTAAAAACACGAGATTTTTCCTAATACAAGTTGAAACGATCCTACACCCCGAAGAACTACAACGGTTACTAGATCGGCCTAAGGTATGCCGAATTGGCGTCGTCGGCTTCGGGTCTCGCCCTCCTCTACCATCTTTCGTTGAAATCTTGACGCAAACGACGTTCGTACTCCTTTATGATTGCGGCGAGTGCGGCGGCCACGACGAGAGCCCAATACCAAAAGGTGTTGGCACGGTTGTTCACGGCGAACCACCGGGGCATGGCTATGGTGAGCACGGCACAAAGTAGGATGAAGGCGAAAAGTTGCATCCACAGGCTTCGGATGATCAAGCGAATTTCGGTTCGCTCGATGTCTTGGATCAAGATCAAGGCGTCTTCCGGGAATCCTCGCCATTGGTTTGCCATAGCGCGGTACAAGGGGTCTCGGTTTTTGGGAGGAGTTTAAGATGATGAGAGAGATGAAAAAAATGAAAATGGAGGTGGGGTATAAATAGGGGCCGAAAAGGTGAGTGGAGGAGGGAAAAGTTTGAAGTTTGAAAATTGAGATTTGAATCTTTTGGAGGTAAAATTTTGAAATTTGAAGTTTAGGGGGGAGTGTGGTGTGCCGGCCTAATGGGCTATGCCCGGGTACACTTTCGGTGCTCGGGTCCCACTCGCCCACTCGGTGCTCGGGTCCCACTCACCCACTTGGTGCTCGGGTCCCACTCTCGTCCCCAATTTAAAATATTTACTCGAGAACGGCTCCTCCACGAACTAGTAAATAAAATTTGCTCAATTAGCAACATTTTTTTTTTCGGCCAAGGCCTACTAATACCAAAAATATTTTTCGAGATTCTAAGTTCCACATTCGATCCTTGATTTAAGTCATCATCCAATTGTTCGGGAATTCCCAGCTCGGCGGTACTGCCAATTTCCGCGCCTTGCTTCAATCCGAAGATTGTTTTGACAGAATTCCACCCAATTTGGGATGTTAAACTTGAAAATCGAAGTCACGTTTGTGCAACGGTCAAAACTAGCTTAAGGTTCTACCCATTCTACCCATGGCCGAGGTTTGAACCTAAAGCTCTGATACCAAGTTGTAACGCCCCGAATTTTGGGTACGTTAAAAAACATTTTATTGATAAAATTAACTGGAGACTGGCTCATTATTACAACAAAAACTCTCACAAGAGTTCAATATTACAAAAGAGCGGGAAACTAGGGTTCCTATCTACAGCTCCGCCTGTTCTTCCATCCTAGCCAGCTCCTCGGCTCCGCACGCCTCCAAGCTGAAGATCTCGCCCTGCTCATCTATGAAGTCTGACACATTATACCGGCGTCGCCACCAATATAATATGCCAGGGTCACCAAAAGGCAACACCGTGAGCTACAACGCTCAATAGGAAATCCTTACCCGCTAACCCATAGCTTACCAACAAACGATCATAGAAAGCACATAAATGACGATAATACGTCCACATTCACTATCTAACGTTGGTGTCCAAGATTTTCCGATTTCTCCTACGCGACTCGTCGTAGACCGTGTCAACGTTTTCCACTAACAAAACCATTTTTCAAAATCCTTTGCATTGGCTCCGTACCGCGGATAACCAAGCCTTTCAAAATCTTTTGCATTGGCTCCGTACCGCGGATAACCAAGCACACACACACCCAACCTCGGTTCCGCCGCGCCGGGTTCCCGAGTATCCTCACAATGGTTCCGCCGCGCCGGGTTCCCATTGGCACACATTGCATTGGCTCCGTACCGCGGATAACCAAGCACACACACCCAACCTTGGTTCCGCCGCGCCGGTCTCCCAAGTATCCTCACTATGGTTCCGCCGCGCCGGGTTCCCATAGGCACACACACACTCACACGACTTACATAATGCCCTCGAGATGGTCATTATGTAGTTTCTAAGATATCTTATTTTTCGGAAAACACATTTTCCTTGTCAACCACACCCTAGGTGCCATGTTTCTACTTTCTCGATTTTCGTGTCTCGTTAGCATGCATAGACTCCGAGGCAGGACTTTTCACATAAACAATCAAACTCAAATCAACGATTAAAGCATAACGCCACATGTTCGGACGCCCTTGGAGTGATAAATCACTTATGCTTTATCGTGTCACAAGTAATCCAAACAATTCACACATGCATTCTTATCAACAACTTAAAAGATCAAAATACGAATACTTTGTTTCAAACGATAAGTTCTTTCTTAGAGATCAAAACAACATACGTTTTACTTGAGATGGAAAATAAGAAGATCATACATAAACTTAGGATAGGGTAAGAGTATCCTACCTTGATCCGAAACTAGTCGGGGCCGAATAAGCAAGTTGAAAAAATCCTACGGGCGGTGAAACTTCCGAATCTGGACCGAACTTCGGACGGCAGTAACTCGGTCAATATTTGGCCGAATAGAGTCGTTCTTGGGTCAAGAACGAAGCTCTCGAAACCCTCTACAACTCTCGGGAAGGAAGTTGATCCTAGAAATGATTGTAGGTTGGAGAAAAATGGGGATAAAGCAAAAGACAGTAAGCTGTCTGGAATTTGGAATCCGAAATTTTACTGAACTTCGGATGCCAATATCTTTGTCATTTCTTAACCGATTGGGTTGGTTCTTGAGCCTAACTTCAAGGTTTCGAAGCGCTCTACAACTTTCCAGAAGGAAGTTGATCCTAAAAACTACTCTAAACAGGAGAAAATGGAGGATTTCCGACGGGACAGTAGACTGCCCAGAAACTGGAAATGATTTTCTAGAGAGAAGGAAGAGCAAATGCTTGAGGGGTGAGTTCAAAGCATGAGAATGAGCTTCTATTTATAGGCAAGAGCTTGAGCTCCCTCCTCTCCCTCAATGGCCGGCCCCCCTTTCCCTCTCCTTTCCTCAATTTGACACTTGGCAAGAGATCATGGAAGATCAAGGACCTATCTTAGGCTTGCATGGCTATAATGGTCCTTCTTGGGAGACTTGGTGGGCAAGGAGGTGTGAACAAGATTAAACAATTGTAAATGGTACAAAGGAGGACCACAAAGGACTAGATTTTTGGCTAGGAAGAATATTTCCAAGGATTTGAAGTACAAGAAAGATCAATGCCAAGGTACTACTTTCTCTCTTTCTTCCTTCCTTCCTCTCTCTCTCTCTCCCTCTCTCCTCTCTAGCTTTCTCAAGTACAATATATATATATACATGTATTGCAAGCAAACAAATAAACTAATGGTACTTTGTACCTTGAGTCAAGAAACTTAAGGGCTAAGTTTTGAATAACTAATAAGCACATGGTACTTTAGGGTAATACTTAAACCTTCCAAGTACTATTGTACTCTAGGTAGAATCAAAACCCCAACATAAAATAATATGGAAGTACTTTAAGAATCTTAGTACTAAGTACTTATCTAATAAAATATCAAGTACTTTCACACATGGTTTAAAGAAAAGGATTAAATTAATAACCCATGGTACTTTGGTGAAAGAATAATCTTTTATCCATTGGGTAAAAATTCCCCTAACATCTATTATCCAATGGATAATAGTTATTAGGTCATTTATATACTAAAATAATCCCAAAAGTACTTTAAAGAAATTAAAAAGTATTTTTCTTAATATTCTTAGTACTTTGACCAAGTATTCATTTAATAAAAACAATTGGGGTTCTATTATCCAATGGATAATAGTCTCCCTAACAATCTTTGTCCAATGGACAAAGAATAAAACCAAATTAATTAAAAGAAAAAGAATATCCAATTCTTTACCTAGGGTTCAAAAGGTTCAAAGTGTCCAGGGGGGGCAAAATGGTCATTTTGCGGTTAGGGAAAAGTAACTAGATAGCTTCCTAGCTTAGTTACTCCAACTAGATGGTCAAAAGCTAGTTAGGCTTGCTAAGTAGGCCAAAGCGCAAATAAACAAAAGTTTAAGGGTAAAAACGTAATTTTGACAAACTTCAAGAATTTAAGGAAATTCACGCAATAACAACGAGATTTTTATTCGTTAAAAATCGGGGTTGTTACAATATCACCAGATGCCTGATCACTACACCGGCTCTTGCTATCGTCTCTGCCATGCGATACAAGATTTGGTGGACAATGGCACTCTTCCAACCCCGCCTACCAAGCCTAATGTCATTACCAACTTCATGCCTAACCACAATTCCAACCCTCAAGTGAACCAGATAAACCTCACCTCCACTATAATACAGCCCACCCCCACTATATTCAACCCCACCGACCATATCACCTCAGAGCATCACCCAAGGCCCATCATAGCTATCCCGGCAGAATTCAATGTTAACATGTTAGCAGTTGGCTGGGACATGGTAGACAAAGCGAGGGAATGGGAAAAGCTGGCCAATGATTGGAACGAATGTTATTTCATGGGATTTCCTCAGGCTCCGGCTATCGATCAAGCTTAGTTGGATCAATGGGAAGAAGAATGGAATGCAGCAAAGGAAGATCTGCTAGATGGCCTATCATTGTTTATGCTTTTTTTATCAGCCTGAGCTTGCTGCGGTCGAAGCACAAAAAGAGTATGTGTGGGATTCGGAACCTGATGCCGCGCAATTGGCGTGGAACCAGAATTTCAACATGGAGAAGGCAGGTGCTGATCAGGATGTGGATGAGCAGTATATGGATTGTTACATCGAAGGGGAGGTTATCCCCGATATACATCGATAGCTTGGGGTAGCATTGCCACTAATAGATGCCATTTCGAATGTTGTGCATGCAAGTGACCCAACTGTCAACATTGTGCCTTTGGGGATGCCGCGCCCGGTAATAGCTCCTCGGGATGATTGTTCAGTCATGGTCTTGAATGCACCACCCGATGACCTGTGGGAGGTGGATGAAATTGTCGATCTTAACAAAAGCCCATTGCCGGCTGACTTTTGGAATGTCGATAAAGTGGTTGACATGAATGTGGGCGACAAAGTATGGATTGTTAACTCTGACCTAGTAGACGGGGGCTTCTGGGATGTTCCGTTTGTCACTAATCCAGGATTGCCATTTGAGGAAACTGCTGCATAGGATCCGAGCTTTTGGGAAGGAATGGTAATGGAAGACTTGCTATGGGATGTGGCTCTGGGGCAAGACTCAACAGCAACGATTGCATAGGCTGACAAAGGAAAGCGCAAGCTGGAAGAAATACCCGCAGATTTCTGGGGCTCGCTTGATACATCTTCTTGGTGGGACGTTGGAGGAGTGGCCAAGTCTTTCAGCCACCGAATTCGTCGGCTAGAAGCTCGTCTAACCCTTTGGTTCAGAAACCTGCCTCTCCACCAGCTGAAAAAAACTCGCCACTTGTTCCTAGTGGGGCGCCAGAAGAGGATTTTCTCCAAAAGCAACTAGACCGGATCCCTGCTGCTGTCTCTATATGGGGTCTGATATCATCATCAAAGGAGCATCATGAGAGATTGGCCATAGCCTTAGCCCGTTTTGAGGTACCAACTGACATCACTCCCGAAGCGATGATCGCTTTGGTTTTGCCTCTACTCTCCAAGCATTCTATCACCTTCACTGAAAGGGATCTGCCTATCGATGGGACTGCTCACAACCGCCCGCTGCACATCACCATCAAGTGTAGGGGACACTGGGTACTGACCATGCTGATTTACAATGGCTCCGCCATCAATGTCTGCCCCATGAGGGTCACTTACCGGCTAGGGCTCACCAAAAACGATCTTACACCCTCCAATCTGGCAGTTAAAGCTTATGACAACACACGCCGTGTGGTAGAAGGGACCTTGATGCTCAAGCTCGATGCGGAGGGCTTTGTGATGGATGTAGAATTTCATGTGGTCTACATCCCTGCTACTTTCAACCTGCTGCTGGGCAGGTCATGGCTGCATAGGTCAGACATTATGGCTGTACCCTCAACTCTGCACCAAAAGGTCATGCTGGGGCTCCCTACTGGAACTTTAACTATCTGTGGGGACTCCGGGATCCGCCCGCTCAAAGATGATGGGACACCTGTTCTAGGGATAATCCACGGGGAAGAGGACTTAGACTTTGGAGGATTCGCTTTTGACACATCCGGCTCAGTCCTATCCATTGTCATGGATGACGACTTTATCATCAACTCAGCTGCTCTCGAAATTATGAGGAAGATGTCGTTCATGCCTGGCCTTCGACTCGGGATCAACCAGCAGGGGATCGCTGAATTCCCGATCTTTCCTTTCACCGAAGGCCGCTTTGGTTTGGGATACGTTCCCCCTACCAAGGGTGCCAAAGAGAGGAAAGACGTGGGAAAACCTTGAACCCTTTATGGTAATCCTGACAGCTACTTTATCCGTGAAGGAGGTGGCACTGCTTATCTGGGACAGATCAAGCCATTTTGGGATCCTAAGACTCGCACTTGGCTGCCGGGTTTCGAGATCTTTGCTGCAGACACCTGGTCTGATGATGAGGACGAAATAGCTAAGGAGCACCTGGCTCGGGAGGAATTCAAGGAGCGGCTGGCTGAGATCAAGGAAAAGGCCGACTGGATGAGAACTTTGGATCAGGGAGCTTGGAGTTGTTGTTCTCCCAAGTAGGTTTGGTTGGCAAGGAAGAAGAGGCTGAAGTGCTGATGCTTGGGCCTGACTCTCAGGACGCTCTCGAGGACCCAACTTCTCTCATTGTGAAAGCGATTGGTAGTATTAATAACTGCATTTTTACTCCGTGTTTAACATGCATTAATGATGCTTCTGAATCTGACACAGAGTGTGTCGAGTCTAAGTCTAGCTCAGAGTCGGATTTTGTGCCTTTCGGCCCTCCACGTCATAGCTTTTACTTCGAGTTCGAGTCGACTGTACTTGGCAACCCTTCTGGGTTTTATGACATGAATGATCCTACTTCTGACTACTTTGCGGACTTTTATATAAACTGTGTTGACCCCGACGATGAAGGAATCGACTTCGATGGGAACATCCCGGCTGAGTTCCGTTCTCTCATCGAAAAGGAAGACGAAAGGCATGCTCAGCCTCTAAAAGAAGAAGTAATTTTAATAAATCTGAAAGATGAGGATGGCCCCCGTATGATGCAAATTGGTTCAAACCTGTCCCTGGAAAACAACGCTGGTACAATCGAAGCGCTCAAGGAATATTTCGAGGTTTTTGCTTGGTCTCACGCAGATATGCCCGGAATTGATCCTGAGATAGTGCAGCATCGAATTCCGTTAGCACCTGGGGTTGTTCCGATCAAACAGAAGCTTCGCAGAATAAGGCCAGACTGGGTTCAAAAGATCAAGGAAGAGGTTACTAAGCAGATCGACGCAGGGTTTTTGAGGGTTGCTGAATATCCCAAATGGGTTGCCAACATCGTGCCCGTTCCCAAGAAAGATGGAAGAATCCGAGTCTGCATCGACTTCAGGGACTTGAACAAAGCAAGCCCTAAAACAGTTTTCCCTTGCCACACATCAACGTGCTTATGGACAACACGGCGGGGCATGCTTTGCTCTCTTTTGTCAACGGATTCTCAGGATACAACCAGATCTTTGTGGAACCAGAAGACCAGGAGAAGACAATGTTCGTCACCGAATGGGGGACTTATTGTTATGTGATGATGCCGTTTGGGCTAAAGAACGCCGGATGCACTTTTCAAAGGGCCCAGACAACCCTGTTCCATGACTTCATCGATAAGACGGTCGAGGTATATGTGGACGACATGATTGTAAATGCGAAAGACGAAAAGGATTACCTTCCTTCACTCAGGCAGTTTCTCGAAAGGCTTCGCAAGTACAATGTGCGTCTCAATCCACAGAAATGTATGTTTGGCGTCACAGCAGGCAAAATGTTGGGATTTCTGATTACCAAGAGAGGGATTGAGGTAGATCCGTCCAAAATCAAGGCAATTCTTGAAATGGAGCCTCCGCGATCTGAGAAGGGAGTGTAGAGTTTTCTAAGGAAGGTTCAGTTCATCAGTCGGTTCATCGCCAAGTTGACTCTAACCTGCGAGCCGTTATTCCAACTACTCAAGAAGAATGTCCTGTTCGAGTGGACAGGCAAATGCCAGGCTGCTTTTGAATCTATCCAGAAGTACTTGCAGAACCCTCCGGTATTAATGCCACCTACGCCAAGTCATCCTTTGATTCTGTATTTATCCGTGACTCCGACAGCTATGGGATGTTTGCTAGCACAAGAAAGGGAAAACAAAGTCGAGAAAGCCATCTACTACCTGAGCAAGAAAATGGTAGGATGCGAGGAGCGCTATACCCCTTTGGAGAAGACATGTTGGGCGCTAGTTTGGGCTACCAAAAAGTTTAGACACTACATGCTAGCCTATTCGGTGAAGCTGATTTCTCGGATGGATCCTATCAAGTATTTGTTTGAGAAGCCGGCGCTCACCCATAAGCTAGCACGTTGGTTGCTTCTGCTGGCTGAGTTCGATCTCCAATATGTCACGAGGAAATCTATGAAGGGCCGCGCTGTGGCGGAATTCCTGGCTGATCACCCCGTCGAGGGTCCAAAGGACATGGATTTCACTTTTTCGGATGAAGACGTGCTGACCGTGACTGAGGAAGTGTGGATGCTTTATTTCGACGGGGCTGCTAATCAGAAGGGGTTCGGAATTGGAGTGTTTTTAATCACGCCTACCGGTGCTCATATCCCGCTCGCCTTCAAGCTGAATTTCGATGTCACTAACAATCAAGCTGAGTATGAGGCATGTATTGTCGGAATGGAGGCAGCCATTGCTTTAGGGGTCGAGAAGCTCGAAGTAATTGGGGATTCGAATTTGGTAGTCTCTCAAGCCAATGGAGACTGGAAGGTTCGTGAGGAAAAGCTGAAGCCTTATCACCAAGATTTGGAAGGACTAATTCCTCGCTTCAATCAGGTGATTTTCACCCACATTGCACGCTTGAAGAATCAATTCGTCGATGCTTTGGCAACTTTGGCTTCAATGATCGAACTTCCCGTAGGAGTTAAGTTGCGGCTAATTGTGATTGAGCAGAGGGACTTGCTCGCTTATGAGTATGTCAACGCCATTGATGATGTTGATGATGGCCTACCCTGGTACTACGATATTTGGAACTTTGTGGAACGCAGAGAGTTTCCTGCTGAGGCCACTAGGAAGGATCAAATCACCTTGCAGTGTCTGGCTGCTCAGTACATCATCTGTGGGGGGAAGTTGTATCAAAGATCACACTGCGGGATGCACAAGTTATGTGTGAACAGCGCAGAAGCAACAAGAATAATGGAGGAGATTCATGAAGGAGTCTGCGGTCCTCACATGAGTGGTGTCATGCTCGCAAGGAAAATCCTCAGACAGGGCTATTACTAGTCTACAATGGAGTCACAATGTATTGACTACGTACGGCGTTGCTACAAATGTCAAATTCATGCTAACTTACAACATGTTCCTCCGTTTGAGCTTTATGGCATGACCTCGCCCTGGCCTTTCTCGGTGTGGGGAATTGATGTTATCAGAATGATCAGACCCTCTGCTTCAAACGGTCACAAGTTTATACTAGTAGCCATTGATTATTTCACCAAGTGGGTCGAGGCCGAATCTTACAAGACCCTGACAACGGTTCAAGTTGCGCAGTTTATTCGAAAGAACATCATCTACCGGTATGGTGTCCCCCAGGTTTTCGTATCGGATAATGGAAGCCACTTCAAAGGCAGGGTTCTGGAACTCTTCGAGGAATTCGGGATCAAGATCCACCATTCAACAACCTATCGGCCACAGACGAATGGAACTGTCGAGACCGCGAATAAAAAGGTCGAGATGATTATCAAGAAGACCGTTGAATCTGCAAGGGATTGGCACTAGCTGCTGCCCCTGGCACTTTGGGGGTACCGCACGTCAATCCGCACTTCAACAGGCGCAACTCCGTTCTCCCTAGTTTATGGAATGGAGGCAGTACTTCCCATTAAGCTCGAGATTCCATCTCTGAGGATCATGGCCGAAAGTGGTCTCGAGGAAGCTGAATGGTTGAGTGGAAGGTACGTCGAGCTCATGTTATTTGATGAGAGAAGGCTCCGCGCTCTGTATCATGTTCAAGGGTATCAGTGTCGAATCGCCCAGGCATTTAATAAGAAGGTGAAGTCGAGAGGTTTGGTCAAAGGGGACATGGTTACAAAGGAGATCCGGGCTCCGGTGTTCGATACTCGCGAGAAATTCCAGCCGAACCGCTCAGGACCATACATCATCAAGACCATCCTATTAGAAGGTGCTGCTAACCTTATCGATCTCGATGGCAATGAATTCAATACCTTGGTCAACCTGGATCAGCTTAAGCGTTATTATCCCTGAGAGATGCTCGTTGGGTCGAAAACCACAAGGGTGGGCGATTCCAAGCAAAAGTTAGAGCAGCCTGCTAGACCGAAAACCTAAGGTGGCGGTCTAGGCAAAAATAAATAGGCAAACTATCGAAAGCTCGCTAGACCGAAAAGCTGAAAAGGGCGATTCTAGGCAAAAGTTAGAGCGTAAAAGGAGAGGTAAAATACATGAGCGAACCTTAGCCTGAACTACGTTCTGACCTGATTCTCTAAAAAGGGATACGTAGGCAGTCTCTCTCTGAAACCCGGTCATCTTCCATCAAGTCGATCCATGGTTTGACATTTTGGGTTTGCATCAAAGGTCAAAAAGCTCAAAGACAAGTTGAAGCTGTATTGGAGAATCAGAAGGGGGAAACCTTTCATCTGTTAACTTTATTTGCAAAATTACTACTTCTAATACACAAGCTAAACATAAAAGCCTCAAAACAGTGAATCATGAAAAACGGAACAAAATGCTTAAGAAGCCTAGCGGCTCACAGCTTATTCTAAGAACAGCAAAGTGGTTCGGAGTCAGTCGATGTTTTCCCTTGCATGCACATCTGCTTTTAGCCACTGCCTGTATCGATTCTTCAGCTTTGTGGTGAAATCCTGCACTTCTGCATGAAGAACCCTAAGGCCCCAGCGTCTCTGATAATCGTTGAGCATTTGGGCGTTGAAGTTGGGAATGTGGAAGCCCCCGGTGCTGATGCGGTTGTTCTCTTGTGGAGCGCTCAGCTAGCGAAGAATGCGATCGGGAATGTAAAAAGTGAAGCTGGTTAGTCCCATGATAACCATCTTGTCAAAGCCGTCAGAATGGACGGCCATGTCCGGAAGGTCTAACCAAGGGCACCTCCAGACGATCTCTTCGGACTGCATCTGTTGCATGAACTCATACCAACCTTCTATATCCAAGTCAGGATATCTCATCTCCCTCTGGTGGATCCTTCTCGGAAACAAATTCCAACCCGCCCCCGGTGGGTGCAGTAGATTCAGTTTGTCTGACAACCATAGGTATATGAGTGAAAAGACAGGTAAGAACGTGTGAAATGAGAACGTGTGAAAAGCCGGAAAAAGGTGAGCTAAGTGAGTTTACCTGGAGCAAAAGCGGGCTCCCGCTAAAGACGGCCGACTGGCCCGTGCTCACCAAATCCAAACCCGTGAAAGTCTCAGCCAAGACGAGTGGGATCACATTCCTTCATGCCCCCATCTGGGCAGCCACGCCCACAAGCGAGGAGCTGACTTGCCCGTCAGCAGGAACAACCAAATAGGTGGCCGACAGGCAGATTACCAAGGCAAAGCGCCGGCGCGCTTGAACTTCGTCACTATCCAAGTTGCCGTCTGGACTGTACATTTCGGTTAGCCGCAGGATGTTCACCTGGCCACCCTCAAAGATAGTGTTCGCCAAACCCCGAGAGATGTTGAGCGAGCTGGCTAACAACCCGGGCATGCTCACTTGATATGGCGGAACAACAAGTGTAGGGGATGAGTAGGTTCGGAGATATGCCTGGAACTCCTCAACGGTCGGGCACATCTTGTCATCGCCAAAGCGGAAGACATGGACGTCAGGGTCCCAGAACCTGAGGGCAACCTATAGAAGCGCTGGGCGAAGTGGTACATGCCGAAGGTAGCGGAATGAAGCGAGACCGTGATATTGGAAATTGAGCCAGTCAACGCTCAGAAATTGCACCAACCAAGGCCTGAGCAAAGTTGGGAGGGGGTTTTCCATGAAAAAAGGGCTACAATATGCTGGAGATGGAGGAACAATACAACTGTGAAGGCCATAAGGCATTCATCCCTGCTTTATAGGCCATAGTATCCGTTCTTTCCCCATGAATCATGAAAAGCAAGTAGCTACCTTCCAAGGGTCACTATAGCAAAGGACTCTGCCTTCTGGGAGCTCAGAAACCGTGTGGAAGCAAAAACAAGAAACCCTCTGCAAAAGGACAGTTGGCCAGACAAGTGGATCTGCATCCCAAATACCTGGCGTACGCCATACTTTTACTGGCGTATAAGTGTCCTTCACCTTCTGGCGTACAGAGCCACAAACATGCCGTACGCCAGTACAGTTCACCAGAAACCAGTTTGTAGCAGCTACTGCCTTTGCATGGTCGTTTTCAGTTCCGGGGCTTGCCTTGTCCTATTCTTGGTTTTTGCAAGTCATAAAGGGTATGTGGGGCTATGTCGAAGCATCGGATGTCAAACGTCGTGCTTAACGAAGATTTTGGACCCCCGGCGGCCCGTTTCAAGCTAAAATCAAGAATACGGGAGGTCACAATCCGTTTCAGGACTTTTTGCCGAGTTTTGTTATATCGTACACGTTACATAGGACTTATGTGACTGTGCGGGGGTGTTGGTTTCAGTCCGGGACCATATCGAGTCATCTTTTGCATCTTATGTTCATTTTTGCGACATTTTTGGCTTTTTATCGGTATTTTCTTCGTACCGGGGTGTATTTGCCAGTTCTGTCAATCCATACAAGTCAGTATACACCTATGTTGTCTTTTCAAAGGGTCAGTTTCCTTCGCTCAGAAGAATTTCAGATTTTGGCTCGTTAACGCCCAAATTTCCCGTATCCTCCACGTGCCTGGGTTATGTGTTGTATCCTAGGACTTTTCTGTCCCTCTTTCTACGAGCTAAGTCAATCGTGCACATATATAAGTGTCTTTTGTCGATTCAAAACATTCATTAATGCATTTTAGATATTAGTGGAGGGTTTATTCTTTTCCTTTGCCAAATCTCATCAAAAAAGGGGAGATCGATAAACAGAAAATGCAGATATTATATACTACTACCATGTCAACGTTCAAAAGCAAAAGGGTGGAAACTTATCAAGACGGCACAACGGCCCAAGCAAAACCAAAATATACTAAGGCAGACAGGCCTTATACCAAGTATCAAGTATCTAATGTGTCATCAAAATCAAAAGGTAGCAAAGTAGACAAGGCTCGGTGATAGCCCTCAGTCGTCAAAGAGGTCCTCGAGATCATCGTCATCGTCGGCATCCTCCATCTCTCGAGGGTCCATCCGGAACCTAGGATCGCTAGTGGAGTCAGAGCCGCTGTTGAAGGATGACTGCTCCTCTTCTTCCTCTCTTCTCCTTTTCTGCTGTGGTCCTTCAGCAGGCCTCTTCTTTGCAGGCCTTTTCCCTAGTTCCCGGCGGAACAGCGGCTTGTCGCTAGTGGAGACGATATCCACTCCTCTCTGTGTGCGCTCCGCTCGCCGTGAAAATGCTCGGCGTCGCCTTCTTCTGTGGCGGAGGCCGCACGCTTTTCCTTCTAGGAGCCACCCTAGCCTGTCCCTGCATTGCATTTAGCTTTTTAGCATTTATTGTACATATTGCATATATATTGAAATGCTAAAAGTAGGACATGTTCTGTCAAAAGTCAAAGGCCAAAGTCAAACCTGAGGCTGCACAGCAGGAGCTGGAGCTGGAGGTGGGTAACGCAGCCACAACTGGGCGCTGCTCGCTATTCTATGAAATTCCTTCTCCATAGCCTTCAACAAGCGCACTGCCTCTCGCACCCACTCCATCGGGGCCTGTGTTACAGTTTTGTCAAAATCAGAACGCAAGCCAGATATACATGCCAAATGTGAAGTAAGGAAAGTACAGAGGATGAAAGAGTATCGTACCAGTCTTGTGATCTTCACTGGCTCTGTCCTGGCGGGCTTAAACTGAACTATGGCCTCCTCTCCTTGGGCATCTCGCACCTCCAGCATCCAAGAAAGTCAAGGAAGGCTCGTCGCTGTAGCGTATCCGCTCCTCTCCCTCCAGCGAGCAGTCTTGCTGCTCTAGCCACGCCTCTCCTCTCCAGCCTCCAAAGCCTCGCTCTCCATGGCTATGTGCTCCATCACCCCGAGTGGTCTCGCCAAGTACTGCCTCTGGTAAATAGCATAGTTTCGCTCAGGCCTCAAGAAAGCGGTAAAGTCTGTCGGGATGGTAAAGCGCTGCAGGTCAGCCAAGGTGTATTGGTCTGTGTGTGAAGCACGAGGTGGAAGTGGCCCGGGCATGACAAACTCAGACAATTCAAGCGACTGCCGTGTCACTCGGTCACCCAAGTACCACTGCCACCCGAAAGCTGACTCAAGCAGCACGCGGCTTGCGGCTATAACTCTGCTCTGCGCAAGGTACTCAGGTTCGGTCTCGGTATTTCTCCATGGATCCCACTCCACCTGCAAGGAAAGCAACAATCAGCCAACAAACAGTCGATCAGCGATGGCATAGAAGCAATTCAAAGGCAGTGATAGTTAACAAGAGGCTATGTTGTACCTGAGTACCCGACAACTCCTCGAGGTACACCCTGAAGGCAGGGAGGCTCCTTCTCGACTTCTTCTTGCCCCTATACAGCGGTCGCCATATCAGAGCATGTGGAAGCATCTTCAAGTCCGGACATTTGTTCTCCGGAGGGTACATCTTCAGCACCTTGTAGGCCCATAGCTGCAAGTTTCAAACAATCAAAGCGTCAATACAATAGTCATACGTCAAAAGGAAGGGAAGTACTCGGAAATTAAAATCACAAGTTAGTTTTCTTACCTCCCACACCCTCCAGTAGCCGGCAATCGCTTTCTTTCCTTGTGAGAACTCGCCCATGAAACTGTAGCAGGTCCCTAGAGCAGCTCCTCCCCAATCATATCTGGTGGCCATGCGCAAGTCATAAAGGGCCGGCAAGTAAGTCAAGTGCACCGTGGCCCACTTGTTGCGGTACAGCATGGCCTCGAACAAGTACAACAAATAGGCCCTCGCCGTCTGCTCCTTTTCCTGCTCTGTGGCTAGGGCCCTATCTTTCAAATACCAGTGGAATTGGTCATGGGGAACTATCTTTGAACTACCCTCTAGTACCCGTCCCAAAAACCACGTCAATGCCGCCCGGTCACCATGAATCCCCGAGTCAAACGGGATAGGCTCTCCTCCCACTCTCAGGCCAGTCAAAGCTGCAAAATTTGCTGGAGTCACGGTCATCTCCCCGATCGGAAAGTGGAAGGTGTTAGACGAGTCCCACCACCTCTCGGCCAACGCTGTGAGCAGAGCATGGTCGCTCTTTGTCACCGCCAAAGTAAGAATGAATGACCTAAACCCTGCAGCATCAACCAGAGCCCTGACCCGCTCAGGCAGCTCTCTGTACAACTCAAGCGAACTAGCAGGACCGCCGTGCCCTCGTGTGCTGGCTGCTCCTCTCTGCATGACACAAAGGTAAAAACAAGAAAGGAGTTCATCAGTACGCGCGATTCAAGTGTAAGCAGGCAGTCGAATCAAGAATTCTAAGGTAATCTCACAAGTCAATGCAATTCAACCAAGTTAATGATATCTTGCAAACCGGTTTGAGGGCATAACAACATTTCACAGTCGATTCAAGCTTTTCAGTTATTATAAACAAGGTTGAATCAAGGCATAGGCATAACATCGGTCGATTCACGTATCTAAGGCATTCTGTTTAGTCGATTACCTTCTCAAGAAACATTGTTCAGTCGAATCAAGCAAGTATGGCATTTTATTAGTCGAATTCAAGCTCCGTAGTCACAACTATCAGTCGAGGCAACCTACGGTCGATCCAAGTTCCCTATCAACATATCAAGTTCAAATTACTCTTTGGTTCAAGTTCATTATCGAGGTTCTAAGCGTCTACAGTCAAATTCAATGGCTTTTCGAGGGTTCTATCCGTCGGCTCAAGTTTAAGGTGAAAGTGCCACTGTGTTATCAAGGTTGATCAAGGTTCAAAGTGCAAAAGAACATATGCAGCAAGATGAATGCAGATACGATAATATGGAATTGAAAGCTGAAAGCAAGTTCGAGGGAGTACCTGCGCCCAAGCCACGGACAAGTGCCTCTCGGGGTCTCTCAGAACGAGCTTTGCATCATAGTCTTCGCGGCGGGGGACGTAGTTCTCAAACCCGGACGGTACAAACAAGTGTGGCTCCAGTGGAGCATAGGCCTCTGCCACAAACGCCACACGATTTGCAGCCCGTAAAGACTCTGCCAGCGTCACCGCACGCTCACGAGCCCGGCCCTCCTCCTTTTGAGCCTGCTCGGCCGTCTCGGTCTCTCACACGAAGGCCTCTGCCCCAACTCTAGCTCCCTCAGCTCTCAGGCGTTCCTCCTCCTGAGCCCACTCTATTTGCATTTGCCTATCCTCTTGGGCTGCTACCACTGCTGCTACCACCCCCGGATTCTCCCGGAGCAGCCGACCAAGTTCCTCTTCGGACACAAACTCTGTAAAGTCTCCCCGTGTAATGGGTATATGCGCCGAGGACCCTACTGCTGGCCTAAACTCAGCCATCCCTCCGCGTACCCCTTCGAAAACCTCCTCCGCGGATGCGAGACCCTTACCTCTTGCCGGATCCCTCAGTAACGCCTCCTGCCAGTCACCATCGCCGCTACCACTGCCACCGGCCTCGGATAAGCCCGTACCTGTCACAACCAAGACTTCTACACCGCTCCGATAATCTAATCGACTCACCCGTGGGCCCCCTGCCTCGATGATGGCCGGCGTACGCTCCACCGTTCCTGGCGTACGCCGCCCGTCGCCCTTGCCTTCCCTTACTGCATGGCCACCATCACCGCCGTCGCTGCCTGAAACCTTTGCACTGATGATTGACGACACACCTAGGATTGACTGATCGACGGTTTGAGACCCCAAAATCTCGATTTCAACCCTTCGTTGGCTTTCCTCCTCTCTGACACCGCCATTGCCGCTGCCGCTGCCAGACTCTGCCATGGATGAGTGTGGGTAGGTGGGTCTAGGAAGAAGACGAGAGATTTTTTGAGAGATTGAGGGTTTTAAGAGATCTTGAGAGTGATTGGGAGTTTGAGAACCGACGTATGGCAATTTTGAACTTCTGCAGAAGTTTATACGAAGTGGGAAGGTGCTGGGCCGGGTCTGGGCTTGTAACGACCCTGATTTTCGGTTAGTGAAAATTTCGTTAAATATTTGAATTTTATTTTTTAATACTCTTGTGGTTTGTCAAAATTACATTTTTGCCCTTAAACTTTCGTTTCTTGGCTTTAACCCTAATTGGCAAGCCTAGTTAGTTTCTAACCGACTTGTTGGAGAAACCGAGCTAGCAAGCTATCTAGTTATTTTTCCCTAACCGCAAAATGACCGTTTTGCCCTTCGTAAACCTTTTGAACCTTTTTAAACCCTAGACAAAGAATTGAATATTCTTTTTCTTTTAATTATTTTGGTTTTATTCTTTGTCCATTGGACAAAAATTGTTAGGGAAACTATTATCCATTGGATAATAGAACCCCAATTGTTTATATTAAAAGTATACTTGGCTAAGTACTTTTATCTTTTAAAAAATGGACATTTTTGATTAGTTTACTATATAATTACCCTAGCAACTATTATCCATTGGATAATAGAAGTTAGGGATTTTATTACCCATTGGGTAAAAGCTTAGTCTTTCAAAGTACCATGGGGTTTTATTAAATTAAACCTTTCTTTTAAACCATGTGACAAGGTACATAATAGTTTATTAGTAGCCTTTAAACCCTAGGATTCTCTAAGTACCTATTATTTTCTTTCTTGCATTATATATATATATATGTGTGTGTGTGTGTGTGTGTATGCTTGTACTATGCAAGAGAGGAGAGAGGGGAGAGAGAGGAGTGAGGCCGAGAGAGAGAGGGGAGAGAGAGAGAGGAAATTTCGGCCAAGGAGGGAGGGAGAGAGAGAGAGAGAGGAAGGAAGGAAGAAGAAGATAGGATTGTACCTTCTTGATCTTCTTTGTACTTCATATCCTTAGGAAATATTCTCCTAGCCAAAAATCTATCTTCTCCTTGTCCTTTCTTGGATGGTTTCACACTAGAATCTTGTACAACTACCAATAGTTTAATCTTGTTCACACCTCCTTGCCCACCAAGTCTTGCAAGAATCAAATCCTAGCCATGCAAGCCTAAGGTTAGGCCTTGATCTTTCTAGTTGGCATGCCATGTGTCAACATGAGGCTTAGAGAGAGAGAGGGGGGGGGGCCGGCCTTGAAAAGAGGAGAGAGAGCCAACCTTTGCCTATAAATAGAAGGCCATTCCAAGCATTTCAACTCACCCCTTGAAGCTTTGCTCTTCCTTCTCTCTAGAAATCTCGGATTCCAGTTCCAGGCAGCCTACTGCCCTTCGAAAATCCCCAGTTTTCTCTTACTTAGAATAGTTTTTAGAACCAACTTCCTTCGGGAAAGTTATAGAAAATTTCAAGAGCTTCAAGTTAGGCTCAAGAACCACCGCAATCGGTCAAGAAATGACCAAGATATTGGCATCCGAAGTTCAGTAAAATCTCGGATTCCCAATTTCCAGACAGCTTACTGTCTCTTCCTTTATCACCGTTTTTCTCCAACCTAAGATCGTTTCTAGGATCAACTTTCTTCACGAAAGTTGTAGAGAATTTCTTGAGCTTCGATTTGGACCCAAGAAAAAGCATATTCGGCCAAAGATTGACCGAGTTACTGCCGTCCGAAGTTCGGTCCAGATTCACCACCCGCAGAATTTTTCCAACTAGCTTATTCAGCCCCGACTAGTTTCGGATCAAGGTAGTTAAATCCTTACCACTTTTCCTATGTTCGAGTAGTTTAATCTTACTACTTTGAAACTCTACTTTTATGTGTCGTATCAATCGTATGTTGTTTAGAAGATACTTTGATCATAGATAAGGTTATCTTTTATGCATATTGTACTTTCAAGATGTTTCAAGCATGCTATGTGACTTAGAGTTGGATGATCTTGTTGTGTCAATTTCAATGCTTCGATTGAATGCATGTTGGTATGTAAAGTCTTACACCGCGGAGTCTTGCATGAGATCGAGACACGAAAACCGAGAAAGTAGAAACATGGCACCTAGGGTGTGGTTAATGAAAGGAAAAAGTATTTCGAGGATAGAAATATTTTGAAACTACATAATGACCGGTTTTGGTGGCATTATGTGTGTGTGTGTGTTCCAATGGGAATCCAGAATAACGGATCCATTGTGAGGTTGTGTGTGTTCCCATGGGATCCCGGACCGGCGGAACCATGGTGAGGTATAGCTTGGTTATCCGTGGAGAGAAGCCAATGCAATGTGTGCCAATGGGAATCCGGCGCGGCGGAACCATTGTGAGGATACTCGGGAACCCGGCGCGGCGGAACCGAGGTTGGGTGTGTAGCTTAGTTATCTGCGGTATGGAGCCAATGCAAATGTTTTTGAAAGGATGATTTGTAAGTGGAAAATGTTGACACAGTCTACGACGAGTCGCGTAGGAGAAATACGAGAAATCTTGGACACCAACGTTAGTTAGTGAATGTGGATGTGTTATCATCGTTAGTATGATTTCTATGATCTCTTGTTGGTAAGCTATGGGTTAGCGGGTATGGGATTATTCTATTGAGCGTTGTAGCTCATGGTGTTACCCTTTTGGTGACCCTGGCATATTATATCGGTGGCGACGCTGGTATAATGTGTCAGACCTCATAGACGAACAGGGCGAGATCTTCACCTTGGAGGCGTACGGAGCCGAGGAGCTGGCCAGGATGGAGGATCAGGCGGAGCTGTAGATAAGAACCATAGTTTCCCTTCCTTTTGTAATAAAAGTACTCCTGTGGGGGTTATGTTGTAATAAAGAGCTAGACTTTATTTTGAAATTTCAATAAAATGTTTTATTTAACGTACCCAAAATTCGGGGCGTTACAAGGCTGGATCTGGGCTCGGGCTGACCAAGATTCCTGGCGTACGCCAGTTTTGTGATACCGTACGCCACTATCATTTGGGTCGCGGGCCCAAGTCGCTTTTGAAGTCAAAATTCATTCTCGACATGAAAGCCCAGGTGGCCCAATGTTTATATTGATACCCAAGCAGAGGCCCCATACGATCTATCCGTCCAATTTTCAAATCAGCGACGATCTATCTGTCCAAATTTCAAATCAACGACAATCTATCCGTCCAAATTTCAAATCAACGACGATCCATCCGTCCAATTTTGAAATCAACGACGATCAATTTTCAAATCAACGACGATCCATCCGTCCAAATTTCAAATCAACGACGATCTATCCATCCAATTTTCAAATCAACGACGATCTATCCATCCAAATTTCAAATCAATGACGATCTATCCGTCCAAATCATCTTCTTTCCCAACAGAGTCAATGCTTTTGTAGAGGATTATTCCCCAGGGGAGTTCGCTTTCTACGGTAGCCTGTACTGCCCTTCCAATACAATCAAGCAGCGGTCCATCCGTCTATAGTACCCCCAGCAACGGCGATTTTTCTCAAATGATCTGCTTGGCTGAGCTAAACCGATCAGGTTCTTTAAAGTTCATCTTGTCTTTGACCTGTATTTTCTACTCTAGGCAGCCTAGAGGAGGGGTGTCTAGAAAACCTTTGACGTTACTTGTACCAAATTAGTGGTGCTCCAAGTGCCGTCAAAGGGGGGCTACTGTAGACACCCATTCTGAACTATCCGGATAAACCTATTTACGGTCTTTTGTTGCCCCAATGATGATTAAGGTCGAGAATATTCCAAGGTCGATGGCAGGTTTTGAGCTTTGAGCTTTGGACATTCCTCATTCAAACCCTTTCGAAATCCATTTCAAACCCTTCACACCAGATGGCCCCAGCAAAACCCTACTTGCTTACGCCAGTGTTGTCTTGGCGTGCGCTGGTGAACTGCCACGTGTCAGTCATCAACCGTTGACCCAGTTGTCACTGGCACACGCAGCTCAAACCATGGCATATGCCGGTCAAAGCTAGTCAAATCTTCACTTTTCTGTCACTTGATCGAGACTTTTGCGGCTCCCCAGTACAGGGAATAGTCCCCCTGATGATTATATTCTACAGGGACGTCCCCCTCTCTCTCCTACATCCCCCATCACCTAGTCCCATGCATTTAATGCATGGGAGGCTCCCTTCTAAACTCAACCAGCCCTCTAACCCAATTGATCAACTCCCTCTCAGTCTCCCCTTTGGCTATAAGTACCCCCCTTGCATTCATTTGCAAGGGTTAACCACATTAAAAGCTCTAAGCTCTCTTCTCTCTCTTGTTGGCTCCTTGCTCACTTCTTTCATCCATCGAAAGAGTAGTAAAGAGACATCCTCCCACACACCTTACACACTCATTCTCTCAGTATCCATCTCTCAAACATCAAGTTGAAGGCTCAAACCATTCATCGATCTCCAAACCAAAGGTATACCACCTTTGTGTGGCTTTCTGTCTTGACCAGAGGGGAGCCAGTAGGGTCCAGGCTGGTAATCAATACCAATCCTGGCCTTAAAGCTGGCGAGTAATAACAATCGTGTGAGATGAGCAACGGCGCACGCCAGTACCATCATGCCGTATGCCAATAATGGCAGCACGTGCACCATTGGCGTGGGGATCGTTGGTCACCTGTTCCTTACTTATATTTTCTTTCGTCACCTTATTGCATGCTAAAACTAGTCTATTGCTTTCTGTACTTTAGAACTGCTTAGCTGTAACTTTCTATACTTGCTTTTATCTACTTTAGAAGGCCTCTGGGATCTTTCTGGTCATATTCCAAAGCCTAGATGATGCAAAGCCAAGCACTGGACAGGAGGTAAAACTTGCATACGGTCTCTTATGACTGGCGTACGGCAGTGGTACCAAGATCCAGTGGTTGGCCCTTGCATCTAGCTTAGTCTTGGCCTCTTTTCATGTCCCCACACTGTTTATGGAGTATTCTATTCCTTTTCATGGCTTGGAGCCATTGTATTTGCTTGTAACTGTATAATGTGCTGCTATTAAACTGCGTGGTTTGTCCTGGGTGTGCGCTGGTCCACTCCAGAGCCCAGAGGGTTGCAAACAAAGACTGTGAGCTTATGATAAGTGAAGTACGCCAGTCAAGAAGTGGCATGCGTAGGTCATAGTAGTATGCGGTGGCCCAGCCAGTACATACTGGTGTGATATCTGCTCACATCTCTTCAGATGAGTGTACTCCAACTTATACAAACTGCTCTCAGTGCTTGTTCTCAATCTATATTCATTTATTGTCGTCAAGGCATCATCCATTACATTTTGTCACATAACTATAACTTGTCATAGTTTTAATTCCCGTTAACTATTCCCCCGCCCTAACTGGCTAAAAAAATGATCAATGAGAGAAAAATGCAAAAGCTTTACAAAATGCCTGAGTAGAGACCGATCTCCGAATTGGGCGAGAGGGGTGCCATAAACCCTTCCTCTCTCGTAACCTGGCTCCCGAACCTCAGATATCGAAGGTGACGACGGTCCAGTCTACAAGCCTTTTCAAAATCAAACAAATGTAGCAAGCGTTTTCGAGTTCGGTTCCTTGGGTGTTCTCATCGCTAAAACCGAGTGGCGACTCTGAATCGAAGTGCTTCACCACGCTTTTAAAAGAGGGTCGCACCCGATTTTTGAGAACGAAATTGAAAATTTTGGGACGTGTGCCCACATAGGTCAAAGGCCAAATATTACCATTCTGTCTCAAAATGGTAAACTATCACATATGCAAACAATATAAAAATATAAATAATAAGGAAACACAAGATAAAAGAATCTAACTATTAGGGCCAAAGATGCAATTCTTGAGCAGCAAAGAATCCTTCCAAACTTGAAATTCTTAAGCAATAAGGAGTCCTTTCAAACTTGAAATCCTTAAGCAATCCTTCCAAACTTGAAATCCTTCAGCTATACTTGTGTGGAAGAATAAGATACTTTGAATCAATCAAGGAAACCAAAATCCAACCGTGCTTAGGCAAGAAAATTCGGATTTGACATATTCTCGCATAAACTGCACTGCCTTTAGTATTTTGGCTATATCTTCCTCATCCGACCTCTAATTGAAGTGATTCAAATTTGGTTGGATTTGAAATTCAATTATCTAAAACTTTTGTGAAGAACAGATTTTCTAATTCCAATGTTTACTGGGTCAAAATAGCCCTGCAATTAGACCCTACGAATCAAGAAAAAATCTGTTGCAAGCCGAACAACTTGTATCTTTTGTATCTACCATCTTCGATCCCTGAATAACCATCAAATGCTATTACAATCGAAGAAACATACAAACATTTATCTTATGCCTAGCCTCCATCGGAGTTCACATGCTACGTTAATTATTACGACCACGAAAAATAATTGTGACACCCAATAAATAACATATGCTACGTTAATTATTATAACCACAAAAAATAATCGTTGTACCCAATAAATAACAATAACCACGAAAAAATTATCATGGGATCCAATCAAATAAAATCAACAAAAATCATGTGACCATAATAGCTGGGTAAGAACGCTGCAAAACAGGATTAGCACAACTCTACGTTCTACCCTCTATAATCGATAGACAACATGGCCTGTTTAATACATACCTGTGATTACAACCTGGCTCTGATACCACTGTTGGGAAACCGATTCCCCATGACCCAGAATGACGCGTACAGACTAGACAGCAAAAATTGTAAAACCCTATATAGCGGAATTAGGGTTCTACCTCAACTCCCCACGATCGACAAGAACACTGATTGAACTTGTTATAGCACGCCTTGATATAAACCACGAATACTGCTCGACTGTACCTTATGATATTCTATCGTATTCCCTGCATGTCTAAAACACGAACCGAGTGTGGACTCTTTCTTGATCTTAGTTGCTTTCTCTAAACCTGCCTCTATTTTGTGAATAATAGAAAAACATCTATCTGACCTAGATAGCATAACGTGTATATATAGGGCTACGATAGGAACCTAAGGACTAATAAGTTTGGGCTCCCAGTGTAAATAAGAAAACCTAATCCCACCAGGATTCTATTTCTTATTTTACTAATTATAATTCACCACACTATAGAATTATAATTGCACTCATGTCCTTATTAATCTCTCCACGTTAAGATTACAGATACCCGTTGATTAAAATAAATTACTAACACTTAGGGCTTGATTACAGAAGATTGGGGCTTGATTACGGTTCGATTTGAAGGTCTCTCTCTTTGAATCTGTGTTTTTTGCTTTTTCAAGTTAGGGGTTTTCGAGAGAATGAGTATTGGAGAAGTATGTTTACAAAAAAAACCCCTACATTCGAATACTTGCTGCGTTTTTAGTTTGGAATACTTGCTGCATTTTTTGAAAAAATGGGTATTTTACAATTCAATGTGACAAACCCTAGTTTCTTCGTTCATCGAACACATGCCAGATTACAAAAAAAAAAAAAATACAGATTTCAACCCAAAAATATAGATTTTGTAATCTCGGGTTTGAAATTTTTTTTTTTTGTAATGTCTAGTTCGATTCAAAAATTAGGTGGTAATCATTTTCTGGTTCTTTTGGGTTCTTTTTTCTCTCTGCTGTTTCCAAGGATGAGGCATGCGTGTTTTTTTCAGTTTTACCGAACAAAATTTATGGAATTGTTATGGAGGAATTCAGAAATTTTCTGAAGAGTGGTTCTATCGTCCTTTTTGAATCCTTTGCTAGACACATGCTCACAGGTAGGGTTGTCGATTGGCATTCACGATACTTTCGGTCATTTTCTAAATCTTTTCCCTTAACAAATCGTAATTGGCTTCATATGTAGTGGGGTCTGATATGCGAACAAGATGTATACTTGCAGAATTATTTGTCTCCGGGGACCTACTTACACTCATTGAGGATTTCCTTATAAACAGAAGAATTCTGGTGTATAGTCATGTTTCTTTTCATTCATTAACCCTTTGTGGTTCAATAGTTGACACCTTTCTGCACCAAAAAGAAGTGCAACTGTCATAGAAATGGCTCTAACGCATCTGCTACTAGCGGGGAGCATTGTGCTCTGGTTTATTTTTTTGTATTGTTGAAAGTTAGTGGAAATTTTGTTAAGAAGGTGCAATCTGGAATTTGGAAAACAATGGAGTAGAATCTGGTTTATTTTGTATTTCTTGAATGTTAGTGAATTGTGTGGTTGAATGTCTAGGATTACTAATTAATCTGAAAATATGGCTTAATGGTCGTAATCTAGATAAGATTGGTACGTGGTTTAATTTGGCAACTATATTGAGTGTTATTGGGAAGGCCAAAACCAAGAGGCCATAGCTGGGTAACACTGTCCATGTTTACAATGCACTGATGGGTGTTTATGCTCAGACTGGTTGGTTCACTAATTAATTTGGAAAATTAGTTGTAGCCGACAAGGGAAAATCTGGAAAATAGGGGAGGAGAGAAGGTGTAATCTGGAATGAAGGTTACTAATCGCACGCTCCTGTCAGCGCCCGACCCCACCCCCCCCGTGCGCTCTCTCTCTCTCCAGCAGTCCCCCTCTCTCTCTCTTTTGATTTTTTTAATAAAATTTTAAATGTTAATAACTTTTTTTTCATGTATTTTTTTTAAAAATTAAATATTTTTAAAATTTACGCAACGAAACCTATCAAATGAGCCTAATATTGATGGAGAAATAATGTTAAACGGAAAAATTATATTTTTTTCGTAGTTTAAACTGTCTAACGAGATTAAAAAATGTGTTTCAAATTTAAATCCATTTGAACCGGTGGAAAGGGAAAAAAATTTCTGATCATTTTAGTTATGACCATTTAGGAAGTAATCTTTTTGTTTATAACTTTTGGTAGGAAAATCCAATAACGTTCATTCTTGTTGGAGAAGTTTTATTTTTTCTTATATTTTCATAATATGTAATAATTTCGGAACTTTCCGACATTGGTTTTTTTTCCTTTTCCTAGTAAGGCTAGGGTTTGCATCGTATTTAAGGAGTTATAAGCCTTAGGGCTGGACAGTTTTTGATTATTATTGATTGACAAAGTATCGAGAGAGAGTTTCATAAAAGAACATTATGGATCAATACAATTTTTTATTTTCAGATAATTGGTTAGTTGGGAACGATATTGCGAATGATATTCCTTGTGGGGAGAGCAGCTCCTACGTTGGGCGTGATTACACAGCGAAATTTACGATTGACCAGGTTAGTTATTACTGTTGTTATAGATATTTGAAACGAGAGCTGTCATGCTAGATTGGGTGCGGAGAGTTGGTAAGGAAAATGGTTTTGTGATTGTCATTAGTAAATCTGCTAGTATAAAGGGCAACAAGATGCCGAAGTGCATTCTTATTTGTGAAAGGGGAGGATTGTACAAATTGCCACTGGAAGGGCGTTCAATGCAAAGGAATACTGGAACTAAAAAATGTGATTGCCCGTTTAAGCTGCGAGGTGCACCACAACCTCCAGACGGTATCATGTGGAGTTTGAAGGTTGTTAAAGGTTTTCATAACCATGAACTAGCTGAAAGTTTTGAGGGACATGAGTACCCGTCAAGGCTGGCCCCAATCCAGCAGCAATTAGTTCGTGACATGTCTAGCAGCACCGCGCCTCAAGAAATTCTTAGTTTCATGAAATAAGACTCGTCAATTAGTAAATGAATCAGGAGTATTTGCAATATGAAGGCACTATATAAGAAAGAGCAACGGGGGAATCTATCTCCTATTGGGTACATTTTGAAAGAATTAAGCAAAAAAAATATATTTATGACTATTTTATAAATGAACACACCAACGAAATCATAGATATTCTTTGGGTTCATCCTAAAAGCCTAGAGCTATCTGTCAATTTTTCGTCCATGTTGATTATTGATGCGACGTACAAGAGTTATCTGTCAATTTTCTGCGCATGCGAGGCTCAAATGATACTTGGGAGATACCATGTCATCGCTTCAAACATCTTTTCAGAAAATAAAAAAGATGTTGATCAGTGAGTTCGGGGATATTCAGGGGTCGTTCTAGAAATCTCTCAACATTCCACGATACATACATCTACATGAAAGCATTTATAGTGAAATCAGAGGTCGCATTTCATTACAGGCAATGGACTTGATCCATAAGCAGGCACAATGCACTGCTAACGAAGCCGGCCTTTGCTTTTGTAAGATCAAAAGGACACACGGATTGCCATGCTTTCACGATATTGCACTTTACCGTTCTGTGGACAGACCAATTCCGCTAAGCTCTATCCACCCTCATTGGAGTACGTTGTTCATGCACACACAAAGGCATACTGACGAGGGAGCACGATCCGACAGGGCAGCTCAGCTTATTGAAAGATTAAATGAAATGGATTCCGACAGTCGAGAGACTATGATGGAGAGGTTTCTCGATATGGCGGATCCATCTTGTTGCACAGTTTGAACCCCAGCATACAACACAGAACATAGGGGTCGACCTACAGGCAGAGATGAGCAGAATAAAGGTCACATACCTTCCTTCACAGTATCCACTTCAGAATCTAGGGCCTCACGTATTCCAACATCGCGAAGGAGCAATGGGAGAGATCATCTCGTTGAGAAATTTCCTCAGCAGTATCAGCATTATATTTCCCACTATGTTGACGTTCGACCCAACGGTCATTGTGGCTTCAAGGCGTTAGCCGCGCAATTCTATGGTGCTGAAGATGAATGAGCTCAAGCACAACGTGACCTTATCGAAGAGAGATTGAACAAAATTGGGTCCTGTAGGACCTGCTTTATCCATAACGTAATTATGTATCCCAGGTGTTACAAAGACTTCGTTGCTTCCAGCCATCGGCACCAAAGGATCATTGGATGGATTCTATATCATTGGGACTTGTTATCGCATCAACGTACAACGTTGTACTGCATACATTCGATATGATTGCTTCGAGTTGTTTCACTCACTTGCCGTTGAGCTCCCATCCAATTTCATTCGCAACGCGCACACATGTAGCTGTTGGCTGTGTTAATGGCAGTCACTTCGTGCAAGTTTTCCTATGCTGTCATTACCCTGTACCACCCACTACAACAAAAATGAGAATAAGCGACGAAATTGCTTGTGAGGAAAATAGATTTCGTCTCCAATTGTGCCTATTTGTGAGGATTTTTTTTTTCGTCACCAATTAAGAGGACAGACAAATTTAAGGTGAGGAAATTTTATTTTGTCACCAAAAATAGTTAATTAGTGAGGAAAATATAAATTTCGTCACCTAAAGGATTGACAAAATAAATATAAGGTGATGAAATATTTATTTCGTCACTAATCTGTTACCTTCATAATCTGCACAGATGTTTACAACCAATACATGACAAATTAGTTCCTCACAAAAGGCAAGGGTTTTGGTGAGAAATTTTTATTGTCGTCGTTGAGGGGTAATTTTGGCGGGTGAAAAGGGGTGCCGAAAATTTTAGGTGTTGATCCCAAAATTTTAGTGAAAGCCCTTTTTAATTCTAATTTTTTACACCCCTCTTATTTCTCTCACAAACCCCATCACCGTCTCTCACACCGAGCCCCACTCCATCTCTGCAACTCCATCGCTCACACCGCTTCCCTCTTTTCTCCTCTATGGATTCCCTTCATTGCTTCCTCCCCCCCCCCCCCCCCCCCAACACCCCCCCGACTCTCTCTATTTTTCTTGATTACGTTCCCATTTTTTTACTTTGGAGTGTTTTTAAAGCCCTAGATTTGTATTCCCGAGTAGATCCTGTAAGCCGCCCTCGATTTCTTCATAAAGTCATTGTAACCTATTCTATGTTTGCTATATAGATTTCCCATATTGTGATTAGTTTATTCTGTAATCAAGATTTGTTGGTTTTTTTAATCTAATTTGTTCCTTTTGTGTGCCGACACAATGAGATTATTTAGCATTTCTTTATTCTGATACTCGTACCCTTACGTCTTATGCCTAGTTTTTTTAATGGAGCTAACTTCAATTTTTTTTTTGAACGTTTTATATTCTTCAAGTCAAACATGATTCTAGATAATAGAGGAGGAATAAGGGTGGGGCTATGGCTGCTTGGAGGCTGTTTTGGGACTGGTTTTAGAGATGATTTTAGACTTGATTTCATCTGGTTTTAGGATTTTTTTTGTAGGGTCTTAGGGGTTTTTTTTTTCCCCCTTCATGTAGGCATTTTTCTTTGGACTATGTTCTTTTCTTACCCTCATAACTTGAGAGAGTACGTATTGGTAATTAGCAATCTATATAGAGGAGAGGGGTTAGGAGTAATAGGGATAGCCTATATAGGGTAGAGGGAATTGTCCTTAATTGGACAAAGAAATTCTAAATTTTCACCATTAACACAGACCATTCATGTGTTTTAAACAGAATTCAGCGGGTTCAATCGAACATCCTTCGTACTTAAAACTTCATAGGTACAGCTCATATTTTTGGAAACTAGGGGTTCAGCTGAACCCTCTTATTATATGGTACAGCAGCTACCGCCACCAAGCTTGTACATAGGAATCGCTGAAACAAGAATAGCCATTGAGGTATAGAAATATGTTGGGACTAAACAATCCTTCGAAATAAAAGTTGTCGTGAGGATTGGAAGGCATACTAAATCTTAACCAAAGTGATGTAGATGACCTTTTGACCAATAGGTGTTTAATGTAGTATTTACATGTTTGCTTTTTTACTTTAAGAGGTAGTAGAAGACGGTGATTCTTCCACATGCACACATATTCAGAACTTTTAAGCTTGAAGTATGCATTTTACCTAATGTATTGTGTTGCTTTGTGCATAGCTAATTGTGAAGAGTATTCATGCTAATAGAGAGTTTTTTTGTCAATGCACAATTGTATTGACTTTCCTGGCATTCTCTTTCTTTCTTTTTGGGTAAAATCGCTTGAAATAAAAAGAGGCTAATCGAATGTACAGCCTACTCGTGGCATACCCCAGGAGGAGAAAAAAACAAAGATTAAAAAAAATGATCTAAGCCAAGTGGCTACATTGATTTACGTCTAAAGTTACATTGAACATCCACATGTTTCAATTCCATCTAAGAGATGGAAGAGAAACACATGGCATTGAACATTGAAAATTGAAAACTGGCCCGAATTGCATAACAAACTCAACGGCATAGCACGGTTTTAGTCAACAGTGTAGCTTTTAGTTAGCAGCATGAAAGGCCACCATGAGAGGGTGGTTAACACTATAGCTAACAGGATTATAGGCATCTGGTGACTATTAACAGCAGTAGACTAACTGCCACACATCAAGAAGCAGCAGGTATAGCAGTAGCAACTAACAACTTCACCATGACAAACTTTGTCAACTAGCTGGAGACAACCAGTAGCAGTAGTAGAGAGCAGCAGAACAGCAGCTACTTGCTACCATGATAGCAGCAAACAGCAGCTGCAGCAACCCATATAATGAGAACCAGAACAACAGCAGCAGCTGGACTTACCGAACTACAACAGCAGCAGCAAGGCAGTTAAGCATTTACAAACTGTGCTGGAAACAGCAGCAGCAAGGCACACAGAGATCTATCATGGACACAGTTTGAAACTCAAAAGAGAATGTAGGAAGCTATGGACAAGCCCCTAGAAAAGCTTAAAACAGCCCGAGAGACAACCCCCCAAGGGTAGGTACAAAACATAGGGACTGACCAAGCTCCCAAGCTGGACAATTACAACATAAACACCTTATACAACTTTATGAAGGCATAAAACAGTCCAGCACTCTAAATGGTCGAACAAAGTAGCTGCTCAGCCTAAGAGGAATAGGACAGCAGAAATACAGCCCACTCTAGACATTGCTGGACTGCCGTAGAATTACAAGGCTTTTGTGAACTAGAATAAAGCATACATAACAGAACAGAATGAGTAACAGAATAGCAGTCTCTTTCTTTCTACTGGAGAATGTGAAAAGGAGAGAGATTCCCAGCATTCAGTCAAGTTTAAGAATATATGTGTCTAAGATGTTTGACATAATGTTCTATTTGGTTTTGATGTTCATTAATTTGGAAGTCTATGGATTATGGAGGTTTCTTAACTTCATTAGTTGCTTTCCATATGGCGCTTTAAGCTTTTCCCTTGCTTCCGAATTTTACGCCATTGTATACTTAGTCACAGTCAAACTAAATACTTTCATTAATCAAATTACTCTAAAATTATTAGATTGAACTTTGTACTTTGCCTTAGCTTCGTAAGTAGGTCTACTCTAATATTTTTGTTTATTCAAATCTATCCAATCCGAAGACCTCATTCATAGTAAGCAACTTAATTACTATGTGATGCATGACATGACATTAATTTGATTACTTAAAATGTACTTGCATTTGCTATCAGACATGGACAAAAATTGGATGAAAACGGGCGTGACAGCAGATGGAAGAATTAGTCAACTGTATTATAATGGTGTTACTTTGTTTATTCAATTTGCAAGAGCAGTTGTTGATGCACAAGGTAATATTCTGTGTCCTTGTCTAAAGTGTTTAAACTTTTACCGAAAAAGTCCAGAAGATGTGCGAATTCATTTGCTTCAGCATGGGATTATGCAAAGTTACACCATTTGGAATGAGCATGGAGAAACCCGTGAATCAAATGATGCTCGGCGTCATGAAATGAGAGATGGTGATCTAGGTGGTATTGATGCGTTGGTGGAAGATCGAATAAGAGGGGAACCAATAGATACAGCCCAACATCACGAGGAAGTCCAGAACTTTGATAAACTTTTGAATGATGCCCAACGTGAGATATACCCAGGGAGCAAAGATTATAATCTATTGAAGTTTGTTATTGAGGTATTTAATATGAAGGTAATGAACCATTGGACCAATAAATCGCTTGATATGTTCTTGAAATTCCAGATTAAACTTTTACCAGAAGGTAATTTAGTTCCCAAGAACACATACGAGGCAAGGAAGATATTGTCGGGCTTAGGATTGTCATACGAGCTCATTGATGCCTGCATAAATGATTGTATACTCTTTTGGAAGTAAAATGTAGCACTGGATAGATGTCCAAAGTGCAATGTGTTGAGGTACAAGATCAATTGTACTAGGGGAAAGAAGATTGGGCGTAAGATTTTGCGTTACTTCCCTTTGACACCGAGATTAAAACGGTTGTTCATGTCTAGAGCGATAGCCAAGGCCATGAGATGGCACATGAATAATCCTACTGATGGTGAGGAATCCGGGCATCCAGCCCACAGTGATGAGTGGAAGGAGTTTGATGTTAAGCATCCTGAGTTCGCTTGTGAGGCTCGCAATGTGAGACTAGGAATAGCAACTGATGGGTTCAACCCTTTTGGTAACATGAGCAACTCTTATAGCATGTGGCCTGTCATTCTTATTCCCTACAACCTACCACCATGGTTGGTTATGAAAGATTCGTTCTTCGTGCTAACATTGCTTATTCCAGGGGATAAACAACCCGGGATTGATATCAATGTTTATTTGAGACCTTTGGTTGATGAGTTGAAGGAGTTGTGGCACACTGGTACATTAACTTACGATGCAGCGAGTTGTGAGTGGTTCCAAATGCGTGCAGCTTTTTGGTGGACACTACATGATTGGCCAGCATTGGGTGACATCTCAGGGTGGAGAACAAAGGGCCATTATTCTTGTTATACTTGCAACGATGAACCATATTTTGAGTCATTGAGAAGTAAGACTGCGTACACAAATCATCGAGCCTACTTGCCTGAAGATCATGCAGAACGGAGAAAGAGGTTGGCCTTTAATGGTAAGCCTGAGAATCGGAAGAGGTCTTTAGAGTTGCCGGTGGAAAAGATACGAGAGCAGTTGAACAATGTAAGTGAGGTCATCTTGGGAAAGAATCCAGCCAATAAGAAAAGGAAACGTCACAAACCGAACCGGACAAAGAGAAGTATTTTGTATGAACTAACATATGTGGAGGATAGGAAACTTCTACACAACATTGATGTCATGCATTGTGAGAAAAATTTTACTGAAAATATTGTTGGAACAATGTTGGGCATTGATGGAAAGAACAAGGACACAGACAAGGCACGAAAGGATTTGGAAGATAAGGGCATACGAAAAGATCTGTGGTTGACACAACGTCCTGATGGATCGTATGTCAAGCCTTGTGCGAGCTTTGTGCTAACCCTTAAAGAGAGGGAGGCTTTCTTTGAATTTTTGAAATCGGTCAAGTATCCAAATGGCTACGCAGCAAACATATCAAGGTCCGTAAGTTCAACTAATGGTAGACTAACTGGCCTAAAAAGTCATGACTACCATATACTTATACAACAGATTCTTCCAATTGGGATGCGTGGTTTTGTGGATAAGGAAATTAGTACAACATTATTTGAGTTGGGTAGTTTCTTCCAAGACCTCTATTCTAAGACATTGAGGCGCAGTGAATTGGAGAAATTAGAAGAATGTATAGTGCTCATACTATGTAAGCTTGAAAAGATCTTTCCTCCAGCCTTCTTTGACGTGATGGTCCACTTAGCTGTTCACCTACCACGTGAGGCCATACTTGGAGGACCAGTACATTATCGGTGGATGTACCCAATAGAAAGGTAATTGTAAGAAACATAATTATTGATTGAAAAAGGTCATTGTTTTACATGTGTAATCTTACTCTTAACTGGTCTTGGTCTTGAAGGTTCCTTGGAACTCTGAAACAATTTGTTTCTAATCGAGCTCGACCAGAAGGTTCAATTGCAGAGGCTTACATTGTCAAGGAGTGCATTACTTTTTGCTCGATGTATCTTGATGAGGTTGAAACCGTGCATAATCGACCTCAACAAAATGAAGACTTTGGCGAACGTCGTAAAGGCTACACAGTATTCACAGAGACAGCTCGTCCTTTTGGGCTAGTCACAAGCAATGGCGAGATGTCACAAGAACTCCGTGACATAGCCCATTGGTTCATTTTGTTAAACAACCCTGAGATAGAGGAGTATCTAGAGTACGTAGTTGACTTTTTTAAGTGGCTTTGACGACAATAATAGTATTTCGGCTATTAATGACATTCTTTTTTGAATAGGGGACACAAAAATCTGTTGCATGTTCCAAATGGACAAAACATAACCAATGTGCAACGAAAAGTCTTTCCCAAGTGGTTCAAAGAGAAAGTAAGATACTTCGAATTCTTTTAGAGATGCTAGTCATTAGTATTAAATGAACCATAACTTAAATTTACCTAGCATAACTAACTTTTTCATGGTTATATATACTATTTTAGGTAAATCGGTTGAGGGCTAACAAGTCAACAGAGGCGACCGATGAACTATGGTCATTAGCAAATGGTCCCAATTTGCTAGTGAAGGAGTACTACGGTTGCATAACTAATGGGTTTAGGTTCCGTACGAGAGAAGTAGATGACCGCCGTAGGAGTCAAAATAGTGGTGTGCTTGCTCATGGAGACCACGAGGGGAAGATGCACAACTATTATGGTCACATGATCAAAGTTTGGGAATTCGAGTACATGTGTGAGAATACAGTCCTTTTGTTTCAATGTGAGTGGTACAACACCGGCAACATAGGTCGAAATGGCACTATACGAACTGATAAATATTGCACAAGCATTAATGTCAAGAGTCGGTGGTGTCAATCTGACCCATTCATCTTGCCTAGCCAAGCAAAGCAATTTTTCTACCTAAATGATACAAAATGGGGCGAACCTTGGCAAGTTGTGTAGTTGGTCAAGCAAAGGGGTGTGTTTGATGTACCAAAGGTGGGAGATGGTGAACCACTAGATCCTCCAGAATGTACCGACGCCTTCCAACAAGAAAGTATGACCTCAGGAGTGCCAATTGACATTGAAGGTAATATTCGGTTCCGTAGGGAAGACGCTGAAGTTGAGGTTATTGCAGGAGTTGGGGCATTACATGAAACAATAGAAAACCTAACAGATGACGAAGTTGATGAAGAGCTTGAAATAA
The DNA here is from genome assembly GCA_014282245.1 of Rhododendron simsii. Taxonomy (NCBI): domain Eukaryota; kingdom Viridiplantae; phylum Streptophyta; class Magnoliopsida; order Ericales; family Ericaceae; genus Rhododendron; species Rhododendron simsii. The sequence continues at coordinate 14,335,623 of CM024961.1, forward strand.
TAGGAGAGGATATAAATGACGAAGCTGGTGAAGACCATGAAATATCCGATGCTGATATGGATGCTGATATGGATTATGATGTGTAGTTCTTTTTTTGGGTGGATATATGTACTTCTTCTAAGCATTGTATGTGGATCCTTGTATGTATTTTACACGTGCTTAGTTTTTGACGTTATGGGTTTGCATTAGATATTTTGTTTTACGCTGCTCTTAATCTGCATTAGTTTAAAACAATGTTGTTTATGTATAGTTCATCGTCACGCAAAAAAGTCCAGAGGAGAAAAAGTGCCTACCAACAAAAAACAAGAAAAAGTAATGCTCCAGCCTAATTTTCTAGCAAGTCATTACAAGACACATTATGAGAGGATAAGAGATGAGAAAATAAAGAGGAACAAAAAGGTATTGGAATCTCTTGGGGTTAAGAAAATTGCAACATCTATGATGGGATCGGCTCGGTTCCAGTGTGCAAATGATAATGGGAAGCGTGGTAGGGCTGATCAGGTTGATGACCCTGACTATGTACTATCAAATGATGAGGATGGTCATGGCTATAACAGTGAGTCTGATGACTCTTTCGACCAAGAGGTAATAATGTATCTTTTTTTAATCTTTTCTTCTCGTACTTTTTCTATTGTCTTCTCGTATGAATGAAGTGCAATATGTGTTAATGCTGGTACATTTTGTATTATATTATTATAGGACATAGAGATACCACTAGGTGGTCTACCAGCACAATCGCATACAGTGCCACAATGTGATGCAACTTCGATCTCTGAAAGGGTCACCCGATCAACACCACATCCCAGCATGGAAAGCCAGGCCTCACTACAGGCCATTGCTCAGCCACAAAATGAGGTGCTACCTGAGAACAATGGCGGTGAGTAATGTAATATATGGTATATTTTTACAGTTACATTATCTTGTTTTATGTAGTTTAAATAAAATTATGACTGGTACACTTTTTGTGGAAAAAATACAATTGACTGATAACCTTATGAAAAAGAAAAAGTAATGTGATAGCTGGCTGTGTATCAAGGGTTTCATTCTTTGATTGTTTCTATGCATGGCTGTGATAGCTTGGTGGGCATTTGTAATGTGATGTCCCCAGAGGTTTGTGCTCAGGACACCTATTCACCTACGATTACTTTAACTTCTTGTCAATTCCATTGTTAGCATATATGTGCTTGTGTGCTATTGGAAAGTGCATATGCTTGTGTCCCAAGTATATGATACTTCAATGTGCTGAATTTTTCTGCTAATACTGTGTATATTAGCTGTTCTGGCAGCTGTTATTATAACTGGTTTCATTGAGCATACTCAGATCAACTGGTTTTTGCTTGGCTGCTTTGAATGACTCTAGCTGTACATAGCTGTTTTCTTTTGATAGCTTTTATATTCTTGCTGCCAGAAGAAGTGTGGCTGCGTTGTGCCTGCCTGTCATGTCTGCCACTGCTCTTTGCTTACTGCTCTTTGCTGTACATGGCTATTTGCTTTTATATTCTGATGCTTACTGCTGTTGCTACTGCTGTTTGCTGCTGAAATAACAATAGTTAGTTATTTGCTGCTGTTGATGTTCCATCCATTTGCAAATGGACTGTCCGAACTGCTACCAGCTATCACTTACTACCATGTACTACCATCTCTTTTGTAAATGCTTAAGAGGATTAGGATACAAATAGTGTCCCTTACTGCTAGTTTGTCATAGTGAAGTCACTGAGTTTTGGTTACTGTTTTCTATTATGGCTGCTGTTTTCCAAGCCAAGGCAAAATGCAGTTTCCTATAGCTGCTGCTGCTGCTCTGTTGTGTGAAGCCTACTACTACAGCTGTTCTGTCAAACCAGCAGGAGTGCTGCCAAAAAAAAACTAATTTTGTTGACTTACCAACTCATTAGTATGTCTTTGTGACAGAAATCAATAGACCAACCCGTGGACCTACGCGAGGCATTCAGGCTCAGCGACTCATTGACAAACAAGGAAAGCTTCCAGTTCCCATTCCACAACTATTCCGTGCGTCTGTAGGAAAGCATGCTGCTCAATTAGCCTCAAGGATTGGTGTCGAGGTTCGCACACATGTGATAGACGTTGGCGTCCCTAGGTGGAAGGCAGTAGATGAGAGTGTGAAAGTGCCTATACTTCAGCGCATAATGGTAAACTCTGAGTATTTCCAGCAGTTAATCTTTCATTTGTAGCTACTCTTAGTTTGAGCTTCTAATAGGGTGTAGTGTACCAAAGTTACAAGGTTTCTAAATTTATTCACGGCCTATCTTTTGTTTCATGATTTAGTTTGAGCTTTTAATGGGGTATAGTACTATACAAATGAAGGCTTGTACACGATTTTTTTACAATAGCACAAACTCGCTGCTGTCAACCTAGAGTAGTTCTTAGTTTACAAATAAGGTATTATGTCACACCCCACCCCAGGCCAGCACTCAAATGAATCAAACACTCACCTCGTACTCCAAAAGAAAGTACAACTATGGTTTCGGTGCTCCTTGATTCGCCGACTCGTCACCTATCCATAAGCCAAATATTTTAGTATAGAAATACTTGAAAGGCTTGATAAATGCATTAACAATATGTTGCATGAATTCAACTACATAAAAAATGCCGAACACAAGTAAATTCACCAATTCTCACTCCAAAGCCAAAGATCTCATAAACACACTATATAGCAGAACCACCAAACGAATTCTGACTATAGTATTCTACAGGTTTAGAGTTAGATTCCGAGACTACAACCATTAGAAAGTACACTCTCAGAACATCAATCTCGGTATAAAATTTGCCCTAAACAGAGTCCGAATGACCAAGATACGCTCAAATGAAGTTACACATCTAAAACAGAAATCACAGTTCCAGCAGAACAGCCTGCGATCGAATGCTCATTAAAAATCACATACTCAATCTTTTCCAATAATTCCAACACCAAAACATCACCAATTGATCAATGTTTAAAAGTCATGAGAACCCATGTCCACCCAGCATGCTTAAACTTGAGGAATTCCATGAAGAACACAAGCCAAAAGCTGTCCAGAATTTCAGAAGTACCAAAACCTGAACTTTAATTTCAAAACTGCTAGAATCGAGAAATAACCACGACACAACCCATACATATTCAGGAAGATACACGAGTCTAGTTTTTGAATCAAGAAACGGTGCGTAAAACTGATACCCAAGCTAGGAGATATGTCCGTTTTTCCAACACGTGTCTGTGCTGCCAGCACAGACGCAAAACATACACCAGTTCAATTCATGATTTTTATCTTTTTCCACACTTCTCAGAAAATTCTGAAATTTTTACAGCATAAACTACACACACAGAGGCATCTACAGTAAAATTACCATAAAATAACATGGTCAGCGTGTCGATGAGAAAAATTCGTCAAAACAGGACAGATTCAGCTTGGTTCAAACACAGTTATGCATATTCATAGCATACACGAATTTTCTGGAATAAAACTCAACTCCAACATCAAAAACCCCCTCCCATGGCTTCAATTTAGAGCATATAAGATATAGAACACGAAACCTAACATGGGAGATATGAAATTCAGCGCTTAAGGAGTGAAAATTACCTAATTTAGCTTCAATTCAACCAACCCTAATTTTCTTCTTCTTTACCTTATTCCTTGTTCTTCCCCACCGCTACTCTCTCTCTCTCTCTCTCTCTCTCTCTCTACGTTGGAACAACTCCCCTGATGGGTTTTTTTTTCCTTTGTTTTAAAAGATACACACACACACGGCACACATGCACAATTCAAAAAAAAACGCACTCTAGCCCCTTTAGGTTATTAAATATGACACAAGAGCACCCCATAAATTAAGGGTGTTACATATTAATTCTGTAAATTAGGATCAAGTTATTGCTAAAATTATCAAATATTGCAAGATAAGTTTGACTTGCAAGGAGATCCAGTCGATGTTAAAAAGGCAGTGGCAACACAATGTGGACGGAGGTTGAGCAATCACAACTTCGTTTTGCCCAAAAAGTACAAGAAACTTAAAGAAACGAGGGGGGAAGAGTATGCTAGAAACAACCCACCAGCTAGTGTCAATCTAGAGCAGTGGACGAGCTTAGTCACTAAGAAGTGGACTGTTCTAAAATGGCTGGTAATCTCGTTCACCAGAGAAATAGTCATGGTTCTTCTTATAGCATGTTGCTTTTGGATTTTATTGAAAAAACCACATCCTAAACTTGAAAACCTTATAGTTTTCTCTGTTTGTTTGTGTTCTTGTAGGAGCGATCAGAAAAAAACACCTCAAATAGGTTTGATTTTCTCCACTTTTCTAATGCTGCTTTTGCTACTGTCTTTTTGCCTTTTTTTTTGCCCTTGTGCCTATTGTTGTTGATTCTGGGAGCTCTTTGTAGTGCCCCTTAAGTTTAGGATTGTTTAGGCTTGCTTTGGATATTGTTTTTTGTGGCATCTTCTATTTATTTCAACCCTTCTAAGAAATTGAAAGAAGTCCCATGGAGATGGACTCCATTTTCCAAGCACTTCACCAACTTCCATCCCTTAGTTGAAAAGATCATAGCATATAGATCACCACAGGGCCAGGAAACAGATTGATCATAGCATTATGATTGTTTTCATGGCTAGTGATGCCTTAGTTTGCAACTGTTTTATGGCTCTCATCTTTGGGTTGATTCTGTCATGGATTAGGGCCATTAGGCCTTCATCGTGGCTTTCATCCATGTATGTTCACAACTGTAGGATTATTAGCTTGAGTTTTTCAGGTGGTATGTTTTCATTAGAAGCCAACCGTGAAATCTATACTTTGTTTGAATATATACTGGTGCAAGTTACGGTCAGTTCTGCTTCTGTAATATACCCAGTTCTGCTTTGGTTCTGGACACTTGAATAATGTACCCAGCTTCTGGATTTTGCTTAACACACTTGCTGCATACTCTGTCCAGGTTATGAAGCACAAAAATCAGCAATTTGGTTCAACAAAAACATGCATTTTTTGTTCAAATCTGGGCTTGAAATCTGCAGTTTTCAGTGCACTTTGGTTGACACAGTTACTGTATACTGAGTGCATGTTATGAATCACAAAAACAAGCACTTTGGTTCAACAAAAACATTCATTTTTGGTTCAAATCTGGGTTGGAAATTTGTAGTTTTCACTGCACTGAAAGTGCACTTTGGTTGACACACTTGCTGCATATTGGGTAGTTGCAAAGGAAGAACAAGCCACGAGAGAGAGAGAGAGAGAGAGAGAGAGAGATTTGGGTTTCCTTTACTCTGTTTTTCCTGGCAAGTTATGCATAGAATGGGTGTATTATGTATATTCCACATTTGGAGGGAAACAGAGGTGTAGTTGGCGCCAATGGGTTGTGAGACTTGGAATGTCTATTTTGCCCCTGTCTTATGGGTTGGGATCTCACTTGATAAGCACATGAGGTTCTTTTCCGTCCAAATGCTGAGCCTAGTTATGTAGTGGATCACATAGGTAACGGAGAGATAGTTGAGGGGATGAAATCGCCAAATTAATAGTTTAGGGACGAAGTAGAGAAAAGTTGCATAGTTTAAGGGATAAAAGAAAAAAAAAACTCTGTTAGCTTTCATCCATAGATTATGGCTGTTTACGAGACTCATCTTGGCCTGTGTGGTTTGAGTTCTCAATTGGAGTATGTTCGAACTATATATAAGCAGGAACATGAACGCCCAAGTCCAACCGCAATTCTAGTCGTCTCATTGGTGCAAGTGTTTGCTTGGACGTGTAGAGTTTGAGGGAAATATCTAGTGGCAGACTTGTATACTAGTAGTAAATGCGGTCTTCTGTACGTGATGTCATTTGGTCATAGCTAGCTGGGGTGTCATTGATACTTCTATTTGCTCTCTCTTTAAGCTAATTGACGAATTATTGGATCATCTTCTTTTTGAGCACGCCTTTTCTAAGCAAGTCTAGAACGTTGTTGCTCAGTTGAGATATATCCCTGCTACTCCTACTCTTTACTTCCAGAAAGTTGCTTGTGGTCCTGTTCCAATTTCGAAAAGAGAGATTCACCCAATACTCTTAGAAGGCTTGCTCTAGATGCTATGGTCTGTTTCACTTGGGAAGAAAGGACCAACAGAATTTCAAGGGCATTCTAAGGTTTTTTTGCTCTGTTTTATTTGAGGTTTTTCCTCTTGGGCATAACTAGACCAATTTCTGACTTCACTATTGACGTAGAGTGAAGTTCACTTTAACTCAGTGAACTTAAGTCCAAACAATGTACTTATGAAAAAACATAATGTTAGGTATTTGAACTACATTCATAATGCTAGGAAACACTTCATTCATTCACATAGAACAACATGACAGATAGCTACTAGGCTTTTGGACTGGATGTGCCATTTTCAGTACATAGGTGCTTCTTGTGGCAATGCTAGGAATTTGCCATACTAGATTCTATATCTTCTTCTCTTCGTAACTCCTTTTTCTATTTTATCGATATATGTTTCTTTTGCCTATATAAAAAAACAAAAAACAGGTCTTGGTCTAAGACAAAACATAGATGTGGATCAAAGTCACTCCCAGTTAGGGTTGCCGCTGCGGTGAGTTTTCCATTATATTGGCCTTCACTTTTTTTAAAAATATGAACATGCTTTATTAACTCATTTGATGAGAAAATAATATATCAGATGCACGATAATGGAGGTCTTGTGCCTGCGGTAACAGAGATGTACAAATCCACCCACTTCAATGAGGACACGCAAAAATGGATCTCTTTAGAATCCAAAGTTCTCTATGTACGTGTATCAAGTACTTTTGTGGTGTAGTCTGCTAAATTATTAGAACTTGTCTCTACTAAATGACAGGATAAGATGGTACAAATAGAGATTGAACATAATGTGCAGGATGGTGCAATCCCGATTACGCAAGAGGAGCTCTTCGTTAAAGGTCTCAAGGCAAGGTCAGGCTATGTGAAGGGACTTGGCATTAGGCCTTCCTCCTCTATTAGGACTGTGAACGGGGAGTATGTAACACACCTTGGGGAAAGGTGCAAGAGCAAGCTGAGAAAATTCAAAAGCAAGCTGAGAAAATTCAAGAGCAAGCGGAAGGAATTGAAGCAGCAAACAATGCAGTCCCCCTCTCTCTCTCTTTTGATTTTTTTAATAAATTTTAAATGTTAACAACTTTTTTTTCACGTATTTTTTTTAAAAAAATTAAATATTTTTGAAATCTACTCAACGAAACTTATCAAACGAGCCTAATATTGATGGAGAAATAATGTAAAACGGAAAAATTATATTTTTTCGTAGTTTAAACTGTCTAACGAGGTTAAAAAATGTGCTTCAAATTTAAATCCATTTGAACCGGTGGAAAGAGAATTTTTTTTTTTGATCATTTTAGTTATGACCATTTAGGAAGTACTCATAATCTTTTTGTTTATAACTTTTGATAGGAAAGTCCAATAACATTCGTTCTTGCTGGAGAAGTTTTATTTTTACTTATATTTTCTGAATATGTAATAATTTCGGAACTTTCCGACATTGGTTTTTTTTTCCTTTTCCTAGTAGGGTTAGGGTTTGCATCGTATTTAAGGAGTTATAAGCCTTAGGACTGAACAGTTTTTGATTATTATTGATTAACAAAGTGTCTAGAAAGAGTTTCATTAAAGAACATTATGGATCAATACAATTTTTTATTTTCGGATAATTGGTCAGTTGGGAACGATATTGCGAATGATATTCCTTGTGGGGAGAGCGGCTCCTACGTTGAGTGTAATTACACAGCGAAATTTACGACTGATCAGGTTAGTTATTACTGTTGTTATAGATATTTGAAACGAGAGCTGTCATGCTAGATTGGGTGCGGAGAGTTGGTAAGGAAAATGGTTTTGTGATTGTCATTAGTAAATCTGCTAGTATAAAGGGCAACAAGATGCCGAAGTGCATTCTTATTTGTGAAAGGGGAGGATTGTACAAATGCCACTGGAAGGGCGTTCAATGCAAAGGAATACTGGAACTAAAAAATGTGATTGCCCGTTTAAGCTGCGAGGTGCACCACAACCTCCAGACGGTATCATGTGGAGTTTGAAGGTTGTTAAAGGTTTTCATAACCATGAACTAGCTGAAAGTTTTGAGGGACATGAGTACCCGTCAAGGCTGGCCCCAATCCAGCAGCAATTAGTTCGTGACATGTCTAGCAGCACCGCGCCTCAAGAAATTCTTAGTTTCATGAAATAAGACTCGTCAATTAGTAAATGAATCAGGAGTATTTGCAATATGAAGGCACTATATAAGAAAGAGCAACGGGGGAATCTATCTCCTATTGGGTACATTTTGAAAGAATTAAGCAAAAAAAATATATTTATGACTATTTTATAAATGAACACACCAACGAAATCATAGATATTCTTTGGGTTCATCCTAAAAGCCTAGAGCTATCTGTCAATTTTTCGTCCATGTTGATTATTGATGCGACGTACAAGAGTTATCTGTCAATTTTCTGCGCATGCGAGGCTCAAATGATACTTGGGAGATACCATGTCATCGCTTCAAACATCTTTTCAGAAAATAAAAAAGATGTTGATCAGTGAGTTCGGGGATATTCAGGGGTCGTTCTAGAAATCTCTCAACATTCCACGATACATACATCTACATGAAAGCATTTATAGTGAAATCAGAGGTCGCATTTCATTACAGGCAATGGACTTGATCCATAAGCAGGCACAATGCACTGCTAACGAAGCCGGCCTTTGCTTTTGTAAGATCAAAAGGACACACGGATTGCCATGCTTTCACGATATTGCACTTTACCGTTCTGTGGACAGACCAATTCCGCTAAGCTCTATCCACCCTCATTGGAGTACGTTGTTCATGCACACACAAAGGCATACTGACGAGGGAGCACGATCCGACAGGGCAGCTCAGCTTATTGAAAGATTAAATGAAATGGATTCCGACAGTCGAGAGACTATGATGGAGAGGTTTCTCGATATGGCGGATCCATCTTGTTGCACAGTTTGAACCCCAGCATACAACACAGAACATAGGGGTCGACCTACAGGCAGAGATGAGCAGAATAAAGGTCACATACCTTCCTTCACAGTATCCACTTCAGAATCTAGGGCCTCACGTATTCCAACATCGCGAAGGAGCAATGGGAGAGATCATCTCGTTGAGAAATTTCCTCAGCAGTATCAGCATTATATTTCCCACTATGTTGACGTTCGACCCAACGGTCATTGTGGCTTCAAGGCGTTAGCCGCGCAATTCTATGGTGCTGAAGATGAATGAGCTCAAGCACAACGTGACCTTATCGAAGAGAGATTGAACAAAATTGGGTCCTGTAGGACCTGCTTTATCCATAACGTAATTATGTATCCCAGGTGTTACAAAGACTTCGTTGCTTCCAGCCATCGGCACCAAAGGATCATTGGATGGATTCTATATCATTGGGACTTGTTATCGCATCAACGTACAACGTTGTACTGCATACATTCGATATGATTGCTTCGAGTTGTTTCACTCACTTGCCGTTGAGCTCCCATCCAATTTCATTCGCAACGCGCACACATGTAGCTGTTGGCTGTGTTAATGGCAGTCACTTCGTGCAAGTTTTCCTATGCTGTCATTACCCTGTACCACCCACTACAACAAAAATGAGAATAAGCGACGAAATTGCTTGTGAGGAAAATAGATTTCGTCTCCAATTGTGCCTATTTGTGAGGATTTTTTTTTTCGTCACCAATTAAGAGGACAGACAAATTTAAGGTGAGGAAATTTTATTTTGTCACCAAAAATAGTTAATTAGTGAGGAAAATATAAATTTCGTCACCTAAAGGATTGACAAAATAAATATAAGGTGATGAAATATTTATTTCGTCACTAATCTGTTACCTTCATAATCTGCACAGATGTTTACAACCAATACATGACAAATTAGTTCCTCACAAAAGGCAAGGGTTTTGGTGAGAAATTTTTATTGTCATCGTTGAGGGGTAATTTTGGCGGGTGAAAAGGGGCGCCGAAAATTTTAGGTGTTGATCCCAAAATTTTAGTGAAAGCCCTTTTTAATTCTAATTTTTTACACCCCTCTTATTTCTCTCACAAACCCCATCACCGTCTCTCACACCGAGCCCCACTCCATCTCTGCAACTCCATCGCTCACACCGCTTCCCTCTTTTCTCCTCTATGGATTCCCTTCATTGCTTCCTCCGCCCCCCCCCCCCCCCCAACACCCCCCCGACTCTCTCTATTTTTCTTGATTACGTTCCCATTTTTTTACTTTGGAGTGTTTTTAAAGCCCTAGATTTGTATTCCCGAGTAGATCCTGTAAGCCACCCTCGATTTCTTCATAAAGTCATTGTAACCTATTCTATGTTTGCTATATAGATTTCCCATATTGTGATTAGTTTATTCTGTAATCAAGATTTGTTGGTTTTTTTAATCTAATTTGTTCCTTTTGTGTGCCGACACAATGAGATTATTTAGCATTTCTTTATTCTGATACTCGTACCCTTACGTCTTATGCCTAGTTTTTTTAATGGAGCTAACTTCAATTTTTTTTTTGAACGTTTTATATTCTTCAAGTCAAACATGATTCTAGATAATAGAGGAGGAATAAGGGTGGGGCTATGGCTGCTTGGAGGCTGTTTTGGGACTGGTTTTAGAGATGATTTTAGACTTGATTTCATCTGGTTTTAGGATTTTTTTTGTAGGGTCTTAGGGGTTTTTTTTTTCCCCCTTCATGTAGGCATTTTTCTTTGGACTATGTTCTTTTCTTACCCCCATAACTTGAGAGAGTACGTATTGGTAATTAGCAATCTATATAGAGGAGAGGGGTTAGGAGTAATAGGGATAGCCTATATAGGGTAGAGGGAATTGTCCTTAATTGGACAAAGAAATTCTAAATTTTCACCATTAACACAGACCATTCATGTGTTTTAAACAGAATTCAGCGGGTTCAATCGAACATCCTTCGTACTTAAAACTTCATAGGTACTGCTCATATTTTTGGAAACTAGGGGTTCAGCTGAACCCTCTTATTATATGGTACAGCAGCTACCGCCACCAAGCTTGTACATAGGAATCGCTGAAACAAGAATAGCCATTGAGGTATAGAAATATGTTGGGACTAAACAATCCTTCGAAATAAAAGTTGTCGTGAGGATTGGAAGGCATACTAAATCTTAACCAAAGTGATGTAGATGACCTTTTGACCAATAGGTGTTTAATGTAGTATTTACAGGTGGAAAGAGTTTATTTTTCTGATCATTTTATCCTAAATAGCCATAATTAAATTTTGACTCTAGAGCTCTCGTTGATTAACCCTAAGAGATATTTGATTCTACGACTTTCTTAGGTTTCATCAACGAGAGCCCTATAGTCAAAATGTAACTATGACCATTTAAGGTAAAATGATTAGAAAACTAAAATCTTTCCAACGGTTCAAACGGATTGAAATTTGGAACACTTAATTTTTTAACCTTTTTAGACAGTTTAAACTACCACAAAAATATAATTTTTCCGTTTTACATTATTTCACCATCAATATTAGGCTCATTTGATAGGTTTCGTTGAGTAGATTTCAAAAATTTTAAATTTATTATTAAAAAATAGGTGAAAAAAAAGTTATTAGTATTTACAATTTTATAGAAAAATAAAATAAGAGAGAGAAATGGGGCAGAGAGAGAGAGAGCAAGTTGATGGGGGTAAAACGGGGAATGTCCTGTGACGGTGTCAGACCCCTCTGACATGGGGGGGGGGGGGGGGGGGGGGGGGGGGAATTAACAGCTCTCATCTGGAATACAGGGGAAATGGAAATAGGTTTTTAGCACTCTGAATCTGCACTTTGAAACTTTCTAATGGCGTATTTTTTTGCCAAAACCATGGCCAACATAACAGAAGCAAGTTTCATCACCTTATAACAACGGAAATATGAAACAAATTTTACAAACCCAAAAAGCTAGAATCAGATCTGTAGCTTTTTTTTTTTCTTCGAGGAAACGGAAACATGATTGATTATATATATAAGAACCACTAACGCATTACAGACTTAGCAAGATTATGGGCAATTCTTACAACATTCCTAGGAACGTTAGGTCCCGTTCAATTGCCAAGAAAATACAAGAAATGATGGACAAATCAACTTTTCCATGACTTTTGTAGTGTTCAGTTGGCAGGAAAGTAGTGGAAAACATATTTTTACGTTTTCTTGCAAGATTTACTTTCTTGCAAAAGTGATCCGGCCAAAAATATAGAATTTTGCGTCACGAGAAAAGTTTTCTCCATTGTGTGGCCAAAAAATTGGCGGGTAAGAGAAAAAGTGAATGACGCTAATACCAAAAAAAATACGAATTAGGTTCTTAGAAAGACACTTTGAGATTTACGTGAGCAACAACAATTTCGACTACTATGGTGCTTTCTGAGATAATTGTTGTGGAAAAAGATTGGTAGTTTATTTTTTTTGGAAGTATTTATTTATCTTGTCATTAGTCTTCAATTTTATTTTGTACTAACTAATTTTCAGTGAGTTTTTGCATCGGCAACTAATCAAGCACTGTTGTTTAATATTTATTTATTTAGTTATCATCTGCTTATTTTTTAAACTTCATTTGTATGGTTGATTATCAGAGAATGTCAATTTAAATGGGGGATTTGCATGAGCATTTACAATTTAGCAAATTGAATAGGGAATTGCAAGTCGATTTTTTCATTTCATGTTATGGCTTTGCATTAGATAAAATATATTTTTCGTATGTGTTTATTTTTGAAATATGATAGCTTATTATTTAGCTCTCAAAGTTACTTTTATTTAAAATTAGCCATGGGAATAAAAATAAAGAAGTTTCTCATAAGTGTCTTTTCCCGGCAAATGAACTACTAAACTTTAGTTTCCTTGAAAAAAAAAATTTGTCAAGTGAACACTCATAGGAAAATAGATTTCTTTTTCCTTTATTCCACTTTACTTAACTTTTCCGGAGAATAACTTTCCGGTACAACATTCCTAGCAACTGAACGGAGCCTTAGTGATTGCCACATAATCAAATTCCTGCACCAAATCTAGAATATCCCTAGGTACAGGTTTAACAAAAATATCAACATGCTCCATACTCCGCAAAACCTGAACCAGCACTAAGCAGTCCGTTAGCACTTTCAATTTGTTGAATCCTTTCCCATGAGCCCAGTGCAAAGCATTAAGAAAAGCCACAGTTTCCACCATCGATATCTTCCACACACTACAAGGTAAGATATTCACTACGCCAAATTTCAGTATTAGCGGCATGAGAAGACTGCCGTTAATAGTCCCAAAACCGCCGGTAATACTCAAAACCGCCGGTAATATTTCAAAAACAACCGAAAATAAACCGCCGGGAATACAATCGTCGGATAAACAAAAGCGGCATTAGAAAACCGCCGGTAATTCTAAAAACGGCGGTAGAGAACCGCCGGTTATAATACCGCCGGCAATAAAATCGGTGGTTAATTTTTTTGCTTTGAATCGAACCCGGAACCTCCAAATCCTATAGTGCGCGTGCTACCAACTGGGCTAAGTCACATATCACGTCATATAGGATAAATGATAATATTTATATTATACAGGTCGGTTTTATTATAAACGGCGGTAATAAACTGCCGGTATTAAAAAAACGGTATATTCTATTATTTCCAGAGGTATTTTAAAAAACCGCAGGTAAAAGTTTGTAAAAACGGCATTTTTAAAAAAACCGCCGTTTTAGGTAGTTATTCCTGGCGGTTTTACTAATACCGGTAAAAATAGCTTTTAACGGCAGTTTTTTTTACTGCCGGTAATAATACCGCTAGTAAAAGCAATATTTGGCGTAGTGATTTGAGAAGAATTAGGAGATGATTCACATGGTTGAGATGGTAATTGTGAGACTACGTTGATATCTTCCAAACACTACATTCTAAAAACCAATAGACAAAACGCACTCAAATTCAGTCAATCAAAATTGGTTTAGTACGATTTCACTGTAAGGTTACTTAATTTAGTTTATGGCTTTTCCTCATGACTTTTACAAAAAAATTCAGTCAATCAATACTTAATGCAAAAAATATTTTCCTCATGACTTTTACAAGAAGGTTTCTTGATTTAGTTATGAAAAATAGAAAAGATAGGAGACTTACTGTTTGGAAGTCACTTATAGTAAGCAAAAGAACAATGTTCCATCTAAAAGCAAACTATGACCAAAGAAACCTCGAAAACCCCCATTTAGCACTCACTCAAGACTATGTATGGGTTGAAATCGAACTAGAGATTACCAAAATCTATATTTTTGGGTCAATATCTGTATTTTTTTCGTAATCTGGCATGTGTTTGATGAACGAAGAAACTAGGGTTTGTCATATTGAATTGTAAAATACCCATTTTCTCGAAAAATGCAGCAAGTATTTGAAACAAAAAACGCAGCAAGTATTTGAATCTAGGTTTTTTTTTTTTGTAAACATACTTCTCCAATACCCATTCTCTCGAAAACCCCTAAATTGTAAAAAAATACCACAGATTCGAAGAGGGAGAGAGAGAGAGAGAGAGAGAGAGAGCACTTCAAATCGAGCCCCAATCTTTTGTAATGGAGCCCTAAGAACGCAGATTATCAAGCATATGGGTTGGTTAGGGGAAAATTGAGCCCTAACTTCTGTAGTGGAGTGGGTTAGGGGAAAATAGAGAGAGAGAGAGAGAGAGAGAGAGAGAGAGAGAGAGAGAGCTCTGTTCGTTGGTTCGAGTCCTAAATCTTGTTTGAAGCCCTAACTCACAGAAAATACAGAGATCAGTCAATTGAGAGAGAGAGAGAGAGAGAGAGAGAGAGAGAGCGCTTCAAATCGAGCCCCAACCTTTTGTAATCGAGCCCTAAGAACGAAGATTATCAAACATGTGGGTTGGTTAGGGGAAAATTGAGCCCTAACTTCTGTAGTGGAGTGGGTTAGGGGAAAATCGAGAGAGAGAGAGAGAGAGAGCTCTGTTCGTTGGTTCGAGTCCTAAATCTTATTCGAAGCCCTAACTCACAGAAAATACAGAGATTAGTCAATTGAGAGAGAGAGAGAGAGACCTTCTTCTTCTTCTTCTTCTACGTTCGTCCACCTTCTTCCTCTTCGTTCATTACTTTGTTCACCCTTCGTCGTCTTTGTGGCTGCTGCTTGTCTCTCTCTCTCTCTCTCTCTCTCTCTCCTTTGTTTCAAATGACGCGTATAGTGGAAGTCGTGGGGTGTTGTTTTGACCCAGAGTGGATCCGCAAGTGAATTTTTACCCGACCCACCCCCTTATTTTACCCGCGCGTCTCTCCTTTTATCACAGCCATTGGATGAGATCCAACGGTTGGCATAAAACGTCCGCATCTTAGAATTCTAAGGATGTCCACAGTAGATGCCCCCTGATATACATATACTAGTGGATTGCCAGTGCCTAAAGGCACTTCCAACATAAATATTGTACTTTCTCTTAATTCTCATGCATGAACACATTTACCTCCAATTCCCTTGCTCAACTATAAGTTTTGTAGAGACCCATAAATTTTTTTATTTAATTTTAATGTTCATAATTGAGGAAAAATGGTGAAAAGGACGTGAATATGAATGTGGTGGTTAAATGTGCAAAGGCTTGGAAAAATATGGATGTGAGTGTGATATAGTGCATGTGTATATATGTGTGAGTGCCAAGGGAAATTATTTCCCAATTCCCCCATCTCATTCTCTCTCTCGGTCTGTCATGCTCTCTCTCGGCTCTCTCCACCTCACTCACTCCCACACCCAAAAACTCTCCTCCAAACTCAAAACCTATAACAATCAACCTCAACTCCATCTTGTACTTGCGTATTGGGGCTTGTATCGCGTTGTATAGATCTCGGTTTGGTGCATTTGTCTCGGTTTGGATTCCGGAAGCTAGGGCTTGCTCAATCTCTTCGATTTCGGCTTGGATACTCGAGGTAGCATGTGAACTACGCGTGATCACTCGGAGCCCATCGACGGGTGGGTGCCTGGCAGGGGATATCGGGGTCCCATAATTAGCCTGGCAGGAGCTAATGCTCAAATTGAACACTCAAGGCCTAACCTTCAAGGTGGGCGCTTGGCAGGGGATATCGGGTCCCAAAATTAGCTTGACTGGAGCTTCGGCTTAGACACACTAATGATACGAGTTATTGAGACACAAATGAAATGAACATGATATAAGAATATGTCGAGATGAAGGAATGGTAATAGTTGGACACTTTGACCATGATAAGTTGTGCTTACATCCGTTGTAGTTTGAT
Organism: Rhododendron simsii; assembly: GCA_014282245.1. Lineage (NCBI taxonomy): Eukaryota > Viridiplantae > Streptophyta > Magnoliopsida > Ericales > Ericaceae > Rhododendron > Rhododendron simsii. The sequence goes on from CM024961.1 coordinate 14,351,821, forward strand.
TTCCTTCATTTGTTCATCTGTGTTGCTCATTTGCATATAGAATTTGCGTAGATTTTTCTACTGGGCTAGTGTAGCTCAAGCCTTATATCATTTTTTTGGTACTAACTCGGATCCATAGCTTGCATGCTTGGAGTGCTTGAAGTGTGGACATTATTTTGAAAGCTAACCAAAGGAGTTACTTATTCATATTTGTAAATTTCTTTGAAAGATGTATTTGTAACTTAAATTGTAATTCTTTTGACTAAGGAATAGTTGTAAACTCTTATCTCTCTTGTCACATGATACTTACGTTAATTTGGGGCCGTTGACCCAACGATGTAATATTTGGAATCTAATGGACTTGGAAGCATAATTATGAGAATGGAAATACAGTAATCTTTTGGGTATTGTATGAGATATCGTGAGGTTTTATTTATGGAAATAATTTATACTTATGTTGAAAATCGAGGGTGTGACAAGTTCACACAAAGCCCACCTAAAAAATACAAACACTCAAAAAACCGGGCATAATCATTTGATAGGCGCATGATTTCATAGATATAAGCGCCTAAGTAGGGCATATTAGCACGTTAGAGGCACGGTTTATTTCCATTTTCAACTTGATGCAATGCTTTGTCTTGTTTTTGTAGTTTTGGTAGTTTCACAGAAAATAAGGCAGTTTTTGTGCCAAATTTGGATCGCGAGGCCTTGAGGCCATGTTGGACGTCGCATTTCAAGGATGTTTGGGAAGGGGTCAAGTTGTGTAACTTGACGGTGCAATCGACTTTATCGACGAGAGTAATTGAGGCTTAACAACATGATGAGGAAGCGGAGGAACTTTGTACTAGATTCCTTAGTGGAAATGCTTAGGAAGTGTGAATGATCCATGCCGATCATCATTTGCGCTATCAAGGAAAGTTGTTCATATCCATTTCGTGTTGGGAAGAAATCTTACGAGAGTTTCACCATTCTCCGTTAGCCGTTCATCCGGGAGGGATGGAATTGTATCATGACTTGTGTAGACAATTTTGGTGGTCTGGAATGAAGAGGGACATTGCGATTTTCGTGTCCAAGTGTCTCACGTGCTAACAAGTGAAAGCGGAACATCAGCGACCCGCGGGGGAGTTACAACCATTGCCAATAGCCGAATGGAAGTGGGAGAATGTGACCATGGATTTCGTTACGAGTTTACTGAGATCACCGAGGGGGCATGATGCTATTTGGGTAGTTGTGGACCGTTTGACTAAGACCGCTCACTTCTTGCCTATTGCAAGCCGCTTTGAGCATAAATAAATTTGTTTAGTACCGCATATCATCCTCAAACTGATGGGCAATCCGAGAGAACGATTCAAATTTTGGAAGATATGCTTTAGGCTTGTGTGATGGACTTCCGGGGTAGTTGGGAGGATCACTTGCCGTTAGTCGAGTTCGCGTACAATAATAGCTATCAATCTAGTATCGAAATGGCACTGTATGAGGCTTTATATGGGAGACCGTGTCGATCGCCTGTGTGTTGGTCTGAATTGGGAGAGGCTACACTTGTAGGACCGGATATGATCAAGGAGACTTCCAAAAGCATGAGGACGATTCGCCAATGCCTTAAGGAAGCTCAAGAGAGAACAACCAAACAAGTTAAGGTGATTCGCCAAAGATTGTTGACCGTGCAAAGCAGACAAAAGAATTATGCTGATAGTTGTCGTCGCCTGTCATTTGAAGAAGGGGATCATGTATTCCTCAAAATATCGCCGCGTAGAGGTTTGTTTAGTTTCGGAAAAAGGGGAAAGTTATCGCCGCGTTATATCGGGCCGTTTGACATTATTGAGAAGATTGGGGAGGTTGCGTATTGTTTGGCTTTGCCACCGAGGTTATCGGGCATACATGATGTGTTTCACATGTCAATGTTGAGAAAATATGAACCGGATCCATTGCATGTGATAGAGTGATCCGAACTCGAGTTAGAGGCCGATGCGTCTTATAGGGAAGAACCGGTCTGCATCCTAAATTTGCGCGATCAAGTGTTAAGGGGTAAGACAATGCCATTGGTGCGAGTATTGTGGAAGAGTCAGGGTAGCGAGGAATCGACATGGGAAAGAGAAGATGAGGTTAGAGAGAAGTATCCGTATTTATTTCCGAAGTAACGTCCCAATGTGAATACTCGAGATTGAAGTATTTTAATGCTTAACTTGTTGCATAATATTTATGATTAAGACTTTGCATATCTATATGATGCATGACTTAGTTGAGCATGGTTATTTAAATTTCGAGGAAATTTCTTTATGGAGGGTAGAATGTAGAGACCCGTAAATTTCTTTATTTAATTTTAATGTTCGTAATTGAGGAAAAATCACTACAAGAAAATACACCAAGCGCAACCAAATTGCCGACACAATATATTTTTCGATGGCAAAAGTAAGCTTTTACCGATGAAAAAGTAGTATGTATCGGTGAATGTAAACTTTTTGGCGACAAGAATAAATGCGTTGGCAAATTTGTCGGCAAAAGTAAGATTGGTAGGAAAGATTTTTACGGGAAATATTTGCCAACGAAACTTTCTTTTAGCGATGAATTGTGCACAGGCAAAAGTTGAATATTTTGGCGACGACTTTTTTGCATCGGCAATAGTCTTGCAGGGAACCTTTGGCGACACAATGTGCATCGGCAAAAGTCAAATCTTTCGGCGATGAAATCTTTGTGTTGGCAATAGTTTGTATTCACATATAACATATATGTATGTATACGGTATAGATCTTATGTATAATTATATGTACATTTTAAATATGTGTATGTTAGGGAGTTTAAAGCGACACATGAAAATACACCATCTTAGTCACTTATTTCAATGGCTGAGAGAGTGTGTTCTTAGTATAATGTATGATATGTATATTACATAGAGTACATCTATATATATAGTGTACATACATATAATATATATGCTATACTCTCCTGTCCCACAATTTGTCCATAGGCAAGGGTAATTCACTATATATAATGTAATTTGCAAAAAAGAAAGTTTGAATTTTTTTTAAAAAATGCATTCTTTAAGTTCTAGGTTTTGTAGACCGATAAAATTTTGTGGAACGGGAAAGAGTATTATATAATAAAGGGATTGGTGGATGGATCTGTACCTGAATAAGGGAAGGGACTGGTGGATGAACGACTACTAAATAAGATATTCCTTTACATAAAAGAAATGGATTTTAAAAATTTATAATTTAAAGAAAATCCTTTTTATCATTCATAATCTCTGCAGTTTTTCTATACTTGATTTGTATGTGTCTTGGACAGAAACTCATCTACACACATAATCCAGACACTGCAGTATTTCTGTATTTGATTTTATGTGTTTAAGAACTACCCTAATACTTCTAATCACTTGGAGCTGCTGTTCCCCCACTCCCTCGTACCCAACACCCAGACGGTTGCCTCCAACCCTTAACTGCCCTACCGCGGGACTTACTCGACGGGACCTTTTACAGAAAACCAGGATGTTGAATGCGGACAGCCAGAAACACGTACTCCAATTTACCAGCAGTATTTTTACAGGCACCGAAACCATTGAAACATGAACTCATGCCCATATCATCAAATACAGACTCTTACTTGTCAAATACTGAGTGTAGAACATAGTGCCAAAACAAACACATGCAACTCATGTTCATATAATCAAGTATAAACTCAGTCCAATCGACTATGAAGAATAAGCAAGATTACTTGCCAAAATAATTTTTTAATTTCATTTTCTTTTCTGAAAATAAATACTTTACCTAGTAACTATTCATCCACCGGACTCTTACCTCCGACTCAGGGACAACCCATGCCACCAACCACCTACCTCACTACTCTCGGGATGGCTCTGATACCATTTGGGGGCGGAAGGAGAGACACAGTAAGAAGAACACAGACATAATCAGAGTAAACAGGCGGCTGTGCCGACCATGAACAGAAAATTAAACAGTTAATAAGGCGGCTGAGCCGACCATGGAAATCAAAACAACATTAAGCAGTAGGTGGCAAAGCCAACCATGAAACAGAAAATTAATAAAACATCAATTTATTGATAGAGATCAGAGAGGATCAACTCATTAATTGAGTAGTCCTCGAAGAGGAGAACAGTGTAACATTATCAGTACCTTCGGAGAAGGAGGTGAACAGGGTTAATGGGGGAAGGGGTACTGCAGTAAGCAGTATTACATTTAAGTGGAGAAAAGAGTTACTGTATATATATATATATATATATATATATACAGTTAGTTTCTTATAAGGGCGCCCTTATTTTAGTTAAGTTAAGGACATCCCATTTTCTCCCATTTCCTGACCAAATTTCAATGATCCGAGCCGCTCAATGTGTTCAGAATGTGATTGTAAAGGTACTCGCAAGAAATCGGCAAAATAAAAATACTGGGAAGGGCTCAATTGTATCTGCTTTTGATAATCGAGCCCTTCCCGGTATTTTTTTTTTTTTTGCCGTTTCTCGTGGGTACCCTTAAAATCACGTTCTGAATATATTGAGCGGCTTGGATCAACGAAATTCGATCGAAAAAAGGGACGTCCTTAACTTAACAAGTTAAGGGCGCCCTTAAAAGAAGTTTTGTGTACATATATATATATATATAGGATGTACATATATTGATATATGCAATATTGTAGATACTTACTACAGTAGATATAATAGTATATATAGTGCATATATATATAGGTTATATATTAGATCTTGAAATATTAACCACGAAAGAGTAAGTTGGTTGAGTGGGTAGACGCGTGGTGTGGATACCTGATGTCCCAAGTTCGAAACATGGGGCGAGCAAAGCAACTACAACAGATTTGGATTTTTTTAAAATTGACTTTTGCCGATGCAAAAGTCTCATTGCCAAAGGTGTTACATTCTCTAATTTTAGAACCCCATATGCCGATGCAAACTTGTGTCGCTGAAACTATACTTTTGCCGATGAATGACAATTCACGTCGGCGAAACCCTTTCCCGACATATCAATGCCGACAACTTGCCGACGCAAAATTTTTCATTGCCGAAAACCTTTGCCGACCCATATATACTTTTCCCAATGTGCTTCGTTGTATCGCAAATTCCGCATTTTCTTGTAGTGAATGGTGAAAATGACGTGAATATGAATGTGGTGGTTAAATGTGCAAAGGCTTGAAAAAATATGGATGTGAGTGTGATATAGTGCATGTGTGTATATAGGGGTGAGCAAAATATCCGTCAAACCGTGAATCTAGTCCAAACCAATCCAAACCGAAAGATTTGGTTCGGTTTTTTAGTAGTATGGTTTGGTCATGGTTTAAAAAAATTAGAAACCGCATTATATGGGTTTGGTTTGTGGATTCATGTTCACGGTTATGGTTCCAAACCGATCCAAACCGTATAATATATATATATATATAATATGTATAGTTATATATATATATATTTAATTATGATTCACCAAATAAATATGAGAGCCTACTTTCCTAATTTATTGATCCTATTATATCCACCAATATTTAGTTTTCCAATTCCTATCCCTAAAATTCCTCTACTACCATTACCAAGACTAATTACCCTAACTTTCTATATAAGAAAACCTATCCCTATACTATATAAACCTAATGTACTAACGTAGCATCCATCTCTTTGCCCTTTTATTTGGTTAAAATGTTTAATAAGTGGTATTCTTAGTTGGTTCATTTTAGTGACTTACCGATATTTCGTTTTATTTGTTTGAGGCAATTATTGGTATTCTACACTTAAATTGGTTGGTTGATGTTAGTTTGTTTCAAGAATTTGAATGAAATTGATTTTAATAAAAGTTTTTTTTTAATTTATCTTCGTAATTTTAAGTACTTCAAACATTTTTTTGAAGATGATAACTTAGTTTAAAGCAAACCGTGGTTAAAACCGAAACCGAACCGTAGTCTAATGGATTGGATTGGTTCTATGCGTTTTGTGGATTGGTTTGGTTCTCGAAATTTATAATCCGTAGATATTGGTTTGGTTCTTGGTTTACTATAAAACCGAACCAAACCGGACCATGCTCACCCCTATGTGTATATGTGCGAGTGCAAGGGGAAATTATTTCCCATTTGCCCCAACTCATTCTCTCTCTCGGTCTCTCACGCTCTCTCTCGGCTCTCTTCGCCTCACTCACTCCCACACCCAAAAACTCTCCTCGAAACTCAAAACCCACAATAATCAACCTCACTCCATCTTCTACTTGCGTACTGGGGCTTGTATCACCTTGGATAGAGCTCAGTTTGGTGCATTTGGCTCGGTATGGATTCTGAAAGTTAGGGCTTGCTCAATCTCTTCGATTTCGGCTTGGATACTTGAGATAGAAGGTAGGGAATTCTACCTCTCTTTATATGTTATTTAAGTGTTCTAGTGCCATATTTGAGCTCGTATTGGTTGTTGTCGAGATTGGATCAAAATCTGTTAAATGGTGAAAAATCGCCAGAAAATCCAGACTCCTAACGGTAGGACGTTTTTCTCTACCGGTAGAACCCCATCGTCATGATAATGTGTACCCACTGCTTTGCGTTTGTAACGGTAAGACTTCTTTTCTATCGGTAGGATTCAGTAGGATTACAAATTTTTCCCGAACACCTACCGGTACCATTTTTCCCTCTACCGGTAGGACGTAAATGGTGGAGCCTAGGAGCGGGGATAGTGGGATAAGCACTTCGGAACCGGTTACTCTAGTCGCGGGCGACTTTTTAGAGACAGCTGATCCCTTGGATATTCTCGAGGCTCTCGGGGTCGATCCTAGCGCTGCAGATGTATTGAGGGGGGTCGGGTCTCTTGACGCGAGAGCGGTGGCTATGCTAATGGGGGTTTTACCGAGCCAAGTTGGCAGTGAGACTCGGGTGCCTGAGGGGGGGCTCGAGCCGGAGGAGATGGTGGCAGAAGAACGAGTGACAGCGGTGGAGGAAGCGAAGCCTTTCGCAAGGGAGTCTCGTCCCACTATTTCACCTAAGACTTATGCTCCGTAGTTGTATCACTTTGAACAGGTGGGGATAACTAACTATGCCCCAGCTAACGCTGACTACCAGGGAGACATGCTTTTGAGGGATCGAGATCGCCATATCTCGTCGGCATGGACCACGGTAAAATTTTGATAACACAGTTCAATTGTCAAAAAACACCCTGAAATGTCTTTTGATTTGCTAATTATTATGCTACAAAAATTGTTCTGAACTGCTCTTGACTATCCTGTAACAGCGAACAACGGATGTGTATGGCCACGGGGGCTCTGCCAAGTCCTTGGCATACTTCAAGCGTTACCTGAGCGTGTACGAGAATTGGTGGAATTAGTGGGTTTTGGACCATTTATACACTTGCTGACAGTGGTGAGAGTTGATCATGTAGTGTTGACAGTGCTTGCAGAGAGGTGGTGGGACACCGCTAACACCTTCAACTTCAGGTTTGGGGAGATGACGGTAACACCCCTCGACTTTGCGGCGATCACAAGGCTTAGGGTTGGAGGAGAACCCATTCCTTATGATTCAGGCTTGGTAAATGATAATGCGGCATTGAGATGGTTTCTCAGGCGAGTTCCACTTCACAGTGGTGGAATGGCGACATATGGTTAATTTACCAAGTATTGGGATCACGAGCCAGAGAGTGATGAGGAAGCAGCCCAGATGGCCCGGGCTTATTTGTTATACTTGTTTGGGGCTTCTCTGTTCCGAAACAGACAGACGCGAGTGCACCTCAGCTATGTGGCTGCTTTGGTAGACTTGAGACAAGCGGGAAGGTTCAACTGGCGTGGTGCTACACTGTGCACGCTCTATTGCTTTCTTGGAGCCACTTCTCGCGGATTGGTGATAGTGTTGGTGGTTATTGGAGAGTTGTTATGGTACCATTTCAATCACAACCATGTCTTTACTACTTATATTGATTAACGCATGAAATTTTGAAATCATTGCAGCTTTGGGCTTACAAAGTATTGGGAATATTCCCTCCTGAGAACACCTTTCAAAGATCCAAACTTGTTTCCTCGAGGCCTAGTTTGGAATAAAGAGTATAGGAAGACAAAAGAACGGAAGGGCAAGGTGATGACATTCCGACGCTGGTTAGACAATTTGACGGGAGTCTCGGTATGTGTTATGTCTTACATCTCTCAAATAACGCTTAAATCTTATGCAAATCTTGAACACGAGTTCATTGGAGATGTTGGGATAGGCTTGGAGCATAGTGCTTGGTGAGAAGCCGGGAGGTGACGAAGAGTAGAGTACTACTGGAGTGCCCTTTGGGTTGGCAATGGTATTTAGGGGATTGGGTGACTCATCAGTCACTTGGTCTTCCAATGTTCGTAGTACCAAGGCCACTTCCTCCAAGAATGTAGAGGACTGAAACCTATACCCGTGGTGAGCTCAAACATTTTATCGCACCTGACACCAATTTGGAGGGGTTTCTGAGGCGAACAATGGATTACGACGCGTATAAGGAAAGGTATTTGGCCATGAGTCTAGGCGTGGAGCAAGAGCTCCAAAGACGCGTGGCTGAAATTGAGACTAGAAGAGCTACTTCTGGAACTACGGCTGGAGGAGAGCAAGATCATAGTGGTTGCTCTCAAAGAGGTAGGGGTTGAGGTATTGGCTCCCGCGGTCAGGGGAGAGGTGGTGTGGAGGCAACAGTAAGGAGCAAGGATGCTCCGGAGGCAGCGGGGATACCTAATTTGAAATGGGAGATTAGTGTTCGAGATCGGAAAAGCGCTTGGGCGATTGTGGATATTCCACGCCTGCCCGCCCAAATATGAGCCTTCCAAATCCGGTAAAATGATTGATTTAATAACATACAATTCAACTTTTGACACATGCTTTCTAAATTGCATGCAATTTTTCAGGTATCGTAGGAATGGGCCAAGTTAGCGATCATGAGAATGTTGGGAATGCACAAACTTTTGTGTGATTGTGCCAAAGGGAAGACATTATAGACTTGCCCTGCCCCCAAGCCAGCTGCTACTCCAGTTACGGAGCCACCACAGGTATGATACTCATAACTTGTATTTTATTTTTGAGAATTCGACTATTATTGATGCATTTATGTCATGCAGGTACAGGTGCAAATGCAAACTCGCCGTGCGACCAGAGCACAGTCCCAGGCAGCCATCGGTTCTCTAATACCTAGGTTACAAAAGCGGAGGGTCGCCAGTTTGAGTTGTGGGCACGACCAGAGGTCCAAAGGCAACCTAAGCCTAAAGAGTCAAAAGAGTCAAGCGAGACAGAGGGGTCAGAAAAGTCACTGGGGGCTTCTAATTCAGACACTGACTCTAGTTTGCCTGATCCTTCTGATGGTGACAGCGATGATGATGATGATGATGGAAGTACCGAGGAAGAGGATCCACCACAGAAAAAATCACGACGCCTCTGAGCTATTTTTACTTTGCTAGATTTTATGTGAGCCTGCATGCCGAGAGTAGTTGTATGTTTCAAGCCTGCGCGCCTTGGTTTTTGTTTTTGGCTTGCATGCCCCAGTAGGTAGTTTTGGACAGGAGTATCCCCTTTTTGTTCATTGTACATGCTACTTTAGATTAATGACAATCGCACTTTCATCTTTTAGACTCTTACACAACATTGAGAATGCATCAGACACTATCATCAACTAGACTGAAAAGGATTTAAAGGACACCTGTATTTATACCGATGCCTTTAAAACGAAATACAACCTTCATGAGCTTTTGAAATGGAGACAACGTGGTTGAATTGATGAAAATGCCCCAAACACGGAATTTAGAGCATTAGAGTGAGAAAAAATGAAAAATTCAGTCCTTTGAGAGACGAAAATTATAATTGGGCCTCTTTCTTCAAAACTAACTGCATCATACAGTCACTATAACCAATTATGACTTTTGGGACTTGACCAAATTACCAAAATGCCTTTGGAATGGAATTTGACATATCTAGGTGAGTGAAAATTTCAAGAAATAAAGAGATTTTAGGACAAAAACTTGAATTTGAACGGAAACTGTACATGGAAATTACTGTATTCCCATTTACATAGATTGAGATTGACTTTGATCATTGAAGCCACGCACATGCCACATTTTAGCAACTTAAAACTGCCCAAAATCAGTCTGCCAGAAAACAGCAGCACTACCGAGCGCTTGACAGTTTATTCCTGGGCGCTCAAGTCTTCACTCTTGAGCGCTCAGGTGTGCTGCTGTCTGCAGATCTGGACTAACTTCCAAAATAGTTTTTGGCTTATTGCACCTTGTCTCCACTTGCATGCATTACTCTTAGTCGCTTATTGGCTTTATCTGCATCTGCATCTCAGATTAAATAACCCTTTCGGACAAAAGTTATGTTTTCTTTGTGCTTTTTATAGTTTACATGCATGAGATGATTTGCACGTGGCATTACAAAACCATGAAAACTCCGTCAAGACCTCTACAAATACTCAGTACAGCCCTTCAACAAAACTGTTCATACCACTTTTTTTCTTCAAATTTCATTCTTCATGGCTATGCTTAACCAAGCCTTGCTTCATCCATGGCTGGATAGTCTTGAAGGCATTGATTGGCTGAATTTCCGAGGGCATTGCCTCCATGCGCTGAAATATCTTTCAGACATCCGCATTCGGCCTAACCTTCTTCATGCGGCGGTGCGTTTTTGGGATCCGGAAGTACATGTTTTTAGGTTTGGCATTCAAGAACTCTGTCCGACCGTGGAGGAGTTTCATGCATACCTTGGGAGTCATGATTCTAAAGAACCAATCATCCCGATGATCCGAGAAAGCATGAAGAAAATCCTCAAGACCCAGCTGGGACTTTGTAGTGGAGTTACCGACTTTCTCATTCAAGGTAGTGTTGTTAAGATCCTACACCTGTTTGAAATCTTTAGCCCGACCAAGGACTTGACGGACTTCAAACACCAAGGTGATCGGATGACAGCTTGTTTTATCTGTCTCTTCCCGGCCTTCTTATTGGTTCATTCTGTTGGTGAGCCAAGCTCTTTGCTAGTGGGAGTCGCGGCTCAGATTGAGTCGCACAAGGATGTGGCACCTCTAGTGTTTGCCGAAACTCTAATGGGACTTGATGCAGTTCATGTTGACCGAACACAAACTTTCGGGGGTAGCCCACTTTTACTTCAGGCAAGGACCTCACTCAGCTATCCTTTTTCTATTTCTCACATTTATTTTACCTCGATGCTTGGTTAAGTTTTATCTGGCTTCTCACTTGTTTTCTCTTTTTTTGTTTTTAACAAATGTGGCTTTACGACCAGCTAAATTTGATGACACCTCCTCCTGAGAATTGGTTGTATCGACCTGGCGAGTGGAACCGTCCTCTTGGTGTAACCAAAGATTGGGACGACTTTCTCGCGTTAGTGGTGAAGAAGATATTTCTTGTCACTGTCCTTGGTTGAGATTGCCAGTGATGACCACAAGTAATATGGGTTCACAACAAGTGTACTTGGCCGGATTGACTGGCTTCACATTTTACTTACCATTTCGCATCCTTCGCTAACTCAGAATTAGGCAATGCATGCGACCTCCAGGATCTGAAGTACTTTGTCTCCCTCCGTTCACTATTTCAGGTCTGCAAATCTATGTTCGAACATGGGTAAACCACCAGACCCCACCCAGTGATCGACACTTTGAGACTACCTTGACTGGGAGATATAAAAAATGGCTACAGAGGCATGTGAAAGCACGAATGGGTTGACTACTTACTTTATCGCTTTTTGAAATAACAAAGATGTTTTGCATTTTTTTTTCTTTTTCTTGCATGCTCAACCTGTAATGAAGAAATGTTCGAAATAAAATTGACCGATAAGGGTTTTCCCCTTTTGGTTCATCAATAAAAGTGCCCCTATTTCGATTTGTCAATTTGGAAATATGATTTATGACCAAACCTCATAGCGAGGTTGCCTACGTATCTCTAAAAATAGAATCAGGCCAATACGTAGTTCAGGCTAGGGTTCTCTCGGGTATTGACGCTCTCCTTTTGCGCTTTAATTTTTGCCTCGAACCGCCCTTTCGGGTTTTCGGCCTAGCGAGCTCTTTTATCTTTTGCCTAGGCTGCCCTTTAGGGTTTTCAACCTAGCAGGCTTTGGCTCTAATTTTTGCCTGGTGCCGCCCGCCCTTTGCGGGTTTTGGTCCAGTGAGCTCTCTCAGGGGTAATAGTGCTTAAGTTGGTCCAAATTGACAAGGCTGAAAAATTCGTTGCCATCAAGGTCAATGATTGATGCAGCTCCTTCGGAGAGAATTGTCTTGATGATGTATCATCCGGCCCATTTCGGTCGAAACTTGCCCCGCAGATCAAAAACCGGCGCACGTATCTCTTTGACCACCATATCCCCTTCTTTAAGATCCCTCGACTTTACATTCTTATTGAATGCTTGGGCAATCTTCGCTGATAGCCTTGAATGTGGTACAATGCCTATAATCTCTTTTCATCAAACAGGATAAGCTCCTCAAACCTTCAACTGATCCATTCAATTTCATTGATCCCGCATTTGGCCATGACTCTCAGTGATAGTACCTCTAGTTTGATGGGGAGAACGGCCTCCATACCATATACCAAAGAATAGGGTGTTGCCCTTGTTGGTTTACATATGGATGGCCAGTATCCCCATGGTGGATTCTGAAGATACTTTCGAACAGCTTCAAAAGCTTGCTGGCATTTATCATTCCATTCAAACTTCACATCCTTCTTGAGCAAGCGAAACATTGGTTCACAAGTTGAAGTCAACTTAACGATGAACCGGCTAATGAACTGGATCTTTCATAGGAAACCACGTACATCCTTTTCATATCGCAGAGGTTCCATCCCGAGAATTGCTTTGATCTTGGAAGGGTCTACCTCAATCCCACGAGCTGTGATCATGAACCCCAGCATTTTCCTTGCTGCAACACCAAATGTGCATTTTAATGGATTCAGACGCATCATGTACTTCCGTATCCTTTCGAAAAACCTCCTTAGCACCAAAAGATGATCTTCTCACCTCTTTGCCTTGACAATCATGTCGTCAATGTATACTTCAACCTCCTTATGGATCATGTCATGCAATAGAGTCGTAGCAGCCCTCTAATACATTGGCCCTGCGTTCTTCAACCCAAAAGGCATAACACGATAACAATAAGTCCCCCATTCAGTGATGAAAGTCATTTTCTCTCGATCTTCTGGCGCCAAGAGAATCTGATTGTACGTTGAGAAACCATCCAGAAAGGATAACAGGGCATGTCTCGCAGTATTGTCGACAACGCATCTATATGCGGCAATGAAAAATCATCTTTAGGGCTTGCTTTGTTCAGATCTCTAAAGTAGACGCAGACCCTAATCCTTCCATCCTTCTTGGGAATGGAAACGATGTTCACAACCCAAGTTGGATATTCAGTTACCATTAGAAAGCTGGCATCAATTTGCTTTGTGAGTTCCTCTTATATTTTTAATACCCAGTCGGGACGCATTTTTCTCAATTTTTGTTTGACAGGTTTGGCATCGGGGAAAAGAGGGATCCTGTGCTCGACGATTTCAGGGTCGATTCCGGGCATGTCTGCATGAGTCCAAGCAAAAACATCTTTCAATTCTTTGAGTAAATCTGAGAGCTTTTGAAGCTCATCTGGATTTAGCCCGAAAACGACTTAAACCATTCTATGGTTCCCTTCATCACCCAAGTTTATTGAAATCGTTTCTTCTTTTAAAGGCTGAGCACGCCTTTCATTTTCTTGTTCAATAAGGGAATGGATTTCTTTAGGGATATCCCCGTTGAAATCATTTCCTTCGTCGTCAGGTTCTACACAATTTATTTCAAAATGCAGCAAATAAGCGAAAGCATCATTCATTTCATTAAACGACTCCTCTGCGGGAGGGAACACAATAGTTAACTCGAACTCAAACTTGAAATAGAAACTTTGACGGTGAGGGCCAATAGGCACAATCTCTGACTCACAACTAGACGCAAAATTGACATTCGATTCAGACTCAGACCCAGCAGCATGAGAGTGCTTTACAAGAGGGATGAAAACACAATTTTCATAATAGCAAGTAGCATCTAAAATGAGCACAGATGGATCCTCGCAAGCGTCCTCTTCTCCAAGCATCATTATAGCGGTGTCTTCATCCATACACTCCGGATTTTCGTCCTCGAACATCGATCGAAGACTGCCTTGATCAAAAGCCTCGACCCAGTCAGCGTGCAGTGCCCTGACAAGTTCCTCCCTCTTTTCAACTTCATCCTCACTGTCCCAAGTATCTTTGGCGAAGATTTTGAATCCAGGGTATTCCTTCTTTGTTTCCACATCAAAGTAGGGCTTTGGTTGCCCCTGGTACGGAACTTCCTCTTGTCCGCATACAAAACTGATCTTCGGTCTTTCTTTAGCGGTAGCACTGGGCGAGCATGGTTACACCACCTTTTCATGGGATCGCTCTTCTTTGGGGTGTATCCCAAGCCAAACCGTTCATTGCTTCCAGGGAAATGAGGGAACTTGGAAACCCCCTGCTAGTTATGACCCAAGCCCATGCCAGGCATATAGTTCATTCTTTGCATGATTTCCAGTCCTGCCAAACTCACAAGGAAGTTGTCATCAGCCCGAATCGTACAAACCCTTCCTGTTATCATAGCAAAGCCACCCATGGCTATGTTCTCTTCCCCATGCATGATCTCTAATAGCGGTGAGTTGTCTTTAGAATGGGGGCGGATCCCAGAATCACCATGAGTGATAAGTGTCCCTGAGTCCAATCCCAGTATAAACTTTTGATGAAGAGTGGAAGGTACTCCCATAACATCAGGACAGTGCAGCCACGACCTTCCCGACAAGAGGTTGAATGAAGCAGGTATCTCAAGGACATAGAATTCCGTAGCTGACTTGATTTGTCCCGTCACCAACTCAAGATTGACTGTTCCTATGACGTCACGTCGTGTGTTGTAATAGGCACGGACACCCAGAGTTGATGGCGTGAAGTCCTTATTTTTTAGACCCAAGCAATAGGCAGTTCAAAGGGGACATACGTTGATTGCAGAACCATTGTCAATCAGGATTGCCAGGACCCACTTTCCAAGGCACTTCATAGTTATGTGTAGAGTTTTATTATGATCGGCACCCTCCGGTGGGAGATCTTTTTTAGTGAAACTAAGGTATGTTTGGCAAAGTTAGGGGTGATGAGTGCAATCATGGCTTCCGGGGCTATGTCAGGGGTGACTTCGTACTTGGTAAGAGTATTGACGAGCCGTCGACGTTGTTCACGAGAAGATGCCAATACTCCCTAAATTGACATGGGCGGGGGTTCTGTCAAGCTGTTTTATAATAGGGTCAATGTCTGGAACTGGGTGGTTTTGGGATTGGTGAAATTGGAAAGGTTAGTGGACCTAAAAGGGTTATTTTGGGGACTGGATGCAAAAGGATTGTTTGGGTCAGTGAATTGATTTGGAATGGCTGGTATAATGGAGCTGGATGATTGGGTTGTATCATTCTGAAGTGGTGGGGGTGCTCGAGATGAACTCCCATTCTGTAAATTGGCAGGCTGATAGATTCGACCACTTTTGTGTAGAGTTCACCCTGCTCATCTATGAGGTCTAACATATTATACCCACGTCGCCGCCAATATAATATGTCAGGGTCACCAAAGGTAACACCGTGAGCTAAAAAGGCTCAATAAAATAACCCTACTTGCTACCCCTAACTTAATAACATGTAATTAACGATTTTCATACAGGTCGTGCATGCTTAAGCAAAATCAGTTAACAATGACACATCTGCATTCGTTAATCTAGTAATGTTGGTGTCCACGATTTCTGCGTTTCTCCTACGCGACTTATCGTAGACCGTGTCACCTTTTTCTTTTACCAAATCAACATTTGCAAAATCTCTTTTTAACACACCCAACCTCGGTTCCGCCACTCCGGGTTCCCGAGTTTTCTCACAATGGTTCTGCCGCTCCAGGTTCCCATTGGCACACATTTGCATTGTCTCCTCTTCGCGGATACCAAGCCACACACCCAACCTTGGTTCCGCCGCTCTGGCTTCCCGAGTATCCTTACAATGGTTCCGCTGCTCCGGGTTCCCATTGGCGCGCATACACACACACACACAACTCACATTGGGCTACCACGTCCGGCCACAATGTAGTTTCAAAAATATTTTCTTTCACGGAATACGTCTTTCCATTAACCACACCTAGGTGCCATGTTTCTACTTTCTCGATTTCGGTGTCTCGTTTTCATGCAACGACTCCGCAGTAGGACTTTCTACTTATGAAATCGCAAATCATTTATTGAAATCTTAAAACTAAGCTAGCAAGATCATCCAACTCTATATTACTTAACATGCTCAAATCACAAACTTAAAGCATAACACTACATGTACGGACGCTTTTGGAGTGGAGACCACTTATGCTTTATTTACACAACCACAAGTAATGCAAGAAATCATAGTAAACATGTATACGTTCTCATAACCACTCTAAAGATCAAAATACGATTACTTACAATCAAGCGTGAATTATTATGTTTAAAAACTCATTCTTTTTTCCTTTGTGGGAAGTTTAAAACAACATATGTTTTTCCGAAAAATAAAGTTGATATATTCAACATACTCCCCTTCCTTTTCATCTTTGTAAGAAAAACACCTCTCAAATTTCTCGTGCATTTCTCAACATACAACCATCATACATTTATATTTAGAGTTTAACGGATAAGGAAATTTTAACGTATACTTAGAGTAAGTAAGTAGGGATATTCTACCGTTCTTTTTGGCGGTAGAGTGGCTACGGAAAGGTAAGTTGATTTTCGGACGGAGTGACTTCCTACGGTAGCTTCTAGTAACTTCGAAAGAGAATGGTTTCTCTCGAAACTAAATCTTGACTAGTACTATTAAAACTTTTGGATCGAGGAGGTGGTCGAGTGGCGGTTTGGTGGCGGCCTAGGATGAGTTTCTTGAAGAACTCATAAAGAACTCAAGAACAAAGAAGAATAAGCAAGAACAAGGTAAGAACACTATATTTTCTAGAGAGAGAAGTTGGAAGGTTGAAGTTGTTAGTTGAATGCTTGGACAAGGGTCCTATTTATAGCAAAAATTTGGCCTCCTCCTCTCCCTTCATAGCCAGCCCCCTCTCTGTCTTTTTCCTCATGGATTTTGCTCCATGTTTGGCCAAATCAAGCATGCCATGTCTTCCCTCACTTGTCATTTCCAATTTAGGCCATACCTTAGGTAATTATGAAGGGTTTTAAGGCTTGTCATGTCCTAGGATGGGCTAGCTTGCAAGAAAGAACAAAATCATTGGCTAGGTTTGTACTTTGGAAGACTAGAAATGAGTTGTAATTAAAGTTGTACTTGGCTTGAGTATGAGATTGGCTAAAAGAGATGACTTGATTGAGTGTCCAAACACATGCACACACTCACCCTCTCTCTCTCTCTCTCTCTCCCATTCGGCCTCTCTCTCCCCTCCTCTTTCTCTCTCGGCCTCCCTCTTCCTCTCTCTCTCTCTCTCTCTCTCTCTCTCTCTCTTTAGTACTATGTACATATATATATGCTTATGTGTAAAAACATAAGTACACTAAAGTACTATGTAGTCCTAATAGGTCTATGGAAGAGGAGATGGTTGTGCTAAGGCTTTCAATGGCAAGAACATTATCCCATGGGTAATATTTTCCTAGAAAGTGCATATAAGGTTTTATAGACATGGTTATGATAGGTTATGAGGTATATATACGTATATATAAGCACATACACGTACTTAGAGAATCTAGGAAAGTAACTTTGGTGAGCCATTTATGTAACAACCCCGATTTTTAACTAATAAAAATCTCGTTGTTATTTTAAATTTCGTTAAATATTTGAATTTTATTTGAATTATCTCTTGAGTGGCTATATGATTTCTTGTAAATTCCGTCATAGTGAGATGTTGGTCATTTGACTAGAAACCCTACTTGACCAATTTAGTTAGTTTCTAACCAACTAGTTGATGGAACTAGACTAACCTAGTTACTAGTCGAACCTTTTGAACCTCCTTGAACCTTTTTACCATTACCCATTGGTCCATAATTGTTAGGGTAATCTTTACCCATTGGACAATAGGTCCTCCATTATTATATCTTGATAAGTACATGTATATATATATACATATGTGTATTTGCCACATGCAAAAGGAAATGTAGTCTTTCCTAAGAGCTTAGTTTATTATATAAGTACCTTGTCCTTTATTATCCATTGGTTAATAAATCCATTGGATAATAGCTCTTATCTTTCAACCAAGTACATGGGTTGATTAATTTAATCTTGTTCTTAAATCCCCATGTGACAAGGTACATATTATTTTAGTATAAAAGTTACCTAATTACTATTTTCCATTGGACAATAGAAGTTAGGGTTTTTATTACCCATTGGGTAATAGGTTGTTCTTTCAACCAAGTACTAGGGTTTTATTAATAAATTCATTTTCAAAGAATCCCATGGGATGATGTACCAATATTTTATTATGGGGTTTTAAAATCTAAGATTCTTCTAAGTACCCTATATTTATTTTATATTAGGGTATTGTTCTTCCTAGAGTACAAGGTACCCATGTTTATATTATTTTAGTACATGAAAGACTAGAATAAAGCCCTAGTACACATGTGTTTATTAGTTGTCCTAAACTTAGCCTTTAAGTCTCTTGACTCAAGTACAAAGTACCCCATTGTTTATTCTTTCATTGTACATAATAGTATTTATATTTGTGTATGTGTGTACTTGTGCGACAGACAGAGAGAGAGAGAGGAGAGGAGAGGCTGGGAGAGAGGAGAGAGAGAGGGAGAGAATCGGCCAAGAGGGAGGGAGAGAGAGAGAGGAAGAAAGAAGAAGGAAGTTAGGTTGTACCTTGGGTTGATCTTCCTTGTACTTTCATATCCTTGGAAATATTCTTCCTAGCCAAATCTAACCTCTTTTGTACAAATTATCAATGGTTTCACACAAAATCTTGTACAACTACCAATTGTTTAATCTTGTTCACACCTCTTTTCTTCCAAGAATCAAATCCTAGCCATGCAAACCTAGGTTTAGGTTTTGATCTTTCAAGGATTGCTTGACAAGTGTCGAAATGAGACTTAGACACAGAGAGGGTGGGGGGTTGGGGCGGCCATTGGGGGAGGAGAGAGAGCCAAGGTTGCCTATAAATAGGAAGCCATTCCAACCTTTGAACTCACACCTTGAAGCTTTGCTCTCACTTCTCTCTACAAACCATTCTCTGTTTTTCTAGGCAGCCTACTGTCCCTTTGAAAATCCTCAGTTTTCTCTTGCTTAAATCAGTTTTTAGAACCAACTTTCTTCAGAAAAGTTGTAGAGCACTTCGAGATCTTCAAGTTAGACCCAAGAACCACCCCAATCGGTGAAGAAATGACAAAGATATTGTCATCCAAAGTTCAGTAAAAATCTCGGATTTTCATTTCCAGACAGCTTTCTGTCTCTTCCTTTATCACCATTTTTCTCCTACTTAGAGTAGTTTCTAGGATCAACTTCCTTCACAAAAGTTGTAGAGCGTTTCTAGAGCTTCGATTTCAACCCAAGAAAGATCATATTCGGCCAAAGATTGACCGAGTTACTGCTGTCCAAAGATCGGTCCAGATTCACGAATTTTTCCAACTAGCTTATTTGGCCTGGACTAGTTTCGGATCAAGGTAGGATACTCTTACCCTATCCCTATGTATATGTAAGATCTCGTTATCTTCTATTTCAAAGTAAGTTATCTTTATTTACTTTCCATATCAAGTATTTGTATTTTAATCTTTACGGTGGTTATGAGCTTGCTTATGTGGATTGCTTGTGTTACTTGTGGCATGATAAAGCATAAGTGATTTTTCACTCCAAGGGCGTCCGAACATGTGGCGTTATGCTTTAAGCGTTGATTTGAGTATGTTGAATGATCTTGTTAGGAGAGATTCATGTTTACTTTTGTCCTGCCTCGAAGTCTATGCATGTAACGAGACACGAGAACCGACGAAGTAGAAACATGGCACCTAGGGTGTGGTTTATGAAAGGATAAGTTTTTCCAAGGAAGGAAATATTTTTGAAACTACGTAATGACTAGTTTGGTGGCATTACGTGAGATGTGTGTGTGTGTGTGCCAATGGGAACCCGGCGCGGCGGAACCATTGTGAGGATACTCGGGAGACCGGCGCGGCAGAACCGAGGTAGGGTGTGTAGCTTGGTTATCCGCGGTACGGAGCCAATGCAATTGTGTGCCAATGGGAACCTGGCGCGGCGGAACCATTGTGAGGATACTCAGGAGACCAGCACGGCGGAACCGAGGTTGGGTTTGTGTGGCTTGGTTATCCGCGGTACGGAGCCAATGTCAAATAATTTTGAAAGGCTAATTTGTATGTGAAAATGTTGACACAGACTACGACGAGTTGCGTAGGAGAAACTCTGAAATCTTGGACACCAACGTTAGTCAATTAACGAATGTGGATGTGTGATTGTAGTGTAGTTGTGAATGATTTTCTGTTGTAAGGTTGGTGGGTAAGGATTTCCTATTGAGCGTTGTAGCTCACGGTGTTACCTTTTGGTGACTCTGACATATTATATTGGTGGTGACGCTGGTATAATGTGTCAGACCTTGTAGATGATCAAGATGAACAGTTCCCTTGGAGGCCTTCAGAGCTGAGGAGCTTGCAAGAAGGAAGGAACAAGCGGAGCAGTAGTTAGGAGCCTAGTTTCTCCTTTGTTGAATAACTGTACCCTTTGATGTATTTATGATGTAATAACGAGCCAGACTCTCTTTATTATGTAATAAATGCCTCATTAACGTACCCAAAATTGGGGGCATTACAATTTAGGTATAGGGCTATAATTCTTAGGGCTGCATGCATGGCAAGGCTAATTTTACTTCTTTTGGAAGCAAAATGATGGCTGCTTTGGTCCATAACTTTGTCTTGTCAAGTCAAGGCTTCATTGGCAACCTAATTGCTATTGACCAATGGTTAAAAATTTTCCTAGCATTTAGTAACCAATGGTTAGAGGAATATTGGTGATAATTAGGGTTTGAAATGGCTTGTCATGGGAATAAAATGATTTCTTCATAGCGTTCAAGGGTTTAATTAGGGTTGGAAAGGGTTCATAAGGCTCAAAGATGGTAAAAAGGGTCCAACTAGGGTTAGAGAGGTGTGACTAGGTGAGATGGTAGTTCGGTTCTTTCAACTAATCGGTTAGAAACTCCTTCTTTTTGCCAAGTAGGATTTCTAGTCAAGAAATAAAATTTTTATGGACTAAAATTTATTTATGACGGATTATTAGAAATTCCCAAGGAAATTCAAAAGCAATCCAAGTAATTAAAATAGTAAATTCAAATATTTAACGAAATTTTTATTTACTAAAAATCAGAGTCGTTACAAACTATCCCCCTTAAACAATTTCGTTCCCGAAATTAGGTGCACGCTTGGATTCGAACAGGTGAAGGTAATTTGCCTTCATGGTTTCTTCTCTCTCCCATGTGGTTTCTTCAGATCCATGGTGCTTCCATAAGACCCGTACCAATTTGACTGTCTTGCTCCGGATTATCTTCTCACTTTGGTCTTGAATTTCTATCGGTTCATCTTCGTATGTCGCGTCTTCTTCGATGGAGATGTCTTCCCAGTCGAGGACTTGCGTGGGCAATGCAAGATATTTGCGGAGCATTGAAACATGAAACACGTTATGTACTCTATCTAGCTGTGGTGGTAGTGCTAGACGATGCGCAACCTTCCCGATTTTCTCCACGATGTCGAAAGGTCCAATGTAGCGTGGGGATAAATTTTCCCTTTTTCCCAAATCTGATAACCCCTTTCTTTGGTCTGATCTTTAGGAACACATGATCTCCTACTGCAAAGGTCAATGGTCGACTCCTTTTATCCGCATAACTCTTTTGTCAACTCTGAGCGGTCTGGGTCCTCTGTCTGATGATCTTGACCTTTTCGGTGGTATCTCGTACAATGTCAGGCCCTAATAGTCCCGTTTCTCCAGCATCTGTCCAGCAAACTGGAGATCGACAAGGTCGACCGTATAGAGCTTCGTACGGTGCCATCTCAATACTTGCCTGGTAGCTGTTGTTGTAGGCAAACTCTACCAATGGTAAATGTTGTTCCCAATTCCCAGAGAAATCCAAGGCATAAGCTCTCAGTATGTCTTCCAGTGTCTGTATTGTCCTCTCTGTTTGTCCATCTGACTGTGGGTGAAAGGCCGTACTAAGCCTTACATCAGTTCCAATGCCTTCTGCAATCCTCTCCAAAAGTGTGATACAAAACATGGATCTATGTTAGATACTATTAAGATAGGTACCCCATGTAAACGTACAATCTCTCGAATGTATAGCAGACTCAGCTGTTCTACGTTCTCTGTCATCTTAACAAGCAGAAAATGCGCAGATTTGGTGAGTCGATCCACAATCACCCAAATGGCAGTGTTGGACTTGGCGGATCTTGGTAGTTCAGTCACGAAGTCCATTGAGATGTGCTCCCACTTCCAGGTCGGTATTGGTAAGGGTTGAAGATCCCCTCCAGGTTTCTGGTGCTCAGCCTTGACATGTTGACACGCTAAACAGGTAGACATGAATTGTGCTACGTCTTTCTCCATTCCTTCCCACCAGTACGTTCTTCGCAGATCATGATACATCTTTGTGCCACCAGGGTGGGCTGCGAAGTTTGAATGGTGAGCTTCTCGGAGCACAGCTTCACAAAGGGTTCCAATGTTAGGTACGAACACTTTCCCTTTGAATCTCAGGCTGTTATCCTTCTCAATGGTCCATCTAGGCAACGTCCTTCCTTCCCGGATTCGATACCGGATGAATTCACAATCCTGCTCAAATGTTTGGGCTAGTAAGATTTCTCAGTGAAGCGCTGGTTCTGCAACGAGAGCATACAGTTGTGCATTCCCATTCTCTGATGATGGCCGCAGGTTGAATTCGTTGAGGGTGTCCACAATCTCCCATTCCTTAATGGCAGTCTTGACTTTCTGTGCCCTGTCCTTCCGACTCAGAGCGTCAGCTACCACGTTGGCCTTGCCGGGGTGATATTGCAGCGTAAACTTGTAGTCTTCCAAGTATTCCATCCACCGGCGCTACCGCAGGTTCAACTCCTTCTGAGTGAAAAGGTATTTGAGGCTCTTGTGGTCGGTGAAAACTTTGAATTGTTCTCCCCATAAATAGTAATGCCACGATTTAAGGGCGAATACTATTGCAGCCAATTCTAAGTTGTGCATGGGGTAGTTCTTCTCGTGCGGTCAGAGTTGTCGTGATCCGTATGCTACAACCTTTCCATTCTGCATCAGTACGCATCCCAAGCTATATTTTGACGGATCACAATAAACCCTATAATCTACACCCCGCTCGGGAATGATGAGTATCAGTGCACTGGTTAATCTCCTTTTCAATCCCTTGAAGGATTTCTCACAAGCTTCATCCCAATCCAGCTTCACTCCTTCCCGAGTTAGCCTCGTCATTGGCTTGGCTAAGATTGAGAAGTCCTGGATAAATCTGCGGTAGTACCGAGCCAATCCGAGGAAACTTTTGATATCGAACACTGAGGTTGGCTGTTTCCAATTCAGTACTACTTCGACCTTGCTTTCGTCTACCGCGATTCCATCCTTGGATACCACGTGCCCCAAGAACTTAACCACTTCCAGCCATAACTCGCATTTACTGGCCTTGGCATAGAGTTGGTTATCTCGGAGTACTTGTAGTGCCATCCGAAGGTGTTCTTCGTGTTCCTCCTTATTGTCTAAGTAGGGTTAAAAGATCTTGTTCATGAGACACATGAATACTGCCTGAGCGTTGGTCAGTCCGAACGGCATTACTACAAACTCGTAGTGTCTGTATCTGGTGCGAAAGGGTGTCTTGGCGATATCCTCATCCTAAATCCTTAACTGATGATAGCCTGATCGGAGATCAATTTTAGAAAAATAGGTTGCTCCTCTTAATTGATCAAATAGGTCATCGATCCTAGGCAATGGATATCGGTTCTTGACTGTGACTTGGTTTAGCTTCCTATAGTCAATACACAGTCGAAGTGTTCCTTCTTTCTTCTTCACGAACAATGCAGGCGCTCCCCAAGGTGATGTACTCGGTCTGATGAATCCTTTGTCCAACAACTCTTGCAATTGGATTTTGAGCTCCTTTAGTTCTGCAGGGGCCATGCAGTATGGTGCCATAGAAATGGGTGTAGTTCCCAGTTGGAGTTCTATAGAGAAGTCTATATCTTTTTGGGGTGGTAAGCCAGGGAGTTCTTTAGGGAAAACATCGGCGTACTCGCAAACGATGTGTGGTAATCTCAATTCCATCCTGTCGGTTTCTTCCATTTGGAGACTCGCTAGCCATCCAAACAATTGATTGTGCCACCTTGATCTTTTCGTCATCGAACTCGTCGTTTCTCTATCCCCCTTAAAATGGAAACGAGTCCCTTCTGGGGTGTAAGCCATCATCGTCTTTTGATGACAGTCTATGACTGCTCAGTGAGCCGATAGCCAGTCCAATCCCAGGATTACGTCGAAATCTGCCATGTCGATCACTTTGAGATCGCAGGTTAGGCGTAAGTTGGCTACTTCTAGCTCGCACCCTCTACACACTAGACTAACAGCTACACTCCCCCCCAACGGTGATGTTACTTTCGTGCTTGTACTTAGGGGTTTTGTTTCTAGTACTAGAACAGTTATGCAGGTAGTAGATATAAATGAATGCGATGCGCCATAGTCAAACAAGGCTTGTACACAAGTACTATATAATAGTAGCGTACCTTGGATCGTAGAGGGATCCTGTTCTTGTTCCTCAGTCTGTAGTGCAAAGATATGCCCTCTAACGCCTTGCTGAGTTCCCATGGGCTGCTTCCCCTTATTCTGCCCATTCTGCTGCTGTGGTGGTCCTCCGAGGTTTTGCTTCATGTAGCCGACCTGTCCGGGTTGTTGAGCTTTCTGGTTCCCAAAACTCCCATTCCTTTCCTTCTAAGGTTGGGGACAATCCTTCTTATAGTGGCCCATAGCCTGACAGCTGAAGCACTGGTGTAACAGCCCTGATTTTTGGAGGGTAAAAATTTCATTAAGTATTTGAATTTTATTTGAATTACTTATTTTCTCTTGTATGACTTATTTGATTTCTTGTTACCTTCAGTAAGTCCGTCATAAGTAGATTATGGTCCTTGGTTGATTCTTGATTAGAAATCCTACTTGGCCAATCTAGTTAGTTTCTAACCAACTAGTTGGAGGAACCAAACTCGAAACTCACCTAGTTACTAGACGAACCTTTTGAACCTCCTTGAACCATTTTGCCTTTATCCATTGGTCAATAGATGTTAGGGTAATCTTTACCCATTGGACAATAGGTTCCTATTAAATATGTGGATTGTACATGGTTATAATATTATATATGTTTTATCACATGTGCATAGTACTTTATTCTTTGTTTATTGGTTAATCTTCCAACTTTCCATTGTCCATTGGATAATAAAAGCAAGGGAAATTATTACCCATTGGATAATAGCCCTAATCTTCCATCATGGTACAAGGCTTTGTTTTAATAATCAAGTCTTGGATTCCCATGTACCTTTATGCATTAAAATATTGGGGTATCCACATGCTTTCAAGGACAACCTTGGTTATTTTAATATAAAAGTTTCCTAATTACTATTGTCCATTGGACAATAAATACTAGAGATTTTATTACCCATTGGGTAATAGCTTGATCTTTCAACCAAGTACCAAGGTTTATTAAACTAGTCTTTTTTCTAAAAACCCCATGTGATGTTGGTACATATATTTTATTATGAAAGTACTTGGTAGTCTTAAAGCTTAAGATTTCATTAGTACTTCCTTATTATATTCTATTGGGGTTTTGGTACCCAATTTAATTAGTTTAATGGGGAGTTAACTACCTAGAGTACATTAGTACACTAGTTTATTAGTTTTATTCAACATGTGCTTATTTATTTGTTTAACTTAGCCTTTAAGTTTCATTGGTTTTAAGTACCAAAAGTACATATATTCTTTCATATCTTTCTTGTACCATTAATATATATATATATATATGTATGTGTGTTGTACCATGCAAGAGAGAGAGAGAGAGAGAGAGAGAGAGAAGCCGAGAGAGAGAGGAGAATCGGCCAAGGGGGAGAGACAGAGGGGAGAGAGAGAGAAAGAAGACAAAGAAGGTAGTACTTGGGCTTGATCTTCTTTGTACTTCATATCCTTGGAGAAACTTCCTTCCTAGCTAAGGAATTAACCCTCCATTGTCCTCCTTTGTACCATTATCTATTGTTTAAAACAATATCTTGTACAAACTATACTTTCCACCCACCAAATCTCCCAAGATCAAATCCTTACTACCAAACTAGCCATGCAAGCCTAGGGATTTGCCTTTGATCTTCCAAGATTCGTGACAAGTGTCAAAGTGGGACTTAGAGAGAGGGGGGGGGGTGGGGGCGCCATTGAGGGAGGAGGGAGAGCCAAGGTTTGCCTATAAATAGCAAGGCATTCCAAGCATTTCAACTCACACCTTCACTTTTTGCTCCAACTTCTCTCTAGAAACCATTGTTGTTTTTCTGGGCAGCCTGTTGTCCCTTTGTGAACCCTCAGTTTTCTCCTGCTTAGAGTAGTTTCTAGAGCCAACTCCATTCGGGAAAGTTGCAGAGCACTTCGAGACCTTCAAGTTAGACCCAAGAACCACCCCAATTGATGAAGAAATGACAGATATTTTGTCATCCAAAGTTCAGTAAAAATCTCGGATTTCTATTCCCAGACAGCTTACTATCTCTTCCTTTATCACCATTTTTCTCCTACTTAAAGTAGTTTCTAGGATTAACTTCCTTCACAAAAGTTGTAGAGCGCTTCTAGAGCTTGGATTTCGACCCAAGAAAGATCATATTCGGCCAAAGATTGATTGAGTTACTGCCGTCCAAAGTTCGGTCCAGATTCGCGAGTTTCACCACCTGTGGAATTTTCCAACTAGCTTATTCGGTCCCGACTTCTTTCGGATCAAGGTAGGATACTCTTACCCTATCCCTATGTATATGTAAGATCTCGTTATCTTCCATTTCAAAGTAAGTTATCTTTATTTACTTTCCATATCAAGTATTTGTATTTTGATCTTTACGATGATTATGAGAATGCATATGTGAATTGCTTGTTTTACTTGTGGCATGATAAAGCATAAGTGATTTTCACTCCAAGGGCGTCTGAACATGTGGCGTTATGCTTTAAGCGTTAATTTGAGCGTGATTAGCAATATAGAGTTGAATGATCTTGTTTGTTTACAAGGAATGATTCATGCTTACCTTTGTCCTACCACGCAGTCTTTGCATGTAAACGAGACACGAGAACCGAGGAAGTAGAAACATGACACCTAGGGTGTGGTTTAATGAGAAAGATGTGTTTTCCGGGGAAGGAAATATTTTTGAAACTACGTAATGACCATTTCAAGAGTATTACATGAGTTGTGTGTGTGCCTATGGGAACCCGGCGCGGCGGAACCATAGTGAGGATACTTGGGAGACCGGGGCGGCGGAACCAAGGTTGGGTGAGTAACATGGTTATCCGAGGAGAGGAGCCAAAGCAAATGTGTGCCAATGGGAACCCGGCGCGGCGGAACCATTGAGAGGATACTCGAAAACCCGGGCGGCGGAACCGAGGTTGGGTGTGTGTGTGGCTTGGTTATCTGCAGTACGGAGCCAATGCAAAAGATTTTGAAAGGCTTGGTTATCCGCGGTACGGAGCCAATGCAAATGATTTGAAAAGGTTGGTTTGTAAGTGGAAAATGTTGACACGGTCTACGATGAGTCGCGTAGGAGAAACTCTGAAATCTTGGACACCAACGATAGGTGATTAACGAATGTGGATGTGTGATTGTAATGTTGTTGTGAATGAATTTCTGCTGTAAGGTTGATGGGTAAGGATTTCCTATTGAGCGTTGTAGCTCACGGTGTTACCTTTTGGTGACCCTGACATATTATATCGGTGGCCACGCTGGTATAATGTGTCAGACCTTGTACATGATCAAGATGGACAGTTCACTTGGAGGCTTTCGGAGCAGAGGAGCTTGCCAGAATGGAGGAGCAAGCAGAGCAGTAGTTAGGAACCCTAGTTCCTCCCCTGTTATATGAATGTACCCTTTCGATGTATTTATGATGTAATAATGAGCCAGACTTTCTTTATTATGTAATAAATGCCTCATTAACGTACCCAAAATTCGGGGTGTTACAACTGGACTGTCGCTATGTTTCGGCCACCCCTCTATGGTTCCCCACGTCCTGGTGTAGAGCAGCCTTCCAGGTTTGGTTGTTCTGCAGCAGGTTGGAAGGTTTGGTGGGATAGGGCCCACGGTTGCTGTTGGGTGGTTGGGTTCGGATTGGTCCACCAGTGCTGCCTGTTGCCTTCCTCCATCAGGCTTTGAAGTCAGCCTCCTCACTCTCTAGTCAGAGAGCACACTTCACGACCTCGGCATAGGTGGTAAAGGTTTGAGCCACCACAACCCTTCGAGCAGTCTTTAGACCCCATTCGAACCTTCTTGCCTTCTTGTCCTTGGTTGCGATGGCAGTTTGGGCGTAGTGAGACAGTTCCTCAAATTTGGCTGCGTACTTGGTAACAGTCATTGTCCCTTGCTTCAGATTTAGGAACTCCTGTTCCTTAGCTAGGCGGAGGGGCGTGGGAAAGTACTTGTCGAGAAACAAGGTCTCGAACTCGGCAAAGGTCATGGTGGCAATGTCATGGGTTGCCTCCATCAGGTCCCACCAGTAGCGAGCTTCTCCCTTCAGCTGGTAAGTGGCTAAGGCCACTCGATCTCCGTCCTGGGTAATCCCTAAGGTTCTGAGGATCATCTTGACCTCGTTTAGCCATGTTTTAGCCACGACAGGGTTGGTGTCTCCATGAAAAGTCGAGGGTCGGCGTTTGCAGAACTCGTTCATTGCTTGAGTTAGGGTCATGGGTCCGTCGTTATGGTTTTGGTTTTGGCGGTTGGCATTTAGGGTGGTTATGAACGCT
This sequence comes from Rhododendron simsii, assembly GCA_014282245.1. Classification (NCBI taxonomy): domain Eukaryota; kingdom Viridiplantae; phylum Streptophyta; class Magnoliopsida; order Ericales; family Ericaceae; genus Rhododendron; species Rhododendron simsii. The sequence continues at coordinate 14,380,700 of CM024961.1, forward strand.
TGCATGATCTTGGCCAAGCCGGGGTTTGCACCAGAGGATTCCCCATTTTCGTGTCCTATTCCACTGCATCGGTTCACCATCTACGGGTAGAAATTGAAAGGGAAAGTTTTAGTCTAAAATTTTCCTTTTGCAAATGGTGTATCTAAAAGCAATTTATCGCGTACTATGCAACAGTACTCTTGAAAATAAAGGAAACTTTTCATAAATAAGCAAGATCATACAACATAAGCATAGAATCCTGCTACAAAGCAAATGGACTTAAGATAAGATTTTCCTAGTACAAACCGAACAAGCCTACATACTACTGCATAGTCCTACAGTTGAGCAAGCCTTATTCCATGCTGCTTAGTACAATATCCTAGGGTAGTTTGACTCCGAAAACTTCCCTCAGCCACATCTTGTATTCCCTCTCGGCAGCGGTCTCGGCTTTAAGAATAGTCTCACGTTCTTGTGCGAGCAGCTCTTCCATAGACAGGACGGGTGGTTCTTCCAATGGTTCTAGGAAGTACTGAGAAATATTCAGCATTGCGGCCTCCTACTCCGGGTCAGACATAAGATAGTCGGGTGGTTTCTCGAAGCTCTCCACAGGGGGTGCAGGGGCTTTGACGGGTGGAACGTTCTCGGGAGTCGCAACCGGTGGGGGTATCTCCCAAGTGATTGGGACTTCATAGAGCTCCATATCATCATCCAACAGAGGTGTTGGCTCCGTGTGTCTCGGTGCTAGCAGTGACAGGTAGCCAGCCAACACTCGCAGGGCAAAGAGTGGGCATGCTCCTTATGGTACGTTTGACATCTACAATAATGGAGATAGTTATATATTAGACTTAATGGTGTAAGGAGAAAAAGTCAGGTATGAATAGAAGCAAGCACAAGTATGCACATGAATAATGATCATATACCATTAGAAAATACAAGTCTTTCATTACTAAATAAAACAAGTACAACATAGATGGCTTGCTAGCCTAAACTTCCTACTGCATTCTGATTACAACAGAAGATCCAACCACATTCACTATTCAACCGATCTAGAAGATTTTTGGAAATTCGACCCTATAGGCGCTTATGTCGGTCTCGTAGGGTGGTGGTGGTACATCACCGGTGTTAGCGGGTATATCCATGAAGTCAGGCATAACCCACTCCGCTAGTTCCTCTCCATAAATCAATATTTCTTCATCGTCAGATTGCCAGCCCATTGGTTCCTCCTCAGGAAACTCTTTGGGATCTTCTTCGTTGGGGTCCTCCTCCTCGGGATCTTCCTCCTCGGGGTCCTCCTCAACTTCTACGATATCGGGGGGTGTTATGGATGCTACTTCGGCATTGTCCTCCTCAACTTCATCAACTATGAATTCTACATTCTCGGGAGGTGCTATTTGGACTAGGGCAGGTGCTGCTACGACATCATCCTCTTCCTCCTCCTTTACGGGGAGTATGATGGTGCCGTGCTCTTGATAGTAGTCATGAGTGTAGAGGAAAGCATAGGAGAAATAAGGATCTCCCACTAGTTGGTTCGTCATAGACCTTATGGTGCTTGCAAGATGGTGAGTTTCGGCTAGCAGGTTGGCTTGATAGAGATTTGCTTGGGCCATCTACAATAAAGAAGTCTATATATTAGACTTATCGATGCAGGTTGAAGTTTTAGTGCGAATAGTAACAGCTCAAAATAACGGGTCTTTCATTTTTAAACATAGCAAAAGTACAACTTAGATACTTAGACATTGGTGATCCCATTTTTTTCAACATCCTATATCCAAAGGATACAACTGATACTGAATTTATTCGGGTGCTCCTAAGCCTTCTTAGATCTTCTGAGTTTTTCTTATTTCACCAAGTTTTCCTCCTTAGCTACCTTCTTGGTGTTTTTGTTGCTATCGGTTTCTTCCTCCTCATTTCTAACCTTGGATTTTCAACCTCGGAGTTTGGCATCGGAGGTAGGATGCCAAAATACTCATGGAAGGCAGACATGATAGGAAACATTTCTGAAAACCAGGGGTCCTTCTCGACAGGAATAGGGGTATTTTGCTGCACTCTTTTGAAATCCAGTTTTTCTACAAGTACCGTGACAATAAAGTTGGGATCTTCTAAGTGCTTGATTGTTATTCTTTCTAAAGTATTCCTAGGTTGGTAAGCTTCGACTAAATCAACTAGATGTTTCATCTACAAGAAAAAGTTTGATTAGTAAGGTTTTAAGAAAGATTTTTAATTACTCGAGAAAATCATCAAGTTTCTAAGTTTCACATTTGATCCTTGATTTAAGTCATCATCCAATTGTTCGGGAATTTCCAGCTCGGTGGTACTGCCAATTCCGCACCTTGCTTCAATCTGAAGATTGTTGTCAAAATTCCACCCAATTTGGGATGGTAAACTTAAACTCAATTCACGTTTGTGCAATGGTCAAACGTATCTTATGGTCTACCCATTCTACCCATGGCTGATGTTTTGAACCTAAAGCTCTGATACCAAGTTGTAACGCCCCTAATTTTGGGAACGTTAAATAGACAATTTTATTGAAAACTTAAATAGAGTCATGCTCATTATTACAACATAATTCTCACAAAAGTACTTTTATTACACACGAAAGGGAAAAACTAGGGTTCCTATCCACTACTCCACTTGTTCCTCCATCCTATGTAGAGACCCGCAATTATTATTATTATTTTTTTCTTTTCCAGAAAATATTTAAAGATCATATAAATGTCGAAAATTGGGAGTAATGGAAAAAGTGTGTGAATATTTGATTTGGGGTTTAAAGTGATGGAATGGCAAATATAGGGAGTGTGTATGTGATTTAGACATATGTGAGTATATATATAGTGGGTGTGAGTGGTAGGAGATAAATATCCCCTTATATCTCTCTCTCTACCATGCTCTCCCTCTCTCTACCGTATATCTCTCTCTCTCCTCCTCTCACTCAGAACTTCAAGAATCAACTTCCCTCAAGCCCTTCAATCTCATTATTGAGCTCAAAATTTCGTGGGTCAAGCTCAGAGGAGAGTATTTCGGTTGATTTCAAAGAGTTTGGGGCTAGGGCTCATATGAATCGCTTGGGTTTCGCTCCTTGACTCGAGGTAGGGATTTCTTGCCACTTTTATGTGTTTATATGCTGATTAAGTGTAGAAATCGTGCCTTGAATCGTTGGATGTTTTGTTGTTTTGGCCTTTGAGTTTTCTGCACAAATCGTCGCTCGTAACGTCCTCATATCGATACGGTTGTGTGCGTATCGATACGCTGAAAGGATCTGCATTCAGTAGCTTCAAAAATCTGTCGTAGTGTTTCCGTATCGATACAGTTTTTGAAGTATCGATACTCCAGACTCTGGAGTATCGATACTCCATGGCTTTCTGGGCAGTTTTGCCCATGTTGCGCCGATCGACCATTTTGACTCCCGATTACTTCTAAACCCTTTTGGACCCCTCCTAAGCTATTCTAAGTATGTCTAATTGACTTCCTATGATGGTTCGATGCATTCTTTGGTCCATTAGCTTTCCGTTAGCTAGAACCGAATAAGGATTTCCTTAATTGGAATTTTGATAAAAATATGTCTTCATGATAAATTAACTTTTCTTGGTTATGTTTGTGAAGTGTAAATGGCATTGTTAGAATACCGTGTAATGTTTCAGGTGAACATGTGATTGAGGTATAGTCTTAGTTGGTTTGTGAAGTGCGAGGGTAGATGAAATGGGTCGAAGGTTGGTTTAGGAAGTCCCGTAACGCAAGTGGTGGTAATACGGAGACTTAGAGGGTTTCGTAATGCAAGTGGTGGTAATACGGTAACCCGAGTCGTTAGGGATCACCGTGACGCAAGTGGTGGTAACACGGTAATCCATGTGGTGTTATACGGTAACGCAAGTGGTGGAAATACCAATGGTGGGAGTTTGGGGTCAGTAAGTCGAGTTGGGATCATTTGAGGGGTTTGTGTCATATGGTTCATGAGTTCAATCCGATAATGGCTCATGCACGAATTGATTGATTATTGTCTACCGAACTATACTTCCTTATCCTCATTCGTTTGCACTTGTCATCATATTCGCATATAAAATTGGCAAAGATCTTCCTACTGGGCTAATGTAGCTCAACAAAATCCTTCTTTTCAGTTGTAAATGTTGGGCAGTAGACTGTAGGCGATGGTATGCTCGGACATGCATGAAGATTATTCTTTTGGAAGCTAATTTCGTTTAGTTATTCATCTTTGTAATAGACTTATTTTTGGCCAAAGATAGCTTTGTAACTAACTTGCTCTTGAATTATCTTTTGACCAAAGTCTGTAACATTTTAAACATGGTGTAACCGTATCTAAGCTAATTTGGGCCGTGGTGCCAAGGTTGTATTTCATTAAACTTGGGGACTTGTTTGTAAATTAAAAAGGTGGGAAACTCTTTTGGGTAATACGTATGACACATGAGGTTCTTTTATTAAAATATATAATTTATTTATGTTGAAAATCGAGGACGTGACAAATTGGTATCAGAGTGTCTAGGTTTGAATACTTTGAGACCGTGGGGAGACGTAGTCTCATGGGTTCAAAATATCATGACTTTTTGCATAAATCATATGTACTTGTGTGATCGACATTCTTTATGCTAAGTGGCATTGCATTTGCATTTGAGTAGAATGACGTGTTGTTGTCGACCTGTGTTCGAGATTAGAGGCTTGACCTTATAAGTGAGGTGTCTGTTGTTGATTGCGCACTTGTTTGACTCTTGTGATGGCTAGGGATTGCTTATTTTGCAAATATGTGTGTTTGTGGAAAGTTATATCTTACTGTGGATGATGTGAGGTGATCAGACTGTGGTTGTTACGTTTTTGTGTGTATTCTGTGTGTTTATCTCTGACTTACGCTAAATTCACTTGGTGCCTATTCGTGTTATCTTCAGTGATGGAGTTTGAATCTATAGTATGTCTAATATGTTTATGTTAAAAGATGTTTTAAATTACTAAAGGTGGATGTATATGATATGTGTGAAACTCATTTTTCTAAGATTTTGAGAACCTAATTCCGGATATTCAACCTAAAGTACGACTGGCCATCGTGACTTCATGATTGAACATCTAGAAGAGGTGCTCCTTAAACATAATAAACAATGGAAAGATTTATATTTCTCTATAAAACTGAATCCAAATAGATCATGCGATGTCATCGTCAAAAAAAAAAAAAAAGAAGAAAATTGTACTTGCTTGTAATGCTCATACCTTCGAATATGGGAGTACTTTGATATGTAAATTCTAGTTGCAAAGAACGAAGAGGAAAATTATGACTAGTATGTACGTTTGGTGATCTAGTGTTGTTTGCAAGCTCATTGTGAATATGTGTTCTTTATACCTCAAACTTGTGTGCTATACTATCCTAATGAGAAACTGCTAGGTTTACAAATAAATTGGCGAAATGGGTGGTCGATAGTGACTTTTAAAAGTTTGACTTAACGATTCTGTGTAAAGTGATATGTCTCCCAATTAGTGGAATTCAATATTCTTTTAGACTAGTTACTCTTAAGGTCTTGCTTAAGTGGGTGTGGAATTTTTGAAGGGAGTGTTAGTGTTGGATGGGCCTAGTGCTTACAAGGGTCTAAACCAAAAGTAATGGATTATGAGAAAAACAAGAGAAGCTTTTAGGATACCTTGTCTATTTATCTTTACGAAGTCGAGAAAATAGTGGAGTAAATTACTTTTGTGATAATAAAGAATCCTTGAACTTCTCTTTTCTTGAACCTCGAAGGGAAAGGACTCGGTCATTATTGTATGTCATGTTGAATGTTTGATTGACGCTATTCTTTTGTAAGTGATGTGCTTGTGTGCTCGCCTGCCTAACCCTTGCATGCTTACGTGTTTCGTGCTATGTGGATTATATGCTTATGCGATCTTACTTGCTTGAGAGTAAATCAGTACCCCTAGGTGCTGTGTGCTGTTAAATCTAGACCTAGGCATAAAGTGAGTTGTTATAGAATTAGAACAAGTGATCTGGGCCCGGATTGGAAATCTTGTGAGGTCGATGAGCATACCAGAGTTTGTAAGATGAAATACAAGGAGACTTGGGGTTAAAAAGAGAAGAAGAGATGTGGGTTGTCCTTATGCCCTGTAGAAAGACAAGAGGGTTTAATTGGTGGAGAATTATTATTTATTGTGGGAGTTTGCAGTCTAAAGAAGTATAAGGGAGGTTTCTATGGCAATAAGAGCTAGAGTTCCCCAATGAGTTGGGTCATGGAGTGGGTAACCTTGACTAAGAGTAAAGGATTTGGGTCAATTAGAATGTATGATTCAGGTTCAAAGCATCAGAAAGTGTCACATTGTTATCGTAATGGTTTAGAAGAGGACAAAAAAAAAGAGTTGTTATCACTTACGTGAGGGAACCAGTTTTGTGACAAATGTTGAAATTGCAAATTACAGTTTTCTGGATTAGCTTGTAGCTACAAGAGATGAGATTTCAAAGTTTTCGAGAACGTGATTTGACGATAGAATTTAGTAGATCTTGACTATAATTAAGCTAGTCTCGAATTTAGTAGATCTAGACTCTCTCTGTATATATATACTTTTGTAAACTATCGTGATGGTGAACATGCGTTGCAAAGGCCGAGTGGAGTTAGATTGCTACTAAAATCTTGGAGATGAGTTGGTCACATAACCAGTAGTGGAGAATAAAGATAGACTGTCCCGTTTGAAAATTTTTAACTTTTGGTTTGAGTAGTTGAGAATGATGGCAGACTGAAGAAGTAGTTGTGGAAATTGGTTGTTGGGGGAGTCTTTATTTTGTTATTATTATTTTTTTTGATATTGTTTTTCAGTATGGCCCTTGTGGCACGTCTCGAGGGGATGCAAGCATGTTACTTGACGAATTCATTTTGGTGTTTATGAGTCATTTAAAAAAAATAAATTCATATACCCTATCCTACAAGGAATTTGTATTTGTATTTGCAACAATGGATTGACCATACGCGAAACTTAGGCCTTGACGTAATTAAGATGAATTGTGTCATGAGGAAGAGGGAAGGAGTTGATTGTTTAGCTGAAAACTTGTGTGATGATTGAGAATATTTGTAGTTTCGTATAGTAATCAACAAGAACCTTGTATGATAGATTTGGGGTTGTTCTTGGGATTTGAGAAAAGTAAATTTCGGTATCCTAGAATTGAATAATGAGTTAGATTTCAATACCTGAGGTAGAATAGTTGAAATTGGTGGCCAGAAGTTTCTAATTAACTCTTTATGTGTTGAAAATAGTTGTTCAAATGCAGTTTTTGCTGTTCAAATGCAGTTATTATGCTAAGACAACCTATGTAGCTAACGTGATTGATTGTTAAGTGACAATGTATGGGCGTCACTAGAATTGATAGGATATATATGCTGGATATAAGAACCTAATTGCTAGAAATGTGGTCTAGAGACACAAGTCACCCTGTAGGCGCTGGAATTGAACCCTAGTGGCTGGGGACTGAAGTGTTATGACAGGAAATGGTAGTTTAGGGGCCGAACTAGCTAAGTAAGGGAAAGAAATGGTTTTAAAATGGGGACAATGAGTACTTAAGTGTATAAACTGAGTAGTGCATGCTAGAGAGCGATTAAATGTGCATACATTTAGTAGATAGATGCTTAACCTGGTCTATTTACAGATTATGTGATCTAAAGTATTAATATACTAGCTAAAAGTAAGATCTAGTTGGTGAACTGGATTGACTTGTATGTTACACAATTGAGAATTCGATCAAGAAGGATATTGGAGCTTGTAGTGGTATTTAGTGTGATTATTTGTTTCTTTGTACCATGATTATTGTAGATTCCTGTTCCTTAGAAATTTATAATTCTTAATCGTGAATTTGGTTCCACTTTGTTTGTGAGATTTGAAGTCACTCTCAGCTGGTCTTTGTAATACTTGAATTGCTTAATTTTCGTTGAGGATTGTGTGACAATGCTTGATTGGACAAATTGGTAGTTTTCTTAACAGAAATATATTTGAGGCTAGAACTAATGAATAAGGAAGCATGTTACACCGGAGATGAGATGTTTGAAAGGGCTCAACAGTAGATGTTATGAGTCATGGTCATGGATGGTTGAGTTGTGCATTTCTTTTGTTGGTTCTTGTGTTTGTTTGGTCCTTGAGTTTAGTTTGTTATTTTAACTAAAGGTGTTGACAAGGGTTATACATCATTGTCTTTTCCTTTCCTTTCAACTGCCAACAGCGTTTGCGATTTTATAATGTAAGTTCCGAGCATAAACTTGGGTTGATACATGATTTTCAGTTAATAGAGTTCATGTCCTTAGGCTTGTTAGAGGAAGTTGAAGACTTGGTGATCAACCACAAATAGTTGTTTGAGAGTTAATCTGCAAATTTTTAAAGCTCAAAATTGGTGTGATTGATTTAGGTATCGGAATTGAAGGATTCTAACGGTTTTGTGCATAACGTTCAAGAGAATCGGCCGAAGATGAAAACTATTGAAGTGCTTTGGGTGTTTCTCCATGAGTGATAAGAGTATGAGTTTAATTATCTATTTCACTCCCTAACTTGATTCTAGAGAGATTTGTTGGTTTGAGACCAAGATTAAGATTTGAAGTATGAAGTTTGTTCATAGACCTTGAATTTGATTATCGTTAAGAAGTGAAGATTGATTAGTTGTACGCTTATTGTATTTTCTTGGATCATAGTGGTTGTAGGCTCATCGTGTTTATTTGACCGCTACGTCATGTGCGTGTCTTAGCATTGTATGATTGGAATGAATTAGTTAATCAAATTTCGGGACGAAATTTCTTTAAGGAGGATAGGATGTAGAGACCCGCAATTATTATTATTATTTTTTTCTTTTCCGGAAAATATTTAAAGATCGTATAAATGTCAAAAATTGGGAGTAATGGAAAAAGTGTGTGAATATTTGATTTGGGGTTTAAAGTGATGGAATGGCAAATATAGGGAGTGTGTATGTGATTTAGACATATGTGAGTATATATATAGTGGGTGTGAGTGGTAGGAGATAAATATCCCCTTATATCTCTCTCTCTACCGTGCTCTCCCCCTCTCTACTGTATCTCTCTCTCTCTCTCCTCCTCTCACTCAAAACTTCAAGAATTAACTTCCCTCAAGCCCTTCAATCTCATTATTGAGCTCAAAATTTCGTGGGTCAAGCTCAAAGGAGAGTATTTCGGTTGATTTCAAAGAGTTTGAGGCTAGGGCTCGTACGAATCGCTTGGGTTTTGCTCCTTGACTCGAGGTAGGGATTTCTTGCCACTTTTATGTGTTTATATGCTGATTAAGTGTAGAAATCGTGCCTTGAATCGTTGGATGTTTTGTTGTTTTAGCCTTTGAGTTTTCTGCACAAAATCGACGCTCATAACATCCCCGTATCGATGCGGTTGTGTGCGTATCGATACGCTGAAAGGATCTACATTCCAGTAGCTTTAGAAATCTGTCGTAGTGTTTCCGTATCAATACTCCAGACTCTGGAGTATCGATACGGTTATTGGAGTATCAATACTCCATGGCTTTCTGGGCAGTTTTGCCCATGTTGCTCTGATCGACCGTTTTGACTCCCGATTACTTCTAAACCCTTTTGGACCCCTCCTAAGCTATTCGAAGCATGTCTGATTGACTTCCTATGATGGTTTGATGCATTCCTTGGTCCATTAGCTTTCCGTTAGCTAGAACCGAATAAGGATTTCCTTGATTGGAATTTTGATAAAAATATGTCTTCATGATAAATTAACTTTTCTTGGTTATGTTTGTGAAGTGTAAATGGCATTGTTAGAATACCGTGTAATGTTTCAGGTGAACATGTGATTAAGGTATAGTCTTAGCTGGTTTGTGACGTGCGAGGGTAGATGAAATGGGTCGAAGGTTGGTTTAGGAAGTCCCGTAACGCAAGTGGTGGTAATACGAAGACTTAGAGGGTTTCCTAACGCAAATGGTGGTAATATGGTAACCCGAGTCGTTAGGGATCACCGTGACGCAAGTGATGGTAACACGGTAATCCATGTGGTGTTATACGGTAACGCAAGTGGTGGAAATACCGATGGTGGGAGTTTGGGGTCAGTAAGTTGAGTTGGGATCATTTGAGGGGTTTGTGTCATATGGTTCATGAGTTCAATCCGATAATGGCTCATGCACGAATTGATTGATTATTGTCTACCGAGCTATACTTCCTTATCCTCGTTCGTTTGCACTTGTCATCATATTCGCATATAAAATTGGCAAAGATCTTCCTACTGGGCTAGTGTTGCTCAATAAAATCCTTCTTTTCAGGTTTAAATGTTGGGCAGTAGACTGTAGGCGATGGTATGCTCGGACATGCATGAAGATTATTCTTTTGGAAGCTAATTTCGTTTAGTTATTCATCTTTGTAATAGACTTATTTTTGGGCAAAGATGGCTTTGTAACAAACTTGCTCTTGAATTATCTTTTGATCAAAGTCTGTAACATTTTAAACATGGTGTAACCGTATCTAAGCTAATTTGGGCCATGGTGCCAAGGTTGTATTTCATTAAACTTGGGGACTTGTTTGTAAATTAAAAAGGTGGGAAACTCTTTTGGGTAATACGTATGACACATGAGGTTCTTTTATTAAAATATATAATTTATTTATGTTGAAAATCGAGGACGTGACATCCTAGCCAACTCCCAGGCTTCGAAAGCTTCCAAGGTGTAGAGTTCACCCTGTTCATCTATGAGGTCTGACATATTATACCAGCGTCGCCGCCAATATAATATGTCAGGGACACCAAAGGTAACACCGTGAGCTAAAAAGGCTCAATAGAATAACCCTACTTGCTACCCCTAACTTAATAACATGTAATTAACGATTTTCATGCAGGTTGTGCATGCTTAAGCAAAATCAGTTAACAATGACACATCTGCATTCGTTAATCTAGTAACGTTGGTGTCCACGATTTCTGTGTTTCTCCTAAGCGACTTATCGTAGACCATGTCACCTTTTTCTTTTACCAAATCAACATTTGCAAAATCTCTTTTTAACACACCCAACCTCGGTTCCGTTGCTCCGGGTTCTCGAGTTTCCTCACAATGGTTCCGCCGCTCCGGGTTCCCATTGGCACACATTTGCATTGGCTCCTCTTCGCAGATACCACGCTACACACCCAACCTCGGTTCCACCACTCTGGCTTCCCGAGTATCCTTACAATGGTTCCGCCGCTCCAGGTTCCCATTGGCACACACACACACACTACTCACATTGGGCTACCACGTCCGGCCACAATGTAGTTTGAAAAATATTTTCTTTCTCGGAATACGTCTTTCCATTAACCACACTTAGGTGCCATGTTTCTACTTTCTCAATTTCGGTATCTCATTTTCATGCAACGACTCCATGGTAGGACTTTCTACTTACGAAATCATAAATCATTTATTGAAATCTTAAAACTAAGCTAGCAAGATCATCCAACTCTATATTATTTAACATGCTCAAATCACAAACTTAAAGCATAACACCACATGTACAGACGCCTTTGGAGTGGAGACCACTTATGCTTTATTTACACAACCACAAGTAATGCAAGAAATCATAGTAAACATGTATACGTTCTCATAACCACTCTAAAGATCAAAATACGATTACTTACAATCAAGCGTGAATTATTATGTTTAAAAACTCATTCTTTCTTTGTAACGCCCCAAATTTTGGGTACGTTAAATAAAACATTTTATTGAAGAAATCAACTGGAGTCTGGCTCCTTATTACAACAAAAACTCTCACAAGAGTTCAATATTACAAAAGAGCGGGAAACTAGGGTTCCTATCTACAGCTCCGCCTGCTCTTCCATCCTAGCCAGCTCCTCGGCTCCGTACGCCTCCAAGCTGAAGATCTTGCCCTGCTCATCTATGAGGTCTGACACATTATACCGGCGTCGCCACCAATATAATATGCCAGGGTCACCAAAAGGCAACACCGTGAGCTACAACGCTCAATAGGAAATCCTTACCCACCAACCCATAACTTACAAACAAACAATCATAGGAATCAAACTAATAACGATAACACATCCACGTTCTCGATTTAACGTTGGTGTCCAAGTTTTCCCGTGTTTCTCCTACGCGACTCGTCGTAGACCGTGTCAACGTTTTCCACTTACAAAACCATGTTTTCAAAATCATTTGACATTGGCTCTGTACCGCGGATAACCAAGCCACACACCCAACCTCGGTTCCGCCGCGCCGGGTTCCCGAGTATCCTCACAATGGTTCCGCCGCGCCGGGTTCCCATTGGCACACAACACTAGCATTGGCTCCTCTCCACGGATAACCAAGCCATATTACCAATAAGGCTACCATGTCCGGCCCTATTAGCAATCTTCACAAAGGGCTACCAAGTCCGGCCACATTACGGTTTTCAAAACACATCTCACGTAATGCCACCAAACTAGTCATTACGTAGTTTCAAAAATATTTCCTTCCTCGGAAAAACTTATCCTTTTATAAACCACACCCTAGGTGCCATGTTTCTACTTTTTCGGTTCTCGTGTCACGTTTACATACAAAGACTCCGCCGTAGGACTTTATACACAATAATGATCATTCAACAAGATCATCCAACTCTATAATGCTAATCATGTTTAAATCAACACTTAAAACATAACGCCACATGTTCGGACGCCCTTGGAGTGATAAATCACTTATGCTTTATCGTGTCACAAGTAATACAAGCAATTCATATAAGCATGCTCATAACCATAAGTTGACGAGTATAACATACTCCCCATCCTTTTCATTATTTCAAAAGAAACACCTTTTGAATATTTTCATGCATTTCTAACATTGATAGCAATAGATAACCTTATCATAAGCTGAATAACAAAAGTTATATTAGGGAGAATGTGTAGAGATTAATCTACCTTGATCCGAAACTAGTCGGGGCCGAATAAGCAAGTTGGAAAATCCACGAGTGGTGAAACTCACGAATCTGGCCCGAACTTCGGATGGCAGTAACTCGGTCAATCTTTGGCCGAATAGAGTCGTTCTTGGGTTGAAATCGAAGATCTCGAAACCCTCTACAACTCTCGTGAAGGAAGTTGATCCTAGAAACGATATTAGGTTGGAGAAAAACGGGGGTAAAGCAAAAGACAGTAAGCTGTCTGGAATTTGGAAATCCGAATTTTATTGAACTTCGGATGCCAATAACTTGGTCATTTCTTGACCGATTGGGGTGGTTCTTGAGCCTAACTTCAAGGTTTCGAAGTTCTCTACAACTTTCCCGAAGGAAGTTGACTCTAAAAACTACTCTAAGAAGGAGAAAACTGAGAATTTTCGAAGGGCAGTAGGCTGCCTGGAACTGGAATCCGAGATTTCTAGAGAGAAGGAAGAGCAAATGCTTGAGGTGTGAGTTCAAAGCATGGAATGGCTTCTATTTATAGGCCAAGACCTTGGCTCTCTCTCCTCTCTTAAGGCCGGCCCCCCTTTCTCTCTTCTTTCCTCAATTTGACACATGGCATGAACCTTGAAAGATCAAGACCTAAAAGCTAGGCTTGCATGGCTAAGATTGTCCTTCTTGGAAGACTTGGTGGGCAAGGAGGTGTGAACAAGATTAAACAATTGTTAATGGTACAAAGGAGGACAACAAAGGACTAGATTTTTGGCTAGGAAGAGTTCACACCAAGGATAGTTAGAACATGTGTACTTGGTACTTGAAACAAGAAACTTAAGGGCTAAGATTTACCTTCTAAACAAATCAATTAGCACATGTGTACTTTAGGTATTTAAATAAATCTTCCATGTACTAAAGTAATATAAACATGGTACCTTTGTACAATAGGAAGTTCAAAACCCCATTAGAAAATAATTAGAAGGTACTTAGAGAATCCTAGGGTTAAAAAGGTTCAAGAGGTCAAAGAGGGGCAAAACGGTCCATTCACGGTGACTAGATGGCTTCCTAGTATAGTCACTCTAACCGGATAGTTAGAAGCTAACTAGGCTTGCTAAATAGGCCAAAGCGCAAAGAAATCAAATTTGAAGGGGCGAAAACGTAATTATGACAAACTTTGGAAATTAAAAGCAATTACAATAAAATTCAAATTTTTAACAAAATTTTTAACGACCGAAAATCAGGGTCGTTACATTCTTCCTTTGTGGGAAGTTTAAAACAACATATGTTTTTTCGAAAAATAAAGTCGATATATTCAACATACTCCCCTTCCTTTTCATCGTTGTAAGAAAAACACTTCTCAAATTTCTCGTGCATTTCTCAACATACAACCATCATACATTTATATTTAGAGTTTAACGGATAAGGAAATTTTAACGTATACTTAGAGTAAGTAAGTAGAGATATTCTACCATTCTTTTTGGCAGTAGAGCGGCTACGGAAAGGTATGTTGATTTTCGGACGGAGTGACTTCCTATAGTAGCTTCGAAAGAGAATGGTTTCTCTCGAAACTAAATCTTGACTAGTACTATTAAAACTTTTGGATCGAGGGGGTGGTCGAGTGGCGATTTGGTGGCGGCCTAGAATGAGTTTTTTTGAAAAACTCATAAAGAACTCAAGAACAAAGAAGAATAAGCAAGAACAAGGTAAGAACACTATATTTTCTAAAGAGAGAAGTTGGAAGGTTGAAGGTGTGAGTTGAATGCTTGGACAAGGGTTCTATCTATAGCAAAAATTTTGCATCCTCCTCTCCCTCCATAGCCGGCCCCCTCTCTCTCTTTTTCCTCATGGATTTTGCTCCATGTTTGGTCAAATCAAGCATGCCATGTCTTCCCTCACTTGTCATTTCTAATTTAGGCCATACCTTAGGTAATTATGAAGGGTTTTAAGGCTTGTCATGTCCTAGGATGCACTAACTTGCAAGAAAGAACAAAATCATTGGCTAGGTTTGTACTTTGGAAGACTAGAAATGGGTTGTAAAGTTGTACTTGGCTTGAGTGTGAGATTGGCTAAAAGAGATGACCTGATTAAGTGTCCAAACACATGCACACACTCACCCTCTCTCTCTCTCTCCCATTCGGCCTTTTTCTCTCTCTCTCCCCTCCTCTCTTTCTCTCTCTGCCTCCCTCTCCCTCTCTTTCTCTCTCTCTCTCTCTCTCTCTCTCTCTAGTACTATGTACATATGTATATGCTTATGTGTACAAACATAAGTACACTAAAGTACTATGTAGTCCAAATACGTCTATGGAAGAGGAGATGGTTGTGCTAAGACTTTCAATGACAAGAACATTATCCCATGGGTAATATTTTCCTAGAAAGTGCATATAAGGTTATATAGACTTGCTTATGATAGGTTATGAGGTATATATACCTATATATAAGCACATATATGTACTTAGAGAATCTAGGAAAGTAACTTTGGTGAGCCATTTAGGTATAGGGCTACAATTCTTAGGGTTGCATGCATGGCAAGGCTAATTTTACTTCTTTTGGAAGCAAAATGATGGCTGCTTTGGTCCATAACTTTGTCTTGTCAAGTCAAGGCTTCATTGGCAACCTAATTGCTATTGACCAATGGTTAAAAATTTTCCTAGCATTTAGTAACCAATGGTTATAGGAATATTGGTGATAATTAGGGTTTGAAATGGCTTGTCATGGGAATAAAATGATTACTTCATAGCGTTCAAGGGTTTAATTAGGGTTGGAAAGGGTTCATAAGGCTCAAAGATGGTAAAAAGGGTCCAACTAGGGTTAGGGAGGTGTGACTAGGTGAGATGGTAGTTCGGTTCTTTCAACTTATCGGTTAGAAACTTCTTCTTTTTGCCAAGTAGGATTTCTAGTCAAGAAATAAAATTTTTAAGGAATGAAATCTATTTATGACGGATTATTAGAAATTAAAAAGGAAATTCAAAAGCAATCCAAGTAATTAAAATAGTAAATTCAAATACTTAACGAAATTTTTGTTTACTAAAAATCAGAGTCATTACACCCTTCCTCTATCCTCTTGTTCTTCATCGGCCAATTCTAATTCTGAGAACAGGGCGTAGAGTGAGTATCCATCAAACAGATCTGCCTGTCTTTCCTCCCATTCTTCCCTCCATGTTCCATTTTCTAATTCTTGATCATTCTCATTTTCAAGCTCCTGGGCTTGCCACGCACCGTCAATGTACTCGTAAATTATTTTATTTTCTTTAATTGTTTAAATAAGTGAAAGATCATATTTTGATGATGTAATGTTGTTTGGAGGTGTTAGTATCAAGTTGGGTTCGTTCCAGAGTTCAGTGAAAATTTTTACTTTTCTGCCTTGCCCAGTACCAGTACTGGCGGTTGCCCAGTACTGTTACCCACTGTTCAGACCTTGATCAAAATGACATTTTGAAGGCTCCAGTACCGGTACTCGGAGTCACCCAGTGCCGGTACCCGCTGCATTTTTCTGCAATTTTCAGCACGTTTTTGGAGCACTATAAATAGACCTCTTATGTTATTTTCTCACTCTAAGACCTCGAACCAAGCCCTAAAATCGCCTCTCTCCCTTCTCTCTTCAATCTCTCACCTAAATCCTTGGATTTGCACATCAAACACCTCAAAATCTTCAAAATCTATGGTTGTTCATCCTAATCTCATCCGAGATCAAGGTTATTGCACTCAAAGAGGTAAGAACTTCATCATTTTCGAATTTCTCTCTCTCTCCTCAATCATTTGTTGAACCTCACTTATTTCTCTTGATCTTGAGAAATCTTGGACCTACGTCTCGTATTGTAGCTTGGGAGGAGCCAGATCTTGGTGGTTTCAAGCTTGGGTCACTTAGGGTTTCGCTCAAAACCCATTGTGGTTGGGATTTCTTACTCTTGTTATAGGTTTATGTGATGTTTATATACCTAGAACATGCTTGGTTTTGTGCTTGAGATTGGGTTTTGCATTTCGGTCGAATCTGGAAATTTCAGCCCGTTTTCTGAATTTCAGCAAACTTTAAACGGTCATAACTTCTTCGTCCAATGTCTGATTCATGCAAATTTTATATCGAATCGAAGGTCTTGAAGTCAGCTTTCATTTACCGCTAGAATGACCTGAAAAATCTTAGTACAAAGAAATTTATCACCATTTGAGTAGAGGTGTGTCAGTTTGTCAATGTCTGTGGCTACTCCTAAGATTGTTTTCGTTCCGTATTATGACTCCTTATATGATTAGAATATGTTTGAGTCACTCTTGAGTATGGATGCTTGTGTATTAACGACTCGTTGTTCAATCTTGTTTCTTGGCTTTCATTGGAGTATGATATGATTGTCGTTGGGTAGAGAATGTACTGTAAGATTGATGGAAGTTCCGTGGGCTATAAGGGGTGAGCGTTACGAGTAGACAAGAGCTTGTCTAGTGGTTTGATGAGTAGTTTTGTGACTCGTAAACTTGTGCCTCGTCTTGTTGAATTCTCTAGATTCCTTGGTGCTTGTTTTATAAGATTTTCGTTTAGAATCTAGCGGGAGGTACGTCGAAAGTTATTATGGGTTCGGTGCGTGACAAAGGACATCGTGAAGGACTTTCAGGAATAACTTGAGCTTAGGGCATCTATCAATACACGATGGGTTGTGTTTATGAATTTGTAATGCATTGTATGATGATGATTGAAAAAGTGTGACCTTGGAGAACGTTATCTTCTTGTATGCGGATTGATTATGCGTGTGTGTATGTCTGAGTTGATAATTTGAAATTGGGGGTCTTGCATCGCAAGGTGTGGTAATGAGGAGACTCTAGAGGGCCTACAAAGCAAGGTGTGGTGATGTGGAAACTCAGGTGGAGAGAATTCATTGCGACGCAAGGGGTGGTAGCACAGTTGAATGTCTCGCGTGATGAAGAGAATTCAATGTGACGCAAGGTGTGGTGGCACAGTTGAATGTCTCGCTTGATGAAGAGAATTATGGTTGACTTTAGAAGTTATGTTGACGTTGGGACTGTTTGATTTATTAAGATTGTGGCTATTGAAAAAGAGAATGAAAGGTTGTCTCTATCAAGGTTTTATTTAAAGAAAAGAAATTTTGTTTGAAAAGAAGATTTTTATCAAAAATCCTCCGGTATTCTTGAGCGAATCAACAGATCCAGTTTTTGGCAACAAATCAACGGACTCCGGCATTCAAGCTCGAATCAACGGAGCTTGACCAGTGATGGTCTTGAGTTTTCTTTAAAATGTTTTGGAAATCAAAAAGGAAAATTTTTTATGAAATGAGGCTCTATGGTAGATGGTATGAAAAGAGAAAGTGGTTTGTGGCATTCATTCGAAAAGCTATTAGATGGTTGAACTATCGTCGTTGTTTATTTGATTGATATGAGTTATGATGCTACTTCTAGTTGACGTGTGGATGGTATGGGTTATCTCTAAGATGTCCGAAATCCCGAAGTCTAAATTTGTCAATTCATTTTTGGTAACCCCTCTTGTATCTCATAGTCACTTGTTGAGTTTCATCTCATGTATGGCGCATATTTCACCGCATTTTCATATAACTTTAGTATAGATTTCTCTACTGGACTAGTGTAGCTCAACCTATCATCTTCAGGTAAAAAGCAAGGAAGTCGGCATGGCGTGCATCTTGTGCTTGTCGTTCATGTGTCTCGAAGGTATAAACGAGGAGTTGAATTTGCATTTTATTTGAAAGTAGTACTCGGAAGAATGAATAATGTAAACCGTAATATTATTTTGGTATTTGTATAAACAAAAATACTTTCAGCAGAGACAATCTGCAGAGACCCACGCAGAGACAAATGCGTTTAGCCCCATTTCGGGTCCTGAAAAAATCTAGAAAAATATCCATAAATTTTTGAATATTATTTTATGGAGCCCTGTAAAAAATCAACTCCAGTGGATGTCGATAAGTATTACTTTTGGATTCGTAGAGGCGAAACTGCTCAATTCGCCCCTACGAATCCAAAAGTAACACTTATCGATATCCACTGAAGTTGATTTTTTACAGGGCTCCATAAAATAATATTTAAAAATTTATGGATATTTTTCTAGATTTTTTCGGGACCCGAAATGAGGCCAAACGCATTTGTCTCTGCGTGGTTCTCTGCGAATTGTCTCTGCGCGTAGCAGAGCTCTTGTATAAACTGGGGGCTTCGAGCTAGGATTGTAACTTTTAATTTTAACCTTGAGAACTAGGGAAAATAAGTCATTTGGGTATCATCGATACATCAATATTGATAGTATTTATTGAAATGATTATATTTATGTTGAAAATCGAGGGCGTGATAGTCAATTAAAGCCTGATTCTCAATGTCTTAGAAGGCATTAATTGCAAATTGTAACGCCCCAAATTTTGGGTACGTTAAATAAAACATTTTATTATAAAAATGAAGCAAGTCCAGCTCATTATTACATCATAAAAAGTACTTTTACTCAAATAACAGAGGGATCTAGGGTTCCTAACTACAGTTCTTCTTGCTTCTCCATCCTAGCCCGCTCCTCGGCTCCGAACGCCTCCAAAGTGAATAGTACGTCCTGTTCGTCTATCAATTCTGACATATTATACCGGCGTCGCCACCCATATAATATGCCAGGGTCACCACAAGGTAACACCGTGAGCTACGAAGGCTCAGTAGTATAATCCTAATACTAGCATCGATTTCCACATGATAAGTACATAAGCAGTGATAAAAGACCATAGCGCTAATAATAGCTTTATGATTTCCGTTGGTGTCGACTCATCGGGAACCTTGTCGTTATTACCCCTTTTCAAAAAAAAAAACATCTTTTTAATTCACCCAATCTCGGTTCCGCCGCGCCGGGTTCCCGACCATCCTCACAACGGTTCCGCCGCGCCGGGTTCCCGTTGGCACACAAAACTTGCATTGGCTCCTTTCCACGGATAACCAAGCCATATTACCAACAAGGCTACCACGTCCGGCCCTATTGGCAATTTTCACAAAGGGCTACCAAGTCCGGCCACTTTGTGGTTTTCACAACCCACGCAATGGGCTACCAAGTCCGGCCACATCGCGGTTTCAAAACACATTTCTCTTGTTAAACACACCCTAGGTGCCATGTTTTTAACTTCCTCGGTTTTCGTGTCACGTTCTCATGCAAGACTCCGCGTGTGAGACTTTACATACAACATGCATTCAATCAAGTTTCGAAATAGTACAAGAAGATCATTTAAATAACATAGCATGCTTGAATCAAAACAACACACATCATGCATTTCCAACTTTTTATTTACGAGCAAAGTAACTTCCAAACAACATGCGATTTATACAATACATAGAATTAAGGTGAAAAACTACTTTATACTTGGAAAAGTAGGTAAGGATAACTACCTTAATCCGAAACTAGTCGGGGCCGAATAAGCTAGTTGGAAAAATTCTACGGGCAGTGAAAGTTCCAAATCTGGACCGAACTTCGGATGGCAATAACTCGATCAATCTTTGGCCGAATAGAGTCGTTCTTGGGTTCAAATCGAAGATCTCGAAACCCTCTACAACTCTCGTGAAAGAAGTTGATCCTAGAAACTGGTCTAAGTAGGAGAAAAATGGTGAGGAAGGAGGAGACAGTAAGCTGTCAGGAATTTGGAAATCTGAGATTTTACTGAACTTCGGATGCCAATATCTTGGTTATTTCTTGACCGATTGGGGTGGTTCTTGAGCCTAACTTGAAGCTCTCGAAGTTCTCTACAACTTTCCAGAAGAAAGTTGGTTCTAAAAACTAACTTAAACAAGAGAAAACTGAGGATTTTCAAAGGGACAGTAGGCTGCCCAGAAATGGTTTCTAGAGAGAAGGAGGAGCAAATGCTTGAGGTGTGAGTTGGAATGCTTGGTATGGCCTTCTATTTATAGGCAAAGCTTGGCTCTCTCTCCTCTTCTCCATGGCTGGCCCCCCTCTCTCTCTCCCCCTCTCTTTGACACTTGGCATGAATCTTGGAAGATCAAAGGCAAATCCAATGGCTAGGATTGTTTCTTGGGAGACTTGGTAGGCAAGAAGAATATTGGTACAAGATATTGTATTAAACAATTGCTAATGGTACAAAGGAGGACAATGGAGGGTTAATTACTTAGCTAGGAAGAAAGATACACCAAGATATGAAGTACAAGGAAAGATCAAGCCAAGTACTACCTTCTTTCTCTTCTTTTTCTCTCTCTCTCTCCCCCCTCTCTCTTGGCCGAATCTCACCTCTCCCCTCCCTCTCAACCGGCCTCTCCTCTCTCTCTCTCCTCTCTCCCTTGTTAGTACACTAGCTATACACATATATGTATTATCACATGCAAGAATATGACTTAAAATAGTAGTACTTTTGTACTAGGGATCAAAAAAGACTTAAAGACTAAGGTTTAACTAATAAGCACATGTGTACTCTAGGAAATTATTAAATCTTCCATGTACTTAAAAATAATATAAACTATGGTACCCTTGTACAATTGGAAGTTCAAAACCCCATTAGAAAATAGTTTAAGGGTACCTTAGGAATCTTGGTACTAAGTACCCTCCTAATTAAAATAATGAAGTACTTTCACACATGGTTTAAAAGAAAAGTATTAAACTAATAATCCCCATGGTACTTTGAAAGACTAGCTTTTACCCAATGGGTAATAAAATCCCTAACTTCTATTATCCAATGGATAATAGTTGCTAGGGTAATTATATAGTAAACTAATCGAAATGTCCATTTTTTTTAAAAGATAAAAGTACTTAGCCAAGTATACTTTTTAATATAAACAAATAGGATGCTATTATCCAATGGGTAATAGCTTCCCTAACCATTATTGTCCAATGGACAAAGAATATAACCAATTTGATTAAAAGAAAAAGAATATTAAAATTCCAAGTCTAGGGTTCAAAAGGTTCAAAAGTTCCAATGAGGGGCAAAACGGTCATTTTGCAGTGACTAGATAACTTCCTAGTTTAGTTTCTCCAACTGGAGGGTCAGAAACTAACTAGGCTTGCTAAGTAGGAATATAGTGCAAGAAATGAAAGTTCAGGGGCTAAAGCGCAGAGAAATCAAATTTGAAGGGCGAAAACGTAATTATGACAAATTATAGAAATTTAAAGGTAAATCCAAGTAATAAAAATAAAATTCAAATATTTAACGAAATTTTTAACGACTGAAAATCAGGTCGGGGTTCGCGTTAGAGGGTCCTCCGTTATCGTGTCCTAGTCCATTGCGTCGATTCACCATCTACGAGTGAAAATCAAAAAGGGGGCGGTTTAGTCTACCGAATCAATTTTTGAAAAAGGCGCTTCCTTCTAAGGGTCAAAAGTAGTTTAACAAATAATATGCAACGGTACTCTTTTAAAAATAACGCAAGTTTTTCATAGACAAGAAAAACATACAACATAAGCATAGAATTACAATCATAAAGCATAGAGTTTTACTACAAAAGGCAAATAAAAACACGAGACTTTTCCTAATACAAGTTGAAAACGATCCTAATCTTCGACATTCTACACCCCGAAGGACTACAACCGTTACTAGATCGGCCGAAGATATGCCGAATTGGCGTCCTTGGTTTCGGTCTCGCCCTCCTCTACCATCTTTCGTTGAAAGCTTGGCGCAAACGACGTTCGTACTCCTTTATGATCGCGGCGAGTGCGGCGGCCACGACGAGAGCCCAATACCAAAAGGTGTTGGCACGGTTATTCACGGCGAACCACCGTGGCATGGCTATGGTGAGCACGGCACAAAATATGATGAAGGCGAAGAGTTGCAACCAAAGGCTTTGGATGATCAAGCGAATTTCGGTTCGCTCGATGTCTCGGATCAAGGCGTCTTCCGGGAATCCTCGTCGTCGGGTTGCCATGGCTCGGTGTAGACACCCCATTCTGGACTGTCCAGATTAGTCCTTTTACTTCCTTTGTTGACCCGATGATGATAAGCGGCCAAGAACAGTTCAGAGTCGATGGAAGGATTTGAGCTTTGAGCATTGAACCCTCCTCTTTCAAACCATTTCAAACCTGAGCCAAATGAGCCTCAGTAAAACCACACCTTGCTTACGCCACCTCCTCCTTGGCGTGCGCCAGGTTTTTGCCACGTGTCGGTCATCGACCGTTGACTGATTTGACCTGGCGCACGGCAGGTCCTAGGTGGCGTACGGAGGGTCAAGACCAGTCAAATCACCGCTTTTACAGCACGCGACCGAGACTTTTGCGGCTCCAAAGTACAGGGAACAGTGCCCCTAATGATTATTTCCTGCTGGACCGTCCTTCACTCTCTCCTACACCTAGTCCCATGCATTTAATGCATGGGAGGCTCCTCACTCAACCCCAACCAGCCCTAACCAGCCCTAAACCCAGCTGATTAGCCCTGGTTTTCAGCCCCTCTCTCCACCATAAATACCCCCCCCCCCTTGCATTCATTTGCAAGGGGTTAACCTCATTACTCTCTAAGTCCACTCCCTCTCTTCTCTCTTGCTCTTGCTCTCCCATTGTAAGAGTGAGAGACAGAGAAGCTTCACACCCCCCTCCTCTCTCTAATCAGTCGTCATATAGCCTCCATCTTCAACCAAAGCTCACCACCATCCTTCCTCTCTCTTGCACCAAAGGTATACCACCTTTGTGCTGCGTTCTGTTTTCAACCCCTGAGGGGAACCAGAAGGGTTCTGGCTAGTAACTGATACTAATCCAGGCCCCTTTCTGGTAAAATAAATCAGTCGCAGGAGCCAATCCATGGCGCACGCCAGCTCCTCTTAGCCGTACGCCACCTTTGGCTGTACGTGCACAGCTGGCGTGGGGATCATGTAGGGCTCATTTATTGCTCATTTCCTTTATGTCATCACCTTCTAGCATGCTAATAACCAGTCTATTGCTTTCTGTATTTTAGAATTGTTCAAATGTAGCTTTCAATGCTTGTATTTTCTTTATTCTCAAGGCCACTGGGGTATGTCTGGTCATGTTCCAGAACCCAGATGATGTAAAGCCAAACACTGGTTCGCATACAGACCTGGCGTACGACTCCCACAGGGTGGCGTACGGCATGTTTGTTAAAAACCAGTGCCTGGCCCTTACATCCCAGTTCAATCTTGGCCTCTTGTTCCTCCCCACTCTGTTTATGGGGTCTGTCTTGCTATTTTCCTGGCTACTGGCCATTCCTTATGTCTGTACATATGTATAATCCATATTATAAACTGCGTGGTTTGCCCTGGGTGTGCACTGGTCCTTTCCAGAGCCCAGAGGATTGAGAGTAGGAGCTGTAAGAAATCGGTGTGGTAGTGTACGCCAGTCTGAAGGTGGCGTGCGCAGGGTGTGCTGGCGTGCAGTGGCTTGGCCATGGCGTGCCAGCATGTCGCCGACGGGCAGCGTACATCACCCCGTTGAACTTCTGGCAGTGCTTGTTCTCAATCTATGTTCTTATATTTAATTCAATTCAAGCAAGCAAACTTGCATCCATAAACATTTTTGTCATGCAAACTGCAACGTGTTACAGTTTTAATCCCTATTATCTGTTCCCCCGCCCTAATTGGCCAAAAATGATCAAATGAGAGAAAAATGCAAATGTTTTAATAAAATGCCTGAGTAGAGACCGATCTCCGGATTGGGCGAGAGGGGTGCCATAAAACCCTTCCCCTCTCGTAACCTGGCTCCCGAACCTCAGATATCGAAGGTGACGACGGACCAGTCTACGCCTTTTCAAATCAAGTCAAACCTTTTTCAAGTCAAAGCAAAACGTAGCAAACGTTCTCGAGTTCGGTTCCTTGGGTATCCTTCCGCTAAAACCCGAGTGGCGACTCTGAATCAAAGCGTTTCGCCGCGCTATTTTCTAAAAGGGCCGCCCCCCAAAACAATGTTCATCGAAACCAAAATCGGGCGATTTTCGGGGCGTGTGCCCACAGTGGCGACTCTGCTGGGGATCATTGCATTGATTAATATTTAGGCATTAATACATAAATGAACAATCTTCAAAAGTCTGGCAAAACAGTACGCTCTGCGCTGCTGAAGAACGGAATGGTAACGTAACGGGATCTCAGCATCCGACCAATCCGAACTGAGGCTTTGTTATTGTTCACTTGTGTAGTTTTGTCCAAATATTGATTAATAAAAGTGAGCCAAGCTTCAAAGGGCATTCCCAAAATCTTGCATTTCTCTCTCATTTAGTCAAACTTTGGCGTTCTTCATTTGCATCGATGATGGATAAGCCCCGTTGAGGTGTTTTGGGTAACCGGCACAGTTTACTGGAGCCCGGGGTCCTCGAATGCCCAACAACCTTGGACGATGATGAGTCGTAATACCGTTCGACCATTGCTTTGCTGCACGCATTGCAGTGGGAGGTATACCGCGGCTCTAGTCAAAGGAACCCTTTTCAGCCAAAACCAGCCTCGTCATGCGTACAAAGCACTAGAACCTTTCAACCTAAGACAGGAACCTACAGGGTAGGATTTACTTGCATCTAACCCCCATAAAACTGTCTATGTGTTACTGCTTTCCTTATCGCATGTCTGTGCATACATACATCCCGTTGTGCGTAGGAGCATGCTAGGGCGGCTTTTAGGTCTGTCTCGAGTTCGTCTTGTGATTGTTAGGACCCTGCCATGGACCGATGAAGAGTCGTGCATCTCGATGTTGCGCGTTATCAATTTCCAAAATCCTTGAGTCAGCGAGACTTTGGGAAATCAGGACTGTTTAAGTCTATTGTCTAAACCTAGTCGAAGTTTCAAACAGAAAATCAGGAACAACGGACAGCATGTCGTGATACCCACACCATCCAGGTTAAAGTGCTAATCACTTACACCATCAAGGCTCCGGCACAGTGCTGCTTACGCCACTTCGGTCATGGTATCACGCCATCTGCATCAAGTTGTTCCCACCTCCAAAGTTGAAACTTCGATAAAGGAGCAGTCAAAAGGCTTAGGTTGTCTTGACATCCTTTAGTGTCCATCGACTCAAACAAGGATACACCGTCGAAAAAGAAATCCGAGGATTCTATGGCAGCGTCCTAACGGCATGAGTTGGACTCCCTCTAGTGTTAGAGTCTAGGAGGACACCGACGACGTTGGCATGCTCATTTCTTTCAATTCTTTTCAAAATAAACTGTTGCGGGCTGTCATTGAGCCCATCTATTTTGCTGTTTAGCTGAGCCATGGGGAGCTTCGAAATCAAGAGCCAAACCTGCTTGGGAATGTCCGTCGGGTCTGTTTGAGGGTCTGTTTGGGGGATCATTTTTCTGCTCATCACAACGGAAGCTCAGCTCTGCATTCTGTCAAGGGAGGATTCGCCGCCAACCACTCCGCACGAATCTCCTCTGTCCTCTCCATCGCCACCCATAACTCCGAAACCAATCAAGACAGAAAACCTAGACATGGCAGATATTCCTCCACCGAATCTCACAACCATCTTGGCTGATCTTCAGCATAACCTTGCCATCATGCAGCAAAGAGCTGACCAGGCCGATACCGCCATGGCTAACCTGCAGGCTCTTATCAATGAGAGGGTCCCAGTCGTAAGGATAGAAGGCGACCGGCAAGAGCGCGAGAACCCAGCTGGGGAGGACATCCCGGCCGAACAGCCTGTTGCGAATCCCGAAATGGCTGCCCTGATCGCCAAAATGGCTAAACTAGAAGAGTCAGTTGCCAAGTCCGAAAGAATCAGCGCCGGAGGATTAGACATGGACCGTCTCTGCCCCTTTCCAAATGCACGGCTCCCGGAAAGGTTCAAAATGCCTGACTTTACAAAGTTCGACGGGACGGGCGATCCAAAGACACACCTGCTCGCTTACCATGGTGCAATGAAACTGCATGGGGTGGAAGAGGAGGCAATGGCCCAATTGTTCCCTCAAACTCTGGCTGGCCCAGCTTTTCAGTGGTTCTTGTCTCTCGACGTTTCCAAGCGCAAAACATGGGAAGACATTGGTGTGGCCTTTTTCGCCCAGTACAGCTACAATTCCCAGCTCAAAATGACCACCCGAGAGTTGGAATCCACCAAGATGAATCCAAAAGAGTCCTTTGCGGATTTTATCAAGCGTTGGAGGACTAAGGCTGCAGTCATGACCGATCGGCCGAGTGAGAAGGACCAGATCCGTATCATCTCCCGTAATCTGCTGCCCGACTTTGCTAAGAATCTGGTGCTTGTCCAAGGGGCCGATTGGGATACTTTCTTTAAATCAGGCCTTGCCATTGAAGAAGCTCTCCAAACTGGGGTTCTGTCGCGCAGCGACCCTCCTTCCTCCTCCTCGGGATCCAAAGCCAAACCTCGCGCTTACTCGGGGAGTAGCGCTGCTTTGTTCGGCAGCAACAGTTATGCCAACGCCACATCTGCCGGAAGCAGCAATACTCAAGACTCCAACCGCATTGCCGATGTCAACCAGGTCCAAGCCCCTCCAAAACCCCGAAACCGTAATCAGCCCCGGAACTTCACCAAGTTTGAAGCTCCGCTCTCTCAAGTGCTAGAAAGGTTGGCCAAATCCGGTCACCTCAAACCGCTGGATCCAACTCCACTGCCCCAAAATCCATCCCCTAGCCACAACCCGAGCGCTTTCTGCGCCTATCACCAAATGCCTGGCCATTACACCGATTCCTGCTACCGCCTCCGCCACGTAATTCAGGATTTGGTGGACAACGGCACTCTCCCGACCCCTCCTAAGCCTAATGTCATCACCAACTCCATGCCGCAACACAACGGCCACCCTCAAATCAACCAAATCAGCCTTACCTCCTCTATAATCCAACCTAGCTCCACCATATTCAACCCCACTGACCATATAGCCCCAGAGCATCACCCGAAGCCTGTCGTGACCATCCCGGCGGAATTCAGTGTCAACATGTTGGCGGTTGGCTGGGATATGGAAGACAAAGCAAGGGAATGGGCAGAACTTGCTAATGACTGGAACGAGCAGTACTTTTTGGGATTCCCTCAGGCGCCGGTTGTCGATCAAGCTCAGTTAGACCAATGGGAGGAAGATTGGAACGCAGCAAGGGCGGATCCACTTGATGGCCTATCACTGTTTATGCTTTTCTACCAGCCTGAACCCGCTGCGGCCAAAACCGAGGAGGAATACGTGTGGGACCCGGAGCCCGTTGTTGCACAGTTAGCCTGGAATCAGAACTTCAATATGGAGAAGAGGGACGATGATCAGGATTTAGGCGAGCAGTACTTGGATTGCTACAGCCAAGGGGAGATCATCCCTGACGTGCGTCGGCAGCTAGGGGAAGCATGGCCACTATTCGACTCCATCTCCAACGCCGTGCATGCAGGCGACCCGACTGTCAACATTGTGCCTGTAGGAATGCCGCGTCCGGTAGTGCATCCTAGGGATGATTGCTCTATTATGGTATTGAATGCACCACCCGATGACCTGTGGGATGTTGATGAGATCGTCGACCTTAACACAAGCCCGCTGCCTGCTGATTTCTGGGATGTCGATAAAGTGGTCGACATTCAGGTCGGGGATGAAATCTGGACTGTCGATACTGCTTTAGTGGACGGAGGCCTTTGGGATGTACCATTCGTCACTAATCCGGGGATACCGCTCGAGGAAGCTGCCGCACAGGATCCGGCCCCTTGGGAAGGACAAGTCATGAGTGATCTGGAATGGGTTATGGCTTCGGACCAGGTTGCATCGATCGACAAGGGGAAACGCAAGCTAGAGGAAGTGCCTGCTGATTTCTGGGATTTTGTGGACACATCGCCTTGGTGGGAGGTCGCTAATGTCACTAGGAGCGGACGAGTCTTCCAACCACCCAATCTTTCGGCTGGAAGCTCGTCCAATCCCGGTAGTGATCAAAGACCCACTATTCCCTCTGCACAAAAGAACACTCCGGCCATTCCGAGCGGGGTACCTGAAGAGGATGCTATTTTGAAACAGCTGGAAAGGATTCCTGCCGCCGTCTCTGTCTGGGGTCTGATATCGTCATCAAAGGAGCATCGAGAAAGGCTGTCTGCAGCGCTGGCTCGTCTTACTGTACCAACGGACATCACCGCGGAGGCCATGGTTGCCCTAGTCTTGCCATTGCTTTCCAAGCATTCCGTCACTTTCACCGAAAAGGATCTGCCTGTTGATGGGACTGCTCACAACCGCCCATTGCACATCACTCTCAAGTGCAAGGGACATTGGGTTCCAACTGTGTTGATCGATAACGGATCTGCGATCAATGTCTGTCCCATGAGGGTTGCTTACCGTCTGGGGCTCACTAGGGCTGACCTCACGCCTTCCAATCTGGCAGTCAAGGCCTATGACAACACGCGCCGCGTAGTCGAGGGGACTCTCATGCTGAAGCTTGATGCCGAGGGTTTTGAAATGGACGTGGAATTCCATGTGGTTGACATCCCTGCCACTTTCAACCTGTTGTTGGGAAGGCCATGGCTGCATAGAGCAGACATCATGGCTGTACCGTCGACTCTCCACCAGAAGGTCATGCTGGGGCTACCTACCAGAACTCTGACCATTTGCGGAGACTCGGGGATCCGCCCGCTCAAGGACGATGGGACGCCTGTTTTAGGGATCATGCACGGGGAGGAGGACTCAGACTTTGGAGGATTTGCTTTCGACACTTCCGGCTCAGTCCTGTCCATTGTCATGGATGACGACTTCATAATCAGCTCTACTGCCCTCGAAATCATGAGGAAGATGTCATTTATGCCTGCCTAGGGCTCGGGATCAACCAGCAAGGGATCGCTGCGTTCCCTGTCTTTCCCTTTACCGAAGGCCGCTTTGGCTTGGGATACACTCCCCCTACCAAGAAGGCCAAACTAGGGAAAGACACGGGAAAACCTCGGACCCTTTATGGTAACCCCGACAGCTATTTCGTCCGTGAAGGAGGAGGCATTGCTTATCTGGGGCAGGCTGAACCGTTTTGGGATCAAGTGACTAGGACTTGGCTTCCGGGTTTTGAGATCTTCGCTGCCGACACTTGGTCTGATGACGAAGAGGAAATTGCAAGGGAGGAGCTGGCTGCAAAGGAATTCAAGAAGCAGCTGGCCGCAACCAAGGAAAGGGCTGACTGGCTGGTCGCTTTTGATCAAGGGGGTCTAGAGGAGCTGTTCTCCCAAGTGGGTTTGGTTGGCAAGGAAGATGAGGCTGAAGTGCTGATGCTTGGGCCCGACTCTCCCGATCTTCTCAACGATCCAACCTCCCTCATCGTCGAAGCAAAGGGTAGTCTTAATAACTGCATTTTTACTCCCCGTCTAACATGCATTGACGATGTATCTGAATCTGACACAGAGTCTATCAAGTCTAAGTCTAGCTCAGAGTCGGAGTTTGTGCCTCTCGGCCCTCCACGTCATAGCTTTTACTTTGAGTTTGAGTCGACTGTACTTGGCAACCCCTCTGGGTTTTATGAAATGAATGATCCTGCTTCCGACTACTTTGCTGACTTTTACATAAACTATGTCGACCCCAACGATGAAGGAATCGACTTTGACGGGAACATCCCGGCCGAGTTGCGTTCCCTCATCGAAAGGGAAGACGAAAGGCATGCTCAGCCTCTAAAAGAAGAAGTAATTTCAATAAATCTGAAAGATGAGGATGACCCCCGTATGATACAAATCGGTTCAAACCTATCCCCGGAACATCACGCTGGTACCATCGAGGCGCTCAAAGAATACTTCGAAGTTTTTGCCTGGTCTCACGCCGACATGCCCGGTATTGATCCCGAGATAGTACAGCACCGAATTCCGTTAATGCCAGGGGCAGTTCCTGTCAAGCAGAAGCTCCGAAGAATGAGGCCGGACTGGGTTCAGAAGATCAAGGAAGAGGTCACCAAGCAAATCGACGCAGGATTCTTGAGGGTTGCTGAATACCCCCAATGGGTTGCCAACATCGTACCTGTACCCAAGAAGGATGGAAGGATCCGAGTTTGTGTCGATTTTAGGGATTTGAACAAGGCAAGCCCTAAAGATAGTTTTCCCTTACCTCACATTGATGTGCTTGTGGACAACACGGCGGGGCATGCCTTGCTCTCCTTTGTCGATGGGTTCGCAGGATACAATCAGATCTTCATGGCCCCAGAGGATCAGGAGAAGACAACGTTCGTCACAGAATGGGGAACCTACTGTTACGTGAAAATGCCATTTGGACTAAAGAATGCCGGGTGCACTTTCCAAAGGGCCCAAACAACTCTGTTCCATGACTTCATCCACAAGACGGTCGAGGTGTATGTAGACGACATGATCGTAAAGGCAAAAGAGGAAAATGACTATCTCCCTTCGCTTAGACAGTTTCTCAAAAGGCTTCGAAAGTACAATGTACGTCTCAACCCGCAGAAGTGCACATTCGGGGTTACGGCAGGTAAAATGTTGGGGTTTCTAATCACCAAGAGAGGAATCGAGGTCGACCCATCTAAGATCAAAGCAATTCTCGAAATGGAGCCCCCACGATCTGAGAAGGGAGTGCGGAGTTTTCTGGGAAAGGTTCAGTTTATCAGCCGATTCATCGCCAAATTGACTCCGACTTGCGAACCGCTATTCCGCTTACTCAAGAAGAATGTCCCGTTCGAATGGACAGACAGGTGTCAGACTGCTTTTGAATCAATTCAGAAATATCTGCAGAACCCTCCGGTATTAATGCCGCCTACGCCTGGACAGCCGCTGATTTTGTACTTGTCTGTAACACCAACGGCAATGGGTTGTCTGCTAGCACAGGAAGGGGAAAACAGAGTCGAGAAGGCCATCTACTATTTGAGCAAGAAAATGGTGGGAAGCGAGGAGCGATATAACCCTTTGGAAAAGACATGCTGGGCACTAGTTTGGGCTACCAAAAAGCTTAGACACTACATGCTAGCCTATTCGGTGAAGCTGATTTCTCGAATGGACCCCATCAAATACCTATTCGAGAAGCCAGCGCTCACCCATAAGCTAGCACGTTGGTTGCTTCTGCTGGCTGAGTTCGACCTCCAGCATGTCACGAGGAAGTCAGTGAAGGGCCGTGCTGTGGCAGAATTCTTGGCAGATCACCCAGTTGACGGGCCAGAAGATGTGAATTTCAACTTCCCAGACGAGGATGTACTGACCGTAACTGAAGAAGTATGGACACTGTATTTCGACGGGGCTGCTAATCAGAAAGGGTTCGGAATCGGGGTGTTGCTGATCACGCCCGCCGGCGCTCATATTCCGCTCGCATTCAAACTGAATTTCGATGTTACTAACAATCAGGCCGAGTATGAGGCCTGCATCGTCGGAATGGAGGCAGCAATTGCACTGGGAGTTGAGAAGCTCGAGGTTATTGGAGATTCAAACTTGGTGGTGTCTCAAGCCAACGGAGATTGGAGGGTTCGCGAGGAAAAGCTGAAGCCTTATCACCAAGACCTGGAGGAACTGATTCCTCGCTTCAATAAGGTGACTTTCACCCATGTCCCTCGCTTGAGGAATCAGTTCGCCGATGCCTTAGCGACATTGGCTTCAATGATCGAACTCCCGACAGGGGTCAAAATGCGGTCAATTGTGATCGAACAAAGGGACCTGCCCGCTTATGAATACATCAACGCCGTCGATGATGTCGATGATGGCCTGCCCTGGTACCATGACATCTGGAATTTTGTGGAGTGCGGGGAGTTTCCCGCTGGGGCTACAAGGAAGGATCGGATCGCCTTGCAACGTTTGGCTGCTCAGTACATTATCTGCGGGGGAAAGTTGTATCGAAGGTCTCACTGCGGGATGCACAAGCTGTGTGTGAACGGTGCCGAAGCAACGCGAATAATGGAAGAGATTCACGAAGGAGTCTGCGGTCCTCACATGAGCGGCGTCATGCTCGCAAGGAAAATCCTCAGGCAGGGTTATTATTGGTCTACCATGGAGTCGCAATGCATTGACTATGTGCGACGTTGCTATAAGTGTCAAATCCATGCTAATCTGCAGCATGTTCCTCCAACTGAACTTTTTGGTATGACCTCGCCTTGGCCTTTCTCGGTGTGGGGAATGGATGTCATCGGGATGATCAACCCCTCTGCTTCAAATGGGCACAAGTTCATATTGGTAGCCATCGACTACTTCACCAAGTGGGTCGAGGCTGAATCTTACAAGGCCCTGACAACTGTTCAAGTTGCACAGTTCATTCGAAAGAACATCATCTACCAGTATGGGGTCCCTCAGGCCTTTGTATCAGACAATGGAAGCCACTTCAAGGGTAGGGTTTTGGAGCTATTTGAGGAATCCACAAAGCAAAAGGTGGGAATGTATCAAGCGGCACATCGGCCCGAGCAAACTCAAAATGTATCAAGGCACACTCGCCCAAACGTCAGAAGGCACGCAGGCCTTATATCCAAAACGGCAAAGTATCAAAATGTCAAAGTATCAGTGTATCAGAAGTCAAAAACAGCAGAATAGACTAAGGCTCGGTGATAGCCCTCAGTCGTCAAAAAGGTCCTCCTCCTCCTCGCTCTCTACCAGCTCGCGCGGGTCTATCCGGAACCGAGGGTCCTCCACAGAGTCAGAGCCACTGCTGAGGGACGTGCTCTCCTCCTCTTCTTCTGCTTCCTCTTCTTCTCTCCTCTTCTTTTGCAAGGGTCCCTCAGTAGGCCTCTTCTCCGCGGACCTCTTCCTCAGCTCTCGGCAGAATGGGAGATCCTCGCTAGCAGCCGCAATGTGTACTCCTCTCTGAGTGCTCGCTGCTGGTCGGGATGAGCTCGGTGCTATCTTCTTCTGAGGCGGTGGCCTCGCGCTCTTCCTCCCAGGAGCCGCCCTAGCCTGCCCCTGCATTGCATTTAGCTTGTTAACATTTGTGTACATATTGCATATATATATTGAAATGTGAAAGCAGGACATTATTCTATCAAAGTTTCAAAGTCATACCTGAGGCCGCACAGTAGGAGCTGGAGCTGGAGGTGGATAGTGCAGCCGCAACTGGGCGCCGCTAGCAATTCTGTGAAACTCCTTCTCCATAGCCTTCATCAGGCGCACCGCCTCTCGCACCCACTCCATCGGGACCTGTGTTACAATAAGTGGTCAAGTCAGTTTGCAAGACAAGTATACATACGCAAATCAGAGTAAAGAAGGGAAATACAAAGGATGCTATAGTATCGTACCGGTCCTGTGATCTCCTCGGGCTCTCTCCTAGCAGGCTCGAACTGAACAGTGGCCTCCTCTCCCTGAGCATCCCGCACAGCCAGCGTCCAAGAAAGCTGAGGAAGGCCCGTCGCCCTAGCAGGCTCACTCCTCTCCCTCGAGCGGGCAGTCCTGCCCTGCCCGCGCCTCTCCTCTCCCGCTGCTCTAGCCTCAGCCTCTACAGCTCCGTGCTCGACTACCCCGAGTGGTCCCGCCAAATACTGCCTCTGATAGACAGCATAGTCACGCTCGGGCCTCAAGAAAGCACTAAGGCCTGCCGGGACGGTGAAGCGCTGCAGCTTAGCCAGCGTGTACTGGTCCGTGTGTGAAGCGCGAGGCGGAAGTGGACCCGGCACCATAAACTCTGAAGCCTTAAGTGACTGTCGTGTCACTCGATCCCCTAAGTACCACTGCCACCCAAAGATTGACTCCAGCAGCACGCGGCTCGCGGCTACCACCCTGCTCCGGGAAAGGTACTCCGGCTCAGCCTCCGTGGTCCTCCAAGGGTCCCATTCCACCTGCAAGCATTCAACAA
Organism: Rhododendron simsii; assembly: GCA_014282245.1. Classification (NCBI taxonomy): domain Eukaryota; kingdom Viridiplantae; phylum Streptophyta; class Magnoliopsida; order Ericales; family Ericaceae; genus Rhododendron; species Rhododendron simsii. Next base: position 14,415,020 of record CM024961.1, read on the forward strand.
TCAAGCAACAAACAGTTGATCAGCGACAGCATTGAAGCAATTCAAAGGCAAAAATAGGCAATAAAAGGGTTGAGTTCTACCTGGGTGCTCGACAGCTCGTCAAGGTACGCCCGGAAGGCCTGGAGGCTACCTCTTGCTGCCTTCTTGCCTCGGTACTGCGGTCCCCATATCAGAGCACGGGGGAGCATCTTCAAGTTCGGGCAGGAGTTTTCCGGAGGATACATCTTCAGCACCTCATATGCCCATAGCTGCAAGTTTAAACAATCAAAGCATCAGTACAGTAGGCACAGTTCAAAAGAAAGGAAAGTACTTAGAAAAGTAAAGGTTATGAGTCTATTTTTCTTACCTCCCACACCCTCCAAAGGCCAGCAATCGCCTTCTTCCGCCGAGAGAACTCCCCCATGAAACTGTAGCACGTCCCCAGAGCAGCGCCTCCCCAATCGTACCTGGCCGCCGTGCGCAAGTCAAACAAGGCCGGCAAGTAGGCCAGGTGCACCGTGGACCTCTTGTTAGGGAACAGCGACGCCCCGAACAAGTACAACAAGTAGGCCCTCGCCATCTGCTCCTCCTCCTGCTCCGAGTGCGGAACCCTGTCCTTCAAACGCCAGTGGAACTGGTCGTGGGTGAATGTCTCTGAGATACCCACGGGCACAAAACCCAAGAACCACTGCAGCGCCTCCGAATCTCTGTGGATCCCCGTGTCGAATGGGATAGGCTCTCCTCCTACCCTCAAGCCTGTCAAAGCAGCAAAGTCCGCCGGAGTCACAGTCATCTCCCCGATCGGAAGGTGGAAGGTATTGGAGGCATCCCACCACCTCTCCGCCAGCACCGTGAGCAGGGCGTGATCGCTGAGCGTGGCCGTCTGTGTAAGAATGAACGGCCTGAACCCCGCAGCATCAACTAAGGACCTAACCCGCTCGGGCAGCCCTCTGTACAGCTCAAGGGAACTAGCAGGACCGCCGTGCCCCCTTGTACCACCTCTCGTTCTCTGCACACCATAAAAGCAAAAGAACAAGAGTTTCTGTTAGCATGCGTACTATCATAAACAGTCGAATCAAGGAAAAGTTGTAAGTAAGAGCTATCAAGTCGGGATCAAGGGGGCATCCAACATTTTGTGATCAATTCAAGGCCTGTGTTTACCATGCAGTCGAACCGAGTTATTGCAAAAGCATGATGTTTCATAAGGTATCCTATGTCAGTCGATTCTCTTCTCGAAAGAGGCAAGTATTTAGTCAAATCAAGAGCATGGTATTTCATCAGTCGAATTCGAGTTCTACAATGTTAAACAAGTCGAGGCAACCTATAGTCGATTCAAGTTCGTCACCACGTGATTCTTATCAAGGTGCTAGCAAGTCTACAGTCAAGTTCGAGCATGTTCTACCCAACGTTCTCTCTACCAAGTCAAGCTATCAGGCATGCATATGTCACTATGCTATCAAACGTCATGCACAAACAAGCTATGTACAAGTACAGTAATAAAGGACTACAAGAGAATCAAAAGTGGAGTTCAAAGGAATACCTGCGCCCAGTCCACCGACAAGTGCCACTCCGGGTCTCTCAGCACGAGCTCTGCGTCGTAATCATCGCGTCGGGGGATGTAGCTCTCAAACCCGGACGGTATGAACAAATGTGGCTCCGGGGGAACATAGGCCCCTGCCTCAAAAGCCGGGCGGCCTGCAGCCCGCATTGCCTCTGCCCGTGCCACTGCTCGCTCACGAGCTAGGCCACCCTCCTCCTGGGCCTGCTCGACTACCTCTGTCTCCTGTACAAAAGCATCCTCCGCCGCCTTGGCCCTCTCGGCCTCAGCTCTCAAGCGCTCCTCCTCTTGAGCCTGCGCAATCTGCCTCAGTCTCTCCTCCCGGGCTGATATCACCGTCTCCACCACTGTTGGGTTCTCGCGCAACAGACGATCAAGTATCTCATCTGTCACAAACTCTGCGAAGTCCCCGCGCGTAATGGGAACATGCGCCGAGGACCCCGCCGCTGGTCTAAACTCTGCTGGCCCTGTGGGTGCCTCAATGGGAGCCTCCTTCTCCCCCACAACATCCTTGCCCCGTGCCGGATCCCTTCTCAGCGCATCCGACCGATCATCACCGCCACCAACATCACCACTGCTGCCGCCGCCCTGTCAAAATCGAACCCGTGACCACCAACCCCTCTACACCACTCTCGAAGTCCAATCGTCGCACCTGTGGGCCCCCTGCCTCAATGATGGACGGCGTACGGTCGGTCGACCCTGGCGTACGCCGCCCGTCGCCGTCGACCACCTCTGTTGCATGGCCATCGCCGCCGCCTGTGCTACCCGAAACCACTGCACCGCTACCCGAAATCGCCGTCTCTTCTGGCCGATTGTCGATTTGGGGCCCTAAAGCCTCTATTTCACCCCTCACTTGGGTTTCTCTCTCTCCACCGTCGCCATTGCCGCCATTGCCGCTTGCACCACCGCTGATACAGCTGATTTCGGCCATGGATGAGTATGGGTAGAATTTTTTTTGGGAAGGAAGAGGAGATTTGGAAGGCTTTTGAGAAGTATTTGCAAGTTTGGAGTTCGAAACTGTCGAATATGGCGGTTTTGTCTATGTACTGGAAGTTTATACGACATGCGATCGTGCTGGGCCGGGTCTGGGGATGGATCTGGACCGGGTTGACGAAGATTCCTGGCTACGCCAGGGATGGTATACCATACGCCACGATTTGTTGGGCCGTGGGCCCAAAACGCCATGGATCAAGTTTTCCCTCCTCAAAAGGGGTCCCAAGTGGTCCAGTCTGTATCTATACCCCTGGAGAGCTTATCCCCGAGCAGGTTTCCGTTCCAACCCAATTAACAACGGTCCACCAGTCCAATTTTCAATTCAGCGACGGTCCACCCGTCCAATTTTCAATTCAGCGACGGGCAACCCGTCCAATTTTCAATTCAACGACGGTCCACCCGTCCAATTTCAAATCAACGACGGTCCACCCGTCCAATTTCAAATCAACGACGATCTATCCGTCCAATTTCTGCCCTCCGCAGGAAGCAGTCTCTCTCAAATAATCTGTCTGGCAGGACTCACCGATTAGGTTCTTTGAGGTTCATGTCTTCTTTATCTTGCTCAGGGTAGTCAAGAGTAGGGTGTCTAGACAACCTTTGACGTTACTTGTCTCCACTCAACCAAATGGTGCTCCAAGTGCCGTCAAAGGGGGGCTTCTGTAGACACCCCATTCTGGACTGTCCAGGTTAGTCCTTTTACTTCCTTTGTTGACCCGATGATGATAAGCGGCCGAGAACAGTTCAGAGTCGATGGAAGGATTTGAGCTTTGAGCATTGAACCCTCCTCTTTCAAACCATTTCAAACCTTTTCAAACCTGAGCCAAATGAGCCTCAGCAAAACCACACCTTGCTTATGCCACCTCCTCCTTGGCGTGCGCCAGGTATTTGCCACGTGTCGGTCATCGACCGTTGACTGATTTGACCTGGCGCACGGCAGGTCCTTGGTGGCGTACGGAGGGTCAAGACCAGTCAAATCACCGCTTTTACAGCACGCGACCGAGACTTTTGCGGCTCCAAAGTACAGGGAACAGTGCCCCTAATGATTATTTCCTGCTGGACCGTCCCTCACTCTCTCCTACACCTAGTCCCATGCATTTAATGCATGGGAGGCTCCTCACTCAACCCCAACCAGCCCTAAACCCAGCTGATTAGCCCTGGTTTTCAGCCCCTCTCTCCACCATAAATACCCCCCCTTGCATTCATTTGCAAGGGGTTAACCTTATTACTCTTTAAGTCCACTCCCTCTCTTCTCTCTTGCTCTTGCTCTCCCATTGTAAGAGTGAGAGACAGAGAAGCTTCACACCCCCCTCCTCTCTCTGATCAGTCGTCATATAGCCTCCATCTTCAACCAAAGCTCACCACCATCCTTCCTCTCTCTTGCACCAAAGGTATACCACCTTTGTGCTGCGTTCTGTTTTCAACCCCTGAGGGGAACCAGAAGGGTTCTGGCTAGTAACTGATACTAGTCCAGGCCCCTTTCTGGTAAAATAAATCAGTCGCAGGAGCCAATCCATGGCGCACGCCAGCTCCTCTTAGCCGTACGCCACCTTTGGCTGTACGTGCACAGCTGGCGTGGGGATCATGTAGGGCTCATTTATTGCTCATTTCCTTTATGTCATCACCTTCTAGCATGCTAATAACCAGTCTATTGCTTTCTGTATTTTAGAATTGTTCAAATGTAGCTTTCAATGCTTGTATTTTCTTTATTCTCAAGGCCACTGGGGTATGTCTGGTCATGTTCCAAAACCCAGATGATGTAAAGCCAAACACTGGTTCGCATACAGACCTGGCGTACGACTCCCACAGGGTGGCGTACGGCATGTTTGTTAAAGACCAGTGCCTAGCCCTTACATCCCAGTTCAATCTTGGCCTCTTGTTCCTCCCCACTCTGTTTATGGGGTCTGTCTTGCTATTTTCCTGGCTACTGGCCATTCCTTATGTCTGTACATATGTATAATCCATATTATAAACTGTGTGGTTTGCCCTGGGTGTGCACTGGTCCTTTCCAGAGCCCAGAGGATTGAGAGTAGGAGCTGTAAGAAATCGGTGTGGTAGTGTACGCCAGTCTGAAGGTGGCGTGCGTAGGGTGTGTTGGCGTGCAGTGGCTTAGCCATGGCGTGCCAGCATGTCGCCTGCTCATGCACCCGACGGGCAGCGTACATCACCCCGTTGAACTTCTGGCAGTGCTTGTTCTCAATCTATGTTCTTATATTTAATTCAATTCAAGCAAGCAAACTAGCATCCATAAACATTTTTGTCATGCAAACTGCAACGTGTTACAGTTTTAATCCCTATTATCTGTTCCCCCGCCCTAATTGGCCAAAAATGATCAAATGAGAGAAAAATGCAAATGTTTTAATAAAATGCCCGAGTAGAGACCGATCTCCGGATTGGGCGAGAGGGGTGCCATAAAACCCTTCCCCTCTCGTAACCTGGCTCCCGAACCTCAGATATCGAAGGTGACGACGGACCAGTCTACGCCTTTTCAAATCAAGTCAAACCTTTTTCAAGTCAAAGCAAAACGTAGCAAACGTTCTCGAGTTCGGTTCCTTGGGTATCCTTCCGCTAAAACCCGAGTGGCGACTCTGAATCGAAGCGTTTCGCCGCGCTATTTTCTAAAAGGGCCGCCCCCCAAAACAATGTTCATCGAAACCAAAATCGGGCGATTTTCGGGGCGCGTGCCCACACTCGGTAAGGGGTCTCGATTTTGGGAGGAGTTTTTAAGATGATGAGAGAGGTGAAGAAATGAAAGTGGAAGTGGGGTATATATAGGAGCCGAAAAAGGTGAGTGGAGGAGGGAAAAGTTTGAAGATTAAAAATTGAAATTTGAACTTTTGGAGGTTAAAATTTGAAATTTGAAGTTTAGGGGGGAGTGTGGTGTGCCGGCCTGATGGGGCTATGCCCGGGTACCCACTCGGTGCTCGGGTCCCACTCTCGTCCCCAATTTAAAATATTTACTCAAGAATGGCTCCTCCACGAACTAGTAAATAAAATTTGCTCAATTAGCAACATTTTTTTTTTCTCGGCAAGGCCTACTAATACCAAAAATATTTTTGAATTTCTAAGTTCCACATTCGATCCTTGATTTAAGTTATCATCCAATTGTTCGGGAATTCCCAGCTCGGCGGTACTGCCAATTTCCGCGCCTTGCTTCAATCCGAAGATTGTTTTGACAGAATTCCACCCAATTTGGGACGGTAAACTTAAACTCGAAGTCACATTTGTGCAACGGTCAAAACTAGCTTAAGGTTCTACCCATTCTACCCATGGCCGAGGTTTGAACCTAAAGCTCTGATACCAAGTTGTAACGCCCCAAATTTTGGGTACGTTAAATAAAACATTTTATTATAAAAATGAAGCGAGTCCAGCTCGTTATTACATCATAAAAAGTACTTTTACTCAAATAACAGAGGGATCTAGGGTTCCTAAGTACAGTTCTTCTTGCTTCTCCATCCTAGCCCGCTCCTCGGCTCCGAACGCCTCCAAAGTGAATAGTACGTCCTGTTCGTCTATCAATTCTGACATATTATACCGGCGTCGCCACCCATATAATATGCCAGGGTCACCACAAGGTAACACCGTGAGCTACGAAGGCTCAGTAGTATAATCCTAATACTAGCATCGATTTCCACATGATAAGTACATAAGCAGTGATAAAAGACCATAGCGCTAACAATAGCTTTATGATTTCCGTTGGTGTCGACTCATCGGGAACCTTGTCGTTATTACTCCTTTTCAAAAAAAAAACATCTTTTTAACTCACCCAATCTCGGTTCCGCTGCGCCGGGTTCCCGAGCATCCTCACAACGGTTCCGCCGCGCCGGGTTCCCGTTGGCACACAAAACTTGCATTGGCTCCTTTCCACGGATAACCAAGCCATATTACCAACAAGGCTACCACGTCCGGCCCTATTGGCAATCTTCACAAAGGGCTACCAAGTCCGGCCACTTTGTGGTTTTCACAACCCACGCAATGGGTTACCAAGTCCGGCCACATCGCGGTTTCAAAACACATTTCTCTTGTTAAACACACCCTAGGTGCCATGTTTCTAACTTCCTCGGTTTTCGTGTCACGTTCTCATGCAAGACTCCGCGTGTGAGACTTTACATACAACATGCATTCAATCAAGTTTCGAAATAGTACAAGAAGATCATTTAAATAACATAGCATGCTTGAATCAAGACAACACACATCATGCATTTCCAACTTTTTATTTACGAGCAAAGTAACTTCCAAACAACATGCGATTTATACAATACATAGAATTAAGGTGAAAAACTACTTTATACTTGGAAAAGTAGGTAAGGATAACTACCTTAATCCGAAACTAGTCGGGGCCGAATAAGCTTGTTGGAAAAATTCTACGGGCAGTGAAAGTTCCAAATCTGGACAGAACTTCGGATGGCAGTAACTCGATCAATCTTTGGCCGAATAGAGTCGTTCTTGGGTTGAAATCGAAGATCTCGAAACCCTCTACAACTCTCGTGAAAGAAGTTGATCCTAGAAACTGGTCTAAGTAGGAGAAAAATGGTGAGGAAGGAGGAGACAGTAAGCTGTCAGGAATTTGGAAATCTGAGATTTTACTGAACTTCGGATGCCAATATCTTGGTTATTTCTTGACCGATTGGGGTGGTTCTTGAGCCTAACTTGAAGCTCTCGAAGTTCTCTACAACTTTCCAGAAGAAAGTTGGTTCTAAAAACTAACTTAAACAAGAGAAAACTGAGGATTTTCAAAGGGACAGTAGGCTGCCCAGAAATGGTTTCTAGAGAGAAGGAGGAGCAAATGCTTGAGGTGTGAGTTGGAATGCTTGGTATGGCCTTCTATTTATAGGCAAAGCTTGGCTCTCTCTCCTCTTCTCCATGGCTGGCCCCCCTCTCTCTCTCCCCCTCTCTTTGACACTTGGCATGAATCTTGGAAGATCAAAGGCAAATCCAATGGCTAGGATTGTTTCTTGGGAGACTTGGTAGGCAAGAAGAATATTGGTACAAGATATTGTATTAAACAATTGCTAATGGTACAAAGGAGGACAATGGAGGGTTAATTACTTAGCTAGGAAGAAAGATACACCAAGATATGAAGTACAAGGAAAGATCAAGCCAAGTACTACCTTCTTTCTCTTCTTTTTCTCTCTCTCTCTCCCTCCTCTCTCTCTTGGCCGAATCTCACTCTCTCCCCTCCCTCTCAACCGGCCTCTCCTCTCTCTCTCTCCTCTCTCCCTTGTTAGTACACTAGCTATACACATATATGTATTATCACATGCAAGAATATGACTTAAAATAGTAGTACTTTTGTACTAGGGATCAAAGAAGACTTAAAGACTAAGGTTTAACTAATAAGCACATGTGTACTCTAGGAAATTATTAAATCTTCCATGTACTTAAAAATAATATAAACTATGGTACCCTTGTACAATTGGAAGTTCAAAACCCCATTAGAAAATAGTTTAAGGGTACCTTAGGAATCTTGGTACTAAGTACCCTCCTAATTAAAATAATGAAGTACTTTCACACATGGTTTAAAAGAAAAGTATTAAACTAATAATCCCCATGGTACTTTGAAAGACTAGCTTTTACCCAATGGGTAATAAAATCCCTAACTTCTATTATCCAATGGATAATAGTTGCTAGGGTAATTATATAGTAAACTAATCAAAATGTCCATTTTTTTTAAAAGATAAAAGTACTTAGCCAAGTATACTTTTTAATATAAACAAATAGGATGCTATTATCCAATGGGTAATAGCTTCCCTAACCATTATTGTCCAATGGACAAAGAATATAACCAATTTGATTAAAAGAAAAAGAATATTAAAATTCCAAGTCTAGGGTTTAAAAGGTTCAAAAGTTCCAATGAGGGGCAAAACGGTCAGTTTGCAGTGACTAGATAACTTCCTAGTTTAGTTTCTCCAACTGGAGGGTCAGAAACTAACTAGGCTTGCTAAGTAGGACTATAGTGCAAGAAATGAAAGTTCAGGGGCTAAAGCGCAGACAAAATCAAATTTGAAGGGCGAAAACGTAATTATGACAAATTATAAAAATTTAAAGGTAAATCCAAGTAATAAAAATAAAATTCAAATATTTAACGAAATTTTTAACGACTGAAAATCAGGGTCGTTACACAAATTGCCATCTTAGCTCAAACTCCCAATCCAGAGTCTGGATTACACAAACATTTTCTTCTGCCGTCACTTTGATGATTGGCTTTGGCTGAGCTGCGGGTACAATGTATTGGCTTGGGTCAAAGGGTGGTTTGAAGTCAACGCAGTTAACCTGGAGGTTTGAATGCTTTGGTAGTGGGTTAGAGACAGTGTTGGGTTTTTGTGGTGGGACTGGGATGGTTTTGTTGTCGATAAGATCTTGGATAGCATGTCGGAGTCGGAAGCAATTGTTGGTGGGGTGGCCTACATTTTGGTGTAGGGATGGTAGGCATTAAGGTTATGAGAGGGTGGAAGTTTTTGAGGGAGTGGGGTTGGGTTAAGAGATTTAAGGACATCACTTTCCACTAGTTGTTCGGGCACTAGAGAGAAAGGTGCCAAGAACTGAGAGAAAACACGGGGTTGGGATCGAGGTTGATTGTTTTGGGTGACAATTTGGTTGACAGGTTCAGTTTGAGTATTTGCGGAGGTGTTAGGGAAGTTAGTGAAATTGGAGTTACCAAACAATGTGTTGCTGCTGCAAGAGTAAACCTTTTTGGTTTTAGGTGCAGGCTGCGCGGGCTCAGGTTTATCAAGGATGCCAAGTTGAATTGCTTTTTTGATAGCCAAGCCTGTGTTGAAGAAAATTTTGAAATTCAAGCATGCCTGAGCCATGACCATGTGTTTCGCAAGAGTCGGTTGCAAGTTCTGCACTATCATCCGGATCTGGTCTTTATCTGTTGGCCTATCCTTCATTTGAGCTGCTTTGGCGCTCCACCTTTTCACAAAATCTTCAAAGGATTCCTTAACTTCCATCTTGGTAGATTCCAATTCACGAGTAGTCACTTCTAGCTGGATATTGTAATCATATTGTGCTATGAAGGCTGCATAGATATCTTTCCAAGATTGCTTCTTCCTCTCATCAAGTGATGTAAACCAATGAAGGGCATGACCCACCAATGTCTGGGAGAACATTTGAGCCATCGCATCTTTTTCTACACCCCACATGGAAAGAGCTCCTATGTATCCTGTCAAGTGAGCCTTTGGATCTCATGTTCCGTCAAACTTTGTAAAGTCAATGGGCCTGAATTTCTGTGGAAGCTTTGCATTAGGGAAGAGGCAAAGCTTGTTGATGTCAAAGCCTGTTGCAGCGATCTTCTCACTCCTGGCTACAAACTGCTCCAGTTGGGTTATCTTGGCTAGTATGGCTGTCATTTCAAGGTTTTGAGGGTTTTAGTTTCATGAGATGGTTGTTCTGGATTGGGATTGGGGTTTGGATTGGGAAGTTGTCGCGCAACTCCGGTTATCATGAGCATTAACTGGGCAATTCGGTTATCGGTACGCTCTCCCAGCCTTCAAATGGCTTCTCGGATCTGTCCAGCTTCATTCAACCCTTTTGGATTAGGATTTCCACTGTTAACTTCTCCTGCTCTGTTCAAGTTTTCAGGATTCGGATTCCCCACTGGTTGTTCCATTTCCACCCAAAGATCAAAGACGCTGACAGTGTCGGGCTGAGATTCGAGCCGAATCAATCTTTGTCCGAGGGGTCTTGTCCAGGAGGGTATGGTCTTCTTCTTTGGCGCAATCGCTCAGGCTTTCTAACAAAGTAAAGATGGAGCTCAGACACAATTCCTGCTTAAAAAGTCATTTATGAAATTGAAAAGAAGCTTTATCATCATGATCGCTGACACCTCGGGACTCTAAATATGGTCGATTAAAGGTTGTCATGATCCTTTGAAATTTCGACGAACAGATGAAATGATGCCTTTAACTAGCGGGGTGTAAGTGATACAACACTATGACCCAAGCGGTGTTGGCATTATAACATCTTAATGCTGATTGACTTGGAAAGTTGAGTTGAGTATCCTTAATTAACTTAGTTATCTCTAGGATTTGACATTTCATAGGATCTTGACAACCTTTAGCAGGAGCAAAGTGACATGATATGGATGCAATGCAACATTTAGACAACGTATATCACATAGTCCTACCTTGTAGGCTTCTATCCTAGCTTGGATGGTTTTACGGCTTGCTAAACAAATAGCGAGGCCGAGTTTTGGCTTAAAAGGGTCCCCCGGACTAGAGTCAAAGTATGCCTCCCGATTATTGAGCGTACACCCAATAACGGTACAAAAGGAAGATATGACTCATCATTGTCGAGGGTTGCCGAGCGTTATGGGATTCCCTGTCATCAGCAAGCCGAGCAGGATTGCCAAAATGCAACGGCGGGGTTAAACAAAGTATATAAATGCGTAGAACGATAGATAATGCAACAAAATATTTTTGGTAAATCCCACAAATGTTTTTCAAGTCTGGCTCACTGGTTTAACCAATATTTAAAGAAAGCGAGTGTGCGGACAAGTAGTCACAAAGTCCTAGGTTAGAATGGCCGAATAGAAATCCAATTAGAATTGTCATTTCCTTCCTTCAGCAAGCATGGAGCATTGTTATTTTTGACAGACTTTTGAGTGACCATTTTGCCAATGCACCAACTTTTCTTAAGTATTAGTTAAACTTCGATCCCCAGCAGAGTCGCCACTGTGGGCTACCACAGCCCCAGGTGGATCGGGGTGGCCCGAAAAAATAAATATGTCTTAGATTCGAAAAATTGAAGAGTCGCCACTCGGATTTATGGTTTGTCACCCGAGAAACCTTTTTAATTGAAAAATGATTGCTTGAATTTGAAAACCAGAGATTGTTTGGGGGTTCAGAAGCCATATTACGAAGGGAGAAGGGTTTTATGGCACCCCCCTCGCCTGATTTAAAATCGGTCTCTACTAAACGTTTGCAGGATTTTTGAAAAATATGTTTAAAATACTTTTTGATGCATTGTCTATTTTTCATCGAGCAATTAGCACATACTGAAAAGTAAAACAGTGTATACTGTGCTTATGTACCATGTATATTATTGAAGTGATGCAAAACATGGGATGATACATGAGAAATGGAGATCAGCTTCTAAGGTCACTCTCGAGCGCTCGGGAATGCACTCCTGAGTGCTCAGGAGCACTACTACCTTCTCCTACAAATCATGGTTAGACAAATAGTAGCACGTGAAATAATACTCAGCAAGGGGTTTAAATATCCTGGAACTGGTCCGAGCCACTTAAACCTTGCTTCCTTGTATCTAAAACTTTGAAAAACTGAACAGACCTTCTGAAAATATTTAACTAAATTTTGGAAAATGACTTTCAAGGAAAATGTGGTTTTACCATATTGCCTATAGTAAGTAAATCCCTTTCTATTTCTTGAAAACTGAAAATCACTTGGAAATCAATGGTGATTTTTGTTAATAACAATGGATTTTGAAAACAATAGGTGCTGGATCCATTAAAATCTTCATTTTCTTGAACGTTTCATAGGAAAATGAGCAACATAACAAGAATCACTCCCGAGAGCTCAGAAATACTCTCGAGCGCTCAGGAATTCCATCGGGCCTCTTTGAAAATTTTTGTTTGTGGCCCTTCCACCCCTTGTTTTTACACCAAGATCATTCCACCACACCCCCAGTGTGGTAGACTTGAGTGGGCTGAATGACTTCCCTCAGAAGGATAATAGCCCTTTTAGGTTGAAATAGTAGAAGAAATCTACCTTTGTGAATAGGACACTTGCTTCTTGGATGAAGAGATGGGAGAACTTCATAAACTAAAATTGAGCCTAGTTCTTTTGCTCGTTGGATTTTTCTGAATGGTTTTTGAAATGATTTTGATTTTCGACAATGGTTTGGAAAATTAATTTTTGTTGCAAGAAGGAGTATTCTTTTGAAAATGAAAGAAAGATGTCGGATTTCCTGGTCAATTTTTTTCCCTCTCCAAAATGCAACATTGGCATGGCTATTTATAGGCCAAGAAATTTGAAATTTTGAAAATTAATTATAAAATGTATAAAATATAATTAAAGAGGCAATAAGCAGTTTGATTTGATCTCCTGCTGATTCAGGTCAAAAACACTGTAGCAATGACCAACTTGATTGAAATCATAGCCATGTGGTGACTGAAAAAGCTGGAAATTCAAATTCCCATGGAAAATTCTATTGACCTGAGCGCTCAGGAATGAGCTAAAATCTGGGGTTTTGAAGATAAGTCCTGAGTGCTTGGAAATGGTTTTGAGCGCTTAGGACGTTTTTTGCCAAATTGCTTTTGATTTTGGAAATCTAAGAAGCAAGGTCTAATTGTAGTCAAGGCTTGTTTTAATCCTAATTCATCATGGGGGTGGGGGGGGGGGGGGGGGGGGCAAAAAGCCACAAATTAAGGAATTTCAATCGATTCAAATTGGGGTGTCTACACCATGCCTGACATGTAATTCATCCCTCTCGTCATTTCAAGAGTTGCGGAGCTCATTGAGAAACCATCGTCAACTCGGATAGTACAGACCCTTCCAGGGATCACGACAGCGAAACCTCCCATAGCTATGTCCTCCTCTCCATGCATGATCTCCAATAGTGGGGAATTGTCTTCAGAATGGGGTCGAATCCGAGAGTCTCCCAATATGAGTTTTTGTGCAAAGTGGAGGGTACTCCCATGACATCGAGCGATGGAGCCGTGGTCGTCCTAGCAGAAGGTTGAAAGAAGCGGGGATCTCAAGCATATAGAATTCCATCATTGTCTTGAACTGCCCTGTCACCAACTCACAATTGATCGTTCCTATGACATCACAGTGTGTGTTATCATAGGCACGGACACCCAAAGTTGATGGCGTGAAGTCTTTATTTTTTAGACCCAAATAGTAGGCCGTACGAAGAGGGCATACATTGATGGTGGAACCATTGTCGATGAGAATGGCTGGCACCCATTTCCGGAGGCACTTCATGGTTATGTGGAAAGGTTTATTGTGGTCGGTACCTTCGGGCAGGAGGTCTTTCTCGGTGAAGGCTAAGGTATGTTTGGCAAAATTGGGGGTGATAAGGGCAATCATGGCTTCGGGAGTTATGTCGGGGGTAACTTTGAATCTGGAAAGTGCATTGACGAGTCTACGTCGATGTTGGAGAGATGACGCCAATACTCCCCAAACAGAGATATGGGCTGGGGTTTCATTGAGCTGTTTGATGGTGGGGTCAGTATCGGGGGTTGGGTCCTATTGTCGGGTAGTTTTGGGATTTGAAGAGGTATTTGGGTTAGTGGAGAGGCTAGGATTGATGGAATTTGAAGGATTGCTTTGGGGATAGGAGTGATGGGGTTTGCAGGATTGTTTTAAGGAATAGGGTTGCTTGGGTGAATGGGGTTAATAGGGTTGGCTGGTATGGTGGAGCTGGAAGAGCAAACTGTGTTATTTTGAGATGGGGGTGCTTGAGATGAACTCCCTTCTACAAGTTAGAAGGCTGATAGATACGGCCGCTCCTTGTGAGATTGCTGATAGTTCTAGGGGAGGGTTTGGCCCAAAAGTCTAGTAGGTCATTCTAGAGGTTCGATAGATCGGTATCCGCTTTCCTTTTTCCCTTGTCTAGTCTTGTTTTCTCTAGTGTCTCATTGAGGAGCTCCATTTCTAGAGTATTCCATAAATTCTCTTCCTCCAAAGAATCCCTAAAGTTGTCGCTCTTAATGAAAACATTCGTCGACCATTGCCCTGTTGACAGTTAGTTCTTCCCCATCAACCCAAACAGTAACCAAATCCGCTTTTCCCCACAGATCTTCGGAATTCAAAATAGAAACATGAGGTTCACCTGAAATTTGCAAAACTAATTGCGGCAGAGATTCGTTAATAATGTAATAGTGCTTCATTCATGTATTCGTGGAAATTATCCAGACCTTCCACCATAGTGTTTCTTCATAGAACTGTGCGAAAAGAATTCTTGGGTTTATTAGAACAGCGCCTTGTTGAACTTCTTCTCCTTGGAAGAGGAGGGGCAAAGTCATGACATCAAAAGGGTCCTCGTCCTCTACTCGATGCCAAACAATAGGCTTTGCTTCCCACTCCCAATCATCTTCTTCCTCCTCAGCTATCTCCAGTTCTGAGAATAGTGCATATAATGAGTACCCCTCAAATGGGTCTGCTTGTCTTTCCTCCCATTCTTGCCTCCACGCTCCATTTTCCAATTCCTAAACACCTTCGGGCTCCAGTGCTGGCCACACAGCATCGTACAAAGCTTGGTTTTCTATGTCCTGAAAGTTTTCTATTGAGGATTGCCATCTCAGTTCAAACTCCCAATCCAAAGTCCGGATCACACCAACAGTATCTTCTATCGGCATCTCAACGATCGGCTTCGACTGGGTTTTGGGTATGATGTATAGGCTCGGGTTGAAAGGTGATTCACAATTGATGCTGTTGACTTGAGGGTTTGATAGTTTGGGTAATGGGTTAGAGACGGTGTTGGGCTTTTAGGGTGGAACTAGAATAGTCTTGTTGTCAATGAGATCTTGCATGGCATGTCGAAGTCGGAAGTAGTTATCGGTAGGATGGCCTACATTTTGGTGGTAGGAATATATCACTTAGCCCTACCCTGTAGGTTCCTGTCCTAGTTTGGAAGGTTATACGGCTTGCTAAACATGTACAATGGCCAGGTTTTGGTTTGAATGGGGTTCCGCGGACTAGACTCAAGGTATGCCTCCCGATTATCAAGCGTACACCCAATATCGGTACAAACGGCAGGTATGACTCATCACTACCGAGGGTTTCCGAGCATTCTGGGATTCCCTATCACCGGCAAGCCGGGAAGATTGCCAAAACGCAACGGCAGGGTTGAGCAAGATATACCCACATAAAAGAAAAGATAAACAATGCAACAAAATACTTTGGAAATCCCGCAAATGTCTTTCAAGCTTGGCACACTAGTTTAACCAATACTTTATAAAAGCGAGCATGCGGGCAATTAGTCATGAAGTCCCAGTTTAGAATGGCCAGATAAAAATCTAGTTAGAATCGCCATTTCCTTCCTTCGGCAAGCATGAAGCATTGCCGGTTTTGACAGACTTTCGGATGACCGTTTTGCCAACAAATCAACTTTTTCTCAAGTATTAGTTACGCTTTTCCCCAGCAGAGTTGCCATTGTGGGCTACCACAACCCGGGTGGATCGGGGCGGCCTGAAAAACATGTTTTTGATTTGAAAATTTTGGAGAGTCGCTACCTAGATTTATGGTTCGCCACCCGAGAAACTGCTTTATTTTGAAAATAATTGATTGAATTTGAAAATCAGAGATTCGTTTAAGATTCGAAAGCCATATTACGAAGGGGAAAGGTTTTTATGGCACCCCCTTTCGCCCGATTTGAGATCAGTCTTTATTGAACATTTGCGGGATTTTCAAAAATATTTTTTTTCATTGAGCAATTAGCAAGTATTCATGAGTATATCAAATAAGAGGGTGCATGCATGTACTGATGTATAGTGCATATTGATGAGATGATGCAATATGAAAAATGCTTGGAATATGAAACTGTTACTGAGAACACTCCCGAGCGCTCGGGAATGCATTCCTGAGCACTCAGGAGTTCTGATATCCCATCCTGCAAATTTTGGTTAGACAAATATACTGAAATGTTTGCAATAATTATACATTGTTAGTATCATGCATCAATGCTCAGCAAAGAATTTAAATGGTTAGGAACTGATCATGGCGATCTAAGCTCTGCTTCTTTGCATCCGAAGGTACGTCTTCTGTTTCTAACCCTCCAAACTTTTTATGTTTCTTTATTGCCTCCGAACTACGGTTGGTCTGAATTTTCCCTGTGGAATACGTAAGCAGCCTCCAAGCCTGACCATAACAAAAACCTTTTTCAAAAAAACCTTTGGAATAGAGGTTGGACCAAATTGAGTTGCTTTTTACAGGTTTGACACTTATGTAAACATGTCTCGCGATCCGTCTAAGTTTAGTCACATAGTGGCATCTGTAGACACCCCAATTTGGCCTAATGATTATGTCATGCCCTCGATTTTCAACATAAATAATGATAACATCTGATAATTAAAATCCTCACCGGAGTTACAATTAATAGCCCAAAAGATAATTCAGTTCCCAATTCCACAAACTTGCCCAATAAATTACAAAGTTCCACAATAGAAAATACAATACCATGTAGTTTAGTTTACAAAGATAGACAAGTATTCTCCAAAAATAGCTTTAATCGGTAAGAACAGCATGCACTCCAAGCATTCCATGACAATAACCTGCAATGTACCTGAAAATGATAGGTTGAGCTACACTAGCCTAGTAGAGAAATCTATACACAAGTTATAAGAAGATATGCTGAGTTATGCATCTAAAGTGAATGAATATAGACAGATATGCCCAAGGTTTATATTGCTATCAACAAGCAACTCACTATGGCTAGAGGATTCTAGACAATCCTATATACAACACCTATAATCTCATATGCCATACCAATGCCACAAAAATTCCCCACATCAATCACAAATAATCAACATTTGGTTCCTCAACCATTTCATTACACCAGGTATGTTTCCACATCCATTCTCATTTCACAATCTTTCATATTCCTCGTTTCATCAACAAAACTCCTTTCTCATTCTCATCTGTCATCAAAATCTCTTTTGTTCCCAAATAGGTGTAATCATGTATAGAAATACATGACCTATAGTGGTCAAGCTTCGCTGATTCGAGCTTTGAATAGCCGGAGTCTGTTGATTCGCTCAAGAATAGCCGGAGGATTTTTAATAGAAAAATCCTTTTCCTTTTACAAAATCCAATTTAGTAAAAACCAATCTTTCTTTCCTTTTCCGATAATCTCATATTATAACATCCAAGGTTTTCGCATGTATCGCTCGTTTCTGGTCATCTTACGAATGTCCATGGTGATACCCATTCATTTGCGTGGTCCAGTCGTCTCACCGAATGTCCACGGTGATACTCGTAGTGTCAAGTCCGGTCGTCTCACCACCGAATGGTGATACCCGTAGTGTCAAGTTCACGTTGTGCCCAAAATCTCATCAATCAATCATATCCCATTACGCTATAAATAATCAACCTTCACATACACCAACAAATAGGTAAGCACATACATTTCCCTTAAGTATATCACCATATCCTACACAACGTATTGAATTCATAAGTAACTCTACAACACACTAACCACTAGCCTATACTAGAATCTCATGAAACGAGAGCTCAAGGAGTTTAGGGTGATCAACGAGATGAAATCACAAGGATACGAGTCACTATGATACCTTTCAGATAACTAGCCAAACTCACGACTACCCATCACACTCACCGCAACGCCTCATATAACCTACGGTACACCTAAACAACCTTGCGATTCATTTTCCATTTACAATGGTACTAAGATTACCTTCAACGAGTATCGTAGGGGTTGGAACGATCAACAAATCATTGGAACCCAAGTAATCGAGTTTAGAGATGATTAGAATGTGATTGGAGAGTATTAGAAGTGATCTGGAACCAACAAAATCGACGAATGATCAACAAAGTTCAAAATAGTTTTTGAGTCATTGGTACCAATACCTCAAAAAGTAGGTATCGGTACCAAGTCAATCCACTGAGCAATCAAAGTCAAGGTATTAATACCTCAAAAATTAGGTATCGATACCAAAGGTACCGGTACTTCAAAAATGTGGTATTGGTACCAATGCAATACAGTGGGCGATTTTGCAGAAAACCAAGAATGAGCACAAGGTCAAATTCCAACCAACTAAAGTATGATTTAGGCACATAATCATCACATAAACTCATAACAAGAGTAAGAAATCCCTACCTCAAGTGGTTCGATCGAAACCCAAGCGATTGATCAAGCCCTAGACTTCGAAAACTTCAAAATCAATCGAATCGTCCTCCTCTGAGCAAAACCCACGAAATTTAAGCTCAATAACATGGATAGAAGATCAAATGGAGGTGGGTTTGTATGGGTTTTAGTGGATTTTTGAGTGAAAGAGGAAGAGAGTGAGAGGGAGCAGAGAGAGAGAGAGAGGTGAGGGAAGGCCTGTCACGGGCTAGGTTAGGGGTTCCAGCAAACTCCACAGTCACTTGTACCTAGTGGTATATCAAAAAGGAAACCGTCCAATTGTCGCCCATGATGGGCTAATGAGAGGACTGGTGCCCTTTGACAGTGGAACACCCTTGAGACTACCCAAACCTTACATGTGTTAGAAAGCCATAGAACTTATCAAACTAAGACGGGAACCTACAAGCTAGGAACCTACTTGCATTTGTTTGTATATATGTATGTTGTAAAGTTTTCTTTTATAGGTTAAACCTTAAGGGCTTCTTAAGATCGAATGAAAGTGAGTAAGCTAAACCAATCTAACTAAAGCAAAATTTTTTAGGAAAAAAGGTTGCATCACTGTTCATGTTTGATTCGCATTTTCAAGCTGTCACCAAGCTGTCTAGGCCACTCCATCTAGCTGCCAAGATCTTCCACCCATCCAAATACATCACTCCGGTGGATCAACCAAAGCCTATGGTAATTATCACTGAAGACGATCATGTCATGTTCACAATAACAGTCAATGATGAAGAGATAGAAGACATAATTGAAGAAGAAGGGTTTTGCAGGGTCCCAATATATTTCTATGACCCTTATGCTCCCACCAACGACTACGGACCAATAGACGAGGTGGACAACCTCAAAATTGAAGCAGCAAAAGAAGAGGAGTCTGTTGATGATGATCCACTAGATGAAGTATTACTAAACCTACTCTTTGATGAGGGGGTTACCAATGATGAAATAAGGGTGATCCACCCCATCACGGATAGGTTTGGCAACTGGTGGGGATTCTTTGGCACGCAAAAAGCCGACAATGGCGATGAAGCAGAAGTGGAAGGTAAACTGGAAGAAGCAATGGCAATTGCGAATCAAATGGCCCTTCAAGACTTGCAGGGTGACAATGATGAAAGTGCGAATCAAGATGACAGTGACGTGCTGATGATCAACCTTGGTAATGAAAAAGACTGCTTTGAGCAGATTGTGGATGCTGAAAAAGGGGCTTACCCAAACTGGACCATGGAATACACTCTAAAATACAAAATAAAAAATGCTGACTTCGATCCTAGTTCCGATTCCGACTCCGAGTCGACCCAGTCTGAATCTAGTGTTTCATCTTTTCAAACAACCGAGTCTAGCGAGGAAAACCTGGTCAAAACACCGAGGCATGATATTTATTTTGAATTTGACTCTGAAATGTCTCCTGACAATTTTAGCAATGAGAAGGAAGATTTAGAGTATTTCACTTTGGCTATGATTAACTGTGTGGATTCTAATAATCCAATTTTTGAGAATGAAATTCTAGAATTCATTGAGAGAGAAGAAGAGAGGCGCGCTAAACCTTTTTGTGAGGAAATAATCACAACAAACATAGGCTCTGAAAACGAGCCCAAATTGGTGCAACGCTATCTTCTCAAAAAAGGGAAAAACTAATCCTTTTGCTGAAAGAATAGAAAGATGTTTTTGCCTGGCTTTACGAGGACATGCTTGGAATAGACCCTAAAATTGTTCAGCACAAAATTCCCCTCCATCCTGATGCAAACCTAGCTAAACAAAAGCTAAGACATACTCGCCCCGATTGGGTTTTAAAGATAAAAGAAGAAGTCACTAAACAAATCAACGTCGGTTTTCTCATAGTCACCGAGCATCCACAATGGGTAGCCAACATCGTTCCAGTGATGAAGAAAACTAGGGGAATCAGGGTCTGTGTGGATGTTCGAGATCTCAACAAGGTCAGTCCAAAGGATGACTCCCCATTGCCACACATAGACAAACTTGTGGACAACACTGCAGGGCATGCATTGTTATCTTTCATGGATGGGTTTTCTGGGTATAACCAGATTCTGATGTCTACTGAAGACAGAGAGAAGACCACCTTCACTAAGCTGTGGGGAACCTAATGCTACTGAGTGATGCCGTTCGACTTGAAGAACGCTGGAGCCACTTACCGAAGGATGGCAACAACACTGCTGCACAACATGATGCACAAAGAAGTTGAGGTATATGTCGACGATATGATAGTCAAATCAAAGGAAAGGGAAAGACACTATGAAGCACTTCAAAAGTTCTTTGAGAGGATTAGGCAATACAAGCTATGACTTAATCCTCAAAAATGCACTTTTGGGGTAACAGCTGGTAAAATGCTAGGATTCCTTATCACTAAAAGAGGAATCGAAGTGGACCCTTCCAAGATACAGGCTATCATGGTATCACCACCAAAGACAGAGAAGGAAGTAAAGAGCTTTCTAGGGAAAGTACAATTCATCAGCAGGTTCATTTCAAAGCTCACAGCCACCTGTGAACCTTTCTTCAAGCTTTTGAAGAAAGGCACTGATTTCGAATGGACCCAGGACTATCAACAAGCATTCGAGGCAATCAAAGAGTATCTTCAAAATCCACCTGTGTTATCACTACCCACCCGTGGGAAGCCATTGATTCTGTATCTCTCAGTGACAGACATATCCATGGGATGTATGCTAGAACAAGAAAATGAAGCCAAAGTAGAGTGCGCCATATACTACCTCAGCAAGAAGATGATGGACTACGAAACAAGGTATACTCCCCCGGAGAAAACCTGTTAGGGGCTAGTATAGGCCACAAAGAAACTAAGGCACTACCTATTAGCACATCCGGTTGTGCTGGTTTCTCGTTTAGACCCAATCAAATATCTTTTCGAGAAGCCAGCACTTATTGGAAAGCTGGCTAGGTGGTTATTGTTGCTAGCAGAATTCAATCTCAAATACATGACAAAGAAATTAGTGAAAGGAAGGGCTGTGGTAGAGTTCTTGGCAGACCACCCCGTGATAAAGGCCGAGGTAAAGGACTTCATGTTCCTCGATGAAGACATCTTGTGTCTCTTAGATGATACCTGGCAGCTTTACTTCAATGGAGCATCAAACCAACGTGGATATGGCATAGGGGTATTGCTAGTTTCCCCAAACAACTCTCATATCCCTCCGTCATATAAACTGAGGTTTGAAGTCACCAACAATCAAGCTGAGTACGAAGCCTGCATTGCTCGAATGGAGGTAGCCCTGGAACTAGGGGCAAAAAGGGTGGAAGTCATTGGAGATTCAAACCTGGTGGTGTCCCAAGCAAGAGGAGACTGGAAGGTCAAAGAGGACACGCTAAAGCTATACCACACTGTCCTGGAAGATCTAATTCCACAATTTGACTCAGTCATCTTCACGCACACTCCAAGAGTGAGCAATAGATTTGCAGACGCACTGGCGACACTGGTCTCTATGGTTGAGATACCCCTGGGATTCATAATGCAACCTTTCATGATCTAGCAGAAGGTCAAACCAGCATGCGAATGCACCTTCACCAAAGCAGGTAAGGATGATGGAAAACCGTGGTATGAAGACATGAAGAAATTCCCAGAAGAGGGAGGGCATCCCTCCGAAGCCACCTCAAAAGACAAGATGGCTTTGCAGAAATTTGCCACCCGATTTGTAGTTTGCGGAGGAGAACCATACCGAGGGCACATTTGGGTCTGAATCAACTTTGTGTCACAACAGACGACAGTCATAAGATAATGAAGGAAATAAACGAGGGAATCTGTGGGCCGCACATGAATGGGGCAACAATGGCTAAGAAAATCCTGCGTTAGGGATACTACTGGACTACGATGGAGGCTGATTATGCTGACTACATCCGCCGATGTTTCAAATGCCAAACTCACGCTGATCACATACGTATTCCCCCTACGAAATTATATAGCATGACGTCTCCTTGGCCATTCTCCACCTAGGGAATAGACGTTATTGGGAGTATAAATCCAAAGGGAAAATACAAAAATCATTTCATCTTAGTAGCCATCGACTACTTCACCAAATGGGTAGAAGTAGCCTCTTATGCTACCCTAAAAACCACTCATGTGGCCAAGTTCATTCGCACCAATATCATCTATTGGTATGGTATACCTCACGAGTTCATATGTGATAATGGATCGCACTTCAAAGGAGCGACAAAGAAGCTTTTTGCTGAATTTGTGATACAAAACCATCGGTCATCCACCTGCCGACCCCAAACCAATGGAGCAGTTGAGGCTGCAAACAAGAACATCAAGAGGATTCTGCGGAAGACTACCGACATCTACACAGACTGGCCAGAAATCCTACCTCTGGCACTATAGGGTTATCGCACGACCGAAAGGACTTCAACTGAGGCTACCCTTTACTCCTTGGTCTATGGAATGGAAGCTGTCTTGCCTATCGAACTAGAGCTACCTTCGCTAAGGGTTCTGGCCGAGACTGGAATGATCGAAGAGGAGTGGGTTCAAGCTCGCTACGAGGAGTTAGCACTGCTAGATGAAAGGAGACTAAGAGCATTATACCATGTGCAAGGGTATCAAAGCCGCATCGCACGAGCATCCAACAAGAAGGTGAAGCCACAAGATATTAAGGTGGGGGTATGGTGCTCAAAGCAATCCATCGCCACATTTCGGACCCAAGGGGCAAGTTTAGACCAAACTAGGGAGGCCCCTACCTTATCAAACGCATACCATCTAGAGGAGCAACATATATTGCAGACTTTAATGGAATGGAATTTGCAACACCAGTCAATATCGACAAGCTGAGGAAGTGCTACCCCTGAGAGATGCTTGTTGCGACGAAAAACCACAAGGGTGGGCAAACCCAAGCAAAAATTAGAGCAGCCTGCTAGGTCGAAAACCCGCAAGGGTGACTTAGGCAAAAACTAAGGCATAAATAAAAATGCTCACTAGACTGAAAACCCATGAGGGCAGTTTAGGCAAAATCAAGAGCACAAAAGGAGAGGGAAATACTCGTGTGAACCCCAACCAATAATAAAAACAAACAAATCTTGTTAGGAGCTATGTTTAAGGCCTGATTCCCTCCATGGGATACGTAGGCAATCTCTAGATTGAGATTCGGCCATTGCTATCATTATCGCTTCCAAATTTCTCGGTCTATCCTAAGCATACTCACTACCAAACCATAGCAAAAACATTTTCAATAAAGCAGTCCAAATGTTTTATTATTTTTAAGGAAAAAGAAAAAGCAAGCTCAAACAAAGCTAGAATCAAATAATAAAAATCTTTGGAAAAGCATAAGCAATTTGTCAATCTCTAGGTCTTCCTTCTCTTTGCACTTTTTTCCTTCAAAATGTTTTTCTCCAACCAGCACATATACGAACCCGATAGCTTGTCAGCAGAGTTCCCACCATTCCCTTGCATCACTCGATTTGGCCAAAAACGAAGCACATTGCGGTGAAAGCTAGCATCAGGAACCTTGGAAACAGCATATTCAGGGTCACCCAAGACTGCGGCTTGATCAGCCCCGAACTGCCTTTGAAACCGAGCTGGAAAGTCGAAGGTAACTTGAGTAATACCAATCACTGCTACACCAAAATGGTTCATGGTACTTGCAGTCATGCTCTCAACACCATACTAGGGGCAAACCCATTGGATCCGATCACCCTTGCGAGTCTCCATCAATGCCCTCCAAGCAGCCTCAGTTGGAAACTGTTTAGTAAAAAAATGCTCTGTGCAATGGTCTGAACTATAGGGAAGCCGCTCTGGCGCATCCCATACCCTTAGCTTCTCATAAAGCCATGTCTGAAGAAAACAAGGGAAGATTGCAAGTTGTGACAACACATGAGTCAAAACAAAAGAGTGATTAGCGAAAAAATAACTTGGCAACAAACAAGTAAGAGAGCGAACCTATAGTAACAAAGGAATGCCTGAGAATTGGGCTGTTGGATTACCTTTCACCACATCAAGACCCATCAAGGTCTCTACCAACACTAAACCAGCGAAACCTATACGGTTTCCAATCTGTTGAGCAAAATCAAGCAGCATAGAATCAGCATGACTAGAGGAGGGTCCAAGCAAGTAATAATGGAGAAGACATACACATAGTTCATGAAAGCATGCTTTCTGTCAAGAGACTTGACAATGACCTTCAGCCGCACCAAAAAGCTGAACAAGCTGTAAGGTCTCTAATCTTCCATTCACCATGAAAAACCTAACTTCGTGTTTCTAAACTTGGAGCAAATCCTTCAAAAGATTGCCCCGATTGGACAAGGGGTCAGGAAAAATGAGACCTTCTCTATCCAAATGCTCCATGATAGCTGCAAACTCATCAATGGTAGGACACAACTCTTCTCTTCTGAATCAAAAAACGTGAAAAGCAGGATCCCACAAGCTAGCGGCTGCCCTAAGAAACGTAAAATTCATAGAAATTTGGCGAAAGGAAAAGAGAAAGTAAAGGACTTAAAGTGCAAACGGTCAAGACCGTTAAAGGAGTTCAACCACTGATCATGGACTGGTTGTGCCATGTATAAAACAACTGTTGCGGACAATGCTATCGAGTTCGTAGAACGCAAACTTATAGGCTAAGTTGCGTCCAAGTTCAAATCGGAATTGGATTCTAAATCCTCAATAACCTAGTTGGTCTCTCGGCCAGCACTTCGATATGACGGCATTATGATCAATCCATCGGCCCATAAATCAGGGGTGACCAAAAGTCAAACCCAAGAAACGAATTGATCCCTCGGCCGCCAGAATGACTGTTGCTTGAAAATCTCCCTAAAAGATTGATCTTTTAGCCGCCAAGTCTATCCTTCGGCCGCTTAATCGTTTCTATGGCCGCCAGATCGTCTATTATCCAGATTCTGGAATGTTCTGTCAATCGTTTGATCCAATCTCAAAACCCTAGCAGCCAAATCATGATGCGTTCGGGCTACGTAAGGAGATTACCATGAGGAGTTCGTGTTGCCTCATAACTCCAATTCAATCGTTGATTTTGATTAGTTGAGGTGTGTCATCCCTATGCCTATATAAAGGAGCCTTTGGATTATGAAATTAATAGGTTGAACACACCCTCTCAAGCCACGAAACTCTGTCAATATACACTCTCAAATCCCCTTTGCAAAAGCCCCAATCCTCCGAAGGCAGCCGCTAAACCGACGATCAAATCCTAAAGTCCAAACCCTAACCCTAGGGTTTTTCAAGAAGCAATCAATCAATCCCATTCAATCCGAAGCAATCAAGCCACTGAGGGATCAAGGTGGTGAGGCCCATGGACCTCTGGTTCAATTTATTTTCCATTTTTATGCTTAATAATAGCTTTTTGATCATACGTTAGTTGTTTAGTCTAGTGTGAGGAAGAACATCGACTAGGTCTTCGATCCATCAGCCAGTACATCAAACCAGGAGGATCTCTCGGCTGTGACATCTATTCACTGGCCGAGATCTGTCTCCCTGGGACAGTTTGATTTATTCTGCTTTCTGATGCATGCTTTATTTGTTATCTCGGCTCACCTTATCAACTATTTAAAGGCTAATTAACTAGTTTATGTGCTAGAGTTAAACAAAATATGTGTTAATCATATATCGAACGATTATGGGCCAGTCTCACGACTGGGCAGAGAGGGGTGCCTAACACGTTCCCCTCAATGTACCCTTGGCTTCCATACCCAGAACCTCTATCTGTTTTATCTAGTTTTTATAAACTAGGTGGCGACTTTGTTTTGATGATAGCCGCTATCGTGTAGAGATGTTCCTAAACATGGAAATATCCTCGATATTGGTTTATGGAGCAAACAACCAAACAAACAGTAATGATCAATTTGTATGGCGATGCCCCGCTTCCGGGAGATGTCTACACCAGAACTTGATCAAATCAACATTTTGAAGGCTCCAGTATCGGTACTAGGAGTCGCCCAGTACCAGTACCCGCTGTGAAAATTTCAAAAATTCAGCACACATTTCAAATGCCTATAAATATCCCCTTTTGTCATTTTCACACCCAAACCCACGAAATCAAATCTAGAAACACCCCCTCTCACCTACCCAACTCCAATCTCACCCAAAACTCTTGATTTCAACCTCAAATCTTCAAGATCCAAAGGTGTCCAACCTCAAAATCACTTGAATTTTGCATTTGGAGAACTAGGGGTGAGTTTGTGTTCTTACTCTCATCTTTGGGCTCTCACCCATGTTTTTCTCTCTCTCCTCTCAATCACATGTTGATTCTTGCTTGTTTATCTTGTTTTTGGGTTATATCTTCTCTAGATCTTGTATCTAAGCTTAGGTGGAGCTCATTTTTGGTGGATTCAAGCATATATCTTTCGTAGACCTAGGGTTTTGCTCAAAACCCACTTTGGTAGGGATTCTCTCTTCATCTACATGTTTGTGGTGATTAAGTGTGATATGGGTGTTTGTATGCCATATATGACCAAATGGCGTACTTTGTGGCATTAAAAATTGTTTACTCTTTGAAAGTGGAATTGTAGACTTGAATGTTGTGATTCATGAGCTATTTGTGACGTATTTGATAGTGTTTGGGTGTGTGGAATGAGTTTGTGGTATCGGTGTTGGTTTTGATGAGAGGGTGGTTGTCGTTGTGAAGTGATTGTGGAGTATATTGTGATGCAAGGGGTGGAAACACAAATTCGCAAGGGGTGGAAGGTCATTGGAAGAAGTGGGTGTGTATGCGTGAATGTGTGTATGTATATGAAAATGCTATGATATTAGTAAAAGGTGTTGGTATGCATTATTTGGATTTGCCTTTTGATTTGATTCACTGTATTCAAGCTTATCATCTCATTACATATAGATTTAGTTGAGATTTTCCTACTGGGCTAGTGTAGCTCAACAAAATCCTTCTTTTCGGGTACGAGTGCCGGGTAGTAACTTGCATTGCATCGAATGCTTAGTGTGGAAGACAGTTTTGGAAGCTAACAAAGTCCAGTTATTTAATCATCTTTGTAAATCACTTATTTTTGTTAAAAGATGATTTTGTAACTAGTTCCTCTTGATTTCTTTTGACTAAACCGTCTGTAATTCAATAACTCATTCGTACTTGTATTTAACTTAATTTGGGCCATGGTGCCAAGGATGTAATTTTTGAAACATGGGGATTTGTTTCGTAAGTTAAACAAGTGGAAAATCATTTTGGGTATTATCTATCTTATGCAAGGATCTTTTGTCGAAAATGTTTATTTATTTATGTTAAAAATCGAGGGTGTGACACCTGAGCAGTATCCAAATCCTATTTGAAACTTTTTATTTTGCAGCTCTTTTGCCCTTGTTTTAATGCTAAGGCCATTAAACCACACACCCAACACAAAATACTGGAATGAGCTGAATGGCCTCCCTCAGAAGGATAATAGCCTTTTGCTTTGAAAAGTAGAAGAATTCTACCTTCTTAAATGGAACCTTGCTTCTTGGATGGACTTTGAGGATGGAGAGGAGTGAAAAAAAATTCCAAGAATCAGGACTGAATGTAACTCCCAAGCTTCCTGAATTTTACTTTGAGTGCTTGAAGTAGTTTTGATTTTTGACAAGATTTGAAAAGATGATTTTTCTTGCAAGATGAAGTTTTTTTTTAAGTGAGAGAAGCAGAGGGAAGAGGCAATATTTTGTGGTCTCCCTAAATGCAGTAAAGGGGTTCCTATTTATAGGCCTTGAGAAATAATTTTTAATTTTGAAATTTAATTTGAAAATAATTGTAGACACCCCAATCTGGGCCTCCGAATAATCTTTAAGTTCCCAGATGATAAAATAAGGAAAAATATACCTTCAAGGCTTGGATTGTTGCTCATTTGCTACTCCTTCTCTAAACCTCAAGAAAATCCCTTTCTAAACATTTAGAGTGGCCCCGGGTTCAATTGCAAAGAGAAAAATGTGTTCGCTTGGTCGAAAAGACCTTTTTCCATGACACACTGATGGTAAAATGGGCACATATTTTAATGTATAAAACGTCTTCAAGTGAAACCAATTGGGTTAGAAAGAGGACTCGAAAAGCTTTTCAATGCTTTGAACCACGCCCAAATCCAAGTTTGGGAGTGTCTGGGGCGCCCCTGCGAAGTTTGGTGTGCTGTGTTGACACACAATACCGCACGGCGTTTCAAAGCGTTGCGCGGCATTTCAGAAACGCAGCGCGGCATTTCAGAAAATTCCAAAAAAATCACTCCACCGCACGAGATTTCAATATACAACACAGCATTTCTCTTTATGTCGCGTGGCGTTTTGGAGAAAAGTTCTTACAGTTGCAGAAAGTTGTCGGCCACGCCTGCAGGTCTAAAGAATAATTTTTATCCGGCCCAGAAGCCACCCCTCTTTGTAGTGCTCATCCTTGGCTCTCTTGCCTATAAATAACACCCCCCACCACCCCCCCACCCCCCCCTCCCCCCGCCCCCTCCCTCTAGTTGAGAAGCACCCCTTCAACTTCAAAGTAAAGTTACTCTGCCATTTTCTAAACTCTCTCACTCTCTCTCTCTAAAAATACCCCCATTCTTCTTCTCCTCTTAAGTTCAGTAAACTACTGACTTAGGAGGACCTCCACCTCAAAGCATCCAAACAACCCCTCGTCCTTCAATCCCCATTCCAACATTTCAGGTCCAAATCAACTTTCATTCCTCCATCTTCAAGCACATCCAAGCTTCGATCAAAAGGTATAAATATATTCCTTGGGCTAAACTACGTTTAGCTTTGAGGGGAGCCGATCGAGGCCCTTCTCGATCTTTCTATACTGAGTTTGGGTCTCAAATGGGCTTAAAAGCAAAAAATAGTTAAAAACCAGAAACTGCACTGGATACACCATACCGTGCGGTGTTCTAATACACCACACGGCATAGCGTAGTATACTGTGCGGTATAATATGTGCACTGCATATTTCTTCGTATGTTGTTACGTTCGATTTGTTCATTATTTTAATCCTTTAATTTTAGCTAATGTTATCCCAAAGTCGCGCAGGTATTTTCCAGAGGTGAACTTTCACGTTAAAAATCATTTGTGGACTTCATTAAGTCCTTTAAACATATCAAAATGGCTTTTAGCAAAGTTTGGAAGCAAGAGGTTTCATATACTGTTTTCCAAAAACGTCAAAATACACCCTCTTGACCTTAGTCTCACTTTGTGATGTAAACAAGAGCTATCTTAGAATGTGCAAACAATACTGCACGGCTTATTCGATACACCGTGCCGCGTATTGTTTTTACCGTGCGGTATTTTGGCTAACATCAGCAATTTCACAGTTGCATTGCTATTTCATTTGATACACTGTTGGTAGTTTGAGTTTTGGCTTATGAATGTCCAAAATTTCGTTATATTCCCCTGTATGCTCATATCTTGGCTGTGTCCTAAGATACGTTCTCATTTTCCTTCTGAGCTAGTTTCGTCAATACATACACATGTGTCTATAAGCAGTCTCAGTACATTATCGATGCAAGTACGGTGTTAGTGGTCAACGCTTGTCTACTTTAATCCATTATAAGAGTAAATAAACCGAAAATGCAAATTTTATAGCTAAACCATGGTCTATCCATGTCAAGATAAAGGAAACTACTGTACGTACGGCACTTCGGCCACTCAAAAGTCACTACGTCAGCTCGGGCACACTCGCCCATCAAGTCAAAAAGGCACGCAGGCCTCAAAACATCTGTCAAAGTATCGGCTAAGGCACTCTGGCCTTCTACCTATCTATGCGGGCACGCAGGCCCAAAAGCAAAAAGCAAAACGCAAAAAGTGAGACGAGGCTTTTCAGCAGCCATCAGTCTTCCCCGAACCAGTCACCCTCTCTGTCGTCATCATCGTCGTCTCCCTCTCTGGGATCCATCCTAAAGCCAGGATCGTCGACCGAGTCGTCAGACCCACTGCTGTCAGACGCGTCCTCTCTTTCTTCTTCTCCCTCCTCCTCTTCGTCTTCCTCCTCAGAGACCTCGGGTAGGATCAGCCGTTTCTTGCGGACCGGCTCATCTTGCGAAGGCCTCTAGCGCATCTTCAACTGGTACCTCTCCTAGGCGCGCGCCACGGCCTCTCAGACTGCCTCCTCGGTCGCGACAGGTGGCCGTGAGCCTCGTGTCTGTGGTCTCGTGGTAGGCGTAGGAGCAGGAACTCTAGCAGCTAGTTTCTCCTGTGGAGGATCCCTAACACTCTTCCTCCAAGGAACCGCTCGTCCCTATCCCTGCATTGTAAATTTTGTATACATTAGCATATGTTTGCATATTGCATGTTTTGAAACAAGTACGATCAATCCTCAAACAAGGCAATCAAAGCATGCTGTGTATTGGATGAGTGTCCATATATATCTATCATTAAAGGCAGGAATGTATCAAATGCAGACATATATTGAAAGCATGAATGTATTGTTTTCTGAAGGATATACCTGAGGTCTTCGAGCCGCCGACTGGGCATAACGCAAGTCCAATGGCAGGCCACTTGCCGCCCTCCTTATCACATTCTCCAACGCAAGCATGCGCCGGACACCCTCGTTCACCCACTCATTGGGCACCTGCAAAGATGATTTGAACATGAGCAGTTGAATGACATTTCAAATTAAATCAAAGCACAGTAATGAAAACAACAATGTCTCACCGGCACGGTAACGAGCACTGGCTCGACTCTCACAGGAGTGAGGTGCAACTCAGCCGGATTGCCCTGAGAGTCTACCACTGCTATCTGCCACATCAGCTCTGGTGGACCGCCTATCACTGGTCCACTCGGTCCTCGCCTCGTGCAACTCTCACCGCTGCCTGGCCTCCCTGAGACGGCTCTCCTCTCCTCTCCTCAGTAGCTCCATGGGCCTGGCTCCGAACCTCCCTGAACTCTCGTACTCCCAGTGGCCTCGCCAGGCGCTCCCTCTGATAAGCTACATAGTCCATGTTAGAACGCAAGTGGCGTGTCAGGTCGGTATCAGGTCGTGTAAAGATCTCCAGCTCAGCCAAAGTGTACTCCCCTGTGTGTGAAGCCCATGGCGGAAGCGGTCCAGGCACCTGAAACCCGGCATAGCCAAGTGATTGGTGTGTCACTCGGTCACCCAAGTACCACTGCCAACCAAAGGCCGACTCCAGCAGCACTCGGCTCGCTGTGACGACCCTGCTACGAGCCAAGTACTCAGGCTCTGCCACTCTCCAGGGATCCCACTCAACCTGTACGGCAAACAATGCAAGTATCGGTCAGTGACAGCATTGAAGCAATAAAAAGAGATACATATTGCTATCTTTACGAAGTATCATGTCATACCTGCGAAGGCCGAAGCTCGTCCAAGTATATCCTGAAGCCGTTCAGGTCACCTCTGCCTCTCTTCTCACCCATGTTCTTCTTGCTCCATATGTGTGCGCGCGGGAGAATCCCCAAGTCCAGGCTCTTCGTCACCGGACGGCACATGTTCAACACCTCGTAAGCCCAGAGCTGCGCGGTTATCAATAGATCAAATCATCAGTACGTACAACAATACTATTGAACAAATTATGCAATTAAAGTGCATACAGGTATAAATTGGAAAGTGTACATTACGCTATTTTGAATCATACCTCCCAAATCCGCCAGTACCCAGCAGTGCTCACCTCCGTCCTCGACGAATCCCCAAAGAAACTGTAGGCCGCGCCTAGTGCCGCTCCCCCCCAGTCAAAGCATGAGGCCGTCCTTAGGTCCCTCAACGCGGGCAAGTAAGACAGGTGAACTTTGCTACGCCTATTTGGATACAGGGTAGCGCCAAAGAGGTATAGCAGGTATGCCCGGGCCATCTGCTTCGCCTCCTGATCGGTCGTCACCTTCTTCTTAAGATATTGGACGAACTGCTCATACCTCGCCATCCCCTCCTCAATCTTGGGCACCTCACCCAGAAACCACTCCAAGGCCGCTTCATCCTCCTGAATGCCCGAGTCAAACGGAATGGGCTCGCCCCCGACCCTCAAGCCTGTGATCGCCGCAAAGTTAGTAGGCGTCACTGTCATCTCCCCGACCGGTAGGTGGAAGGTATTTGTTGTGTCCCTTCACCTCTCTGCTAGCGCAACCAAGACAACATGATCATTCCTCGCCGGGGTGAGAGTCTGAATGAACTCTCCGAAGCCCGTCTCGTCCACCAATTGCCTCACTCTCTCAGGCAAGCCCTGGTACAGTGCCAAGGAACTACACGCGCCCCCAAAGCCGTGAATGTCCCTCTGTCTTGCTCTCTCCTGCATTAGACACAAAAACAAGCAACCAAGAATATATCAGCATGCAAAGTTCCATTTTCAAGTTCTAGGTAATCAATGCAACCTAGCAATAGATGGTTGGTTCAAGTTATTATGTTTCATGCATGACATTCAAGCGTGAAATCATGACATTGCTATTCGAGCCTACTTCAAAGGATTATTCTTGGTACTTGAGCACATGCATTGTATATAAATGATACGTGCCGAAGGAAATGAGTAATTATCAGAAGTTTACCTCAGACCAACTGCTCGAGATATGAGTGTCGGGGTCTCTCAAAACAAGCTCAGAGTCATACTCCGCCTGTCGCGGCCGATATGCTGTAAAACCTGACGGCACGAACAAGTGAGGAGCAGGTAGCCTGAACCCCTCTGCTGAAAACAGAGCACGAGTCAAGCTCTCCGCCTCCGACACCGCTGTCACTCTAGGACCATGCACCCTAGCACCGACCCTCTCCTCAGCCTCGGCATCCCTCAGTATCTCCTCCTCAGTAGCTCGCTCCCTCTCGGCCCTCGCTGTGGCCTCTGAAGCTGCTATCTCCTGCTCTCGCTCCTCTCGAGCCTCCAAAACTGCAGCCCCTATCATGGGATCCTCCTCAAGGAGTCGGGCTAGTCTCTCCTCACTTAGAAACTCTGCAAGATCCTGTCTTGAGATCGGTCTATGGGTTGACGACGTCACGGCTGGCCGAAACAATACCTCCTCCTCCGGAACCTTTGTGGCACCTTCCTCCTCGGTCACCACGCCCTTGCCCTTCGCCAGGTCCCTTGGCGGGATCTCACTCGACCCAACATCACCACCATCGGCACTCCTACTGCCTGTACCCTCGGAACTACCACCAACTACCACAGAACCACTCACGGTCGTGCTCGGGTCCAGTTGCTCGATTCCTGCCCTCACTGCCCCGACTCCCTCCATCGCGCGACAATCTAACTCCGTCGCGCGATGATCACCGTCGTCTCCAACCACCTGCATGCGACTCTAATCGCCATCGCCATCGCCGCCGCCTACTGCCTCTGCACTTACACCCACTGCCGCTTCCGTCGCCGGCTGATCCCCTATTTCAACCGCCATGGGTCCCCCATCGTCCTCCGGACGATCAAAAACCTCTCCTCCGCCGCCCCAGTCACCGTGGTCTACCATGGGTGAATGTGTGCGTATGAGTTCTTTGATCTTGGCAAGAAATCAAGCGTATTGATGGATTTTCTGAGAGAGTTTGAGAGTGAAAAGGAGTTCCAAGAGTTCGAAACCGCTGTGAACTGCTCCTGTGGCGTCCCCGGGAAGTTTTAAGCTTTCAATTGGGAATGGGCCGGGTCTGGGCTCGTTCCAGATCCAAGCCCTGAATGAAAACCCTCGCGCGACGGTCTGGCTTCATCGCGCGATGGTCCATTTGGGCCGTTGACCAGGTTCAGCCTCGGGCTCGGCCCGATCTTATGTATTGCCTTAGTAATAACCAGAAGTCTTACTCAAGCCTTGCAATTGGTTTCGGGATCTCTTCAGGACGTCCTTGATCAAAAGCGCTTCATATCCCCAGTAGTGGTCTGCACCACATACAATTTCAAATCAGCGACGATCCATCTGTCCAATTTCAAAATCAGCGACGATCCAACCATCCCAATTTCGAATCAGTGACTATCCATCCATCCAACATCAAATCAGCGACGATCCATTCGTCCAATTTCGAATCAACGACGATCCATCCGTCCCAATTTCAAAATCAGCGACGATCCATCCATCCCAATATCAAAATCAGCGACGATCCATCAGTCCAATTTCAAAATCAGCGACGATCCATCCGTCCAATATCAAATCAGTGACGATCCATCCGTCCCAATTTCAAAATCAGCGACGATCCATCCGTCCCAATTTCAAAATCAGAGACGATCCATCCGTTTCAAATCAGCGACGATCCATCCGTCCAATTTCAAAATTTTCGACGATCCATCCGTTTCAAATCAGCGACGATCCATCCGTCCAATTTCAAAATCAGCGACGATCCATCCGTCCCTATATCAAATCAGCAACGATCCATCCGTCCAATTTCAAAATCAGCGACGATCCATTCATCCCAATTACAAAATCAGCGACGATCCATCTGTCCAATTTCGAATCAGCGACGATCCATCCGTCCAATATCAAATCAGCGACGATCCATCCGTCCCAATATCAAATCTGCGACGATCTATCCGTCCAATATCAAATCAGCGACGATCCATTCATCCAATATCAAATCAGCGACGATCCATCCGTCCAATATCAAATCAGGGACGATCCATCCGTCCAATTTGAAAATCAGCGACGATCCATCTGTCCAATTTCAAATCAGCGACGATCCATCCGTCCAATATCAAATCAGCGACGATCCATCTGTCCAATTTCAAATCAGCGACAATCCATCCTTCCCAATTTCAAAATCAGCGACGATCCATTCGTCCAATTTCAAAATCAACGACGATCCAT
The DNA here is from genome assembly GCA_014282245.1 of Rhododendron simsii. Lineage (NCBI taxonomy): Eukaryota > Viridiplantae > Streptophyta > Magnoliopsida > Ericales > Ericaceae > Rhododendron > Rhododendron simsii. The sequence goes on from CM024961.1 coordinate 14,449,972, forward strand.
CCCTCCAATTTTAAAATCAGCGACGATCCATCCGTCCAATATCAAATCAGCGACGATCCATCCGTCCCAATATCAAATCTGCGACGATCTATCCGTCCAATATCAAATCAGCGACGATCCATCCGTCCAATATCAAATCAGGGACGATCCATCCGTCCAATTTGAAAATCAGCGACGATCCATCTGTCCAATTTCAAATCAGCGACGATCCATCCGTCCAATATCAAATCAGCGACGATCCATCCGTCCAATTTCAAATCAGCGACAATCCATCCTTCCCAATTTCAAAATCAGCGAAGATCCATTCATCCAATTTCAAAATCAGCGACGATCCATCCCTCCAATTTTAAAATCAGCGACGATCCATCCGTCCAATATCAAATCAGCGCCGATCCATCCGTCCCAATATCAAATCTGCGACGATCTATCCGTCCAATATCAAATCAGCGACAATCCATCCGTCCAATATCAAATCAGGGACGATCCATCCGTCCAATTTGAAAATCAGCGACAATCCATCTGTCCAATTTCAAATCAGCGACGATCCATCCGTCCTATATCAAATCAGCGACGATCCATCTGTCCAATATCAAATCAGCGATGATCAATCCGTCCAATTTGAAAATTAGCGACGATCCATCCGTCCAATTTCAAATCAGCGACGATCCATCCGTCCAACTCCTAGGTGCACGGTATAGGTGCACGGTATTTGTATATACTAGCTTGCAGTTTCCATTTTAATTGGCTTTTGGGTGAATTCAATGGGTGTCTAGAAATCTTTGATGTTACCCGTACCAGCCAATGGTGCTCCACGTGCCGTCAAAGAGGGACTACTGTAGGCACCCCAATCCGATTTCCCAATTGCTTTACTCGTCTTTTAGTTTCTTGTTACCCCGATGATGAATCAGGTCGAAAATAGTCTTGAGAGAATGAAATAGTTGAGCTTGGTGTGTATGGAACCCATCCTTAACCAAAAAAAAAAACCTTAAAACCCAAACCTTGACCGAAGGTATGACCGTCGCACAACACACTGGGTCTCTCGCACGATGCTCTACTTGCCAGTTGGTGGTCAAAGTCAAACTTTGACTGATTGACCGTCGCGGGGAAGTTAGAACCCTCGCGCGATGGTCTCACTCCATCGTGCGATGGTCAACACCTGTCATATCCACCTTTTTCCAGCTGGATTTTGTGATGATCAGGGGTCTATGGGCCTGTGCAACCCCGTTGCGTTGGCTGAACAGCGTTTTGCAGGGTCACCCTTGCACCACCTCTCCCCCACTCTCCCATCAACCTTCATACCCTACTTCTCCACCAAGTAAGTGTTGCCAGCCTACAAGCCAGCTTTGTTGGCTGGCTGCATTGCCTTGCATCACCACCAACAAACCCTCCTCTTTCTATAAAAAGCCCCCATGGTCTTCATTCCAAAGGGTTACAAAACAAATTCCAAAGAGAGAAGCAAGAACCACAAGCTTAATCACTTCTCTCAGCTCAAATCACTCCCATACGCTTATTTGCTAAGCCATACCACCCCATTCAAGCCATATTCAAAACATCCAAGCAAAGGTATAACTTTTGTTATTCACTGTTTTGATCCTGAGGGGGACTGATAGGGCCAAGACTGGTAATCAATACCAGTCTTGATCCTAAAGCCAGCAAATTTACAAGTCTCTGCGGACAGGCAAACCCATGCGCGAGATACCCACTCCATCGCGCGATGGTTCCCCTTTGCGTGATAAGGTTCTCGTGGGGATGGGACCCTGATCCATGCCTATTTATGTGATTATTTACCTTTCTGTTAAAAGTACTTACTGTATTTCATTGATCATGCACGTTAAAAATATGTAGGCTAGCTTAGTTTGCTCGTCTGTTTGCTTTGGAATGCCCCTGGGTTGCTTCTGAATATGTCTCAGAGCCCAGGCATGTAAAGCAATTCCTGGAAGTCCAGTCAGAACACTCGCACGGTGGTCTGACTCCATCGCGCGATGGTTCGCCTATTTCCAGTAATTGCCCTTACATGGGCAGCCAGGCTTTCTGCCTCTGTTTTGATACCCTTACTGTTTAAGGGTTGCACCTTGTGCCTGTTGATTCTTATTGTAATAATTAGTCATTTTCAGTACATATAGATTGTTTGGTTTGACCTTGGGTGTGCACTGGTCCTTCCAGAGCGCAAAAGGAGATAAAATTTAACCTGTTGGTGGGATGCCAACACTCGCGCGATGGACTGAGAGTGTCGCGCGATGGTTTGATTTGCATGCAAAGACTTCTACGCATTCAAGTTGGCCATTGCCTACGACAAACTCAAGCCAAGGCACTGTTTTGACATCTTGAAATCAGTGTTAAATGTTATCTCATTCATTTTCAGTCACCATATCCATCCATGCTATTATCTATCACATCTTTCTTGCAAATTGTTACAGCTTTAATCCCCGATTAACTATTCCCCCGCCCTATTTGGCTAAAATTTGATTAATTAAATGGAATCGTAAAAACAAACATTTTCGCAAATGCTTAAGTAGAGACCGATCTCCGGATTGGGCGAGAAGGGTGCCATAAAACCCTTCCCCTCTCGTAACCTGGCTCCCGAACCCAGATATGGTTATGACGGACTGGTTCCTTAGCTTTTTCAAATCAAACAAGCGTGGCAAGTGCTTCGAAATACGGTTCCTTGGGTATCGAACCTTCAAACCCAAGTGGCGACTCTGTATTTTTGCGAGCGCTTGTCGTCCAGCTTAAAAAGCGCTCCCGCGAATCGGCAGCATTTTCTCTTCTCAAGGAGGGGAACGGAATCCCTTCCCGAGGAAAGAAAATCGGGCACCGCATGCCCACAATGAGCTAACTTAGTCAATTGATCGACTATCACCCAAATGGCATCGTGCCCCCTCGGTGATCTCAGTAAACCTGTAACGAAATCCATTGTTATGTTCTCCCACTTCCATTCGGCCACAGGCAATGGTTGCAACTCCCCCGCGAGTCGTTGATGCTCGGCTTTGACTTGTTGGCACGTGAGACATTTGGCCACGAAGAAGACGACATCTCTCTTCATTCCCGGCCACCAAAACTGTCTACGTAAGTCATGGTACATTTTCGTTCCTCCCGGATGCACGGCTAACGGTGAGTGGTGAAATTCCCTCAAAATTTCCTCCTGACACGAAATGGGTACGAATAATTTTTCTTGGTATCGTAAACGCATGTATCATCCACCCCTCTCAAGCATTTCCGCTAAGAAACTTGATACGAAACTCTCCCGCTTCTTCATCTTGCTGTTGAGCCTCAATTACCCGATTCGACAAAGTTGATTGAACGGTCAAGTTGAACAAAGTGGCTCCATCACGGATCTCTTCAAAATGTAGGGCATACGAACCTAAGTCGTTCATCGTGTTCCACTCGTGGATGGCTATTCTCACAAGTTGCATCAATTTTCTACTCAATGCGCCCGTTACCACGTTCACCTTACCCGGATGATATTGCAACTCAAAGTCGTAGTCTTTTAAATGTTCCATCCAAAGGTGTTGTCGTAAGTTGAGCTCCTTTTGAGAGAACAAGTACTTTAGGCTCTGGTGATCGGAAAAGACTTTGAATCTCTCACCGTGAAGATAATGACGCCAACTCTTTAATGCAAAGACGATAGCTGCAAGTTCTAAGTCATGGATAGGATAGTTTCGCTCATGAGTTTTCAATTGTCGTGATCCATATGCTACCACTCGACCCAATTGCATTAAAACGCACCCTAATCCCTCTTTCGAAGAGTTACAATACACGGAATAACCTTCTCTTTAATTCCTGAAAGGCCATCTCACATGTGTCACTCCAAACGAAACAAGTTCCCTTACCGGTCAATTTAGTCAACGGAGTTGCTAGACAAGAGAAATCGAGTACGAAACAACGATAGTACCCGTCCAAGCCCAAGAAACTACGAATCTCAAATACATTCTTCAGTCGCTGCAAACTCATCACAAACTCTATCTTTCCCGGATCAACGGACACCACATCCTTTGATACAACGTGATCCAAAAACTTGACTTCGGACAACCAAAACTCGCACTTGCTAAGCTTGGCATACAAACGGTGCTCTCTCAAGAGTTCAAGGACAATGGAAAGATGATTTTGGTGCTCTTCCTCCGAAGGCGAGTAGATAAGAATATCATCCACAAAGACAACTGCAAAACAATTAAGATAGGCACGAAAGATACGGTTCATTAAATCCATGAAAGTTGCCGGTGCATTCGTAAAACCAAAAGGCATAATAACAAATTCGTAGTGGCCATAACGAGTATGAAAAGCGGTCTTTGGAATGTCTTCCTCCGAACCCTCAGCTGGTGGTAACCGGACCTCAAATCGATCTTAGAGAAACAAGTTGCACCTCAAAGTTGATCAAACAAATCATCGATTCTAGGCATAGGGTACTTATTCTTAATGGTGACACGATTCAACTTGCGATAATCGATACATAAACGAAGCGACCCATCTTTCTTTTGAGCAAACAAGGCCGGTGCTCCCCACGGTGACGTACTCGGATGAATAAATCCCAAATCCTCATGTTCTTGCAATTGAATCTTCAATTCTCTCAACTCGGCGGCCGCGAAGCGATAAGGAGGTACGGAGATAGAAGCAGTACCAGGAAGCAAATCAATAGAAAAATCAATTTCCCTTTCGGGTGGTAAACCGGGTAACTCCTTTGGAAACACGTCGGGAAAATCACAAACGACAAGAGGTAACTCCCCACGCGCAGATACGTCTTCATCTAAGGCCAAACTTTCAAATAAGGCATACATCAACTCACACTCCCGAGACTCACATAGATACGGTTCTATCGGTTCCCGACGCTCCCCGAAGAACTCAAAACAAGAAACCATAGGCGGAAAAATACGGACCCGATGCTTAAAGCAATCTATAGTAGCATGGAACGTCGACAGCCAATCCATTCCCAAAATAAGGTCAAACCCCCACATATTCAGCACGATAAAGTCAAAGGTAAAACGACAATCTCGGATGATAAGTTCACAATCTCGACAAATACGATCTAATGGCGATCTACCTCCTATAGGTGTCTCAACGAACAAAAGAGGACTAATATTCTCAATTTCCAGTTCCAAGATACAAGCAAAAGATGCAGCGATGAATGAATGTGATGCTCTAGAATCAGATAATACTCTAACGAAGGAGTTAAACAAGCGAAATCTATCCCTCACAACTGAAGTTTCTGGGGCTTGAGAAGTAACAGGAGGTGGAATAGCAGAAGTGATTGCAAATGCCCTCCCCTGGGTAGTCTGAATCTGGATATGTCCACCCCAATGACCAGAGCCCTGAGTAGGTGTAGACGAACTAGCTCTTCTCTTAGCCTAAGATCCTTGAGCCGACATAGTCTAACGAAAGTGAGGCTGCTGTTGCCTCTGATTACCCCGAAATGTTTGCCGACTAGAACCCTGTCCACCCCTCGGCTGCTGCACCAATCCCAACTCACTACGTGCCCCTTCTCCACGTGTGCAATTTCTAGCTAAGTGACCGGACTTCCCAGAAGTAAAGCACATGTTCAAAAGTCACGGGCATTGGGCGCGAATGTGCCCCTTTTGACCACACTCGTGACATATAATCAGACATCTACTAGAAAATCCTCGAGTCTCAAATGAAGACGATGGTGGAGGCCTAAAGTTTGACATTTGATCTCATTGTCTCTTCCTCCCTTGACTACCGAAACTCCCCGAAGAAGAGCTCATACCTCCCATTGGTTGTCTTGGTTCCCAAACCTTAGGATTTTTGGGTGCCTCCTTAGGTGTCTCAATGCTCCGTCCACACTCAACAACTTCGGAAAACTTTCCTTTGCATTGTGCCATAACAAACTTATTCACGGTGTCGTGCAAGCCTCTTTCAAACCGCCTACATCCCAACATGGTTTAAAGGGACTCTACACCACTCTACTGTATTGAAATGTCATGCTACGTAAGCCAAATAATATCAATGCACACAAGCACACGTATGTTGTGAAAATGGCGTGACATTTTGAACCCATGAGACTAGAAGTCTCCCCACGATCTCAAAGCATTCAAACCTAGACGCTCTGATACCAATTTGTCACACCATCGATTTTCAACATAAATAATAATACATTTCAATAAAAAGCCTTGCGTATCATACAAATTACCCAAAAGAGTTTCCCACCTGTTTAATTTACAAACAAGCCCCCAAGTTTAATGAACTACAACCTTGGCACCACGGCCCAAATTAACTTAGAAACAAGTACAACATGTTAAGAATATTACAAACTTTAGTCAAAAGATAATTCAAGAGCAAATTAGTTACAAAGCCATTTTCAACCAAAAGTAAGTCTATTACAAAGATGAATAAGTAACTAAAAGAGGTTACCTTCCAAAAATCTTCATGTCCAAGCACACCATTGCATGCAATCTATTGCCCGACATTCGAACCTGAAAAGAAGGATTTTGTTGAGCTACACTAGTCCAGTAGGTAAAAAGTTTACCAGCTTTATATGCACATATGATGATAAGTGTAAAATAAGAGAGCAAGGAGACATAGTTCAAGCGGGAGATAACTATGGATTCATTGGTATATCGACAATCATTCCATTTGTTCATTATAAGCCAACATCATATTTCATAAAACTCAAACACTTCCCCAATCGCAAACCGACTCGCTACCCCAAATCCCCACCTTCGATATTTCCACCCCTTGGGTTACTGTATACACTACAAGGATTACCACGTTACCACCCCATGCGTCATAGTGATCACTAACGAATCAGTTCACTAAATTACCACCCCTTGCGTTACGGGATCCGTCTAAGTCTCTGTATTACCACCCTTTGCGTTACGGGACTTCCCAATCCATCCCTCGACTCATTCACCTACCCTCACACTCTACAAGCCAACTAAGACTCTACCTTAATCACACGTTCACATGAAACATCATACGGTGTTCTAACAATACTATAAATATGTCATAAACATTACCAAGAAAAATCAATTTATCAATAAGACATATTTTTAACAAAGTTCTAACTAAGTAAATCTTTATTCGATTCTAGCTAACGAGAAGCCAACAGACCAAGGAATACATCGAACCATTATAGGAAGTCAATTAGACATGCTTGAGATAGCTTAGGAGGTGTCCAAAAGGTTTTAGAAGTGATTGAGGGTTAAAACAATAAAATTTGGAGCAAAACAACAAAATCTGATTTTAGGCCAGTTTGTATCGATACTAGTAATTCTAGTATCGATACAGATGGGCTTCGAAACACAACAAAGAATCTTGTATCGATACCATTCTGAGTTGTATCGATACAATGCCAATTCAAGCAGAATTTCTGCAGAATTTCAAGGATTCGACTACAACATCAACAACAACTATTATAGGCACAATTTCACCTCAAATCAACATATTTACATGTAAAAGATGCAAAGAAATCCCTAACTCGAGTCAAGGAGCGAAATTCAAGAGATTCGTACTAGCCCTAGCCCCAAACTCTTTGAAATCAACCGAAATACTTTCCTCTAAGCTTGACCCACGAAATTTTGATCTCAATAACGTGATTGAAAGGCTTGATAGAGGATGATTCTTGAGGTTTTAGGAGAGTTTTTGAGATGGAGCAAGAGAGAGAGAATCGAATGAAAGAGAGGGGGACGGTAGAGAGAGAGAGAGAGAGAGAGAGAGAGAGAGAGAGAGAGAGATGGGAGGAAAAATGATTTCCTACATACACACACACACACACACCACTATTTATACTCTTATATCTTTAAATCACACACTCACTCTCCCAATCTTCTATTCAATTAATCACCAATTATGCCATACTTTCTCAATTTAGATATTTTAACAATAATTAAAGAAAATATTCGGGTCTCTACACTTGGGGTAACCCATTAATTTGGGATTAAGAAGTTGTCAAGCATCATTCAAATTTATCATCTTCAATTTTAGTTGTATAAGGGTTACCTGTGTTTATGTTGTTTATGCGTACAAACACATAAATACAACATTCGATCAATTTCCCTATTTCCAAATGAATAGCAACATGAATGGATTGGAAATGCAGAAAACGTGAGGAGAGTGAGATTTATGCTATGTTTGGATTAGGTTTTGAAATTTTTTTTGAAAAATAGTAAGGGTAATAAGTGGAGAGAGATAAAGAGAGAAATGTTAAAAATAGGGAGAATCTAAGGGAAATTTTTTGAAAAATTCTTTTTGAAAAGTGAAGAGAACAAGGCATAAATGATTTTAAAAAAGAATCTTTTTCAATCAAAATGTATAGAGTAACGGTGATTATTAATGTTACCAAAAATGGAGAGGGAGAGTGAGAGCGTGTGTGTTTAAGTTTTCCTTTTTGTTTTTGTCCCTAATCATACGGTTACAAATTCAAAAGGAAGTGATCTAACGGCTATAGTGGTTACTCATGTTTATATACCTAGACATTTTAAAGAGAAACCACTCTGTTTTACAATATAGACTAGTATTTTCCCGTACCTACGGCATTACCCACCTTTTGATGGCATTTTTGTAATATATTTGTAAGAGTGTGAGTGTTTTCTTAAGAAAGTTGGAGACAACACATCAGCCATGGATCAAATGAATGGCATCCCTTCTTTCAACTTGTGTTTGTATGGTCTGTACACCCTTATGTTTTATTAGGTAGATATATAAATATATATACACACACACACACACAGAATGAGCTTCCTGTGAGTACTTTAAATAAGATTCTTAAGTGTAGACCTTCCCATTTCTCCTATTTTTCGATTGAATTTTGATGATCTGAGTTGCTCAATGTAATCAGAATGTGATTTTAAGAGTATCCACGAGAAATCGGCAAAAAAAATGACGGGGAAGGATTTGATTAGAGTAGTTTTTTTGAACTGTTCAACAAAAAACTATTCAGATGAAGCCCTTTCCGGCTATTTTTTTTGACGATTTCTCACGATGACTCTTAAAATCACGTTATGAACACATTAAGTTGTTCGGATCATCGAAATTCGATCAGGATCTATGAGGTTCGCACTTAAGCTAAGTAGGAGATCCCTCATGAGAAGGGGACTCATATACATTGGGCTTATATGTAATGTAACGCCCCGAATTTTGGGTACGTTAAATAAAACATTTTATTGATAAAATCAACTGGAGTCTGGTTCCTTATTACAACAAAACTCCCACAAAAGTTCAATATTACAAAAGGGAGGGAAACTAGGGTTTCCTAACTACAGCTCCTTTTGCTTCTCCAGCCTAGCGAGTTCCTCGGCTCCGAACGCCTCCAAGGTGAAGAGTTCGCCCTGTTCGTCTATCAGATCTGACATAATATACCGGCGTCGCCACCCATATAATATGCCAGGCTCACCACATGGTAACACCATGAGCTATGAAGGCTCAATAGTAAAATCATACTTACTAATCCTTAACTTATGAACCAATATCATAATAAAACATCGATTTCCACATGATACGTATATAAGCAGTAACAAAAAGCAATATCATATCCACATTCATTTCATAATTATCGTTAGTGTCCAAAATCCTCAAAGTTCTTCCTACGTAACCCATCGTAGACCGGGTTGTTTTTACTACCTTTCTTTTCCAAAGTCTCATTTTTAACTCACCAAATCTCGGTTCCGTCGCACCGGGTTCCCGAGCATCCTCACAACGGTTCCGCCGAGCCGGGTTCCCGTTGGCACACAAAACTTGCATTGGCTCCTCTCCACGGATAACCAAGCCATATTACCAACAAGGCTACCACGTCCGGCCCTATTGGCAATCTTCACAAAGGGCTACCAAGTCCGGCCACTTTGTGGTTTTCACAACCCACGCAATGGGCTACCAAGTCCGGCCACATTACGAGTTTTTATTCACACAACGGGCTACCAAGTCCGGCCACGTTGCGGTTTTCATAATCCACACGATGGGCTACCAAGTCCGGCCACATCGCGGTTTCAAAACACATTTCTCTTGTTAAACACACCCTAGGTGCCATGTTTCTAACTTCCTCGGTTTTCGTGTCACGTTCTCATGCAAGACTCCCCGTGTAAGACTTTTCATACAATCATGCATTCAATCAAAGTCTTGAAATAGTACAACAAGATCATCTAAGCTAAACAGCATGCTTGAATCAAAACAACACACATCATGCATTTCCAACTTTTTATTTACGATCAAAGTAACTTCCAAACAATATGCGATTTATACAATACATAGAATTAAGGTGAAAAACTACTTTATACTTGGAAAAGTAGGTAAGGATAACTACTTTGATCCGAAACTAGTCGGGGCCGAATAAGCTATTTGGGAAAATCCTATGGGCGGTGAAACTCCAAATCTGGGCCGAACTTTGAATGGCAGTAACTTGCTCAATCTTTGGCCGAATACAATCGTTCTTGGGTCTGAATTGAAGCTCTTGAAACCCTCTACAACTTTCGTGAAGAAAGTTGATCCTAGAAACGATCTTAGGTTGGAGCAAAATGGGGGTAAAGCAAAAGACAGTAAGCTGTCTGGAAATGAAAATCCGAGATTTTCACTGAACTTTGGATGACAATATCTTTGTCATTTCTTAACCGATTGGGGTGGTTCTTGGGTCTAACTTGAAGCTCTCGAAGTGTTCTACAACTTTCCCGAAGGAAGTTGGTTCTAAAAACTAATTGAAACAGGAGAAAACTGAGGAATTCCGAAGGGCAGTAGGCTGCCTGGAAAATCAGAAAATGATTTCTAGAGAGAAGGAAGAGCAAAGCTTTGAAGGTGTGATCTTTGAAGCTTGGAATGGCTTCTATTTATAGGCCAAGACCTTGGCTCTCTCTCCTCTCCCAAGGCCGGCCCCCCCCTCTCTCACTCTACCTCAACTTTTGACACTTGTCAAAGAATCCTAGAAAGATCAAGGAAATCCCTAGGTTTGCATGGCTATGGTGTACCAAAGATTCAAGCTTGAACAATTTTGTGGTGGCAAAGGGAGTGGTACAAGATTCTTAAGCTTAAACAAATGTTAAAGTGTACAAAAAGGACATTGGAAGTTAAGTTTTGCTTGGAAAATCAACCACCCAAGAATATTGTGGTACATGGAAGTTCAATGGCATTGTACAAGCAAATCTCTCTCCCCTCCTCTCTCTCCAACCGGCCCCCCCCTCTCTCCCTCTCTCTCTCACGGCCCTCTCTCTCTCCCTCTCTTCCTTTGCTTCCTCAAGGTACATATATATATGTATATATGCAAGCAAACAAATAAACTAATGGTTCTTTGTACTTAAGTCAAGAGACTTAAGGGCTAAGTTTCAAGAAACTAATTGGCACATGGTACTTTGAAAGACTAACTTCTTTTTATCCACTGGGTAAAAATTCCCCTAACTTCTATTATCCAATGGATAATAGTTATTAGGTCATTTATATACTAAAATAATCCAAAAAGTACTTTAAAGTAATTAAAAAGTATATTTCTTAATATTCTTAGTACTTTGACCAAGTATACATTTAATATAAACAATTGGGGTTCTATTATCCAATGGATAATAGTTTCCCTAACAATCTTTGTCCAATGGACAAAGAATAAAACCAAAATAATTAAAAGAAAAAAGAAAATCCAATTCTTAGTCTAGGGTTCAAAAGGGTCAAAAGTTTCAATAAGGGGCAAAACAGTCATTTTGCGGTTAGGGAATAGTAACTAGGTGGCTTGCTAGCTCGGTTTCCCCAACCGGATGGTTAGAAGCTAACTAGGCTTGCTAAGTAGGCCAAAGCGCAAAGAAATCAAATTTGAAGGGGCGAAAACGTAATTATGACAAACTTTAAAAGCAATTAATAAAATTCAAATTTTTAACGAAATTTTTAACGACCAAAAATCAGGGTTGTTACAATCTATCCCCCTTAAAACAATTTCATCCCCGAAATTGGCACGCAAGTACAAATTAGGCTAGGTCGCTAGACCGGTCTTGGGATCATCGTCTATCCCCCTTAAAAGGAAACGAGTCCCTCCTAGGGTATATGTTGTTGCTACCTTCTAATGGCAATCGATGATAGCCAATCCACTCGTCGAAATCCGCCACGTCGATCGTAGGTCAATTTATTACAGAATAAAGTGAGTCATTGCTCATTATTACAACATAGCCCTTGTATGAGCATTCGAAATTACAAAATAGATAACAAAAGGGAACTAAGGATCCTATTCTACGGTTCCTCTTGTTCCTCAGTCCGCAGCGCGAAAATACGCCCTCCAGTGCTTTGCTGGTTTTCCATGGGCTGCTTTCCCTTATTCTGCCCATTCTGCTGCTGCGATGGGTCGCCGAGGTTTTGCTTCATAAAATCGGCTTGCTCAGTTTGTTGAGCGTCCTGATTTCCAAAGCTCCCATTCCCCTCCTTCTGATTTTGCGGGCATTGGCGGCTATAATGGCCCATAGCCTGACAGTTGTAGCACCTAACTGTTGTCAGGTCCCGATTGCCTCTTGGCGTCTCACCGTGTTCGGGTGTAGCAGTCTTCCCGAGCTGGTCGCCTTGAGACGGGCTAGAAGGTTTGGCATGGTAGGGTCCATGATTGTTGTTGGAGGTCTGAGTTCGGATAAGTCCGCCAGCGTTGCCTGTCGCCTTCCTCCATCGAGTCTTGAAATCGTTTTCCTCACTCTCCAGACGAAGGGCACATTTCACCACACCAGTATAGGTGGGGAAAGCCTGAGCTACTACAACTTTTCTAGCTGTAGTCAGCCCCCACTCGAACCTCCTTGCCTTCTTGTCCTCGGTGGAAACAGCTTCCTGAGCATAGCGGGACAACTCTTCAAACTTAGCCGCATACTGGGTGACGGTCATGGTTCCTTGCTTCAGGTTCATGAATTCTTGCTCCTTGGCCAAGCGAAGGGGCGTGGGAAAGTATTTGTCGAGAAACAGGGTCTCGAACTGAGCGAAGGTCATGGTGGCTACGGCATGGGTTGCTTCTATCAGATCCCACCAGTAGCGGGCTTCTCCCTTCAGCTGGTACGTGGCTAAGGCCACACGGTCGCCATCGCGGGTGATCTCCAAGGTGTCCATGATTACCTTGATTTCCTTCAACCACGCCTCAGCTATAGTGGGGTTGGTATTGCCGTTGAAGGTCGGGGGTCGACGCTTGCAAAACTCATTCATCGCTCGGGTCCGAGTCATAGGTCCGTCATCATGGTTTTGGTTTTGGCGGTTAGCGTTCAGGGCGGTCACGAGTGCTTGCATGACTTGGGTTAGGTCGGGATTCGCATTAGATGGTCCTCCATTATCGTGTCCTAATCCACTGCGTCGATTCGCCATCTACGAGTGAAAGTCAAAAAGGGGCGGTTTAATCTAACTAAACTATTTTGAGAAAGATAGGCCTTTCAACAGACTCAAGCAGTAAACCAAATAGTAGGCAACAGCACTCTTTTAAAAATAAAGCATGCTTTTCATAGATCAAAGAGAAATACAATCATAAAGCATAGAGTTTTTACTACAAAAAGCAAGTAGAGACACAAGACACGAGACTTTTCCTAATACAAGTTGAAAACGATTCAAATCTTAAATATCCTACATTCCAAAGGATTACAACGGTTACTAGGTCAGCCTAAGTTATGCCGAATTGGCGTCCTCGGTTTCGGTCTCGCCCTCCTCTACCATCTTTCATTGAAAGCTTGGCGCAATCGACGTTCGTATTCCTTTATAATTGCGGCGAGTGCGGCGGCCACAACGAGAGCCCAGTACCAAAAGGTGTTGGCACGGTTATTCACGGCGAACCACCGTGGCATGGCTAGTGTAAGCACTCCACAAAATATGATGAAGGCGAAAAATTGCAACCAAAGGCTTTGGATGGTTATGGTTATTTCGGTTCGCTCGATGTCTCGGAGCAAGGCGTCTTCCAGAAATCCTCGTCGTCGATTTGCCATGGCTCGGTACAAGGGGGTCTCGGTTTTGGAGGAGTTTTTAAGATGATGAGAGAGGTGAAGAAATGGAAATGGTGGTGGGGTATATATAGGGCCGAAAAAGGTGGGTGGAGGAGGGAAAAGGTTTGAAGTTTAAAAATTGAAATTTGAATGTTTTGGAGGTTAAAATTTGAAATTTGAAGTTTAGGGGGGAGTGTGGTTGCCGGCCTAATGGGGCTATGCCTGGTCCTCTTTCGGTGTTAGGCTCCCACTCTCGAACCCCAATTTAAAATATTTACTCAAGAACGGCTCCTCCACGAACTCGATTAGCAACGTTTTTAGGCAAAGGTTTACTAACACCAAAATGTTTTCGAGTTTCTAAGTTCCACATTCGATCCTTGATTTAAGTCATCATCCAATTGTTCGGGAATTCCCAGCTTGGCGGTACTGCCAATTTTCGCGCCTTGCTTCAATCCGAAGATTGTTTTGACAGAATTCCACCCAATTTGGGATGTTAAACTTGAAAATCGAAGTCACGTTTGTGCAACGGTCAAACTAGCTTAAGGTTCTACATGGTTCTACCCATTCTACCCATGGCCGGGGTTTTAACCTAAAGCTCTGATACCAAGTTGTAACGCCCCGAATTTTGGGTACGTTAAATAAAACATTTTATTGATAAAATCAACTGGAGTCTGGTTCCTTATTACTACAAAACTCCCACAAAAGTTCAATATTACAAAAGGGAGGGAAACTAGGGTTTCCTAACTACAGCTCCTTTTGCTTCTCCAGCCTAGCGAGTTCCTCGGCTCCGAACGCCTCCAAGGTGAAGAGTTCGCCCTGTTCGTCTATCAGATCTAACATATTATATCGGCGTCGCCACCCATATAATATGCCAGGGTCACCACAAGGTAACACCATGAGCTACGAAAGCTCAATAGTAAAATCATACTTACTAATCCTTAACTTATGAACCAATATCATAATAAAACATCGATTTCCACATGATACGTATATAAGCAGTAACAAAAAGCAATATCATATCCACATTCATTTCATAATTATCGTTGGTGTCCAAAATTGTAATAACTCTGAATTTTTGATAAATAAAAATGTATTTATTATTCGAGTTATTATTGTTAATTGCATAAATTCCGTTAATTTTCCGATAGTTTGTCAAAATTGCGCTTTAGCCCTTGAACTTTCAATTTCTGCACTTGGACCCCTGAACTTTTATTTCTTGTGCTTTAGTCCTATTTAAGCAACCTAGTTAGCTTCTAACTATCCGGTTAGAGAGACTAAACTAGAAAGCCATCTAGTCACCATGATTGGACCATTTTGACCCTCATTAAACCTTTTGGACCCCTTTGAACCCTAGTCAAAGTATTGTTTTTTTCTTTTTCTTTTAATTATTTTGATTTTAATCTTTGTCCATTGGACAAAGATTGTTAGGGAAACTATTATCCATTGGATAATAGAAACCCATTTGTTTATATTAAAAGTATATTGGGATATAAAAAAAAAATATAAACTTTTTAAAAGTACTTTTGACTAGTTTTTATTAAAAAGTGACCTAATATCTATTATCCATTGGATAATAGATGTTAGGGGAAAATTTACCCATTGGACAATAGTTTTGGTCTTTCAAAGTACTAAGGTATTGGTTAGTTTAATATTTTCTTTTAAACCATGTGAAAGCATAGCAATATTTTAAAGAAGAAAGTACATGGTACCAAGATTCCCAAAGGTACTTTAATTATTTTCTAATGGGGTTTTGGTCTCCTAAGTACTTAGAAAGGATAATATATATATGCCTAAAAGTACTTTGTGTCTATTAGTAGTATGGAAAAGAATCCTAGCCAAAAAGACTATTTTTGATCCTAGGTACAAAAAGTAATACTTTTTTAATTGTTTTCTTCCATTTTTGGTACCTTGGCAAGAGAATGAGAGGGAGAGAGAGAGAGGGGCAGCCGGCCATAGTGAGGGAGAGGGGGGGGGCCGGGTGGAGGAGAGGAGGAGGGAGAAGATTTGGTTGGTACTTGGCCATTTAACTTCCATGTACCATGAGATTCTTATGCTTCCAAGCAAACCTCACCTCATGTCCTTCTTTTGTACATTTTAGCATTTGTTTAAGCCAATGAATCTTGTACAAACTCATCTCAACCCTCCATTTGTTCCAAGATCAAATCTAAGGACAACTTAGCCATGCAAACCTAGGATTTTAGCCTTAAATCTCCATGTGAACACACTTTTTTTTTTGGATAAAAAAAATTGGAAAAGGAGGAGAGGGGGGGGGCCGGCCATGATGGGAGAAGGGGAAGCCCTTGCCTATAAATAGAAGGCCTCACCAAGCTTTGAACTCACACCTCAAACCAAAGCTCTTCCTTCTCTCTAGAATTCTAAGCATTCCTTAAGAACTTTCTTTGTTCTTGAGAAGTTCTTGAGCAAAACCACCAAACCACTTCCAATACCACTCTCTAATCTTAAAAAGTAGGATAGGAAGTTGTTTCTAGGAAAAGTAGTCCAACACTTTTCCTTTCGAAGCAATCCGAAGGACGTTACGCCGCCGAAACCAAAACCGACGATCAAACTTCCGTAGCCGACCACCGCCTCGAAGAACGGTAGTTTAATCTTACTATTGTAGTAAAATCTTTACTATATCGTAGTTCAAACTTATTTTCTAAAGTTGATCTAATCTCGCTACTTTTAATCTCTACTTACTTTATTTAAAGTTTAAAAAAATTACTTGATCATGAATGATGAAGATGCATGATTTACTTTTGGAATGTTTCAAGCATGCTAGTTAGTAAAAGTTGGATGATCTTGTTGTATTTATTTCAAGGCTTTAATTGAATGCATGTGTTTGTGTAAAGTCTTAAACGACGGAGTCTTTGCATGTAACGAGACACGAAAACCGAGAAAAGTAGAAACATGACACCTAGGGTGTGAGTAACTAAGAGGATGTGTTCTTCCCGGTTGGAAGATATCTTAGAAACTACATAATGACTAGTTCAAGAGTATTATGTAAGTTGTGTGTGTGTGTGCCTATGGGAACCCGGCGCGGCGGAACCATAGTGAGGATATTCGGGAAACCGGCGCGGCGGAACCGAAGTAGGGTGAGTAGCAAGGTTATCCGCGGTAGGAAGCCTATGCAAGTTTTTGTGTGCCAACGGGAACCCGGCGCGGCGGAACCGTTGTGAGGATACTCGGGAACCCGGCGCGGCGGAACCGAGGTTGGGTGAGTTAAAAAGAAGTCTTTGGAAAAGAAAGGTAGCAATGAATGACACGGTCTACGATGTGTGCGTAGGAGGAAAATTCAAGAATCCTTGACACCGATAATGGTTATCAAACGAACATGAATAAGCTGTTATTGTCTTTTGTTTACTGCTTATGTACTTATTATGTGGAAATCAATGCTAGTAGTAGGATTTTACTATTGAGCCATCATAGCTCATGGTGTTGCCTTATGGTGACCCTGGCATATTATGTGGGTGGCGACGCCTATATAATATGTCAGACCTGATAGACGAACAGGGCGATCTCTTCACCTTGGAGGCGTATGGAGCCGAAGAACTCGCTAGGTTGGAGGAGCAAGAGGAGCAGTAGAATAGGAATCCCTAGCTCCCTTTTTGTTATCTATTTTGTATTTCAAATGCTCTTATGAGAGCCGTGTTGTAATATTGAACAATGACTCTATTTAAATTCTGTAATAGATTAAACCCTTAACGTGCCTAAAATTAGGGGCGTTACAAAAATCCTCGAAGTTCTTCCTACGTAACCCATCGTAGACCGGGTTGTTTTTACTACCTTTCTTTTCCAAAGTCTCATTTTTAACTCACCAAATCTCGGTTCCGCCGCGCCGGGTTCCCGAGCATCCTCACAACGGTTCCGCCGCGCCGGGTTCCCATTGGCACACAAAACTTGCATTGGCTCCTCTCCACGGATAACCAAGCCATATTACCAACAAGGCTACCACGTCCGGTCCTATTGGCAATCTTCACAAAGGGCTACCAAGTCTGGCCACTTTGTGGTTTTCACAACTCACGCAATGGGCTACCAAGTCCGGCCACATTACGAGTTTTTATTCACACAACGGGCTACCAAGTCCGGCCACATTACGAGTTTTTATTCACACAACGGGCTACCAAGTCCGGCCACGTTGCGGTTTTCATAATCCACACGATGGGCTACCAAGTCCGGCCACATCGCGGTTTCAAAACACATTTCTCTTGTTAAACACACCCTAGGTGCCATGTTTCTAACTTCCTCGGTTTTCGTGTCACGTTCTCATGCAAGACTCCGCGTGTAAGACTTTTCATACAATCATGCATTCAATCAAAGCCTTGAAATAGTACAACAAGATCATCTAAGCTACACAGCATGCTTGAATCAAAACAACACACATCATGCATTTCCAACTTTTTATTTACGATCAAAGTAACTTCCAAACAATATGCGATTTATACAATACATAGAATTAAGGTGAAAAACTACTTTATACTTGGAAAAGCAGGTACGGATAACTACTTTGATCCGAAACTAGTCGGGGCCGAATAAGCTATTTGGGAAAATCCTATGGGCGGTGAAACTCCAAATCTGGGCCGAACTTTGAATGAAAGTAACTTGCTCAATCTTTGGCCGAATACGATCGTTCTTGGGTCTGAATCGAAGCTCTTGAAACCCTCTACAACTTTCGTGAAGAAAGTTGATCCTAGAAACGATCTTAGGTTGGAGAAAAATGAGGGTAAAGCAAAAGACAGTAAGCTGTCTGGAAATGAAAATCCGAGATTTTCACTGAACTTTGGATGACAATATCTTTGTCATTTCTTAACCGATTGGGGTGGTTCTTGGGTCTAACTTGAAGCTCTCGAAGTGTTCTACAACTTTCCCGAAGGAAGTTGGTTCTAAAAACGAATTGAAACAGGAGAAAACTGAGGAATTCCGAAGGGCAGTAGGCTGCCTGGAAAATCAGAAAATGATTTCTAGAGAGAAGGAAGAGCAAAGCTTTGAAGGTGTGATCTTTGAAGCTTGGAATGGCTTCTATTTATAGGCCAAGACCTTGGCTCTCTCTCCTCTCCCAAGGCCGGCCCCCCCCTCTCTCACTCTACCTCAACTTTTGACACTTGTCAAAGAATCCTAGAAAGATCAAGGAAATCCCTAGGTTTGCATGGCTATGGTGTACCAAAGATTCAAGCTTGAATAATTTTGTGGTGGCAAAGGGAGTGGTACAAGATTCTTAAGCTTAAACAAATGTTAAAGTGTACAAAAAGGACATTGGAAGTTAAGTTTTGCTTGGAAAATCAACCACCCAAGAATATTGTGGTACATGGAAGTTCAATGGCATTGTACAAGCAAATCTCTCTCCCCTCCTCTCTCTCCAACCGGCCCCCCCCCCCCTCTCTCCCTCTCTCTCTCACGGCCCTCTCTCTCTCCCTCTCTTCCTTTGCTTCCTCAAGGTACATATATATATGTATATATGCAAGCAAACAAATAAACTAATGGTTCTTTGTACTTAAGTCAAGAGACTTAAGGGCTAAGTTTCAAGAAACTAATTGGCACATGGTACTTTGAAAGACTAACTTCTTTTTATCCACTGGGTAAAAATTCCCCTAACTTCTATTATCCAATGGATAATAGTTATTAGGTCATTTATATACTAAAATAATCCAAAAAGTACTTTAAAGTAATTAAAAAGTATATTTCTTAATATTCTTAGTACTTTGACCAAGTATACATTTAATATAAACAATTGGGGTTCTATTATCCAATGGATAATAGTTTCCCTAACAATCTTTGTCCAATGGACAAAGAATAAAACCAAAATAATTAAAAGAAAAAAGAAAATCCAATTCTTAGTCTAGGGTTCAAAAGGGTCAAAAGTTTCAATGAGGGGCAAAACAGTCATTTTGCGGTTAGGAAATAGTAACTAGGTGG
The DNA here is from genome assembly GCA_014282245.1 of Rhododendron simsii. NCBI lineage: Eukaryota > Viridiplantae > Streptophyta > Magnoliopsida > Ericales > Ericaceae > Rhododendron > Rhododendron simsii. The sequence goes on from CM024961.1 coordinate 14,469,726, forward strand.
CTTGCTAGCTCGGTTTCCCCAACCGGATGGTTAGAAGCTAACTAGGCTTGCTAAGTAGGCCAAAGCGCAAAGAAATCAAATTTGAAGGGGCGAAAACGTAATTATGACAAACTTTAAAAGCAATTAATAAAATTCAAATTTTTAACGAAATTTTTAACGATCAAAAATCAGGGTCGTTACATGTAAATTATCTTTGCATATCAAAATCATCCATCTTTTTCGACTAATTATCGATGGCTGTCCCCCATCATATCTTACAACAATTGATGCTTTTTCCGGATCCTTAAACTATTATAGTATTTACCACATATTTTTCTTATTAATTAAGATAAGACTACTAATTTACTCCCCGATCAGGATCGATGACTTCTATAATCTTTTGGCTTTGTTCGGTTGCCTTTTCTGTTTAGTTTTAGTTTTGAAAACCAATCATTACCCTACTTATTTCCCTAATCATTATCCTATTTTTTCAATTATTACTTTCTCATCTCTCTCTATCTCTCTCCAATCATTACCTCTATTTTCAATCATTACTCTATTTCTCTCTCCACCAACTACCAAAACTAAACTAAACTAAACTCTCAACCAAACACAACCTTTGTCACTCCAATTATAATAACCTGTTTAATATTTCAGTTTCTCCAAATTACTTCATCATTAAATCAGTTCTGATTCTATACTTCCTTTCTGATGTTTAGTAGTATAATAAAATAAAATGGTCTCCCAGGGCCTAATCTATTTTATTAAATGCTATCTAAACATCCCCAGGCCCAATCTTCTAATTAATATAGAATTTTATACTGTTGAATGTTGCGTGTCCTACCTCTCTCTTCCTCTCTCTCAACCCTAGCCACCACAACTCTTTGATCTTCTCCCTTCCTTTCCCCCCTGTGGATTCTATACATATGTGAACGGCGGGAGAAGGAGGCCATGGTACTACCAACTCCCTTTCTTTGTTTTTTGTTTTTTTCCTTCCATCTCTTCAGATTTACGACTTGTCGTCTGATTTGTGAAAGTTTTGTCTCTCGTTCAACAAGAGTTGTTAGTTTTGTCTTTGAACGAATTTTGTCTACAGATCGGATTCTCTCAATTGAGAATGTTTCACAATGATATCTGTGCTTCAGCGTTCTATCCCGAAACGATGTCTTTGGCACGCCAACCCGTGGCGACTTGACAGATCTGTAGTTTTTGGGAGTTCATTGGTGCGTTCATACGTTCTTGGGTGGAGTACATCTGATTGTCTGGGTATTTGGTGTCTTTTGTCTTTAACTTTGCACTTTTTCTCAATTGAGGCTCCTAATTAGATGTTAGGCAGTTTAAAAGTGTTACTATTGCGTTACGTCATGTCTGGATTAAGATGAAAGACATCGATTGCCATGTGATTTACTTGTTTTATATTTGTTAGACGATTTGTTTGGTTTTGTCAAAGTTCTTTGTAACGATTTTCTTTTGTAAGTACTGTTGAGTGTTTAACAATACAATCTTCTCACTTTTGACCAAAAAAATATAAATATACATATATACACATACACACACACACACACCACGGATCTAATAAGGGATCCCGCACCGTGTGCGATTCTCCTTTCCTGAGCAAATTTCGAGGATCCGAGCCACTCAAAGTGTGCAGACCGTGATTTTAAAGGAACCCGCGAGAAATCAGCAAAAAAAATGATCAGGAAGGGCTTGATTCGAGCAGTTTTTTACTGAATCGTTCAATAAAAAACTGTTCGGATCAAGCCCTTCCCGATCATTTTTTTTGGCTGATTTCTCGCCGGTAATCACGTTCTAATCACTTTCAGCGGCTCGGGTCATCGAAATTTACTCGGGAAATGGGAGTCCTGCACGGTGCTACCGTGCAGGATCCCTCATTAGATCCGAACTCTCTCTCTCTCTCTCTCTCTCTCTCTCTCTCTCTCTCTCTCTATATATATATATATATACATATATATATTAGGTTCCGGTGAGGGATTCCTCATTTTTTTAAAATGAGAGACTCTCATTCCCGATTGAATTTCGATGATCCGAGCCGTTCAAAGTGATCAGAACATGATTTTAAGGTTCCTCGCGTGAAATCAACAAAAAAAAATGATCAGGAAGGGCTTCATCCGAGCAGTTTTCATTGAACGGTTCAAAAAAAATTGCTCGGATGAAGCTCTTCCCGGTCATTTTTTTTGCTGATTTCTCACGGGTACCCTTAAAATCACGTTCTGCACACATTGAGGGGCTCGGATTTTTAAAATTTGATCGGGAAATGAAAGTCCCTCATTTTTAAAAAATGAGGGATCCCTCACTTGAAAATTCATCTATATATATATATATATATATATATATATATATATATATATATATATTGCGAGTCCTCCAAAATGATAAGCAAGGGTATAATGATCATTTCCACACGCGTATAGCAGTAGATAGATGAAAATACCATTCACTGTGTCTCGTACGAAAAAATAATTGAAAGGTAATCTTTTTAATTTCTGTGTGTAACAGTCTGCTGGTACAAAATGTATATATATATATATATGTCAATATGATTTTTCGAGTAATATGGCTAATAACAGTTATTCTTGCACAATAACTGTTATTGTAGTCATTCCTCAAAAATTCCTTTCTGTACCCCTGCTCAAAGAAAATGTAAATTTTTTTTTGATAGGCAAAAAATTTATTGAAAAAACTTGACAAAGGGTATATCAAGTTGGGAGAGAGGGGAGGAGGATCCAACCAAAGGTTAAAAGAAAGAAAACACCTATTGGGACAAAGCCCAAACACCTTTGGGGCGAAGCCCAAAAAGAGCGAAACCCGAACCCCTATGGGTCTAAAATACCCAGATCTATACGTTGAGCTCAAAAACAACCCAAAAGGCCTCACAGCCCAGATCAAACATGAAGCCCAAAGCATCTCAGGCCCAATGGCCAAACCCTAACCCTAGCCACACCAAACAAACAACCACCCACAAGCCTGCCGGCCAACCACCCAGGCACCACCTACCACACCAGAGGAGACCCATCGAGATCCAAATAGCCACCAGACGTTAGCTAGCTACCCACACCAGCAAGAGCCCCCATGTGCAGCCGGATCCTCAATAATGACCATCGAGACACCGTCACTTCGGCTCCCACAAATGGCCTAAGAAACCCAACCACGATGGTACCAATCACTGCTGCACGCCGCAAGTCGAGCATCACCCTCGCTCAGATCCAAACCACCTGCCGTGAAACCACCGCTTGCCGTGAAACCCAAACTGTGAGTACCCAGGAGTAGAAATATAGTGGGTGGCCACACGAGCCTCAACACCACCACTCTCATCGGACAACCTTACCGTTAGGCCGAACCGGTCACCACAAGCAGTAAAAACCGACGGAGGACCGACGAGAGGAGAAAAGGATAGAGATAGAGGTTGAGACAACAACCGGAGCAAAGACTGATCAGGATAGGATAGGGAAAGGGGAAAGGGGAAAGGGGAAAGGGGAAAGGGGAAAGCCCAGGGGGAGGAGGAGAGATAGAGGTTGAGACAGAAATTGGAGCAGAGACTAATCAGGATAAGATAGGGAAAGGGGAAAGGAGGAAGCCCGGGGGAGGAGTAGAGGAGGCGACGCCTCCCCCGCGCGGGATATCAAATGGTTTGACTTGTAGAGAGAGAAAGAAGAGAGAACGTAGAGCGTGAAAAAGAAATTTTCCTTGAAAATGTAAATTTCTTTTTAATGATAGCGAAGCTTTTTTTTACAGTTTTGCACTGAGATTGATTTTTGTAGTGGTAATACTAGTGAAATGATTTGTTTTTTTTTTTGGTAATGCAAGGTGTCCCAGCTAGTTTATGTGCACCTCGGACTATTCTCTACTGTTCCTCCTACAACGATTTTACACGCTTATACAGAAGGTGAGGTGGCTCTTAGAGTTGCTGCCAAATAAAATCGAACTTGAGACCTTAATAAAAAGTAAACCCTTAAGAGTATCTCAAACTCACTATGTATAGGAGCCTTGTTGGCTAAAATAGCTATACAACATCAATTTTGAGTGTTTCAGCCTTTGTTACATAATCTTTCAAAGTGCCTCGTGCTCCTACTCTCAATTCTTATACTCGCGAATTTTAGTAAGTTGAGATGTGTTTCAAAGACACGCGCTCGCTCTTGCACGAGAGTAATTTGTTCAACCTTGCTTTGTTCACCTTACTAGGCATTTTGCCTTTCTTTTTTTCCGCTCGGTACTGGTAGCCACCTTCTTGCCCTCGCTATGTGCGTACGGGCAAAAGAGCTTCATGATTGGAATTTGGAGTGTTCCAAACTTCCAATGGACAAGAAGCGCTCCCACTAGGGAAAATTATCTCATGCAGCCACAACAAGAACCTTAATGGATTTGTCTTTATTTACCCAAAAAAAAGTAAACGAAAAGGAATTAAAAGATGAAAATTTTGAATTTTTGCTTCAAGTTTTCTTTTAAAAAACAAATTGGATAATTTTCCTTCAAAATTGAACCATACAAAAAACAAGCTATTACATAAATAAGGCATTGTTCTCCTAAACTTTTGGGGTTTTTTTTTTCTTGTTTTGTTCTTATTCAATTTTTTTTTTGGCATTTGTTAGTTTTGCGCTAATTTTTTGTGGATTAACAATTCGTCTAGACGAGATCAGGAATTGGAAAATCCAAAATTTTGTACTTTTATCCATATATTTTTGATATTATCCAAGATGAAGCCCCAGAAGTCAACTTTTTAGCTTTATCTTGGATATTTTTAGAAATATTTGTGTAAGAGTACAAAAAAATTTACTTTTTTGATTACTCTCGTCTAGACGAATCAATAATTTATAAAAGTTTGATGCAAAATTAAAAAATACAAAAAAATTGAATATAAACAAAACAGAAAAAGCTCCAAAAAACTAAGGAGACAAGGCTTAAGTTCCAAAAAAAAAACAAAAAAAAAAAAATAGTACACAAATTATAGAGAATTATAGTCATTATACTACAGCCGTCGAAATATAACTAATACTCCACGGTTCACCATATTTATTTGCATAGATAGCCAAATTAGAGAGTACAGTTAGAATTCATGGATAAAATAAATAGGCATAGCAGAGATTGTCCTCTCTTTGTACTTTTTGGCCGGGAAAACATAGATCAGGGTCGAAGATGCTTCAAGTCCATCACTTGGCCACCACGTTGGGTTCCTGTTGAAATTGATACCACAGGACAAGTTCTCAAATTCAATGTTCATGAGTGGAAGCCCACCGTTGACCCTGACCTTCTTTGAACTGGGTTCACATTAATAAAACGGTGACTAAGTCCAAGATAAGCTTGCCTCATATAGTTAATTACTGTATCAAAACTCAAAAGTAAACATAGTTAATCCACATTATTTTAAAGCCATGGGATCTCGCATTCAAGCCCTGGGGCTAGAAAAAAATGAATACTGTTTTTCTAATCATTTTCGGCCCTGTTCTGCTAAGATTTTATTTTTTAAATACTCATTTTCTGTTTTAAGAGATAAATCATTCTCTCACAATACATCACGTTTAATTTAAAAAATAAATACTTATTTAAGTTAGCAGAACGAGGCCGAATTCTTTTTGCGTCTTCGTTGTTGGAATGTTGGATTTGGTGGGTAGAAAGAATAAAGCAAAGTAAAGAAGTTTGGGTTTTTGCTTTTATTTCTTTTGGTCCAGAGAATGAGTAGAAGTTGGATTACAAACTTCGAACAAATTTATTGTTGACAAAGAGGGGTTTCGGTGTTGTACGCTCTTATTTAGGCTAACCTCCAACCTCCTTTAGCCAATATTTAGCAAAGGATCCGAATCCTCTCCTTTCTAAGATTTGGACTAGACGAGACAGTCCAAATCAAGACTATCCATTGATATAATCAATAGTTTGGATTTGTTCAAAAACTCTTCTATGTAAGAGTTAAGATTTGCTCAAAAACTCTTACTAATTTGTTCAAAACTCTTCCAGGTAAGAGTTACCCGGGTCTTTTCCCTAGTGGTTAGTCATGTAACGATTCCGATTTTTGGTAAATAAAAATTTTGTTAAAATATTTGAATTTTATTTTAATTACTTGAATTTTTGCTTTTAAAATTTTCTTTTAACTTTAATAATCCGTCATAATTAGATTTGAGACTTATAAAATTTTATCTTTTCACACCGAACAATTTAGTCATTTCCTAAAGACAAGTATGCTTATAATAGCACTTGTATATTTTCCTAACGAGTTAAATAAAATCTTTAAATTACATTTCTTGGCTAGTAGAATTAGTTTCCAACCAATTGGTTAGAGAAACCTAATTACCATTTAACCTAGTTACATTCTCCTAATCTTAGATGGACCTTTTTGACTATCTTTGAACCTTATGAACCCCTCTAATCCTTATGAACCTTTTAGGCCTAGGAAGGTCATCATCATGCTTACTTGGTCAAGTCACTTTCCTAGAAATTGCTTTGTCATTTCTTTCCATTGAAAGGTTACTTTCAAAAGAATATTTCTTCCAAGAATATATTTCTTCCCATCATTTCCCTCTTTGCCCAATGAACAATAGTTGTTAGAGTAATTTTTGTCCTTTGAGTAATAGGAGAAAGACTTGCCATAATGAGAACCTAAATTTGATTGGACATATCAAACCCATATCTATCATCATTAACCCTTTAACCATTGGTTAATAAATGTTAGGGAAAATATTATCCCTTGGATAATAGCAACTAGACTTGCCATTATGTATGTATATTTGACAAGACAAGTCATAAAGAAATCTTGGACCATATGAAGCCATTACTTTGCTTCTAAAAGAAATAAACCTAATCATATCAACCTTACTTACCTCTTTAACCATTGGATAACAAATGTTCGGGAAATTTTTATCCCTTAGATAATGGAGATTAGACTTACCAAAGTGTATATATATTTGACAAGACAAGTCATACCAAAAGAAATCATTATTTTGCTTCTAAAAGAAGCAACCTTAGCCTTGCCATGCATACAAACCTAAGACTTATAGCCCTAACCCTAAAATTACCCACCAAAGTTACTTTTCTAGATTCTCTAAGTACACATATATGGTTATATATATGTATATATTTATACATAGTACAAGAGAAAGAGAGAGTCATGAGAGGAGAAAGAGAGAGAGAGGGAGGCCGAGAGAGTAAGAGAAAGAGTGAAGTGTGTTCATGTGTTTGGTCACTCAAGCAAGTTACCTCTTTTACCATCTTCACACTCAAGCCTAAGTACAATGTGACACCCATTTCTAGTCTTTTTCAAGCACACAATCCTAGCCTTAATAATCCTAGATTTGCTTCCAACCTAGACCTAAGATTGACTAAACATGGGAAGACTACTCTCTAGCCTAGATATCATTTTATCCTTTCTTGCAAGAAAGCTTGCCATACATATCATAATTGCTCCTTTACCCATTGGACAATAATTGCTAGGGAAAATTTTATTCATTGGGTAATAGAAGTTAGTCTTGCCAAGACTTTTGCCATAAATAGCACGCCATCCTTGCCATTTAACTCACACCTTCCATCCTTCAACTTCTCTCTCTGGAAAAGCTTGTGTTCTTACTTTGTTCTTACTTGGTTCTTCTTTCTTCTTGAGTTCTTTAAAAAAATTCATCCAAGACCGCCACCAAACCTCCACTCAACCACCCTTTCGATCCATAAAGCTTAAGTAGTTTAGTCAAAATCTAGTTTCGAGAGAAACCTTTCTCTTTCGAAGCTATTGGAAGCTCACCGTAGGAAATTACTCCATCCGATGTACTTACTTTTTCCATAGCCGTACCTACCGGCAAGAAGAACGGTAGATTTTTTCGTCCTCGTTATCTCTAAGTATACGTAGACTATCCTTAACCGCTTTCTCTAAGTATATAAGTTGTTTATTGCTTATGATGTTGGAATGCATGTTAGTTAACAGACTTATTTTGCCAATGGAAGTATGAGCATGTTGGAATAATTGACTTTTACTCTAATAAACATATGTTGTTTTGAACTTCCCATAAAGGAGGAAAGAACTTTTTTTTTTTTAAAAAGATAAGAATTTAACGCTTGATTAGAAGTATTCATATTTTGATCTTGGGATGGTTATGAGTATGTATACATGAATTGTTTGTATTACTTGTTGAGTGACAAAGCATAAGTGATTTTCACTTCAAAGGCGTCCCGTACATGTGGCGTTATGCTTTAAGTGATGTTTTGAGCATGAGTAGTATTATAGAGTGGGATGATCTTGCTAGTTTAGTTTCAAGATTACAATAAATGATTTATGATTACGTATGTAAAAAGTCCTACCGCGGAGTCGGTGCATGAAAACGAGACACAGAAATTGAGAAAGTAGAAACATGACACCTAGGGTGTGGTTAATGGAATGATGTGACTTGCAAAAGAGAAATGTTTTGAAAACTCCAATGTGGCCTGACTTGGTAGCCCATTGTGAGGAGTGCGTGTGTAAAGTATTTTCGAAAAACCAATGAAAACCCGGAGCGGCGGAACCATTGGGGTATACTCGGGAACCCAAAGCGGCGGAACCGAGGGATAAATTGTGGTTTGATTATCCGCAGAGAGGAGCCGTCACATTTGGTTTAATGATTTTCAAAAACCCACATGGGAACCCGGAACGGCGGAACCATTGTGAGGATACTCGGGAACCCGAAGCGACGGAACCGAGGATTTTGATGTGTGGATTGGTTATCCGTGGAGAGGAGCCAATGCCAAATTCAATGTTTTTGTGTGCCAATGGGAACCTGGTGCGGCGGAACCATTGAGAGGATACTCGAGAGACCGGAACGGCGGAACTGAGGCTGGGTGTGTTAAAAAATGATTTTGAAAATGTTGATTTGGAAAATGAAAGGTGAAACCAGTGACACAGTCTACGAAATGTCGCGTAGGAGAAACCAGAAAATCAAGGACACCAACGATAGTTTGGATAAGTAAATGTGGATTTGTCATTGTTAGCTGTTTTGGTCAATTATGCATGTACTATGTGGGAATCGTTAATTTTATGGTCTATTGTTTGTAAGTTAAGGGTTAGTGTGTTTGGATTATTCTATTGAGCTTTTGTAGCTCACGGTGTTACCTTTGGTTACCTTGACATATTATATTGGTGGCGACGCTGGTATAATGTGTCAGACCTTATAGATGAATAGGGTGAACTCTACAGCTTGGAAGCTTTCGGAGTTGGCTAGGATGGAAGAGCAAGAGGAGCTGTAGTTAGGAACCTTAGTTTCCCTCCCTTTGTGTAATTATGGGGATTATGATGTAAAAATGAGTCAGACTCTATTTAGTTTTTTTCAATAAAATTGTTTATTTAACGTTCCCAAAATTAGGGGTGTTACAAGTCACCACAGCATCCGGCCTTTTCTGTAACCTCAACCCATATGGCTATGCAACCTTCCAAACAGACTACTGACCCAGTATCTTGATTTGATCCACTAGCCATACCAATGGCCAAAATGCTTAAGCTTAAGGTACTAATAGTAGCCCATATGATTTATTATATACTTAAGAACCATAGACCACTGCTCACTTGTCGGGACCTCACTTAAAGTCGAAGCAAATGCTCTGTATGGGCTGGCCCGAAAGGAATTGATAGCACCTTAAATGTTTCGAACCTGAAAACTTAGGAGGAAGCAAATTTCTAAGTTCCAGACGTTGACCAACAGGCCAATCCCTTCGTGTTAAATACTGAAAGATTGTTCGATCTGAATATTGTTTGCATAGGTGATACTAACATCCAATTATAAGTTCACCAAAAAAAAAATCCAATTTATATTCTCATCAATAATCAATTCATGTAAAAACTTTGGGTTATTTCTAAGGACACTCCCTCAACTATTATGTTTTGTCAATATCACCCCTCACATTTAAAACTCATCAATCACACTCCCTTATCTATCAAAACTGAGCCACATCACCCCTACTGTCCAAAATGTTAAAAGTACGCATGTTTTTTCAAAAAAACAAAAAAAAAAACTAGGTGGGTCAAAATCCTTGCTTGTAGGTCCAACTCCACTCACAATAACTCCGTGAGTCTGATTAGGGTTCAAATCTTTGACCCAACTCGATTTCGTACTTAGAACATTTATATTAGGACTCGATTATGCTTGAATCAGGTACAACAAGGCTCAAATCAGATAGAACAGCCTTCGAATCAACTCAAGAGGCTTCAATTAGTGTTTGATTCGCAGTGTTTAAGATGTGATTTAGGATTTTCAAAGCTTGGGTGGGTCGATTCTGTTTACATCCTAAAATATGCCACCTAATAAGAAAATTACACGTGGCACAAAATAGTGTATTACCCAATTAAAACATGTCGAAATTAAGCCTGAAACACAAAGATCAAAGGGTTTAATGATGATGTTATTTTAGTACTATACGGTGTCGTTTAAATTGGAAACGACCATGTTTGGCCATTAAATGATAGGTATTAAGATGATAATTAAGCACAACCACTGATTAGCTCTTAAAACCATAGAACAGTGTCATTAGAGTCCCGTTTCATCAAGAGAAATCAATTATGCTTGTTGTGTATCATTTGAATAATGTATATCGAAGCACTAATCCATGTTGCACAAAAATAAGAGTCCACTACCCAAAAGTTAGCCACGATCAGCATCAACGAACGTGGAAGGAGAAGAGTTTTCTGAGAAGACCAAGTCAAGCAACCGTTTGAAGGCCTTTGCACCGTTTTTGGAGGGATTTGAATGAAGAACGTTTTGAATCAAATTTGAACGAAGAAGTGGGCATCAAAAGAAAACGTGAAGAATGCAAGTTAAAGACAGACTCATTGTCTATAAATAGAAGAAACAATTGAAGAGAGAAACCCCAAACAAAAATTCATCATTTGACAATCCATACAAAATGGTTGCTTAGATAGGATTTAGAGTAATTTAGTTTAGTATTTTGCAAGTTTGAAGATTTATTTGAATGTAAGCTTATTTTTTATTAATTAAAGTTATCTTATATCTTTGTGTCTTTTTCTTGCCAAAGAGTAGTCGAATATAGGCTTGCTTTCTATTCAATTCAATTCAAGTGTGCCTATATTTCTAAATTATTCTTGTCAAAATCTTAAAAGTCATTGTATATAAACTTGCTTTTGATTAAATTCAATCTTGTTTATGTTCAATTATCTTTTCTGATTGAAGAACGTCAATCTATTATTTTGATTGATACCTTTAGAAAAATTCTCTTAATTGAGGTAATCGAACGGATAACACAATTGCCTGATTAAATTAGCTATTTTGAGTTAATCTGAAAAAGATAAATTCTATTCTTTTCTGGCATGCTCGCACACAATTATTTTGCCAAAGGTTGAGCTAATTTAGCCCAAACAGATTCAGATGAGGTCCGACTCAGTTGGGTGCAGGTCTAATTGATAGGTTTATGGTTCGATTTAGGGCACACCATCGTCTGAAGCACTATACGTTGTCCAGTATTCGATTTGATTTAGGGCACACTGTCATCTTCGTAGTCCATAAAACAAGCTTCCTTGAGTCATGCTCATCGCCTGAAGCACTATACTTTGTCCTATTCGGTTTTTGGATGTCTTGCATCACCTGGAAGTGGTGGGTGGTTTTGGATGGTGGTGTTTTTTGGCCATTTGGGTCAAGCATGGTTGTGGTGGGTGCTAGGAGTTGAGAGGATGAGAGATGGCAGTCTTGCCAGATTAGCAGGGAGAGAGAGATGGAAAGAGGTAAGGGGTATACTCCAAGGGCATTTTGGGCTTACAATTTTATTTTCTGTCCAAAATTTTAACAGAATTGGATGGAAGGGGTGTAGTTGATGAATTTTGATAGACGAAGGGGTGAGGTTGATGAGTTTTAAATGTAAGGGGGTCATGTTAAATGAAATGTGATAGTTATGGGGGTGTCCTTGGAAATAACCCAAAAAAAACTTGTTTATTTATTGAGAAAAACAATTTTACCGTCAAAACTCTTTATTTGTCTCTCTCTTGACTTGAACTCTTGAAGTAGTAATTACTGGGTCATGCCCAAGGCGAAGAGAAGTTGGGTCACGTGACCCCTTCTTACACGTTTGGGAGAACTCAACTCAAGATACATGAAGGCTTCACCAATCATCTACGAGGAGCCTTAAATTGTTAAGCAATAGGAAACGGATTTTCTGGTCATGGGTTTGGACATGGTACAACACAATGACACATTCAAAGAGATATTACCGTTTGATTCTTTCTTCGTCAACGAATCAATTAGGCCGGCTTTTTTTTTTTTTTTTTTGACTCGGGATTAGGCCGGCTTGAGATAATGGAATTAGTCCCCTACATTAACGGCAGGTAATGCGACACTTATTTTCCTTCCTTATTAAGCAATTCAACCAAAAATACTGTAGTACTTTTTTTTTCCCTTCTTTTCTTCCCAAGATTATAGGGAATTTTATGGATAACAAAGTGCTAAAAATAACATCAAAAAAGATGATTATCTCGCCCTAAAAAGCTCAATAACCAAGTAGGAGGTCTAACTTTCCATGTCTTCGAATTAGAACCTTGCAAACCATGACTAACCAGCTTGTTTGCCACCATGTTAGAAGATCGACGAACAAACTGAATCTGCACCGACTAACCAGCTTGTTTGCCACCGTGTTAGCCAATCGACGAACAAACTGAAATCTGCATCGACTCAATTGCTGCTCCCAGTGGCGGAGGGAGAATAGGACGAGCAGGGGCACGCGCCCCCGCTCAAAATTTTTTTTTTTTAAATTTAAGATTTTAAAATGTATATTTTGTATTTTCTCTAGTTAATTGTATTTCATAATTGTATTTTCTCTTGTCGAATATCATTTCATTCACAATTTCTTTTTCGCATATTTGAGCATTGTCATTATACCGGCCAAATGAGATATCTAATGTGAAAAATAGCCGCCACTTGCTATTTGGAACTCTCTAATGCATAATGTCCAAAATTCAAAAATATGTCTAAACCATGGGTTATATGTTTTATACTTTAGCAATTATTAACAATGGGAGCAATAATGCTAAATATTGTGTAGTGAATTGCTCTTAGACTTGATCTGCTAAGACAATTCAAGTAGTTCGATTGTTTTTATATTCTATGTAATTTACTATATTAAAAAATTATGTTAGGTTTTTCAATTCTTAGCACAAATGTTTTAACGTTGCTTAAAACGAAATTTTGTGATTGAAATCTGTTTAAAGGCACCCCCACTTACATAGTTTTCTGGCTTCGCCACTGGCTGCGCCATACAATCTGATGTCTTTCACAATTACTTCCACGTCAACCGGACAACGCATCCCCTCATTTACAAAACTTGCCATTTGCCGTGAGTCCAATTCAACTTGCCATTTGCCGTGAGTCCACTGGTTGCCCTTATTGAGAGTAACTATCAACTCTCGGCACAGTTTCCAATAAATCTTTCTCTCTATCTCTCTCCACTCATTACCTCTCCAACTCTCAAAAATGACTTTCTAAAAGTTCAACCAAACAAAGTGAATATCATTCAACCCCAAACACTCTGCAAATTCCAGTGCAACATGCCAAGCTCCTGCCTCCGCGCATAAAGCCGACCTCATTGAACCCAAATGTACTGCCCTCGCCGCCAGGAAATGCCCCATAGCATCACGGATCAACACCCAAGCACCAGCTCTTCCGTTAAACTCCGAACTGCTCATCCATGCCCCAACAACATTTATTTTATTTTGATACTCTCCCCTGTTGGAGGTTGCCACTTTAGACTGCCTCTTCTAACACCTGAATTAACCCCAGAATGCACCATCTCTCCTTGTCCATAGCCTGAATGAACTCCGTTGCATCTTTCACTGCCACCAACACCGCGTTTCTGGGGCCCAAGTGATCGTCCGTCAAGCAACCTTTCTCGTTCCAATATTTCTAAATTCTCCACAAAATCTTCAACGCCAAAGTAAGAGCCTGCTGATTCTCCTCTCCCTCTCAAACAACTTATCAAACCAAACAAACAAAGACTCGTTACCATTCATGGATGGGACGAACCCAATCGGAGACATTCTCCACATGATCTGAGCAAGGCTACACTCCAAAAAAAAATATGGGGAAAAGTCTCATAGTCCATTTTCACACATTACATTTCTGTACGTAGAAACTTTCCTCCTAAGCAGATTCTCCCTAATTGGGAGTACACCATGAATACATTTCCAAACAAAGTGCTTTATTTTATTCGGGATATATAGGAAGTGACCATACCTTATTCAAAACCTTCTTGTCCGCCTCCCTTGAGCTTGATTCCCCAACCACAGAACCTCAATCACCACCACGGCGCTTAAGCATAAGCGCTGTCTCATACCCAGATTTAACAGTGTAGACCACGTTGTTCATGTGGTGCCAAGCCCCATCTGTCCTCCATGTCAAACCGAGGAAGTGGAATCAATGCAATCAACAGAGCATTCTCCTCCTGGAAAATAGCACACAGCACTTCCCTCCGCCATTGATGATGCGTCACAGGGTCAATCAACTCATTCACCCTCGTAAACCTAAATACATTACAGTAGTATATGACAATAAAAGAAAATGTATATATATACAGCTTGATACCTAGAGCTGATAACTGTTAAAAAGGAAAGACAATTATGAAGTATCTAAATGTCATCTCAAAATTGTAAGTTGGAAACCGCGCGTGTTTAAAAAACAACTACCTTGGCAAGCTCAATTAGCCATGCGGTAAGGATTAAGTACATGACCTCCTATTTAGTGAGATCATAAACAACATCAAATTTCAGTATTTATAGCACACAAAGTGTAGCGTTCCAAAGGAAACGTGTAGCAAAATTTTTTTTTTTTTTTTTTATCGAGAACAGTAACATTTTATTAAAGAAAACTTGACAAACATGTAGCGTTCCAAACCTCTTGTAGGTGCGGTCAGAATTGCTAGGTTGAAATGAGAGACGACTATTTGACCCTACAATAGCAAAAAGACATGTGGAGGTGGGACCCGCGTGAGAAGAATGGTTGACCATCCCATGAAACAACGACGCGTGCGTAAACACGGCCAGCAGTCGCCTTCGCGGAAGAGTCTCCGCGGAGGGGTATCGCGGAAAAGGGCGAGCATCCGTGGATCAAATCTGCGGACTTCGCGCATTGATATCACCCGCGGGATTTATACTAACATCCCTTGGGTCCCTCTGATCTCGTGACTACGGGGAGACCCCATTTGGGGAAGTGAAAGAACCGTGGGGCTTCCGCCCTAGGCCCAGAGGCAGGGTCCTGGGGAAGGAACCCCGCGGAGAAAGAGAACGATCGTTGCAGGTCGCGACCTCGCTACAGCGGGAATTGGGGAATTTCTTGTGGTTTGGTGGCTTGGAGTTGGAGGTAACGCCGTGGGAAAACGAGTCCTCCCGCGGAAAATCGTCCGCGGGAAGGCAAGCTTTCCCAAGGTCAGGAAGTACAGGAGGGACACGTGTCGGGAATTAATAGGAGCGTTGTCCTGGGCCTGACCTAGGCCCAGGTGCCCTATAAATACCCCTGACATTTCCAATGATTGATGACGACCTTTTTCTGGAAAAAGGTGAGTGAGCACTGAATTTGAGGGAGGAGAACATTCTTCCTCAGAGAAACGGGTGACCTCACTTGCCTAAACCCGGAAAAGGTTGAGTACCACGCGGAAACCCAAAGGAGACACGTTGCCTTTGTTCTTCCCGTACTTCTTGCTCCCATTCCTCCTGCCCGCGAGACCTCCCTTCTCTCCCTTTGACTAGTCATCAACCAATCGCACCTCTCCAGCTCACGCATAGTTACACGTAAGCAGTCCTACACGAAACCCAACATCTACACCTCTTATAGTCTTATTTGGAAATAGTTTTCTCATTTGCATTTCCAATTCAAAAGGAAACGTGTACAATTCGAATGGACAAGGACAACACTAACAACATACCACACCATCTCTAGTGCTAACTTTTACGAGCGAGTGAACAATTTTAAAGTGTTTGTTGCCCCATTTTTTGATATTATGAATAATTAAGGAACTTGAGAACCAATTATAAAATATATCCTATGACAATACAATTTGCAAAATAAAAACTGGACAATGAAAAGTTTTTTTGATTTATGATTCTATTTCTACACGAATATTCATTCTGCAAAAATCAATTCTACACATACCATAACATTGCTTTTGCAAAATTATGATTACAACTGGAAGTCTAGAATCTAAAATCTAAAACACAATCGGCTCCCAAAGAGCTCGAGGGACACGCTTTAGCATGTGTGATTTTTTTTTTTTGCAAACTTCACTTATACCTCCTGCGATTTGGTCAATGTGTAGATGTACTCCGTGAATTTCATTTTTAGCACATAACTTCTCTGTGGTTGTGTACAATGTACACAGTTTAGTTTTTCATTAAAGTTAATAGAAAATTGTATCTGAATCGGTAATTGTAAGGACCCGTGTATTATTTTCATTTTTCTCTAATTAATGGTTAATGTAGAGTATCGTATTTGATACGTATTTCATTAACGTAGTTGTACAGATGAACATATCATCATGTGTAAGACATTCGGTGGACAGTTAAGTTATGAGTTCGGTGTTGAAATGTTATTTGGAGGTATTGGTAGCGATTGGGATTCGATTTGATGAACGTTGGTAAAATTTTGAGATTTGTCAGGCAGTACCGGTACTGCGTTTTCCCTAGCACCGGTACCCATTGACTAGAGGTTGTGCAATGCTGATATTTTGGTACCAATACCGGTACTGCATATTTTTCAGTACCGGTACCCGTTGAGAAATTCTGAATTTTCAGCACGCGATCCGGACTTCTATAAATAGGACCCCTTTACTCTTTTTTACTTCCAAACCCACGAAACAAGCCCTAAAACACCCTTCCTCATTGTTGGGGGATGAATACAATTGGTGCTTAGAACAGCACTAGATTGCAACGGCTGCTCGTGCCTCTTTACCGGAATCCTAATTCATCGTTGGAACCCTAATCTGCAAAATAGACAAGGAGTGAGCGCACCTTTGCCTCTCGTAGCAAAGGCCCTCCGATGCCTAAGTATCACATACGAGCAAATAAACCCTAATTATCAGCAGAAAACACGAATAATGCAAAGTGCTGCGTATTGTGTATCTTTTACCTCTAGGTTTACCTTGTATTTATAGATTCATAAATGCTTGCTGCCCAACCATTCCTTTTGCCTAGGATTCCTATCCCGTGTAGGAACCCAGGATGTCTTGGATTCTCGTTCCCTTATCATTCATTACCTTAGTCCTTTTAGGACTCTTTTCTAAAATGGGCCAAACATCCCATTCTCGTTGGGTATCTTTTTCAGATCCTATTTTCTCGAGATCTCATTCCTTAACGGAATACCATTATTTGTGGACCCTTCCAGAGTATTCCTTGCACCTGAGGCTGCTTTCCCAGATTTCTCCTCCTGTTCGGCGTTCCCGTTGTCGAACAGTCTACTTGGACCAGTGACCTCACGTGTCACTGGTTCTTTATCTAACCCTTGGACCAATAACTTCTCATGTTCATTGGTCCAAGGCCCAGCACAAACTTTCTGGACCAATGACTTCTCATGTCACTAGTTCATATCATTGACCACCGTATTGGACGGCGACTGTACCTATACCATGGTCCCTCGTACCATGAGTTCTTTTCCTGTTCAGCCTGAGCAATCCATCTGGTCCAGTGACTTCACATGTCACTGGTCCTGTATCACCGTCCACTGCCTTGCATGGCAGTTTATCCTATCTTACTTACTCCGTGGTCCCACGTACCACTTGCTCGGGTCCTATTTCTACCTTTTCAAGAATACCTCCCTCCATTCCTCACATCTCTCTTCAAATTTCACTCAAATCCTTGGATTTCTATGCAAATCTACCTCAAAACTTCAAGATCTATGTGTTAATCTTTTAAATATTAACCAAGTTTTGAGTTTCTCACTCTTGGATGTAAGATCTATGGTTTTTGGCTTTCTTTTCTCTCTCTTCTCATACCCAAACTTAGATTCACTTATTGATCAAGTTTTTGGGTAACCTAGGTTATAGATCTTGAGGTATTGCTTCGAGAAAGCTTGTTCTTAACGGATCTTCACACGGTACACCTAAGGTTTTTCTTAAAACTCATTCCGGTAGGGATTCCTCTATTTCTCTACATATTATGTGGAGATTTCGTGTGATGTTAGTGTTTGATTGCTATATTTGGTTTGGGTGGAACACCTTAGGGCTTAAGGATCATGTATTTCTTTGAAAATTGCATATTTCCTCTTGATTGTTGTGATCCATGAGTTGTTTGTGATGTGTTAGTTAATGATGGGATGAGTGGACTAAATAAAAGGTTTCAGTGTCGATCATGATGATTTGTGGTTGTTGTTGAGAAGTATAAGTATGGGGTTTGCTGTAACACAAGGGGTGGGAATATAGAAGCCCAAATAGGAATGACTGAACTGTAACGCAAGGGGTGAAAATATAGAAGCCCAAATAGGAATGACTGAACTATAACACAAGGGGTGAAAATACAAAATTACAAGGGGTGGAGTTTACTGTAACGTAAGTGGTGGAAATACAGAGTTGCAAGGGTGGAGTTTACTGTAACGCAAGGGGTGAAAATATAGTAGGAGGTGTGTGTGAGAGCGCTTAATTGTTGTAAATGGTGTTGGTACGTGTGGTTCCTAAATTTATACTGGTGTGTTGATTCCTTGTACTCTAATGGTTTGAAATGGTTGTTGATTCACTTCTTGTTATATGATTTTCCCTCATTTAACATGATTCACTATCTCCACACTCATCACCTTATTCACTGTAGATTTAGTTGAGATTTTTCTACTAGGCTAGTGTAACTCAACATATCATCATTTTTAGGTGTGAACTCAGGACTATAGCTTGCATGCTTGGAGTGCTTGGATGTGAAAAGGAAATACTTTTGAAAGCTAACTGGAGGAGTTACCTAACCATCTTTATAAATTCCCTTTGGAAGTTGTGTTTGTCACTTTAATTACATTTCTTTTGACTATATATGGAATATCATAAACACTTAACTCTCTTTGATACTCTACGTTTGTGAAACATTTGGGTCATCAAGCCTGTGGGCATGCGTGCCCTTTTCCTTTGGGGAAGAAGGATTCCGTTCCCTTTCCCTAGGAAGAAAATGCCGGTTCGCGGGAGCGCTTTTTAAAGCTGGACGACAAGCGCTCGCGAAGATACAGAGTCGCCACTCGGGTTTTGAAGGTCCGACACCCAAGGAACCGTATTTTGAAGCACTTGCCGTGCTGTTTGATTTGAAAAAGTTAAGGAACCAGTCCATCATAACCATATTTGGGTTCGGGAGCCAGGTTACGAGAGGGGAAGGGTTTTAAGGCACCCCTCTCACCCAATCCGGAGATCGGTCTCTACTTAGGCATTTGCGAAAAAGGTTTGTTTGCGATTCTGTTTGATTGATCAATTTTTTTAGCCAATTAGGCGGGGGAACAGTTAAAAAGGGATTAAAACTGTAACAGTTTGCAGGATGTGATAGATAATAGCGTGGATGGATGAAATGGCGAGAAATAAATGAGATGAAATCTAACACTGAGATTGGATACCAAAACAAGTGCATGTGTATGGGTTTGATACAAACAGTGGCCAACTTGCATCCATGGGTCTGCCAGCATGCAAGTCCACAATCGCGCGTCGAACCCACTCCATCGCGCGAGTGTTGGCATCCTACCAACAGGTTAAGTTTCATCTCCTTCTGGGCTCTGGAATGGACCAGTGCACTCCCAGGACAAACCAAGCAGTTTATGTGTACTGTAAGTTAATAATTATTACAGATAGGGTAAACATAAATAATTTTCAACCCTTAAACAGTGAAGATGTTAAAACAAAGGTCAGAGACCAAGTTGCCCATGCACGGGCAATTTCTGGAAAGTGCCATACCGTCGCGCGAGAGAGTGACTACGTCGCGCGACTGTTCTGACTGGACTTCCAGTAATTGCTCTTGCATGCGTGGGCTCTGAGACAAATTCAAAAGCTACCCAGGGGCATTCCAAAGCAAGTAAACGAGTAAAAGAAACTAAGTTAACTGATTTTAGCATGCAAAACAGTGGGATCACTTTAAACATACTTCATAGAAAAGCACAAAATCCTATAAATAAGAAAGGCCAAGATCCCATCCCCACGAGAACCATATCGTGCTGACTAGAACAGTCGCGCGATGCAGTGGGTATCTCGCGCGTGGGAGAGCTGATCCACGATAACTTGTAACTCTGCTGGCTTTAGAATCAGGACTGGTATTGATTACCAGCCTTGGCCCTGCCAGGCCCCTCAAGGATCAAAACAGTAAACAGAAAGGTATTATACCTTTGCTTGAGTACTTTGAAAATGGCTTGAAATAAGATGGTGTGGTTTAGACAATGAATATATGGGAGTCGATGAAGTATGAAGTGCTTGGGCTTGTATCTCTTTCTTCTCTTTTGAAAATTTTTGTAACCCTTTGGAAGAAAGAGCAATGGTGCATTTATAGGAGAAGGAAGGGGTTGGTTGGTGGTTCTACAAGGGTATACAACCAGCCAACAAGGCTGGTTGTGGTTGCTTGGTAGAGAAATGGGGTGCCAAAGGTGATGGGAGAGTGGGGGAGAGGTGGTGCAAGGGCAGCCCTGCAGAACGCTGTCCAGTCGACGAAACGGGGTTACACAGACCTATAGACCCCTGATCATCACACAATCCAGCTGGAAAAAAGGTGAAAATGACAGGTGTTGACCATCGCGCGAGATAGTGGCTCCATCGCGCGAGTGTTCAACTAGCCCCGTGATGGTCAATAGTCAAAACTTTGACTTTGACCACCACCTGGCAAATAAAGCATCGTGTGAGAGACCCACTGCATCGTGCGATGGTCAAACCTGAGGTCAAGGTTTGGTTTTAAGGGTTTTTAGGGTTTAGGACGGGTTCCACACACTCCAAGCTCAAGCCATTTCATTCTCACGACTGTTTTCGACCTGATTCATCATCGAGGAAACAAGAAACCGGAAAAACAAAGTAAAACAATTGGGAGATCAGATTGGGGTGTCTATAGTAGTCCCTCTTTGACGGCACGCGGAGCACCATTGGCCGGTACAGGTAATGTCAAAGATTTCTAGACACCTATCTAATCCACCCAAATGCCGATCAAATAAAGAGTGCAAGCAAGTATGTACAAATACTGTGCACCAAGGGGTTGGAGAGTTGGTTAATTGTCGACGCGAACTCTCTTG
Source organism: Rhododendron simsii (assembly GCA_014282245.1). Lineage (NCBI taxonomy): Eukaryota > Viridiplantae > Streptophyta > Magnoliopsida > Ericales > Ericaceae > Rhododendron > Rhododendron simsii. Next base: position 14,490,869 of record CM024961.1, read on the forward strand.
GGGAACAAGCGAAATGGACGGATGGATCGTCACTGATTGAAATTTGGATGGATGGATCATCGCTGATCGAAATTTAGACGGATGGATTGTCGCTGTTTGAAATTGGACGGATGGATCGTCGCTGATTAAAATTTGGACGGATGGATCATCGCTGTTTGAAATTGGACGGATGGATCGTCGCTGATTGAAATTTGGACGGATGGATCATCGCTGTTTGAAATTGGACGGATGGATCGTCGCTGATTGAAATTGGACGGATGGATCGTCGCTGATTGAAATTTGGACGGATGGATCGTCGCTGAATTGAAATTGAACGGATGGATCGTCGCTGATTGAAATTTGGACGGCTGGATCGTCGCTGATCGAAATTTGGACGGACGGATCGTCGCTGTTTGAAATTGGACGGATGGATCGTCGCTGATTGAAATTTGGACGGATGGATTGTCGCTGTTCGAAATTTGGACAGATGAATCGTCGCTGTTTGAAATTGGACGGATGGATCATCGCTGATTGAAATTTGGAGGGATGGATCGTCTCTGATTGAAATTGGACGGATGGATCGTCGCTGTTCAAAATTTGGACAGATGGATCGTCGCTGTTTGAAATTTGGACGAATGGATCGTCGCTGGGGATAGATAAGTGCTCCGGCTATGAACACTATTAAAAATTGTTGTGGTGCATTAATGATGAACCACGGGCCTTCTAGGAATGACCAAGCCCGCCCAGAAGCTGGATTGGGTCTTCAGGCCCAATTGTATCATCGCGCGACGGAGTCACTTCGTCGCGCGAGAGAGGTGTGTTAGGGCTCGGATTTCTGGAAGTAGCCTAGACCCAGCCCGCGCCTGTTTTCTTCCTTTTTCTTCCTAGAGACGCTACAGAAACTGATACTCAGCGGTTTCAAAATTTTCAAAACTCCTCTCAACTCTCAAAACTCCTCAAATCTCAACCCAAACTCTTGATTTCTTCACGAAACCAACAAACTCACATGCGTGTGAACATCCATGGCGGAACACGACAATGGTGGCGGTGGAGGAGAGGTTGTTGATCATCCGGAGGATGTGGGAGGGCCAATGGAGGTCGAAACGGCGGACCAACAGCCGGCGAAGTCCGCTGTGGGTGTCAGTGCAGCGGTAGCAGGCGGTGGTGATGGTGTTCAGGGCCATGAGCAAGAGGTCAGTGGTGTCGACGAGCATCGTGCGACGGAGCCAGATCGTTGCGCGACGGCAGAGGTCGGGGCCGTGAGGGCTGGAGTTGAACCGCTGGACCCGAGCATAGCTGTGAGCAGGTCAGTGGTTGTTGGTGGTAGTTCCGCGGGGGCGAGTAGTAGGGGTGCCGATAGTGGTGATGCCGGGCCGAGTGGGATTCCAACGAGAGATCCGGCGAGAGGTAAGGGTGTGGTGACCGAGGAGGAGGGTACCACAGAGGTTTCGGAGGAGGAGGTACTATTCCGGCCAGCAGCGACATCGTCGAGCCACAGATCGATCACGAAACAGGATCTCGCAGAGTTTCTGAGTGAGGAGAGAATAGCCCGGCTCCTCGAGGAGGATCCCATGATTGGGGCTGCCGTTTTGGAGGCTCGAGAAGAGCGAGAAAGGGTGATAGCTGCTGCAAAGGCCGCGGCGAGAGCCGAGAGGGAGAAAGCCGCCGAGAAGAAGGTCCTGAGGGACGCAGAGACCGAGGAGAGGGTCGGAGCTAGGGTACACGGACCCAGGGTGACAGCGATGTCGGAGGCAGAGAGCTTGAATCGTGTTCTGTTTTCAGCAGAGGGATACGAGTTCCCTGCTCCACACTTGTTTATACCGTCGGGTCTTGTAGCATACAGGGCACGGCAGGCGGAGTATGACTCCGAGCTCGTTCTGAGAGACCCTGATACCCATATTTTGAGCAGCTGGTCTGAGGTAAATTTCTGAAAATCCCCCTTCCTTTGCGATTGCAAATTCAAATATACTGTATATATGCTTGAACATTGAAAAATGTATAGTGATCCTTGAAGTAGACTTGAATGGCGATACCATGGCTTCACGTCGAATGCCATGCATGAAACATAATAACTTGAACCAACCATCTGTTGTCAGGCCGCATTGATTACCTAGAACTTGAAAATGATAACCTTGCATGCTAATATGCCTCTTGTTGCTTGTTTCCGTGTCTGATGCAGTAGAGAGCAAGACAGAGAGACATCTGAGGTTTCGGGGGAGCGTGTAGCTCTTTGGCACTATACGAGGGTTTACCTGCTAGCGTGAGGCAGTTGATGGATGAGGCAAGCTTCGGGGAGTTCATACAGACCCTTACCCCGGTTAGAAATGACCATGCTGTTTTGGTTGCACTTGCAGAGAGGTGGAGGGATACCACCAATACTTTTCACCTACCGCCCAAGGAGATGACAGTGACGCCTACTGACTTTGCGGCGATCACCGGCTTGAGAGTTGGGGGAGATCCTATCCCGTTTGATTCAGGTATTCAGGAGGATGAGGCAGCCCTGGAGTGGTTCTTGGGGGAAGTGCCCAAGGTTGAGGAGGGGATGGCGAGGTATGGACAGTTCATCAGATACCTCAAAAAGGAGGTGACGACTGAGCAAGAGGTGGAGCAGATGGCCCGAGCGTACCTGTTGTACCTTTTTGGCGCTACCCTGGACCTAAACAGGCGTAGTAAGGTCCACCTATCGTACTTGCCTGCACTGAGAGATCTGAGGACCGCCTCACGCTTTGGCTGGGGAGGAGCTGCACTTGGTGCGGCTTATGGCTTTATGGGGGACTTGTCGAGGACAGAGATGAGCACCTCTGGGTACTGGCGGATTTGGGAGGTATGATTTTAATAGAGGAAAGCACATTTCCAATGTACACTTATCCATTTGATTATATAACCTGCTCAATAGTATTTCTGCGTTGTACTGACGATTTGATCTCTTGTTAACCATGCAGCTCTGGGCTTACGAGGTTTTGAACATGTGTCATCCAGTGATGAAGAGCCTAGACTTGGGGATCCTCTTGCGTGCTCATATCTGGAGCAAGAAGAACATGGGAGAGAAGAAAGGGAGAGGCGACTTGAATGGCTTCAGGATATACCTAGACGAGCTCCGACCCTCACAGGTATAACATGAAACTTTGTAAAAATAGAAATATGCATCCTTTTCTATTGCTTCAATGTTGTCACTGATTGATGCTTGCATTGTTCGCTTGTGCAGATCGAGTGGGATTTCTGGAGGGTGGCAGAGTCGGAGCCTGAGTACCTGACTCAGAGCAGGGTTGTTACAGCGAGCAGGGTGCTGCTTGAGTCAGCTTTTGGTTGGCAGTGATACTTGGGTGACCGAGTGACACGCCAATCACTTGGCTATGCGGGGTTCCAGGTGCCCGGGCCGCTTCCACCACGGGCCTCACACACAGGGGAGTACACTTAGGCCGAGCTGGAGGCCTTTACGCGGCCCAATACTGACTTGACACGCCACCTATGTCCTGGTATGGATTATGTGACTTACCAGAGGGAGCGCCTAGCAGGGCCATTGAAAGTGCGAGAGTTCAGAGAGGTCCGGAGTCAGGCCCGCGGAGCTGCTGAGGAAAGGAGAGCCATTACTGGGAGACAGAGTAGTGGCGAGAGTCGCGCGAGGCGAGGTCCGAGTGGACCTGTGAGAGGTGGGCCACCAGAGTTGTCGTGGAACATAGCAGTGCTAGACTCTCAAGGCAATCCAGCTGTGCTACACCTAGCCCCTGCCAGAGTTGAGCCTGCACCCGTTACCGTGCCGGTAAGATATTGTAGCCTCCATTACTGTACTTCCATAAAATTTGAAACATTGTCCAATTGCTCATGTTCAAATTATTTTTGTAGGTGCCCAATGAGTGGGTGAACGAGGCCGTTCGGCGCATGCTCGCACTGGAGAACGTGATAAGGAGAGTGGCAAGTCGCCTGCCATTGGACTTGCGCTATCCACCGCCGGTGGTTCAGAGATCTCAGGTATATCCTTCAGAAAAATGATACATTCTTGCATTCAATACATTCCTACATTCGATACTAGATATGTGCGCACTTGCCCGATACATAATATATTCTGATTGCTGTTAACTGGGAATTGATCATACATGCTTTCAAACATACAATATGCAGAGTGTATACTAATGCACAAAAATTTATAATGTAGGCACAAGGACGGGCGGCTCCTAGAAGAAAAAGTGCCAGAGACCCTCCACAAAAGAAGCTAGCCGCTAGGACTCCTGCTCCTCCACTTACTACCACACCTCAGACGCGGGGCTCACAGCCACCTGCCGCGAGTGAGGAGGCGGCCCGAGAGGCCGTGGCGCGTGTAGAGGAGAGGTACCAACTGAAGATGCGCCAAAGGCCCTCACAAGACAAACCGGTCCGCAAGAAGTGACTAATCCTACCCGGGGCCTCTGAGGAGGAGGACGAAGAGGAGGAAGAGGAAGAAGAAGGAGAGGGAGAAGACGCGTCTGACAGCAGCGGCTCTGATGACTCGGCGGACGATCCTGGTTTTAGACAGGATCCCAAAGAGAGAGACGACGACGATGACGACGGTGATGGTGACTGGTTCAGGGAGGACTGAGGGCTACTAAGAAGCCTCGTCTTACTTTCTGCACTTTTGATTTTTGCTTTTGGGCCTGCGTGCCTGCGTAGACAGATTGAAGGCCGGAGTGCCTTTGTTGATACTTGATACACGTTTTTGAGGCCTGCGTGCCCTTTTGACTTGGTGGGCGGGTGTGCCCCAGTTGACATGATGACTTTGATTGGCCAAAGGGCCGCACTTTTAGTGGCTTTCTTTATTTTGACATGGATAGATCATGGTTTAGCTATAAAATTTGCATTTTCATAGTTTATTTACTCTTGTAATGGATTAGAGTAGACAAAAGTTCACCACAAATACCATACTTGCATTGATAACATACTGAGACTCCTTACAGACACACATATAAGTACAGACGTAACTAGCTCAGAAGAAAAGCAAGAATGTACCTTCGGACACAGCCAGAATACAAGGATACAGGGGAATATGACGAAATATTGGGCATTCATAAGCCAAAATTCAAAATATTCTAATTTGGATAAAACTGACGCTTCCGTAAGATCATATATGTGCAAAACGACTTACACGAGTCAACGGAACCAAGAAACACGTCTTGAAATACAAATTAGACCAAAAAGTGCTAGAAAGTGACACAAAATGGACACGAGATGAAAAGCACGACTCTATTATCTCCCGGACTGAAACTAACACCTCCGTACAGTCATACTAGGTTGCCATGACCTGTACGGCATGAGAGAATGGGTGTGAACCTTTGAAATGAGTTTCAAACTCCCGAAATGGCTATTTGAACTTGAAACAGGCCGCCGAGGGTCCAAAATCTTCGTTAAACGCGATATCTTGAATCCGATGCTTGGACACAGTTGTATAAGCTCATAGTGACTTGTTGGAACCATCAAAACTACAAAAGAAACCCTAGAACCCAAAGCGACCAAAATTGGACAGTAGCTGGTGTAATCTGTCAAATTGTAGACTGAACCATCGCGCGACGAAGTGAGTCCACCGCGCGATGGAGTGGATGACTGCTCACTCGCGCGAGGTAATGAGATCATCGCGCGATGGTTGGTCCGTGCCAGGCCACCTTTATTTGACCACTTCAGATCTCTAAGACCAACAAGCCTCGTCATCATCCTTAATTGTTCAGCATACTTCTGGGGCAGTCTGCAGATGCCCTTGTTTTGAAAGAGAAAATGCCACTTTGTTTGGACATTTACCTTGTCCTGGCTATAAAGAGACCAACATGCTACAAATGAGAGGCATCCCCTTTACAGTTGAAATTTCCAAATAAACCAGAATAGCAAATAACCTTCCGGTCTTGATTAGTCTGTGGTTAATGGCTTTTGTTGCTGGGGATTGGTTGTCATTCCGGTCTCACGGGCTGGCCGCCTTCCGGTTTCTCTGCAATGTGAGGGTCCGTCCCAAAATTCTGAGGGCAGCCCTGCAATTTTGGGACCCAGAGTTTCACGTGTTTAGGTTTGGGGTCAACGAGTTATGCCCAAACCGTGGAGGAATTCCAAGCATACCTCTAGGGAGTTGCTTCTAGTGTGATTGTTGTGCCACCTTACAGGAAAAATATACCAAAGCTCCTACAGTTAAGTCTTGACATCACCAGGGGAGCAGCCGAAAGTTTACTAACCGGAGGACGGATCAACATCATGCGCCTAATGGAGTGGTATGGGTCGGAAGGGAATATAAAGGATACAGCCCTGCAGGCTCGGCGTCGATTTGCTCTGGCAATCAGCGTGCTGGCCGCTTATTTACTGGTATCTCTGAATGGGCAAGTCAACCCCATGCTGGTAAGCGTTGCTGCTCAAATGGGTGCCCGAAGAAATGTGGTGCCACTAGTTCTGGCAGAGACGCTCATGGGTTTGGATTTGGTTTCGACCGGCCAAACAAACATATTCGGTGGTAGTTCGCTCCTACTGCAGGTAAATTCTCACTCAGCTCACCTTTTTCCGGCTTTCGCACGTTCCATTTTTACCTCATCTCTTGGCTAAGGCTATATCGAAGTTTCTCACTTGTCTTTCCCCTCAAGCTTTATATGACTCCTTACTTGCTTTTCCACTCATACAGCTCTGGCTGTCTAACAAATTAGGGTTGCTCACAGCGCCGGAAGCAAATTGGCCCTACCTGCCCGGTCGGATGCATCAGCAAGGCATGATCTACCCGGAGATGTCCGTGCACCAATGGTATACGTTCATGAAGGAAATGCTACCGAATGAAATCACTTGGAGGCATGAAGCCCTAAACATCCCGGACATGACCCTGAATTCTGCAGGTTTTGAAAGAATGGTGATAGCGGGACTGACCGCTTTCACATTCTATATTCCCGGTCGCATTCTTCGTCAGTTAGGAATGAGCCAAGGGCTTCACCGAGCTGGGATCGAGGACTTCCAAGTCCCTGCTTTCACTGCCCAGAATTTAAGAGGATACGAGCATAATTGGGGTCTGAGACAACTCGGAGGAGCTGACCCAGATTTCAGCACAGAGCTTATGCACCGATATCAAGTATGGTTAAGAAGAGAGATCGCAAGCAGGCAAAACAACAACTGACTCCTGACGGACCTTGATGATCTAGAATAAACCGTGAGCCTGCTAAGGCCTCGAGCATTTTATTCTATTTTTATGCTTAAATCTTTTTAAGACTGCTCAGCCTGTATAATAGAAGTTATAGTTTAAATAAAGACGAAAATTCAAGAGTTCTCCCCTTTTGATTCAAGTGTTGAACACCGCGTCGTTTTGAGCATTGAGTTAACCCCTGGTAATAGGAAATCATAGATCAAGTCGATTGATTGTGACTGAATCTCATGGAGAGATTGCCTACGTATCCCTTTTCAAGGAATCAGGTCAACACATAGTTCAGGCTAAGGTTCGCTCTAGTATTTTAGCTCTCCTTTTAAGCTCTAAATTTTTCCTAGTGCCACCACTTCGGGTTTTCGGCCTAGCGAGCTTTGATTGATGCCTATTTATTTTTGCCTACACCGCCTTCTTAGGTTTTTGGTCTAGCAGGCTTGCTCTAATTTTTGCTTGGAACCGCCCACCCTTGTGGTTTTCGGTCCAACGAGCTTCTCTCATTGATAGTAGCATTTGAGTTGATCCAGGTTAACTAGAGTGTTGAACTCGTTGCCGTCGAGATCAATGAGTTGAGCCGCTCCCCCAGAAAGGATGGTCTTGATGATGTAAGGTCCGGAACGCTTAGGTCAGAATTTGCCGCGGGGGTCGAAAACTGGCGCCAGAATCTCCTTTGTGACCATGTCTCCTTCAACCAAGTCTCTAGACTTCACCTTCTTGTTGAATGCTCGGGCAATTCTCCGTTGATACCCCTGAACATGATACAAGGCTCGGAGCCTCCTCTCATCAAAAAGCATGAGTTCAATGAATCTTCCACTGAGCCATTCGGATTCCGAGAGTTCTGATTCTACCATGATCCTCAGAGATGGCACCTCGAGCTCTATAGGGAGAACTGCTTCCATCCCGTAGACCAAGGAATAGGGGGTTGCCCCCGTTGATGTTCGAATCGATGTTCGATATCCCCAAAGAGCTAAAGGTAGTTGCTCGTGCCAGTCCCTGGCGGACTCCGCGGACTTTTTGATGATTGTCTCGACGTTCTTGTTTGCCGCTTCAACTGCTCCATTCGTCTGAGGGCGATAGACCGTTGAATGATGGATTTGGATTTTGAATTCTTCGAAGGGCTCCATAACCCGGCCTTTGAAATGATTCCCATTGTCTGACACAAATGCCTATGGAACTCCATACCGATAAATGATGTTCTTCCTGATGAAATGAGCGACTTGAACTGCGGTCAAGGTCTTGTAAGATTTGAAGTAATCGATTGCTACAAGAATGAACCTATGGCCGTTTGAAGCAGATGGCCTGACCATGCCGATGACGTTGATACCCCACACAGAGAAAGGCCAAGGCGAAGCCATGCCAAATAGGTTAGAGGGTGGAACATGCATCAGATTAGCATGGATTTGGCACTTGTGACATCGCCGCACATAATCCACACACTGAGATTCCATGGTGGACCAGAAGTACCCTTGACGCAAGATCTTCCTAGCGAGCATGACGCCGCTCATGTGAGGGCCACAGACCCCTTCGTGGATTTCTTCCATGATTCTGACAGCCTCAGTGCCGTTGACGCAGAGTTTGTGCATTCCACAATGAGATCTCCTATATAACTTTCCCCCACAAATGATATAGTGAGCAGCTATCCTTCGTAACGCAGTTTGATCCTTTTTAGAGGACTCGGCCGGATACAAGCCACTCTCGACAAAGTTCCATATGTCATGGTACCAGGGTAGGCCATCATCAACATCATCAATGGCGTTGACGTATTAATAAGCGGGGCAGTCCCGCTGTTCAATTAAGATGGGGCAGAGTTTGACTCCCAAAGGCAACTCGACCATGGAAGCCAAGGTTGCAAGTGCATCGGCAAAATGGTTCTTCAACCGGGGGATGCGAGTGAAAGTCACTTTGTTGAAACGAGGAATTAGCCCCTCCAAATCTTGATGGTAAGGTTTCAACCTCTCTTCGCGCACCTTCCAATCTCCATTGGCCTGAGACACAACGAGATTAGAATCCCCGATCACCTCGAGCTTCTAAACACCGAGCATGAGCGCAACCTCCATACCCACAATATAGGCTTCGTATTCAGCTTGGTTGTTTGTAACATCGAAGTTAAGCTTGAATGCAAGCGGAATATGAGAACCGTCAGGGGTAACAAGCAAGACCCCGATTCCTAACCCTTTTTGATTGGCTGCTCCATCAAAGTAAAGAGTCTAAACGTCTTCGACAACTGTTAGCACTTCCTCATCCGGGAACACGAAATCAGCATTTTCCGGTCCATTGACAGGGTGATAAGCCAAAAATTTCGCAATGGCTCGCCCTTTCACTGACTTCCTCGTGACGTATTCGAGATCGAATTCTGCCAGGAGGAGCAACCAACGTGCTAACTTACCAGTGAATGCTGGTTTCGCAAATAGATATTTGAGAGGATCCATTCGAGAAATCAACTTTACTAGGTAAGCCAGCATGTAGTGTCTCAACTTCTTAGAGGCCCAAACAAGGGCCCAACAAATCTTTTTCCAAGGTGGTGTAGCGCTCTTTAGACCCAACCATCTTCTTACTCAAGTAGTAAGCGGCCTTCTCAACTCCCTTATCCCCTTCTTGAGCTAGCAAGCATCCCATGGACGTAGGGTTCACAGACAAGTATAGAATCAGGGGCTTTCCAGGCACTGGTGGCATCAGAACAGGCGGGTTCTGTAGATAGTTCTGAATTGACACGAAGGTCGCTTGGCATTTGTCTGACCATACGAACGGGGTATCCTTCTTGAGTAGACGAAACATCAGCCCGCAAGTTAAGGTTAACTTGGCGATGAATCTACTGATGAACTAAACCTTCCCTAAAAAGCTCCGCACTCCCTTTTCAGTCTCTAGTGGCTTCATCTCAAGTATTGCTTTGATTTTTGATGGATCAACTTCAATCCCACGAGAAGTGATCATGAAACCGAGCATCTTGCCTGCTGTGACCCCGAAAGTGCATTTCTGCGGATTAAGATGCATGCGGAACTTATGGAGCCTTTCGGAAAACTTCCTTAATACGGGAACATGTCCCTCCCGAGTTTTTGACTTAGCAATCATGTCGTCCACATAGACCTCAACCTCTTTGTGCATCACATCATGCAAAATGGTCGTAGCAGCTCTCTGGTAGGTAGGACCGGCATTCTTCAAACCAAACGGCATGACCAAATAACAGTAAGTCCCCCATTTAGTGATGAAAGTCGTTTTCTCACGGTCTTCGGGTGCCATGAGGATCTGATTGTAACCTGAGAAATCGTCCATAAACGAAAGCAAAGCATGCCCCGTAGTATAATCCACAAGCACATCGATGTGTGGCAAGGGAAAATCATCTTTGGGGCTTGCTTTGTTCAAGTCCCGGAAGTCAACACAAACACGAATCTGACCATTCTTCTTGGGAACAAGGACAATGTTGGCCACCCAAGTGGGATACTGAGAGACCATGAGAAATCCAGCATCGATTTGCTTGGTAACCTCCTCCTTGATTTTCTGTACCCAGTCTGGCCGCATCCGTCTGAGCTTCTGCTTTACTGGCTTAACATCCGGTAGTAAAGGAATTCGATGCTCCACTATCTCAGGATCAGTACCGGGCATGTCTTGATGAGACCATGCAAAGACATCGCTGAATTCAGTGAGCAGTCCTTTAAAATCACAATGCTCCTCTGGGGTTAGCGTGGAGCCCACTTGAACCATCCGGGGATCGCTCTCATCTTTCAAATTTATTAAGACTATTTCTTCTTTTAATGGCTGAGCATGCCTTTGATCTTCCCTTTCGATGAGGGCACAAATTTCCTTGGGAATGTCCCCATCAAAATCTATCCCTTCATCGTCGGGGTCGACACAGTTTATATAAGTTCATTCAAGTAGTCAAAAGAGGATTCCTTCATTTCATAAGACCCTACAGGGTCGCCAAGTACAAGGGAATCGAACTCGAACTAAAAGCTATGACGTGGGGGGCCGAGAGGCACCAACTCCGACTCAGAGCTAGACTTAGACTCAGAAGACTCGACAGACTTTGTGCCAGACTCAGATACATCATCAATGCAAGCAAGGTGTGGTTTGAAAATGCAATTTTTAAGGCTACCGTTGGCTTCCACGATAAGAGAGGTAGGGTCCTCAAGGGCGTCGGGTCCGAGCATGAACACTTCGGCCTCTTCAGCTTTCTTGGCCAAACCCACTTGGGAGAATTCATAGAACAGCTGCTCCAAGCTTCCCTGATCAAAAGATCCCAGCCAATCAGTCTTTTATCTTGGGCTGGCTAAGCTTCCTCTTGAACTCTGTCCTTGCTGACTCTTCATCACTAGAGGACCAGGTGTCATCAGCGAAGACTTCAAAACCAGGCAGCAGTCCCTAGTAACGGAATCGATGAAAGGTTCAGCTTGCCCGGTGTAGATATCGTTCCCACTTCGCGCACAAAGTAGCTGTTGGGCTCACCATAGAGAGATCGAGGTTTTCCTGTACATTTCCTTCTTTTGGCATCTTTGGCAGAGGAGATGTACCCCAAACTAAAGCGGCCCTCGCAGGAAGGAAAGGTAGGGAACTCCGGGATCCCTTGTTGGTGAATTCCTAAACCCAGACCAGGTAGATAGGACATCCTCCTCATAATGTCCAAAGCGAGAGAGCTTATGATGAAGTCCCCATCTATGTTGATGGCCAAAACCGAGCCAGAAGTGTCAAAAGAGAAACCCCCGAGGTCGACATCTTTGTTGCCGTGCGTGATCTCCAAAACAGGTGTGCCATCCTCCTTAAGCAGGCGAATGCCTGAGTCCCCGCAAATAGTCAAGGTGCCGATAGGAAGTCCCAACATAACCTTTGATGAAGAGTAGACGGTACAGCCATGATGTCAGATCTGTGGAGCCACGGCCTTCCTAGCAAGAGATTAAAGGTGGCTGGGATGTCAACTACATGGAACTTGACATCCATGTTGAATCCCTCTGCATCAAGTTTGAGCACAAGCGTACCCTCGACCACACGACGAGTGTTGTCATATGCCTTAATAGCCAGATTGGAAGGTGCAAAGTCCTTCTTAGTTAGTCCCAAGCGGTAAACCACTCTTAAAGGGCAAACATTGATTGGCGAACCATTGTTGATGAAAATGGTCGGAACCCAGAGTCCTCGGCATTTAATAGTGATATGCAAGGGGCGATTGTGGTCAACCCCTTCAACTGGCAGATCCTTGTCGGTGAAGATCACTGTGTGCTTAGAAGTAGGCGGGAGGATGAGAGATATCATTGCTTCGGGCGTGACATCCGGTTGAATCTCAAGACGAGAGAGAGTATGGCAAAACTTTTGACAATGCTCACGGGAGGAACAGATTAGTCCCCAGAGCGATATGGCAGCGGGAATCCGCTCCAGTTGCCTTTGAATCATGTCATCATTCGGGGAGCTAGCAGGTACCTCAAATGGTGTAGACCTTGAGAAAACGGAAGGTTCGTTCTTTCGATTAGAAGAATTGGATGAACTCTCAGCTTGCAGATTAGCAGGCTGAAAAACTCGTCCACTCCTTATAACGTTAAGAACGTTCTCTAAAGAGGGCACCACCTGAGGGTTTTTACTATCATCCCAGAGATTAGCAGGGACTTCCCCCAATTTGCGTTTCCCTTTGTCAGAGGCCAGTGAGGCTACAGGCACTTCCATGTCCAATCCTAGGTCTTCGGCCAAATCTTTCAACAACAGCGACTCCCAGAAGTCTGGATCCTTAACAGCTACAGCCTCCCTAATAGGCTCCGTATTAGCAATAAAAGGGACATCCCAAAGTCCTCCATCGGCAAAAGAGCGGTTGACAATCCAAACCTCGGATCCAACTTGGATATTAACTAAGTCATCAACGTCCCAAAGATCAGCTGGAGGTACAAGGTCCGTAACCATAATGTTGCAATCCTCCTCAGTTAGATAAGGCGGTGTGGGGCACGAGAGTTCCTCATTGAAGATGTAAAATGTAGGATCATACTTGACGTCGGCTACCAAGTCAACTAGCCTATCGAGAGTAGAAGGGAAGAAGCATTCCTCTAAGACACAAGTTTCTTCCTGAACAAGACCATCTTCTAGAAACTGAATCTCATGATTGGGCAGAACGTAACCTTGGAGAGGATTAGGGTCAAACCCCAACGAAAACTGCCAAGCAGGCTTGGGATCCCAATAGTATTCCTCCTCGGGCAGAACAGGCTCGGGCTGTTGAAATAGCATGTCCAATGAGAACCCATCCAAAGGATCAAGCATGGCTGCCTCATAATTGGCCATCCAAGCATCATACCAAGCATGGTCAAAAGGGACGTATTTAGGGTTCTGGGGGAAACCGTCCAATTCTAATTCCGTCCATTCATTGATTATGGGGGTTGAATAGTCATCATTATCAGCTATGGCCCAACTGACGGCCTACATGTCAACCCGCTGTTCTGGTGAAGGGGGGATAGTAGATCTGAAGCAGCTCACCAAGCTCGGAGAGGGGTTTGGGTCTGTCACATTGAAATACTGGCTGTCCAGGGAAGAGGCAGAGTTAAGCTACACGGAAGGGATGGACTAGTGGAATAGGTCGCTGATAGAAGCGTTGAAAACAAACGCTTTATTCTGCAGGCGTGCAGAGGGCACATTGGAATTGGACGACTGTCCTTCCTCAAAGTGGATATAGAAGATCTCAGCTTCGGGTTGAGAGGGTATGGGTATAATTGGCTTGGGTTGATCTGTTGAGGCTATATGGTCGGTGGGGTTAAATATAGTGGAGTTGAGGTTGATATCAGTGGGGTTGATGGATATTTGGTTGATGCGTGGAACAACATTGTGCTTTGGCATGGAATTGGAAAGGATGTTTGGCTTTTAGGATGATGGAGGTGGAGCGTGAAGAGTTCCTTCATCTATGAGATCCGGAATTGCATGACGGAGACGAAAGCAGGAATCCGTAAGATGACCAGCCCCTTGGTGGTAGGCACAATAGAGGTTGGCCTTGAAGTTGGGTGAAGGGTTTTTAGGTAGAGGAGTCGGGTCAAGAGGTTTCAGATGCCCTGACTTGATCAGTTTTTCCATAATAGAGGATAACGGAGCCTCAAATGTGGAGAAACTACGAGGCTAATTGCGAGGCCGGTTATTCTGCGAGGTCTGCAGTTGATTGACATCGGCAATGTGGCTGGTAGTATTGGAAGAGGAGGTGTTGGTACCACTAGTCGCGGCGCTGGAGTAAGTCCTTCCCCCAAACAGTGCATTAGTGTTCCCGGAGTATGCCCGAGGTTTCGACCTTGGCGGGTTTGAAGATTCCCGTTTGACAAAATCCTGCTTTGCAATGCATCCTCAATGGCCAGGCCAGACTCGAAAAAGGTGTCGAAATTGGAGGATGCTTGAATAAAGACCAAGTGCCTAGCATAATCGGGCTAAAGGTTGTGGGAGATGATACGAAGTTGATCCCTCTCGCTTGGGCATTCGGTCATTTGAGCAGCCTTGGTCCTCTGCAAAGGATTCCTTAGCTTCCATTTTGGTGGATTCCAATTCCCGGGTTGTCATTTTCAGTTGGGAATTATAACAGTACTGCGAAATAAATGCAGCCCCGATGTCCTCCCAAGTCCTTCGCTTGGCAATGTCGAGTGACAGGAACCAATGGAAAGCAGAGCCCGAGAGGGTTTGAGGAAACAGTTGAGACATGGCCTCAGGCTCTACTGATAAGAGCTTCATGGCAGCGTGGTAACCATAGAGATGAGTCTTAGGGTCGCCACTGCCGTCGAACTTGGCCATATCAGGCATTTTGAACTTGTCGGGGAGCTTGGCATTAGGATAGAGGCAGAGGCGGTTCAAGTCGATCCCTTCAGCACTGATCTTCTCGAATTTTGAAATGTATTCTTCCAGCTTAGCCATATTGGCAACAGGAGAAGTCACGTCAGGGTTCTGAGCAGTCCTAACAACAGTAGTGCCTGGATTCAGAGCAGGAATTCGAGTCCTCCTAGGGTTGAGCAAGGCTACTAGATGCCCAGGGTCGTCCGAATCCTCGAACATGATAGGTTGTTCATGCACATCCTCTTCGGCCTCGCCCTCCTCTTATACAGTCGGAGGAAGACGAGTGTTAAAGAGGTCATTCAAGCGGGTCATATTGGCGTCTGTCTGAGCAGCCCTCTGCTGTATAGCAGTGATACTAGTCTAGAAGTTCATGAGGATAGTTTCCAAAGTGAGCGGTTTTGGTTGATCTGCCATGGCTGGTGTTCTCGAGGTGCTCGATGCAGAAGAAGGAGTGGGTGATTCCGGAGATTCCCTTTCCTCAAAGATCGGAGACGAGCCTGACTGCAGAGTGGCGAGCAGAGAATGCGGAGAGTCTTCCGTGGTGACTGACTGGGCTTGCAATCTGACCAGTCTTTGAACCGGATTCCGATGCAGACATTCCCAAGTGGGTTTGGCTTTCTGCCTCGATACTTTCCTTGGCGGTGCAATGGTTCAGAACTTTGCTTGCAGAAAGTAAGAAAAGGGCTCAATAAGGGCCCTGCAGCAACCTTAATCTAAATAAAAGACTAAAGCGAAAACACAGTCACCGTCATTAGTGTCGCCCTTAGACTCTTAGACTAGAAGGCGAGTCTGTCTCATGATGTTCGGACGCTGCCTGGATCCTCGAAAATCTTTTCGAGGATGTATCCTTTGAATAAATCGACTAAGACTAAGAGATGTCAAAACAGTCTAAACCTTTGACTGTTCCGTTCTCGAAGTTTCAACTTTTGAAGTCGGAACAACTCGGTGTAAATGACGTGATACTGTAACTGGGGCGGCACAGCGCCATAGCCTAAATGGTGTACGTGCTACGCATGACAACCAAGGTGGTGTAAGAATCACGGCATTCTCTCCGTTGTTCCTCATTTTCTGTTTGAAACCTCGATCGGGCATTAGACAAGGACTTAAAAAAGTCTTGATTTCCCAAAGTTTTCTTAACCTAAGGATTTTGAAAATTGATAACGTGCACCATCGAGATGCACGACTCTTCATCGGGCAATGACTTTGTCCTAATAAGCATAAGACAGACTCGAAAGAGGGACAACCTAGAAGCCGCCCTAAACATGCTTCTACGTGAAACGGTATGTATGTACAGTGCATGCTATAGGGAAAGCAGTAACATATAGACAGTATATGAGGTTAGATGCAAATAGATCTTACCCTATAGGTACCTGTCCTAGTTTGGAGAGTTCTAATACTTTGTATATGCAAAGGCTGATTTTGACTTGTAACGGGTTCCTCAGACTAGAGCCAAGATATACCTCCCGCTGCCCGTGTAACCGCAGAGCAACAGTCGAACGGTAGAATGACTCATCATCGTCGAAGGTTGTTGGTCATTCAGGGTCCCCAGTAAACCGTGCCGGATTGCCAAAACGAGCCAATGGGGCTTATCCCACATCAATGCAAATGAGAATGCTAAAAAGTTGATTAATGGAACAGAATCACAAATTCGCAAATGCCGTTTCAAATTTGGCTCTCTTTATTTGGTCCATTTTTAGAGGAGACAACAATTTTGAACAAATGAAAAAGTCCCAGATTAGGGTGGCCGGACACGGGGTCCTGTTAAATTACCATCCCAATCTTCGGCAGCGTGAAGCTCACCGTTTTGACAGACTTTTAAGGGTTTGTTCAAAAGAATGTTTTAAACTCTAAGTATGGATTAATATTGATTCGACCCCCAGCAGAGTCACAACTGTGGGCATGCGTGCCCTTTTCCTTTGGGGAAGAAGGATTCCGTTCCCTTTCCCTAAGAAGAAAATGCCGGTTCGTGGGAGCGCTTTTTAAAGCTGGACGACAAGCGCTCGTAAAGATACAGAGTCGCCACTCAGGTTTTGAAGGTCCGACACCCAAGGAACCGTATTTCAAAGCACTTGCCGCACTGTTTGATTTGAAAAAGTTAGGAACCAGTCCGTCATAACCATATCTGGGTTCGGGAGCCAGGTTACAAGAGGGGAAGGGTTTTAAGGCACCCCTCTCACCCCAATTCGGAGATCGGTCTCTACTTAGGCATTTGCGAAAAATGTTTGTTTGCGATTCTGTTTGATTAATTAATTTTTTTAACCAATTAGGGCGGGGGAACAGTTAAAAAGGGATCAAAACTGTAACAGTTTGTAGGATGTGATAGATAATAGCGTGGATGGATGAAATGGCGGGAAATAAATGAGATGAAATCTAACACTGAGATTGGATACCAAAACAAGTGCATGTGTATGGGTTTGATACAAACAGTGGCCAACTTGCATGCATGGGTCTGCCTGCATGGATCTGCTAGCATGCAAGTCCACCATCGCGCGTCGAACCCACTCCATCGCGCGAGTGTCGGCATCCTACCAACAGGTTAAGTTTCATCTCCTTCTGGGCTCTGGAATGGACCAGTACACTCCCAGGACAAACCAAGCAGTTTATGTGTACTGTAAGTGAATAATTATTACAGATAGGGTAAACAGAAATAATTTTCAACCATTAAACAGTGAGGATGTTAAAACAAAGGTCAGAGACAAATTCAGAGTGACTACGTTGCGTGACTGTTCTAACTGGACTTTCAGTAATTGCTCTTGCATGCCTGGGCTCTGAGACAAATTCAGAAGCTACCTAGGGGTATTCCAAAGCGAGGAAACGAGTAAAAGAAACTAAGTTAACTGATTTTAGCATGCAAAACAGTGGGATCACTTTAAACATACTTCACAGAAAAGCACAAAATCCTATAAATAAGAAAGGCCAGGATCCCATCCCCACGAGAACCATATCGTGCTGACTAGAACAGTCGCGCGATGCAGTGGGTATCTCGCGCGTGGGAGAGCTGATCCACGATAACTTGTAACTCTGCTGGCTTTAGAATCAGGACTGGTATTGATTACCAGCCTTGGCCCTGCCAGCCCCCTCAGGGATCAAAACAGTTAACAGAAAGGTATTATACCTTTGCTTGAGTACTTTGAAAATGGCTTGAAATAAGATGGTGTGGTTTAGACAATGAATATATGGGAGTGGATGAAGTATGAAGTGCTTAGGCTTGTATCTCTTTCTTCTATTTTGAAAATTTTTGTAACCCTTTGGAAGAAAGAGCAATGGTGCATTTATAGGAGAAGGAAGGGGTTGGTTGGTGGTTCTACAAGGGTATACAACCAGCCAACAAGGTTGGTTGTGGTTGCTTGGTAGGGAAGTGGGGTGCCAAAGGTGATGGGAGAGTGGGGGAGAGGTGGTGTAAGGGCAGCCCTGTAGAACGCTGTCCAATCGACGAAACGGGGTTACACAGGCTTGTAGACCCCTGATCATCACACTATCCAACTGGAAAAAGGTGAAAATGACAGGTGTTGACCATCGCGCGAGGTAGTGGCTCCATCGCGCGAGTGTTCAACTAGCCCCGCGATGGTCAATAGTCAAAACTTTGACTTTGACCACCACCTGGCAAATAAAGCATCGTTCGAGAGACCCACTGCATCACGCGATGGTCAAACCTGAGGTCAAGGTTTAGTTTTAAGGGTTTTTAGGGTTAAGGACGGGTTCCACACACTCCAAGGTCAAGCCATTTCATTCTCAAGACTGTTTTCAACCTGATTCATCATCGGGGAAACAAGAAACCGAAAAAACGAAGTAAAACGATTGGGAGATCAGATTGGGGTGTCTACAAAGCCAATGTCGTAATCTTTTGGAAACTAGTGGACAGGAAGTATAATTATGGGAATGGAATTGTTAAAGTCATGGGTATCGTACGGATTATTGTGAGGATTTTGAAATCATTTATATTTATGTTGAAAATCGAGGGCGTGACAGTAATATTGAATACGAAGCATCCATATTGTAGAGATTGACGAGTACTAGATCCATTCCAAAATTCAAGTCCATTGGACAATAGAAAATCTCTCAGTGGAATATAGCATATTATGAAACCAAATTCTCAAATTTAAACTCGTTAACAAGAATAATGTTCTGCAATAACTAATTAATCGATGTCCGATCAACATGATTTTTTTAGAAATTCTCTACTCTTCGACTATTACATTACGAACAGTTCGGATTAACTTTTTCATATTTATGTTAGATTCAAGGAAGAAAACGATAACATGGCCAATTTTCCTAAATCTGTCAAATTAGATGGAATTGGGTGCCAATGTGATTTTTCACAAAGTACAGGGTGATTAACTATGTGATTTTTGATATTTCTGGACCATGTTTTAAGTACAAACCTTCCGACCATGGAATATTGTCCCAAATTCTTTTTGGCAACCGCAAATTTTGGCTTTTGCAACCAATATGTTTGGTTCCTATAACCATTACATGTTGTAGTGTTAATTGAACGTCAGGAAGTGAATCCGCACATGCATGTGGAAGTGAAGTTTGCCCTTGTTTTTTCTCTTAAGAAGTACAATAAATTATCCCAAAGAGGGCCTCGCGTATGCTTTACGCATAATTTAAAGAATACAGTAACGAGTTCAGAATTATTATTTTTTTTTTGATATGTACAACGGGGAAAGGCTACAATACACACCCCTTATTTGGGTGTGTATCATATGCACCCCCCAAAATGTTATGAATTATAGAGAAAATGTTACGAATCGTATTGCTAAAAAGTTACGAATCGTATAAAGGTTACGATATACACCAAAATGTTATGAATCATAATGAAAATGTTACGAATCGTACAGCTAAAAAGTTATGAATTCTGAAACAAAAGTTATGAAACATGCTAAAATGTTATGAATGAACCATAAAATAGGTGCATATGGTACACCCTTTTAAGGGGTGTGTATTGTAGACTTTCCCTGTACAACGAGTTCAGAATTTGATTTGAGGCTTGTTTTGCTCATTTAATTTGCCTAAGCAGATTTGAAGCCAACGGTTTGGAATTGAATATGAGGCAATTAACCTGCTGCAAGTAGCCTGAGTATTGTTAGACTCATTTAGGGTGTTTAGGCTTCGGCCTTTTCACGTGTACTTTGTTCCATGTGGGTGTTCTCGAGGATTGAGTCTTGGATTGGATAGAAAATTGTTATTTGAACATGATGCTGTTTGCTTACTCCTATTAATCTTGTGATAATTTTAAGATTAATAATTTCTTTCGCCGTTAAAAAAAAAAAAAAGTAGCCTGCAACCCATTTCACGGTCTTTTACGAACACCGGCGAGAAATGTTGCTGTCAGTTCGCCGGTTTGTGGCTGTGTCCATAATCATCTACAGTAATAATTTTCAAAGACGGTACCGAAGGTCGCCATATGGCACCAAGTCTCTTACGTCTCTATCATTTTTCTTGTTAACAACGTTAAGGGTGTGTTCCACTAAGTAAATAAAATTTAATTTTTTAATTAAAAATGATGTATTATGAGAGAATGATCAATCTTATAAAACGGACATTAAATACTTCAAAAATAAAAACCTTACCAGAACGGGACCTAAATCATAGTTGGGCTCCCAGGTGGTAGGATTGGTTGGTCTCGAGAATTAGTAAATGTGCATTAAGCTAGCCCGACTAGGCACCTGAGGTATAAAAAAGGTCCTAATCGGTTTCACAATAAGTTAATTAGTTTGAAAAATAAGTTGTAGGGGTTCGATTTGTCAGGACCTAGATGGATTTTGGCTGATTCCTTCCTTCTCCGCTCCCTCTCGTCGACCTGCAATCAAGTCACTAGGGTTTTGACAACCCAGTGACCCTCCGACGATCAAGTTAGATCTCAGGGGGAGAATTTAGGTCTAAGGCTAGGGGAGAATTCTGGCGTACCTTGCTTTCCGCGCATCTCTTTGTATTTATAGACCTAGGTATGCTTGGCCCTCAAGCCAAAGCGTGAAGATCATGCTCTGGTAACCGCTCTGGGTGACGTCACCTATGACGGAAGACACGAGGCCGTTACGGAGCACATGACCTGATCCAAATGATTGTTGCTCTAACAGATTCGACATGGGGTCCACTTGCTGTAACTGCCTGACCCCTCCTTCATTGGATGCTGTTAATACCGAAGCATGTTCCCGTGCCCGGGACCGAACCCTAGACTGCGAGCAACAACACTCTTCGGGTCAATAGCTTAGGCTGAGGGATACACTGGCTTATGCGCAAGGCTCGGTTACCAATATGGTAACCGAGGCCACCACATAAGGCATGTTTTTTATACAATTTTCAGCCACACTAACAGATGTGTTCATGGTCGCGCAATGCATGCCATCAGTTTCATAGTATACTCATGTAATTCGTGTTAATTGGACGATTCTAAATACATCTGTATTTATATCTAAATTGTAATGCTTGTATCTCAGCTTAATTCTTTTTTGATAAGTATCTCAGCTTAATTGCTCCTTTTAAATGACAATTTGAACTCTGGAGATACCCATATGGGCCATGCCGGAGGCATTGTTGTTGAGAATCTTGAGATAACTAAGAAGTTGCACCAAACATCAATATGCGCCTAGAAAATTTGGAAGTAGTCACAGTTAGCTAAAAGGCGACAATAGTAAGTATAAAATTGGGTGGTACTCATGTGACGCAGTCATGCTAGCTCATTTAAAAATGTTGTATTCAAAATTTAAAATGCTGCAAGTATTTTGCAAATCCTCCTTTTAGGGTTGATATTATTGTACTATCTCGTTAAACAACTACTATTTCTATATCGTTTCTGTGTGTGTGTGTGTGTGTGTGTGTGTGTGTGGGGGGGGGGGGATGTGTGGTTTGGGGTTGGTCGCCACTCCTCACTTCCCCTTCCCCCTTTCTCCAGCATCCCTCCTCTTCACCTCCTAGCCTTGTCGTGTTTCACTTGTGCACTTGTGCCTTTTCTCCCCCTCCACCCTTCCCCCCCGTCCCCCACCACTCTTCACCTCCTTCCTCCGTCTGCTTGTCCGACCTTGCTGGGGCCCGATTTGGTGAAGATTTGAAGATGGGATGGATTGGCTTTGCTCATCCGATGAATAAGTCGATGGATCCAGTACGACGGCTTTCGGAGATAGCGTCCTTGGCCCTTTTTTTTTTTAAAAAAAAAATTTCTTGTCTCTTTTTGGTTTCGTTATGTATTTTGCAAATAAATCTTGTGTTCATACTTTGGAATGGATTACATTGAAATTGTTGCAGGTAAATAAGTCAAAACTCTCTCTCTCTCTCTCTCTCTCTCTCTCTCTCTCTCGATCGATCGATCGATCGATCAAAACCCTAGCCGTCACATTTGCCTTTCTTCTCCCTTTCCCTCCCCCCACCCTTAGGGTTTTATAACCCTAATACGGCAGCAGGAGGGGAAGCTCGTGATACTAGTTCTCAATCTCTTTTTCTGGTTTCTAGTTCTTAGTTTTTTCTTCTAGTATGAAGCAGATCAATGACTTGTCGTCTGATTTGTCAGAGTTTTTGTCTCTTCTTTTTGTAAGAGTTTTTAGTTTCGTCTTTGAGCAAATATTACATCTACAGATCAAGTTCTTTCAGATGATGTTGCATCACAACGACATTCGTGTCAATAGTGCTCTCTTATTGCCGTATGATGTCTTTGCTGGAGCAACTCATGGTGGCTTGTCAAATCTGTAGCTTGGAAGTTCATTGGTGTGTTCATACTTGGTTGGAGTTTGTTTGATTGTCTGGGTATTTGCTGTCTTTCTTCTTGGCTAGCACTTCATCATTTTCTGAGACTGCTAGAAATATGAAATTTCAGCAGAATGTACGCCAGGCGATGCCTGAATTGGGATGAAAGACATCAATCTCCTTTTACTTTTCTCATTTTGTATCAATTAGAAGATTAGTTTGGCTTTGTTCAAGGTATTTGTAATGATCAATTCCATATTGTAAGTGTCGTTAATCTTACATTAATACAACTTTTCACTTTTATAAAATAAAAAAAACTGTATCAAGTTTATTGTAGCGGTGTTGATCGGCAAAACAGTTTCTAAACTCAAATATGATACATGAAAATAAGACCCGATTCATTCTAATGCAGATTAGGTAATGTTACTATTCGAATGAAAATAAGACCTGATTCAAGCTATGTTCCAGAAGTGGAATAAGTTCTTATTTTTTGTTGAATAAGAACCCCTGTTCTAGAAAAATAAGAAGATTTTCACTTATTTGGAAGAATTTATATAGGTACCAATGGGTGTCGGGAGTGAAATCGCACCGGTGGTCAAGCCGGGCAGTCTCAGGTCACCGGACGGCCGATCCGAGCCGTCCAAAAATTCTAAAAAAAAAACCGAGGCCAACGTTGGAATTAACGGCATCCGAGGTGTGTAGGGCGCTTGATCCGAGCACCCCTTTTCCGTGTATATATGATGATTCAAATATACACAGAAAAGGGGTGCTCGGATCAAGCACCCTACACACCTCGGATGCCGTTGATTCCCGCGTTGGCCCCCTCGGTTTTTTTTTAGAATTTTTGGACGGCTCGGATCGGCCGTCCGGTGGCCGGAGACTGCCCGGCACGGCCGCCGGTGCGATTTCCCTCCGCCGGCGCCCATTATCATAGCAACAGTCTTATTTTTTGTATAAGACAACTTCAAGCTCAAAAATCATGTATTTATGCAAATAATTTTCCTATCACTATGGATCTTGTTTGATAGATCTCATTGAGATCTTTAATACGGTGCAAAAAAAATTGATTTTTTTTTTCATTTATATTATTTTTGAGTTTGAAAATGTGAGAGGAACTTTTGATTTGAATTTTGTGGAATGACCCTTATTATTTTTGAATGAGAAGTTGTAAAATAATTACTTATTTTTTAAGAAGCGTTATGGAACGGAGCCTCATTCTAATGCAGATTAGGTAATGTTACTATTCGAATGAAAATAAGACCCGATTCATTCTAATGTAGATTAGGTGATGCCTTGTGTCAAATAAAATAGGATGACGTACGATTTTTTTAACGATTCAAACTATTCACTCTATATCTCTTGATATGTTAGTTGTTCATGAGAAAATTAAATTGATCGAACATAAATATCAATTTGAGGCAACCACATTCGACAAGACCGTTGTTGATGTTGCATCAACTTAATTTTTTGCATGAAGTATTTACATAGACAACAAAATTATGATGGATCTCATCATGTCTCACACTGGGAATCACACACATAACGAACACCTACGAATTCTGAATTTTGGTGATCCTAATTCTCAAACAACCAAACGTGCCCTTAACTGTATTGGGCAATCACCTACTCCCTCTGTCCCCTTTTTTATAGTCCGGTATTCCATTTTGAGCTGTCCCTTAATAAGTGTCTATTTTGTAAAGTTAGTGAATTGTCTATTTTGTGCCTAAAAGTAGATTCCATTTTGAAAAGTAAGTAAGTAAAAGTGTAATGATGATGGGTAAATAGCGAAAGTGGCGGAAAAAATTGATGTGAAAGGTATAATGATGATATCTTTTTAATAAGTTGGAGTTACGAAACAGGACATTTAAAAATGGACGAAGGGGGTAAAAAATACTACTCCGACTGCTTCAAAACACCACTCGCTTATCCCCCTCCATATAAAACCAAGTAAGCAACCGTCCCCGGTTTCTACGCACGCGCTCTCTCTCCCTCTCCCTCCCTCTCTCTCTCTCTCTCTCTCTAGATTCCATAGTTTTCTTCGTCTGGGTTTGTCGTCTTCCTCTCCTCATTTTTCTTGTTCCCTTATAAATTGCAATTACTTGCTTCTCTATCTATAAATAAAAAGGCTCCTCTCTTTAGATACTTTCATTTCCCAAAACGCGAAATGGATTTATCGAAAGAAGAGGAGCACGCAAATCTCGGTTCAACCGCCGCCGTTAACGGGGGATCAACCAAAATCAACGGCGAACACCTAGACGAAGTCGTTTTGGATGCTAAAAATCAATCTCCCGTTAACGGCGGGATAGACGAGGAACTTTCCAACGTAAACTCGGAATCCTCTGACGACGACGAGAGATACGCTACCGTTAATTTCTCCAATCCCGTTGATGTCGATGGAAATTCGAACGTCAGTTATAACGGAAGCGACACGAGTGCTGATTTAGAATTCGGAAAAATCGCGATCGAGGAGAGAGAAGATCGCGTCGACGACGGGCCGTCGGAGATGGATGTTGCCAGGGAAAACACGACTTGTGATTTGAATATCGACGGCGACGTTGAACGGATGATTCGGCCTCATTCGATGCTGCCGATGCCCGAGGCGCCACCGGGGGTGACGTGCTCTCCGCCGGAGGAGTGTCCTCCGATACACCGGTCGCTGTCGTCGCCGGAGAAAACGACCGCCGCAGCCGTGGACATGCCATCGATCGGGAAGTTCATACGAGAGAAGAGCAACAGCTTCTCCGCGGCGATCGCGAGACGGCTCTCGTCGCTGAAGGAAAACGACGACGATTTGAAACCGTTTGCGGAGCCGGATTTGAAGCCGAATGTGACGGAGTTCAACTTGTCGGGACTCAAGGTGATCGTTAAGCTGAAAAACGGAAGCGAAAACGGAGAGGTGGAACTCAAAGGGCGTATCAGCTTCTTTTCGAGATCCAACTGCAGGTAAGCAAATACAAATTCCATTTGTTTCAATCCAAAATATACTAATATAGTTAATTGAGAGGGCTGCAAACGAACCAACGAACCAAGCTTCTCGAGTAGCTCGAGGCTCGATCTCGTTAGGCCTCAGCTCGGCTCAACGCGTTTGGTAATCGAACTGAATTTGAGCTCAAGTTTTGAGCTCGTTTAGTAAACGAGTCAAGCTTAACACTTCAAAACTTGACTCAGCTCTTTTAAAGAGACTTATTTAGTAAATAAATTGAGCTCAACTTGTTAAGGATGGAGCACGAACATAACAAAGCTCGGCAGCCCAAACACATAAAAAACCAATGAAAATAGCAAAATTGGAAGTTTGTCACATGTAACAAAAAAAAAAAAATTTTGTCACAAGAATTTGAAAGTTAATTGATATGGGGTAATAATACTTGAAAATTTCATCTCGTAATTCTGTTAACTATTTGATTCCATAATTGTTCATTTCTGCGAATTTAGTGAATCAGCTTATAAACCTTAGTATGGTTGATTATCAACTTTCATGTGTCTCTTGCCAAATAAAATCCTCTCGTGTCCATGACGGTCCAGTTGCGTCTGTTTTTAGTCTTTTTTGGACTATGATTATCTGAATTGTTAGTATTTTAAAACTCGTTGAAAATATTAACCTTGTTGAAATCCGAGTATTGTTTACGACAACTAGTGCAAGACTTCCTGCATTTTCACTTTCCTCGTCTCTTGCAAAATAAAATATCAATGGACTGGAAGGTTCAGTTTTGTTCTTTTCCGAAGTTACTGGGGTAATTCAATTCGTTTACTTTATAAGGTTTGTTTAAATTTCGTCAGTAATTTAGTTGATCGTATATCGATTAATACAATACGATTTGGTCGTTCAAATACAGGGATTGCAGCGCCGTGCGATCGTTTCTAAGAGAGAGAGGGCTGAAGTTCGTGGAAATCAACATCGACGTGTACCCGACGAGAGAGAAGGAGTTGGTGGAGAGGACCGGAAGCTCGTCCGTGCCTCAGATATTCTTCAACGAGAAGTTATTCGGCGGGCTGGTGGTCCTGAATTCGATGAGGAACAGCGGGCTGTTGGAGCAGAAGCTGAAGGAGATGCTGGGGAGGAAGTGCCCCGACGACGCGCCCGTGCCGCCGGTGTACGGGTTTGACGATCCTGAGGAGGAGGAGGAACGGACGGACGAGATGGTCCGGATCGTTAGGGTTCTGAGACAGAGGTTGCCCATTCAGGACCGGCTGATGAAGATGAAGATCGTTAAGAACTGCTTCGCCGGCGCTGAGCTGGTGGAGGTCGTTGTTCAGCACTTGGACTGCGGAAGAAAGAAGGTACGCCATTTGTGAATTATGATTCCACTATGCCCTAGGTACCCGAAAAATTAACCTGAAAATGTTTTTAAAAAAGAAATCAAAGGTTCAGATGCATTTGAATTTGATGTTCGGATTTCAAACATTAAAGTAAATCTAAATTATTATGCATTTTGCGTTTGGGTAATTTTCGATTAAGAAATCAATGGCTTTGTTCGGTTCCTAATTTAGTTTTCGTTTTAATTTTGGTTTCAATTATTACCCTACTTCTTTCTCCAATCATTACCCTATTTCTCCAATTATTACTTTCTTACCTCTCTCTATCTCTCTCCAATCATTACCCCTATTTTCAATCATTACTCTATTTCTCTCTCTCTACGTACCACCAAAACTAAACTAAACTAAACTCCCAACCAAACACTACCATTATTGTTTTCATTCGGTACATCCCGGTGTAAAGAAATAGTTGTAGTTTGTTATTACCGTTGTGTACCGAAGATTGTTTGGTTCCAGTAGGTCTGGGAAGTGACTGGTTTTTTTCTTGAATATTTTATTTGCGTGTGAATATTGTTCTATTAAGAGGCGCTGCTGACCAAACTAGACAAGTAATTTTAAAAGTGGAAGTGAACCCTACCCAATCTATTGAAATGGACTGGAATTACTAATTGGGCTCTTGTGTATAGGGATTGTTAGTAATATTTAAAACACTTCAGGAGTATGAAACTCGCTAGAAATCACATTAATAAAATATTGGACGATGATTTTGGAACACATTAATCGTAAGAGGTTACAACAGTGGCCTGTATTCCATTTAATCCTTGTATATCCAGATGAATGTATCTCAAAATCATATCCCCGATCAACATATCTTTTAACGAGATTAATTGTTTTGATAAACTCTAAAAGATAAACAGTTTCAAATGATCTAAATGAGCCTAAAGATGATCCACAAACGGGCTCAGAGAGACCAGACTTTCCAATGCATTTAATAAACTGGAGGGAGGATTACTCCCTCCGTCCCAAATTGGTGCTCTTGTTTCACTATTTGGGATCTCTTAAAAAAAATTCTATATCTTTTAATTTGTAATGTTTTTTTTTAATCCAAAATTAATATTATTTAATAGATCTCAATTAGGTCTATTACTCCTAAAACAAAGTTTTCTAAATCATAGAAAACAATATAAATTGTGAAATATAGACAATTATTTTTAATACCTTACCTTTAAACAACTCTGTTCTTTGCCAACCTATTTTATATTGTCGAAAAAAGAACAACAATTTGGGACGGAGGGGTATGAAAAAGTACTCCATTAAAATGACAATATTTTAAAACTCGGCTATACGTTGGTCTACACCTTGTAGTTTAATGGAATGGAGGGACTGTTCAGTGCACTATCTGGACCGTCCGTCTCAGTAATTAATAGTCCGAATTAAAATAAAACTTTTCTGGTGAAGAGCTAAACTGTTTATCGGAATTTTGTTTTAAAATCTAAACCATGCATAACACTTTTAGACGGTTGTGATCGCATGGTACCGAGCTGCGCAGCACGCGCCCGGTCCAGTTTAATGTTAGGGTCACCCTTTCCTAGAGCCAACATTAATTATGACAGCCATGCGTGATGAATGATAACTAGGGAGGGTCAAGTACTTGCTTTATTTATTGCCTACAAAACTTTATTAATAGCAATGGGAAGATGAATCTTACAGACTGATTACAGAGTGAAACTGAATCTTTAATTACTGGGTCAATTGCAGTAGCAGTGTTGATTAAAGAACAATTCCGACAGTACTTTAATGGTTGGTCAACTACAACAACTAACTAATTAATGGGGGAGGATGATGGGATCCTCTAAAAATGGGTTCTTTATTTGGACTATTACTGTAGTATATTCTTTTTCATAAACTATATTGAAATGGGTTTGATGCAAGTATGGATTTGCAGAGCTGTTAGGTTGCAAATCTTAATTTCTTATACTGTTGGGAGCTTCTACTTCAGTTTCAATTCCTTTAATTATACGATGTCCAATAAAATCTATTTTAATAATCCTGTCAATGAAGTCTGTATAGGTGGTAATCGGTAAGTAATTTTCTGGTGTATTTACTTTTGAAAAAGTCGTGTGACCTAGTTTTCACGAATTTCAATGCAAACCCATTGGATTATAGACTTCGTCATTAAGGCTTGTGATTAGAAATTGTTTATTTCTAAGTCTTAGGTACGAATGCTTGTAGGTGCTATAAACTCATGTGGGCGGCCGTCCAAAACCACAACTTTAATTGGGTCTTTGCTAGTGGACGGTAGAGGCGGACCTACCTTGGAGCACGTGGGGTCATGTGCCCTCATGCCCTTTTTTAAAATAAAATTTTTTCCAATTTTGTACATATATTGTATATGTTGAATATGTGCAAGAACGTAATGTTTGGTGCAGTGGTAAGTTGTTGGCTTCAGGAATGAGGGGGCATGTGTTTAAGTCTCCCCACACTCCCCTAAGTTTTTTTTTTTTTCAAAATCCACTAGAAAATAGTGCATATTGGGGGAAAATGAAAAGACAAAAATCTTTCATTGCGAGCGTCATTTATAAGCCACACCACTGCTCCAACCTATCCTCCCACACTACTCCGACCTATCCTCCCACAGGCAAAACCAAGGTTTTCCCTACTCCCCAACGTCTCCGATTATTTGTATAGTACTTAATATGAACCAACACATTGTATTTGTACACTTTTGGTCACCGAAACTTGTACTTGTAGAGTTAATAATAAGAAAATAGATGACGAACATGTGATAATTTAGTTTTAACGCATATAGTTGAGGTGCGCAAGTTTGCCCAAGTAGTTTGTTAGTAAAATACATATATTCTTTAAAATTGTTATTTTATCATGAATGCTAAAATTATTTTGGTGTGAATGTGCAAACTGGAACTCATATATTATGACATTACAAAGAAAATTGGTGCCCCAACTATGTCATTACCTGGGTCCCAATGGTGGGCAGTGCGATTGGTTCTCTAAGAATTAGATGAGGTGTTATTAAAAGAAATCATTAGATTGGAATTCATGAATTCTTGGTTATAGATTCGACAATTGTTCTTCCAGTTCTACTGTTATACTAATATAGCCTTTGGTTTCTATTCTATGTGTAACTAGTTCTGTGAGAAGGATAACACTTGGGCTACGTCGTTATTGTAGACTTATTTGTAGAATCTATCATTCTTTTTTGGTAAAATGGAAATGCATTTAAATTAAGTGTTTAGGGTATACAACCCCTGATAAATCCGCACAAAATACATCCACGTTACAACTTGAAAAATAAAGATAAACATCGTAATCCCCAACCGAAACCGAAGAATCCTTTGTCAACGCATCTGCACACCGGTTAGCTTATCAATAGACATGTTTGATAGCTACCACTTCAAACTCTCCTATAAGGGACCAACAATCAAGTAAGATATTGCCAAGTGAATGATTAGCCATGTCATGATCGTTAAGGAGTTGGATAACACCCAAAGCGTCTATTTCTACTTCCAATTTCGTCACATGTTCCTCCTTTGCAAAATTAAGCCCATCTCGCAAGGCCCAAAGTTCCGCCATGAGGCTAGAACTTGCAAGAAGATTTCTGTGTAAACCCCCAAGCCATCTGGCATTAGAATCCCGGAGAAGTCCTCCTGTGGATGCCATCCCTGTAGTTGGATCAAGGGAGCCATCCGTTTTGAGTTTGACAAAGTTTGCCTTAGGAGGAATCCAACCAGCATTAATATCACTCTTTTCAGTTACTGACCTGTTGAGGCACCAACAAATACCACTCCAGGGCTTTATTCCTTATGGTATTAGCAAATGACAGTTGGGCTTGGTAAACTCGAGTTGGAGTTAGTATCAAATAGGTGTTGGTTCCTATTATTCCAAATGTGCCATATGGCAAAAAGAAATATAATTTTCCATGGGATATAGATTCCATAATTCCAGAATCTATCCTCATTCCTTCGTTGTCTAAATTTTCAACAGTTTTTTGGAAAAAGTTGGTAGACACTAGACAAACTGGACCCCCTTAACTTTTTCAAGATAACCGTATTTTCTTTAAAGTTCTACGTTTGCTGTGAGGGGAAAAAGACCTCCTTTTAGGAAAAAGGTTAAGAGTTGAGCTAAGGCTGATGGTTGAACTGGTGGTCCCTCCTACACCGTCATGGAAAGTTGCATGGGCCCATTGTCCTTTTAACATAACATATGTTTGGCTCCCTCAGACAATAATGATTCCCACACGTTTTGAGCTTCACACTTTTGGCTCCCTCTGGCTGAAATGGAAGATTACTTTTTAGGGATTTCAAATTAATTATTTGGGTAACCTTTCCAAAAAACAAAATGTAGTAGTAATTAATATTTGGGTTCTATTTTGAATTTTTAGGCTGCCTAATATTTGAATGGGACAAAATTAAAACACCCTACTTTTTTTTGGGTTACATAGGGAGTTTTTACTAATTTTCTTCTTCAATTTCATTAATTCAATCCAGTTTTTAAGTCCATGTTGACCCCCTTGGTTTGAGCCATATGCGGATACCCTTCATATGGTTCAAAAGTGGGCACATAACTAACCTTTGTTTTGTTAAAACATGCAGATGCCCCCATTCCGTCTCACATGTCTCTTAAAGTTAACCAAAATTTAATCTGAGCCAATCATAATGTATTAATACAATATAATAGAGCATCTCTATAAAATATAAAACATCATGTCAATCAGAAATGAATAACTGTGTCATCTTGTTCTTGTTAAAACCAAAGGTAAATTTAAATTAGCAAAAATACTTCATAATCAATTCTATTCGATTATAAGGTTTTCATTTTCTGATCAACTTGAATTTTGGTATGGATGTAGTAACGTTGAACTCTACAATATCAATTGTTCAAATCTAATTTTGGTTCATGGAATGGATTGGTTAGATTTAAGAAAGTAGAAAAATGAAGGAAGAAGATGAGGGTATATTGGACTGATCATCGTTTCCGTTAGTGGATTTTTTGTTTTTTCCGTTAACATGGACAAAATGTGGTGCATCTGCATGTTTTAACAAACTATAGGGTGGTTATGTGCTCACTTTTAAACCATAGGGGTGTATCCGTACATGGCCCAAACCATAGGGGTCAAAGTGGACTTTGCCCTTTTTTTTCTTTTTTCTTTTGTTTTGTTTTGAATTGTTAGCTTATAGCCCAATAAAACGAAAAAGGATGCTATGCTTTTAGTGTAAGATTGTACTAGCATAGTTGTTTTGGAGGGATTGGGAAGGTTGAACTTTTTAGTGCAATTCACGATGGTCCTGATAGACCCTTCTCTGAGCTCCCCCTTACTTTCCAGCCTGTACTTGGTTCTCATCCTCAAGCCGTTTTGAGAACTCTAATCCTAAGTAAGGAGCCTTGGCTCTGGGCAGCTCCCTAAAGTTTTTCAGCCGTCTGTTTTTTGCTCCATAAAGTTTTTCCTTGCTTGAGTTTTCGCCGCTGAAGCCAGTAAAATATCTTGGTGGATTTTAATGTTTGATTGGAAGGCTGAAAATCTAGGAAACCGTAGACCAAACTTTCTGCTTTTATTTTTTGAGGAATTAGCCTATTTTGTTGGAAAGGAGGAGAGAAAGAAAATGGAACTACGTAAAAAGTCTTGAGAATTCAGGTTGCTTTTCTGAGTCTTTTTTTTTTCTTTCTTTCGGTTGATATTTCCAAATGATGTAGTCGGGATATAATTGTTCATGAACTATCAAGTAGGAGTTTTGGAAGATGGTCAATCCATGTTTATTTTGGGGAAATAATAACTAGTAGTTCAGCTTGGGCTTAATCAAGCATCAGTTGTCTATTCTCACTAAACTGGAGTCTAACCTCACAACCAGTTGTTTTTTTTACTGTACATACTACATACTAAGGCCTAGTACTCTGTATATCTATGAGTGTACTTCTTAGAAATTCTCTTCTGGCTTGTGAATTACATACCTGTTTTTTGCATGAGCCTTTTCTACTCCACTGCCCATGCCCTTATATCCTTTACATTGTGATTTCCGAAATCCAGGCGGTTGAGATTGGGAAGCAGCTTGCTGAAAAGCACTTCATCCATCATGTCTTCGGGTAAGGATATTTCTCATTCACATAAAAGTTTCTTTTTGGTCGGTCACAGGTTTTATATCTTGAAGTCAGTTTTAGTCCTAGACATCCTTTTTCAGCTTTTCTTGACTATACTATATATGTACAGAAACAATGAATTTGAGGATGGAAACCACTTCTATCGATTCCTTGAGCACGAGCCCTTCATTCCTAGATGCTTCAATTTTCGGGGGTCGCCAAATGACGGCGAGCCCAAGCCTGCTTCTATAGTCAGCCACAGGCTCGCTAAGATAATGTCTGCAGTACTTGAGTCATATGCCTCTGAAGATAGGCGCCATCTTGATTATGTAGGCATCAGCAACAGTGAAGAATTTCGAAGGTGCTTCTCT
Organism: Rhododendron simsii; assembly: GCA_014282245.1. Classification (NCBI taxonomy): domain Eukaryota; kingdom Viridiplantae; phylum Streptophyta; class Magnoliopsida; order Ericales; family Ericaceae; genus Rhododendron; species Rhododendron simsii. Next base: position 14,524,130 of record CM024961.1, read on the forward strand.
CATGCTCTTATTTTTTGCATCACTTAAAGATGTCATTTGAAAAATAGTTCACCAAGTTTCACTATCTTGATTAAATGCATTATGTTTCTTAGTTCTACAACGATCTTTTTACCATCTTCTAGCTATGGACATTGTAGATTTCCTTGTTCGTTACAGGTCACCCTTAACTCTTGTTACGAGTCACCTACTAGTCCTTCCACTGTTTCATTTAAATGCTGCAGCTCCATTACAAGATACATTTTCTATGGACGAGTTCTATCCTATGTTGCATGGAGTTTTTAGACATGCGTTGCCCCCGTTGGACACTCGATGCATGGGTGAGGGTGTGGGATATGCGTTCGACACGCAATTTAGATACTCTAATTGTGACAATTGTTGAAGGGGGGAAATCCCCACGTTAGCTACAAGCAAAAAACATCTCCAATAAAAGGTTGAAATAGAAATTCCATATTTTTCTTAATCAAAACTGATTTCTAATATTTGAATGATATACTATTATATTCTTCTTAAACTACCCTCTGTGTATATCATTTGATATGCAACAGAAAAATGCATTCAGGATCTATTCACGTACCCATACCTATCTACTGAACATATATCCCACAATGTACCATTTGAGTTCAGAAAGGCCGGACACTTGACCATTCATCTGCACCCATCACGCGTACCCAAGTCTATGTCACATAATTTGTATGGTCCTTTCAATTTCTTTTCTTTTTTCTTTTTGTTCCAGCCATCATTTTTGTTGAAAGGTACAGTGCTGATTCCTTAGCGACTCCAATACTTAGCACTGGAAAACCGAATACTCTACAATCTACACTATGAGGAGACTCAGACCCTTGTTCAAGGCTTTTCAAATACGTACTCTCAGCAATTCTACCAAATTGCATGCAGTTTTTCCTGTTTCAACCTGTTTATTTGTGGGCCAAAAGAGCTTTCACTATATACAACAACAATAGAACCCATGTAGTCCCCAATCATTGGGGGGTATGGGCGGGGGAGGATTGGAGATAGATCTAACCTTTTGGCAATATGCTGCTCTCAAAATACCATTGAAATAGTAGCCCTATATACCTGTTTTGCTGCGGAACAGGTATAAAATTCACTATATAGTAGAGAAAAATTAACATTCAGTCACACTCCACGTATCATTTGAGAGCATAAAATCCATGGTCGACACTCTTCCTTCTTGTTTACTAACAAGTCCTAGCTCTTGTGTCAAAGGCAGAGCAAGCTCATATAATTCATGTGGGATCCTCCTTGTTTATGGGCTGGTGCTAGAAAGAGGTCGCTAAGATAAAGAAATATATGGGAAATATCTTCGTCTTTGTGATGACTTATTGGAAATAAGCTAGTTTTCAAGGTTTATGGCCTGTGATGATTGGTTTTGTGAATCTGGTCAATGACTTCATCTTTAAAGTTTTTTTCCTTTCGTTAAAAATTGCAGATACATAAATTTGTTACAAGATCTTCACAGGGTAGACATCACAGCACTCTCAGCAGATGAGAAGCTTGTCTTTTTTTTTAATCTCTACAATGCCATGGTCATCCATGCTGTGATTAGGGTAGGACATCCTGGGGGTGTTATCGATAGGAGATATTTCTTCTCCGATTTTCAGTACTTAGTTGGAGGCCATCCTTATTCCCTAACAACAATTCAAAATGGCATCCTTAGAAGCAACCGGAGACCACCATACTCCTTGTCCAAATCCTTTGGTGCTGGAGACAAGCGTTTAGAGGTAAAATAACTTTTTAATGTTTGAGATACTACTATGACAGACCTGTTGCTAATGTTTGATATATCATCTTAGATTTGTTCCTTCAGATTTCATGCGAGTCTAGCTCTAGTAGCTACCTATGATTTTGACCTGTACCTCTTTGCTCAGCACTTCCCTGCTGCATTGATAATCAGTTTACTTCGAAATACACCCTTCTTACCTCTTATCCAGTACAATAATTACTACAATTCCTCTTCAGGTCAGATAAATGAAGTTTGGTCAACCATTGCTTTCTCTGTTGTCCACTCATTATGAAAATCAGAACCGAGCAAAATTGTGCAAGTCCAGCTTCCTTCTAATAGGATTGGAACGGAACTTGAATTCTTTAATTTATAGGCAAATCACTCCTTGCGTTCCTATTTGTTAGCACATCTTTTGAATTTGAGATGTCCCAAAATGCAAGTCCACTTGGAATGTTCAAGGGTATAACTTGTAGCTTCTATTTCTCATAACATGCTTTTTTATTTGAATTGAGTGCATTACGTGCACTTCTCCTCGAAGGTTAGAAATATCAAATGGCAGTACCCTTGTGGGACAGGAGTAAAACCCTTTCATTTCAAAATCAAAAAGTTTCGGAATCTAATTATATACCTGCTCTCTTCATAATCAACTCGTCCCTTGGCCCAGTGCTTTCCTTACATCGGTTGCATGGCGATGGCTGTTCTGGGTAGTGGTAGTTGGATGAGTCCATCTAATTGTCTTAATCTCATGCACGATGTCTTAACGATGACGACAACAACAGAACCCATGTAGTCCCCAATCATTGGGGGTATGGGCGGGGGAGGATTGGAGACAGACCTTAGCTTTGGCAAAATGCACAAAGTGGCTGCTCCCAGAATACCATTGAAACAGTGGCCCCCCTATACCTCTTTTGCTGCGGAACCATGCCCCCAAATCAAAGCCAAATGACATCAGAGAGGGCAGCCCTAAAGACCTAATTCAATTTATGTGCATATTACCATGCACGATGTCTTAAAAATGTAAAATTTATCCTTTGGAGCATATCTGCCTGAATTCTCCTGGGATTTGCTGTCCAATTCACTCTCCATGTACCTCTCCCGACATACCACGTTTCTCCTTTCTTGTTTGAGAAACTATATGTCAGAAGTGATTGGATAAGGCTACCAGTTTTTGCTATCTTCTTACAAGAAGACCAAAAAAATCCAGAAGCAAAATTAGTTAATATACACGTAGGGGTCCTTGCTGAATCCCTCCCCGGTCACATGATGTTTCTGCCTTGCCTTTCTTTTACTTTCCTAAAAAATTGATCTCTCTTATTCTTAATGTTACTCAGTCGAAGTTAAAGTAATCAGATCCGTCTTTCTCTCTAATGCAGCTGGCTTTCTCAAAAGTTAATCCGCTGATTCATTTTGGACTCTGCAATGGTACAAAATCTAGCCCTGTCGTGAGGTTTTTTACTCCCAATGGAGTTGAATCTGATTTAAGACATGCGACACGGGAGTTTTTCCAAAGAGATGGAATGGATGTGGATTTGGCCAAGAGGACCGTCTACCTCACCCGGATCATGAAATGGTGAGTCATCAACCAAATCTTTGAAGTTTTTCCAAAAAGAATGCATTTGCATACAAGAAAATGGCCATTGTATTACAAATAAGTTAAAACAACTTGGCCAACTTCACTTTTCTGTGTTTTCTCTGCGTTTTGGTCGATGTGCGTAGTACTTTTCTGTCATTGATGTAAACACATACCATCTCGTTGTTTGTGGACTGAAACACATGGCTAGATTCCAACGGTTGCAAATTGACCTATATCCTCATTTTCTTCCTCTCTCTCTTTTTCTGAATTAGATCCCATGTACATACACAACTATGCATGGAATGATATATACAAAGTGATTTGTGTACCTTTTTGTTTCTGCAGGTTTAACATGGATTTTGGGCAGGACAAGGAAATGCTGAAGTGGATCTTAAACTACTTGGATGCAACAAAAGCAGGTCTTTTGACACATCTTTTGGGAGATGGGGGCCCCATTAATATTGCTTACCAGAACTATGATTGGTCCGTGAACTCTTAACTGTCGTCCAACATGAAGCCACACTTCCGATATAGAAGCTCAAAGTAATACATAGGCTATATCTTCATTGCTGATTGATATTTTGTAGATAAAACTACCAAAGCTGGATTTTATCTTTCATTGTGCACCCTGCACTTAAGCAGGGGTTTTGAGAGAGCAAGAAAAAAGAAATTTTTTTACCGCTTTGAAATGGTATGAACATTGTTTAAATTTTCTGCTGGTTCCCCCATTTTCATCCACTCCAACTGTGTCAATTTAGATCTTCGAGTCCTAGCAATGGATGAAAGTATTGTACGTCGAAGTTTCCCAATCATCTCTGCCCTTGGAAATATAAGTTTACCAATTTTCTGCTGGTTACCAATCGAAGTATACTAATTTGCTGGATTACATTTCCACTGTTTGTTTTGGTAGAATTGAAATTCTCAGTGTACCACGCAAGTTTCACCGTGGGTCAGATTTTGATGGCGAACTGCGACAAACTTCCAAACTTCTTGTTAATCAACATATTCAAGTGCTACAAAGGTTACGTAAGTGTTAAAAACCAAGATATTTTTGCGCTAAGAAGTAAGAAAGATGCGGTGAACTTGTTCCCCCTATGACCGTTGAAATATTTTTTAGAAATATTTTTTAGGGCAAGTTATAACCTAAAATTAAGAGAAGAATTTGCTTCGAGCATAAAGGGTTTATGCATGTCACAACCCAACCCAATGAGGGTTATAAACGTGACCAAAGGATTAACATCCTCCTAAGAGCATCCGCAATGGTAATAATTAAAACCAATAACCAAAATGTATCACGTCAGCATTTGATTATCCATTTAGTTCATAATCAAACTTAACATCTACCTCTATATTGGTTATTTACTTATTTTGGCATCTCTAACCAAAAAAACTCCCACAATACACAATGCACATTTGTCCAATAACAAACGAGTTACAATTACGCACCTGATCACACCAAATTATTCGTCTCGATGAGACGATTCCAATGTGGTGTTTTTGAGTTGTTGAGTTTGGTTATTGGTAAAAGTTATTAAGTTTGGTTATGGAATAGGTGAAATTTGATTATTTGCTAAAAAAATTGTAACTTTGCTTATTATAAGAGCATCCGCGATGAAATAATCAAAACTTGTCACGTCAGCTTTTGATTATTCATTTAGAGGGTTGCTAAAGTTAGCAATATGAAGTCACACATTGTTACTTTTGATTATTCAAATGCCGAAATTTGATTATTGATTAAAAGGTTGCTAACTTTGATTATTACAATTTGAGCACTTTTTTAAGTACACATTGCTAACTTTAACAATTTTTTTGATTTTGATTATTACATTGCTGATGCTCCAAGACCTCTAATATAAAATAACCTTCTTTTTCAAAACTATCATTACAAAACCCGTTTCATAATACAAGACATACAAGAGCATGCTAGTTTACAAAAGTCACAAAAGTCGGAACAATCTAACGATATAAAGTGTCCAAGCCTGATAATCACAATATTTACAAGTTTTCAACGTAAAGAAATATATATAACCTTTAGCCAAATGGTTTGTGACTCCCAAGTCTCCGTTGCTGAAGTGTCGCAAGTGGCTAAGAAAAACTTCAAAAGATAACTAAGTTATCTGCGTATCTACTTTGTGTCGTCTGTAAAAATGAATTTAAAATTTCACAAGTGATAAACTCGTATGAATTTATAAAGTATCAGAATTACATTATTTGACTTAGCTCGATATATTATAAGATTCGCAATGATTCAGTCTCGCATACCGATAACAAGATAATCAGCGAAGTGGCAACACTATAACAATGACTGTAACGACCCTAATTTTCATTAAATAAAAATTTCGTTAAATATTTAAATTTTATTTTTAATTACTTAATTTTGCTTCTGAAAATCATTTTTAATTTCTAAAAATCTGTCATAATTGGATTTGAGACGTATAAAATTATATATTTTCGCACCGGACAATCTAGTCATTTTCTAAAAGACAAGTATGCTTGTAGAAGCACTTGTATATTTTTTTAGTGAGTGAAATAAAATCTTTAAAATTATATTTCTTGGCTGGAAATCCGACATGGTAAGTTGAGTTAATTTCCAATCGGTTAGTTGGAGGAACCGAACTACCAATTCACCGAGTTACAATTTTCTAACCCTAGATGGACCTTTTAGACCTAGGGAGGTCATTATTACACTTCATGTCTAGTCTTTTGAAGCCTTACCTATCATTATCATCCTTCTACCCATTGGATAACAATTGTTAGGGAAATCTTTATTTTTTGGATAATAGGCCAAACCTAAGTTACCACCAAAGTCAATTTCTTAGATTTCCTATGTACTTATATATATATATATGAATATAGATACATATGTACCTTTTGGGCTATTTTAAGTCTATATATACATATAGGTACTTTCGAGAAAAATATCACTCAAAGAACAATATTCTAGGAAGCTTGACCACTCACCATTATATTTATCTTCCCATAGACCTAATAGGGCTACCTAGTACTTTAGTATACTTATCTATGCTTTAGTACTTTAGTATACTTTAGTATACTCACCATTAATATATATATATATATATATATATATATATTCTTTTTACCTTTACCCTTGGGTCAATAATTATTAGGGAAAATTTTATCCCTTGGGTAATAGAAGTAAGTCACTTCCCTAGATTTTTCTAGATACTTATATATAGATATATGTACCTCATAGGTTATTTTAAGCATGCCTATATATGACTAAAGGACATATAGGCTTCCTAGGAAAGTCTTAACCAATGGTCAATAATTACAAGGGAGAATGTTATCCCTTGGATAATAAAAAAATAGTCTTGCCAATAAATATTTAGATTTCCTAGGTACTTGTATGCTTAAAAAAAAATAGAGATATGTACCTCTTTTTCTTTTATAAATATGACTAAAGGACATATAGGTTTTCTAGGCAAATCTTGACCACTTTTTTTAATTGACACTTGCAAGCCTATCACCCATATTTTTTTTTTCTAGACTAGACCACATAGTACTTAAATATGCATAGTTATATATATGTACCTTATACTAGTGAGAGATGGAGAGATATGGGAGAGATTTGGAGAGTACATTGACATGATCTTCTTACATCCTTACAACCCATTTCTACACTTTATTTTGTTCTTTCTTGCAAGCAAGCCATCCTACGACAAGACAAGACCAAAAACCTTCATTATTTGTCACTTCAAGGCCATACCTGTAAAGACCCATAAAATTAATGCAAATTCCGAAAAAATCGTTTGTTGTGCATGAGAATAGTTTTATTATTAAAGTCGTGCGTATGTTCGTGAGGGTGTTTGGATATACGTATCCGATTGCGTGTCGGACTCTCGGAGAGTAGTAAAATGCAAGTTTTGATGTTATAATGTTGTTTGGAGGTGTTGGTATCAAGTTGGGTTCGTTTCGGAGTCCGTTGATCATTTTTCATTTTTCTGCCTAGCCGGTACCGGTACTGGCTTTTCCCCAGTACCGGTACCCACTTTCCAGAGGTGTTCAAAATCGATATTCTTGAAGGCTCCAGTACCGGTACTGGGAGTCGCCCAGTACCGGTACCCGCTGCGTTTTTTTTTTCTGCATTTACAGCACGCTTTTTGGGCTTCTATAAATACCCCCTTATGTCATTTCTCATTCCCAAAACCCACGAAACACACTTGAAAACATCCCCTCTCACCTACCCAACCTCAATCTCACCCAAGATCCTTGATTTTAACCTCAAATCTTCAAGATCCAAAGGTTTCCACCCTCAAAATCACAAGATTCTTGCATTTGGTGAATCAAGGGTGAGTTTTGTGTTCTTGTTCTCTCTTCTTGAAGCTCTACCACGTTTTTCTCTCTCTCTCCTCAATTATTTGTTGATCTTTGCTTGTTATTCTCGTTTTTGGGCTTTATTTGCTCTAGATCTTGTGTCCAAGCTTGGGTGAAGCTTGTCTTTGGAGGATTCGAGCTTATTGTTCTCGGTAGACTTGGGGTTTTGCTCAAAACCCATTTTGGTAGGGATTTCTCTCTTCTTCTACATGTTCTGTGATGATTGTGCGTGATTTTCAGTGTTATTTGCTGTAAATGGTTGAATGGAATGTTTTATGACTCGAGGAGTACGTATTCTTTGAAAGTAGTGTTATGAACTTGAGTTATATGTGACGTATTTGGTTGTTGATGTGAAGCGGGTGTGGGGAATATCGTGTCGCAAGGTGTGGGAAACACAATTACGTGAGGGGTGGAGAATATTGTGTCGCAAGGTGTGGGAAACACAAGGTGTGGAAAACACAATTACGCGAGGGGTGGTGAATATTGTGTCGCAAGGTGTGGGAAACGCAATTACGCGAGGGGTGGAGTTTATTGTGTCGCTAGGTATGGAAACACAATTTCGAAAAGGGTGGAGGACTGTTGGGAGGTGTGTGTGTGTGTGTGTGTGTGAGCAAATTATGATATTTCATAAGTGGTGTTAACGTACAATCATTTGGATTTGATGTTAAATTCGGTTTGCTGCATTCATGCTCATCATCTTATTACATATAGATTTTGTAGAGAATTTCCTACTAGGCTTGTATAGCTCAACAAAATCCTTCTTTTCAGGTTCAAATGCAGGGCAGTAGGTTGCATGACTTGGTGTTTTCAGAAACGAAGATTTTTGGAAGCTAACATGATTTAGTTACTCACCCATCTTTGTTTTGGTTTACTTTTGGACAGAGATGGTATTGTAACTAATTTTCGTTGTTGAACTTTTGGCAAACTTTGTAATAAACTTAAGACGTTGTACATATACTTAACTTTATTTGGGCCGTGGTGCCAAAGTTGTAATTTCTTACACTTGTGGACCCTATTGTAATTAAGCAGGTGGGAAATCTCATTTTGGGTATTATTCATATTATGCGAGAATCTTTCTTGAATTGATTATTTATTTATGTTGAAAATCGAGGGCGTGACAAATTGGTATCAGAGCGTCTAGGTTTGAATACTTTGAGACCGTGGGGAGACTTCTAGTCTCATGGGTTCAAAAGTCACGCCTTTTGCATAAACATGTGTGTGTTTGAGTGCATTGACATTACGTGGATTACTTGGCATTACATCTTAATATGATGAAATAGCGTAGAGTTGTTTCGCTCGTGTTGGGATAGCCGGGGGGCTTAAACCTTATTGAATAATGTTGTCGTTGATGAGTTTCTCTCTTTTTAAACTTGTAGTGTGATGCCTCCGAGAACGCGTGCTAGAGACGGTGAGGCCGAGAGTCGGGGTGGTCGGGGTCGCGGTCGGGTAGGCCGTGGTCGCGGTTGGGGCCGAAGGGAACCAATTGAGGATGAGGTTAGCTTTCATGGCGAAAATCCGAGTGGGAATCCGGGGGGAGAGGCCGGACGTGGTCAAGGAGAGGAGGTGCCAATTGTTCAAAATCCCTTTGCTAGGGACTTTGTTGCGGCTCTTGCGGCCGCTAATCTTCTAAACCCAGCTCTTAGGGAAAGTGCTGATAGTCGCGCATTGTTAGCCATGAGAGAGTTCAGCCGTAGAAATCCACCAACATTCGACGGGTCGAGCAGTGACCCTCTTGTGGCCGATCATTGGTTGGCTCAAATTCGAAAGCTTTTTAGGGCTCTTGGGATTACGGAAGATGACTTGCGAGTCAACATTGTGGCTGTCCAACTTACTGGGGAAGCAAATGAATGGTGGGAGTCAGTCTTAGAATCAAGGAAGGACACGAGGAGAGCGGCAAGGACTGCGGCTCAAGCAAATGAGCCGGATGTGGAAAATTTGACATGGGCCGAGTTTGAAGCGCTCTTTGAGGAGCAATACTTTCCGGAAACTAGTCGGGACCAATTGAGGGAGGAGTTTGAAAGGTTAGAACAAGGGAATGTGAGTGTGTCAGAGTATGCTTTGAAATTTCAATCATTGTCCCGTTTCGCACCGGAGTTAGTGGCAACTGAGGAGAGGAAGTGTAGGCGGTTCGAGAGGGGTTTACATGAGAACGTGAAAAAGTTTGTTATGGCTCAACGCAAGGGGAGATTTTCTGAGGTCGTAGAGTGCGCAAGGAGTATTGAGACTCCTAAGGAAGTGTTAAGAAGTACTAAGGCTTGGGAACCGAGGCAACCGGTAGGGGGTACGAGCTCTTCTTCGGGGAGTTTTGGCAATCAGGGGAGGAAGAGGCAGCGAGATCAATTTTCCGCTTCGCAGGGTCCATCAAATTTTAGGCCTCCGTCATCCTTTTCTTTTGGGACCCGGGGAAATTCAAATAGACCTCCGATAGTGTGTCATGAGTGCGGCCAAGCGGGGCATATTCGTGCTCAGTGTCCGCGGTTATTGGGTACGTGCTATACGTGTGGAAGGAATGACCATTATGCGAGGAATTGTCCGCTTGGAAAAGGGACACGAACCGAGTCAGGTTCAGTGCAGCAACCGAGGAGTGGCCAGAGTTCAGGTCGGCAATCATTTCGGGGTACTCAGAGGCAGCAGCAGCCTCACTTTCGTCAAACCATGTCAGCTCAGGGATCTCAGGCTGAGAGAGGAGCGAGTTCGTTGACACCTACCCAGGGCTCCGGGCAGCGAGGTGGACATGTTCTGAGTCAGATGACTCAGGGTAGAGCCTTTGCTATCACTTCTGCAATTCCGTCTCCACCACCACCTGTCACTTCTCAGACCCCGGAGGCTTCAGTTGTGAGGGGTACCTTTCTATTGTTTAACTCCTTTGCTAGAGTATTATTTGATTCCGGAGCATCACATTCATTCATCGCTGCATCTTTTACGTGTGCATTGGAATTGGAAATTGAAAGTATCGACCCTCCTCTGTATGTTGAGACACCCATAGGGGGTAGATCGCCATTAAACCGTATTTGTCGGAATTGTGAGCTTATCATTCGAGATCGTCATTTTACCTTTGACTTCATTGTATTGAACATGTCGGGGTTTGATCTTATTTTGGGAATGGATTGGTTATCCACATTTCACGCTACCATAGATTGCTTCAAGCGTCGGGTCCGTATCTGTCCATCTGGGGGTTCTTGTTTTGAGTTCTTTGGGGAGCGTCGGGAGCCGTTAGAGCCATATTTGTACGAGCCTAGGGAGCAAGAATCGGTGTACGCTTTATTAGCAAGCTTGGCCCTAGATGAGGATATGTCCGCACGCGGGGAGTTGCCCCTTGTTGTTTGTGATTTTCCGGATGTATTTCCCAAGGAATTACCTGGTTTGCCACCCTAGAGAGAGATTGAGTTCACTATCGATTTACTTCCTGGCACCGCTCCCATTTCCGTACCTCTTTATCGTTTCGCACCCGCCGAGTTGAGAGAGTTGAAGACTCAACTACAAGAATTAGAGGATTTGGGGTTCATCCGTCCGAGTACGTCGCCGTGGGGAGCACCGGCCTTGTTTGCTCAGAAGAAGGATGGGTCACTTCGATTGTGCATCGATTATCGTAAGTTAAACCGTGTCACCGTAAAGAATAAGTATCCAATGCCTAGAATTGACGATTTGTTTGACCAACTTCGAGGCGCGACTTGTTTTTCTAAGATTGACTTGAGGTCCGGATACCATCAATTGAGGGTTCGAAGGGAAGACATTCCTAAAACTGCTTTTCGTACTCGTTATGGCCACTACGAATTCGTTGTTATGCCCTTTGGATTGACGAACGCACCGGCGACTTTCATGGATCTAATGAATCGTATCTTTCGTGCCTATCTTGATCGCTTCGTGGTAGTTTTTGTTGACGATATTCTTATCTACTCGTCTTCGGAGGAGGAACACCAATCTCACCTTTTTATTGTTCTCGAGCTTTTGAGAGAGCATCGTTTGTACGCCAAATTGAGTAAGTGCGAGTTTTGGTTGTCGGAAGTTAAGTTTTTAGGTCACGTTGTGTCGAAGGATGGAGTGTCCGTTGATCCGGGGAAGATAGAGTCCGTAATGAATTGGCAACGACCGAAGAATGTATTCGAAATTCGTAGTTTCTTGGGTTTGGCAGGTTACTACCGTCGTTTTGTCCTTGATTTCTCTCGTCTAGCAGCTCCAATGACCAAATTGACTCGCAAAGGAATTTGCTTTGTTTGGAATGACGCATGTGAAAAGGCCTTTGAGGAATTGAAGAGAAGATTGACTACCGCGCCGGTTCTGGTTGTGCCCGAACGAGGAGTCGGGTATTCCGTGTATTGTGATGCTTCAAAGGAGGGGTTTGGGTGTGTGTTGATGCAATTGGGACGAGTGGTGGCATATGGATCGCGGCAATTGAAAACCCACGAACGGAACTACCCTACCCATGACTTAGAACTTGCGGCCATTGTTTTTGCTTTAAAGAGTTGGCGTCATTATTTATATGGTGAGAGATTTGAAGTCTTTTCCGATCATAAGAGTTTAAAGTACTTGTTTTCTCAAAAGGAGCTTAATTTGCGACAACGTCGATGGATGGAGCACTTAGAAGATTATGATTTTGAGTTACAATATCACCCGAGAAAAGCGAATGTGGTAGCTAATGCGTTAAGTAGAAAGTCAACACACTTTGCAAATCTAGCCATTCATGGGTGGAAGATGACAAATGATTTAGGTGCCTATGCTTTGCATTTCGAAGAAATTCGAGAGGGAGTCACCCTATGTAACTTAACTGTTCAATCGACCTTGGCAACTCGAGTAATTGAGACCCAACAACAAGATGAAGAAGCGAAAAAGTTTCGTACTAAATTTCTTAGCGGCGAGGCTCGAAAAGGGTGGATGATTCATGCTGATCAGGGTTTGAGATACCAAGGAAAGTTGTTCGTACCCATTTTGTGTCGGGAGGAAATATTGAGAGAATTTCACCATTCACCTTTGGCTGTCCATCCGGGGGGAACGAAAATGTATCACGACTTGCGTAGACAGTTTTGGTGGCCGGGAATGAAGAGAGACGTCGTCATTTTCGTGTCTAAGTGTCTTACATGCCAACAGGTAAAAGCCGAGCATCAACGGCCCGCCGGGGAGTTACAACCGTTGCTAGTGGCCGAATGGAAGTGGGAGAACGTGACAATGGATTTCGTTACCGGATTACCGAGATCGCCGAGAGGTCATGATTCCATTTGGGTGATAGTTGATCGATTGACCAAGTCAGCGCACTTCTTACCTATCCAGGTTTCGGACTCAATTGATATGCTTAGTCGTCTGTATATCCGTGAGATTATCCGCCTTCATGGAATTCCCATTTCTATTGTGTCGGACCGAGACCCAAGGTTTACCGCGCGTTTCTGGCAAAGTTTGCAAGCTGCTCTTGGCACCAATCTCTTATTCAGCACCGCGTATCATCCTCAAACGGATGGACAATCTGAGCGAACGATCCAAATTTTAGAAGATATGCTTCGGGCTTGCGTCTTGGACTTTCGGGGTAGTTGGGAAGATCACTTACCATTAGTTGAGTTCGCGTACAATAACAGTTATCAATCTAGTATCGAGATGGCGCCGTATGAAGCCTTGTATGGGAGACCGTGTCGATCACCCATTTGTTGGACTGAATTGGGTGAGGCTACGTTAATTGGGCCGGATTTGATCAAAGAGACCTCCGAGAGCATGAAGGCGATTCGCCAATGTCTCCTTAAAGCGCAAAGGAGGACCACCGAACAAGTCAAAGTGATTCGTCAACGATTATTAACCGCGCAAAGTAGACAAAAGAGTTATGCCGATCGTCGTCGCCGACCATTATCGTTTGAAGTGGGGGATCATGTGTTCCTTAAGGTGTCACCGCGTCGGGGGTTATCTCGTTTTGGGAAAAAGGGCAAACTTTCGCCTCATTTTATCGGGCCGTTCGATATTATCGAGAAAATTGGGGAAGTGGCATATCGGTTGGCCTTGCCGCCAAGGCTAGCGGGCGTTCATGATGTGTTCCACGTGTCGATGTTACGAAAGTACGAACCGGATCTGTCACACGTTCTAGAGTGGTCCGAACTAGAGTTAGAGGCCGATGCATCTTATGGGGAGGAGCCAATTCGTATCCTAGACACACGTGAGCAAATTTTAAGGGGTAAGACCATACCATTAGTGCGAGTTCTTTGGAGTACTCTCGGAAAGGAGGAGTCGACGTGGGAAAGGGAAGATGAAGTTAGAGAGAAGTATCCGCATTTGTTTCCGAATTAACCAATGTGAGTCTAAAAATTTTAAACCCAATGAATATGGATTTATCGTTTCGTGATATATGTTTTAACATGAGCATATGTACTTGATGCTTGATATTGATTGGCTTGAATTACAAATTTCGAGACAAAATTTCTTTAAGGAGGATAGGATGTAAAGACCCATAAAATTAATGCAAATTCCGAAAAAATCGTTTGTTGTGCATGAGAATAGTTTTATTATTAAAGTCGTGCGTATGTTCGTGGGGGTGTTTGGATATACGTATCCGATTGCGTGTCGGACTCTCGGAGAGTAGTAAAATGCAAGTTTTGATGTTATAATGTTGTTTGGAGGTGTTGGTATCAAGTTAGGTTCGTTTCGGAGTCCGTTGATCATTTTTCATTTTTCTGCCTAGCCGGTACCGGTACTGGCTTTTCCCCAGTACCGGTACCCACTTTCCAGAGGTGTTCAAAATCGATATTCTTGAAGGCTCCAGTACCGGTACTGGGAGTCGTCCAGTACCGGTACCCGCTGCGTTTTTTTTTCTGCAATTTACAGCACGCTTTTTGGGCTTCTATAAATACCCCCTTATGTCATTTCTCATTCCCAAAACCCACGAAACACACTTGAAAACATCCCCTCTCACCTACCCAACCTCAATCTCACCCAAGATCCTTGATTTTAACCTCAAATCTTCAAGATCCAAAGGTTTCCACCCTCAAAATCACAAAATTCTTGCATTTGGTGAACCAAGGGTGAGTTTTGTGTTCTTGTTCTCTCTTCTTGAAGCTCTACCACGTTTTTCTCTCTCTCTCTCCTCAATTATTTGTTGATCTTTGCTTGTTATTCTCGTTTTTGGGCTTTATTTGCTCTAGATCTTGTGTCCAAGCTTGGGTGAAGCTTGTCTTTGGAGGATTCGAGCTTATTGTTCTCGGTAGACTTGGGGTTTTGCTCAAAACCCATTTTGGTAGGGATTTCTCTCTTCTTCTACATGTTCTGCGATGATTGTGCGTGATTTTCAGTGTTATTTGCCATAAATGGTTGAATGGAATGTTTTATGACTCGAGGAGTACGTATTCTTTGAAAGTAGTGTTATGAACTTGAGTTATATGTGACGTATTTGGTTGTTGATGTGAAGCGGGTGTGGGGAATATCGTGTCGCAAGGTGTGGGAAACACAATTACGCGAGGGGTGGAAAATATTGTGTCGCAAGGTGTGGGAAACACAATTACGCGAGGGGTGGTGAATATTGTGTCGCAAGGTGTGGGAAACACAATTACGCAAGGGGTGGAGTTTATTGTGTCGCTAGGTGTGGAAACACAATTTCGAAAAGGGTGGAGGACTGTTGGGAGGTGTGTGTGTGTGTGAGCAAATTATGATATTTCATAAGTGGTGTTAACGAACAATCATTTGGATTTGATGTTAAATTCGGTTTGCTGCATTCATGCTCATCATCTTATTACATATAGATTTTGTAGAGAATTTCCTACTGGGCTTGTATAGCTCAACAAAATCCTTCTTTTCAGGTTCAAATGCAGGGCAGTAGGTTGCATGACTTGGTGTTTTCGGAAACGAAGATTTTTGGAAGCTAACATGATTTAGTTACTCACCCATCTTTGTTTTGGTTTACTTTTGGACAGAGATGGTATTGTAACTAATTTTCGTTGTTGAACTTTTGGCAAACTTTGTAATAAACTTAAGACGTTGTACATGTACTTAACTTTATTTGGGCCATGGTGCCAAAGTTGTAATTTCTTATACTTGTGGACCCTATTGTAATTAAGCAGGTGGGAAATCTCATTTTGGGTATTATTCATATTATGCGAGAATCTTTCTTGAATTGATTATTTATTTATGTTGAAAATCGAGGGCGTGACAATACCTAATTGCTCCTTTACCCATTGGATAATAATTGCTAGGAAAAAGTTTATCCCTTGGGTAATAGAACTAAGTCTTGCCAAAATCCAAAAAGTACACATAAGATTTGGCTAGCCAAATCAAACCAAACTCCACACTCAAACTAAGTACCACATGACAACCTATTCTAGACTTTTTTTTTTTTTTGTTCTTTCTTCCAAGCAAGCCATTCCTAGTACAAGAATAGACTAAAAACCCTTTATAATACCCTAGATCGACCAAAAATTGGATGACAAGGCATGGCATGCTTTGATGTGATTTGACTACACAATGAGGTAAATCCATGGGAGAGAGAGAGAGAGAGAGAGAGAGAGAGAGAGAGAGAGAGAGCCAAGGGAGCGAGAGAGAAAAGCTTCATTTTTCCTATAAATAGGACCCTTGTTCGAGCATGCAACTCACCTTCAACTTCTCTCTCTAGAAATTCTTGTGTTCTTGCCTTGTTCTTGCTTGTTCTTCCTTTGTTCTTGAGTTCTTCCTAAGTTCTTCAAGGAACTCATCATAGACCGCTACCAAACCGCCACTCGACCACCATTTTGATCCAAAACGTTTAGTAGTATAGTCAAGATTTAGTTTCGAGAGAAACCTTTCTCTTTCGAAGCTACTGGAAGCTTACATAGGAAGTCACTCCGTCCGATAGTCAACTTACTTTCTGTAGCCGCCCTACCGCCAAGAAGAACGGTAGAATATTTCTACTTACTTATTCTAAGTATACGTTAAAATTTCCTTATCCGTTAAACTCTAAATATAAATGTATGATGCTTGTATGTTGAGAAATGCATGAGAAACTTGAGAGGTGTTTTTTTTTTTTTAAAAAGATGAAAAGGAAGGGGAGTATGTTGAATATATCGACTTTATTTTTTGGAAAAACATATGTTGTTTTGAACTTCCCACAAAGGAAGAAAGAACGAGTTTTAAAAGATAATAATTTTACGCTTGATTGTAAGTATTCGTATTTTGATCTTTAGAATGGTTATTAGAACGTATACATATTTACTATGATTTCTTGCATTACTTGTGGTTGTGTAAATAAAGTATAAGTGGTCTCCACTCCAAAGGCGTCCTTACATGTGGCGTTTTGCTTTAAGTTTGTGATTTGAGCATGTTAAGTAATATAGAGTTGGATGATCTTGCTAGTTTAGTTTCAAGATTTCAATAAATAATTTACAATTTCGTAAGTAGAAAGTCCTACCGCGAAGTTGTTGCATGAAAATGAGACACGGAAATCAAGAAAGTAGAAACATGACACCTAGGGTGTGGTAAATAGAAAGACTTGTTCCGAGAAAGGAAATATTTTTGAAATTACATTGTGGCGGGACGTGGTAGCGCAATGTGAGTAGTGCGTGTGTGCGCCAATGGGAACTCGGAGCGGAGGAACCGAGGTTAGGTGTGTAGCTTGGTATCCGCGGAGAGGAGCCAATGCAATTGTGTGTCAATGGAAACCTGGAGCGGCGGAACCATTGTGAGGATACTCTGGAACCCGGAGCGGCGGAACCTGTAACGCCCCTAATTCTAGGTACGTTAAGGGATAATTTATTACAGAAATAAAGAGAGTCATTGCTCATTATTACAACATAACCCCCGTAGGAGTATTTAAAACACAAAAGGGAAAACAAATAGGGAATTAAGATTCCTAACTACTGCTCCTCTTGTTCTTCCATCCTAGCGAGTTCCTCGGCTCCATACGCCTCCGAAGTGAAGAGTTCGCCATGTTCATCTATCAAGTCTGACATATTATATTGGCGTCGCCACCCATATAATATGCCAGGGTCACCACAAGGTAACACCATGAGCTACAAAGGCTCAATAGTAAAATCCTACTTACTCACCCATAACTTATGAATATAGGATCATTATAACATCGATTTCCACATGATATGTATATAAGCAGCTACAAAGACAATAACATGTAGCACATTCACAATCGCCTTACAACTAGCATTGGTATTGACTCATCGTTAACCGTGTCTCGTGATTACTACCTTTCTTTTCCAAAGACTCCCTTTTAACTCACCCAACCTCGGTTACGCTGCGCCGGGTTCCCATTGGCACACATTTACTTTGGTTCCTCTCCACGGATAACCATGTTACTCACCCGACCTTGGTTCCGCCGCGCCGATTTCCCAAGTATCCTCACTATGGTTCCGCCGCACCGGGTTTCCATAGGCACACACACAACTCACATAATACCCTCGAGATGGTCATTATGTAGTTTCTAAGATATCTTCTTCCTCGGAAAACACGTTTCCCTTGTTAAACCACGTCCTAGGTGCCATGTTTCTACTTTCTCGATTTTTGTGTCTCGCTATCATGCAAGACTCCGCGGTGTAAAACTTTACTTACAAACATGCATCTCACAAGATTATTTCACAAGATCATCCAACTCTAAGATACATAGCATGCTTGAAAACATTTGAAAAGAAACCATGCATTCCAACTTTTAACATAGATAACCTTATATACTTAAAAGAGATATGATCAAAGTTACTCCTAAGAGACGTTTCTTTTTCCAACATGCGATTCTTTAAAAATATATAGAGTTGGTGGACTAGGATAATTACCGTTCTTCTTGGCGGTGGTCGGCTACGGAAGGTTGGTCGTCGGTTTTGAAATCGGCGGAGTAACGGCGTCCGGTTTGCTTTGGAAGGAAAAGAGTTGTACTTCTTTTCCTAGAAACAACTCTACTAACTAAAGTAGACTACTTTAAAGATCTAAGATTGGTATTTGGAAGTGGTTTGGTGGCTTTCTCAAGAACATTCAAGAACAAAGAAAGTTCTTGAACTTAAGAACAAGAATGCTTGGAACTCTAGAGAGAAGGAAGAGCAAATTGCTTGAGGTGTGAGTTCAAAGCTTAGTGTGGCCTTCTATTTATAGGCAAGGCCTCCCTCTCCCTCTCCTTTGGCCGGCCCCCCTCTCTCTCCTATTCCTCCATTTTTTTATTCCAAAAAGTTGAGTTCACATGGAAGAATAAGGCTAAAATCCTAGGTTTGCATGGCTATGTTGGTACTAGATTTGATTCTTGGAAGAATATGAGGTAGAAAAGAAGCTTGGTACAAGATTCCAAGGGTTAAACAAATGCTAAAATGTACAAAAGAGGACATGGAAGTTAAGTTTTGCTTGGAAGCACAACTATCCAAAAATCTTGAAGTACATAGGAAGATCAATGGCCAAGGTACTCACCAAATCTCCCTCCTCCTCTCTCTCCCATCCGGCCCCCCTCTCCTCTCTCCCTCCCTCTCACTTTCTTGCCAAGGTACAAAAATGCAAGAAGAACAAATAAAAAAGTAATACTTTTTGTACCTAGGATCAAAAATAGTCTTTAAAGACTAGGATTTTCTATTAAACTAACAAATTAGCACATGGTACTTTAGGGCAATACTTTAGTCTTTCAAGTACTTATATAATATATACATATGTACCCATGTACCTTAGGAAGATCAAAACCCCAATAGAAAAATAAACAAGGGTACTTAAGAATCTTGGTACCATGTACCCTATCATTAAAATAATGTGGTACTTTCACATGTGGGTTAAAAGAAAGTATTAAATTAATTAAACCCCATGGTACTTTGAAAGACTAACTCTTTTATCCATTGGGTAAAAATTCCCCTAACATCTATTATCCAACGGATAAGAGTTATTAGGCAACTTATATACTAAAATAATCCAAAAAGTACTTTAAAGTAATTAAAAAGTATTTTTTCTTAATATTCTTAGTACTTTGACCAAGTATACATTTAATATAAACAATTGGGGTTCTATTATCCAATGGATAATAGTTTCCCTAACAATCTTTGTCCAATGGACAAAGAATAAAACCAAAATAATTAAAAGAAAAAGAATATTCAATTCCTTAGTCTAGGGTTCAAAAGGTTCACGAGGGGCAAAACAGTCCATTTGAGGTTAGGGAAAAGTGACTAGATGGCTTTCTAGTTTAGTTTCTCTAACCGGCTAGTTAGAAGCTAACTAGGCTTGCTAGATGGGGCTAAAGTGCAATAAATAAAACTTGAAGGGCTAAAGCGTAATTTATGACAAACTACCGGAATTAAAAGCAATTTAAGCAATTTAAATAAGTAACTCGAATAATAAATAAGCTTTTATTTATTGAAATTCAGAGTTATTACAGAACCGAGGTTGGGTGTGTTAAAAAGAGATTTTGCAAATGTTGATTTGGTAAAAGAAAAAGGTGACACGGTCTACGATAAGTCGTGTAGGAGAAACACAGAAGTCGTGGACACCAACGTTACTAGAATAGCGAGTGTGGACGTGTCATAATTAACTGTTTTTGTTAAACATGCATGACCTCTATGGAAAACATTAATTTTATGTTATTAAGTTATGGGTTAGCAATTTGGGCTTATTCTATTGAGCCTTTATAGCTCATGGTGTTATCTTTGGTGACCCTGACATATTATATCGGAGGCGACGCTGGTATAATTTGTCAGATCTCATAGATGAACAGGGTGAACTCTACACCTTGGAAGCTTTCGAAGCCAAGGAGCTGGCTAGGATGGAGGAGCAAGTGGAGTAGTAGATAGAAACCCTAGTTTTTCCCTTCCGTGTGTAATAAAAGTACTTTTATGAGAATTATGATGTATTAATGAGCATGATTCTATTTAATATTTCAATGAAAATCTCTATTTAACGTTCCCAAAATTAGGGGTATTACAATGACCGTAAAAGGTCTAACAATAAAAAGATAAGAATTGTATAAAGTTCAACAAATCAGAATTTCATTATTCGATACAGTGGATCAACCAGTAATTATCAGGGAGTATGCCAGCTGGTGGCGGTGAAATGATATCAAGTTACGGGCACAGGGTACCCAAATGAACGTGTGGTGCATGTTCCAACATCACCTTTTATCTCCTTATTTTCACGATTTCTTTATCGTCCATTAAGGACCGAATGCCGTATCAATATACCATTTCGATAGTAATAGTCTCAAATTATGCCGTTTTTTCATGGATCCCATAAAGAGTCAAGACGATACTCGATAACGTCATTTCAAACTTGATCATACTTTCACAATAATCAGAAGATGACAATTTATGAGAATAAGGTAATTAAGATATTGGGTAAATTTCACTAACCTCCTGTTAGGTTTCTGACAAATGCTCCCTTGAGGTTCTAATAATTGTAGTTCCCTCCTATGCTTTACAAACTATTAGCAAGATTCTCCCATTCCGTTGAGTTTATTCTAACACCATTAGTTTAGGCTAATAAATGACTGAAATACCCTTAGATATTTAGGTGTTCTAAACAATTAAGTCTTGTTCTTATTTTTATTTTCAATTGGAGTTTGTTAACATTAAAAGAAAATTAGACGTTATAATTTTGGTTGTATGTGATTTAATTTGCGTAATTATTTGTACATCTAATATCTTAGTAATTATAGTATTTTTGTCATAAAAATAATGTATGTGACTTAATGTATATCAATTTTTTTTTGCTGCTGAAAAATATTTTTTCGAATGAAATGTATATGCCAATTCTTACTTTATCATATCCCCTCCAACAACAAAGAATACCAAAGATGATTGCAGAAAACAATATGCAATAAAGGATCGATCAGTGCTAACCTTGTATTGGAGGAAAAGAGACTGCAAATATTATTGATGAGGGAGAGAAGCGGAAGCTGGTTACAAAGAAAAGAGGAAAAATCTGTAAAAGAAGTCAGGAAAAATTCTGCCTAAGAAAGGAAAGACGCGTCCCTTATATTGAGGACTCAACAGGACTAAGTAGGTAAATGAAAATGAAATAACAACTTAAAGTAGAATATTGGCCGGGTGCAAAGGAGCCCCATCAACACCAAACATCCCACCTATTAGTTGTTGGACCTAAAATTGACAATACTCCTTAATTGAGTATTTTGAAAATTACTCTACATTCCTTGAGTGTGCTCCCGGACTTTATTTGGAAGCATACATGATTGAAACTTTGAATTGAAGTTGAAGCAACATCATTGATGCTTCTCCTTGCCCTTTCGAGAGGACAGCTGTTCGGCCATCATTTCCGTCATGCTGTCCCAAAAATCTCCTAGAGTAGGAGCCTGAGTCCCTTCATCTTCATAGGGATCTTGTGATTCTCCTGCCAGGCATGTGAAGGGGTTAGTGTCTTCATCATTGCTTTTAGCTGATGTCATGGATTCATCATCAGCTGCAGTCTGGGTTGCCTGAACCGTCTGCAAGAACTGTTCTTTCATGAAGTCCATTGTTTTGATTACGACTTCATCATCTGTCAAATTAGGTTGTTTGGCCCTTAATTGGGCTGAAATCTCCAAGAAAGGATTTTTAATGGCCAATTTATCCTTTCTCTTGACTTGTGTCTTCAATTCGTTGGTAGCAGATCGGATTTCTGAGAAAGTCTGCTCCAAATCTATTCCTTTCCACCATTTGTATTGGAAAGTGCGCTGTAGGATAGGAAGACCCAAATTATTTCTTCCAATTGCGAGGTCCCATTTCCATATCCAAGGAATCCCAAATGTGATTATTGTATAAAGGAATGATTTTCCTTCAGATGTATTAGTTCCCCTTATTTGAGGATGGTTTTCCTGGAAGAACTCAAGTTCCTTCTGTACCTCATTGGGTAAAAAATCTGATTTTGGTCCAAATTTAGACCACCAATTAACAAACCAATTAGGCAAATCATTTTTGCCAATCAATTTTGGGCAAATTTTCAGAAACCATGAGTGTTTCCTCTTTTGATTTTGATAATAAAAGGCCTTTGACCAGGCTTCAATGTAATCCCAGTAGTTAAAATGAACTGGAACGCCATTTTCCCCTTTTATTGTCAAAGTTTTGGATTGCTGCGGGTGAATTCCCCACTTGTTAATTGGGATGACCATCTTAATTATGGCCCTGCTATAACTGATAGGACTCTTATTATCCATCTTGCTTTCATAGGTGTGGCGGAATTCCACCGAATTTGTTTCTGAGAGCATTGCCTCATATAAGTATCTGTATTTGCCCTCTGGGGCCGGATATCCCATTATATCCATGTAGCGGGACCTTATTTCCCACGGATTGTTGCTATTATCTTCATCCTGAGATTCCAGGATCATAATTGTTTCTCGGTTTTCACCCAATTTGAAAACCTCTTCAGTTTGGACCACTTCCGCCATTGAAGGGCCTGATGATGCTGATGCAGCATCAGTAAGCGATGGATATTGCAATTTGTTAGCCTTCAAGTAGGCTTCAATATCAGCTTGCGTGACCCTCGATTTGCCACGCCCACGTGAGGAATTTCCTCTTCCTCGACCACGATCTGGTGGCCGATTCATCCTGCAAAATTATGGATGAGATAAAATATTTAGTTGATCCTGGAGATCCTGTATTGTTGACTGGAGCATCTCTATTTCCCAGTCTTGATCATCATCTGATCCATATTGAGCATAATGTTTAAGCATTGCTTCACGAATTCGGATCCATCGGATTAAATTGCTTCTATTATGAGGGCGGTTGAGAATTGTCATCTCAACTCTTGTATTGTATAATTCCCTCTGAATTTTTATCCATTGTTCAAAAATTGTTCTTTGTTGAACAAAATTTTGGTGATTCATCCCTGTAAAAATTCACGAGTAAGAAAATCAGGGAGGGAATTATTTTCTCCCTTGATATATTCTATGTCAAAGTCAAAGGCAGATAATTCAGACTGCCATCTAGCAAAAATTTGCTTTGAAGCCAAGTTTTTAATGTCTTGCTTTAAAACTTGTTTTGCTGCACTGCAATCAACTCTGAGCAAAAATTGTTGATTGAGCAAATCATCTTGAAATTTATTAACACATTTAATAATAGAAAGAATTTCTTTCTTCACAGTACTATAATTGGTTTGAGCATTTTTAAACAAACCAGAGGTAAATCTAACCAATTCTTCTTTATTAGAATTCATATTATGTTGCTTTAAGATACCTCCATAACCAATATTCGAGGCATCAGTCTCAACAATTTTTCTCCAATCCGGATTAGCTATTGCTAAACAAGGAAGCTGCTTAGCTTTCAATTTTATTTTTCTGACAGCTCTAGTATGCTGTTCTGACCAAGGTGGAGGATTCTTCTTGAGCCTATCATATAAAGGGGCAGAATCCTGTGCCAATTCTTTATAATAGTCTCCAATATAATTGAGACTCCCAAGAAATCTCTGCAATTGGGTCTTATCCCTAATTTCATCGGGAAATTTTGAAGCAAATTCTATGCTCCTATCAATGGGAATAATTTTCCCTTGGTGAATATTATGTCCTAGAAATCTAATATTAGTTTGGAACAATTTCATCTTGGGCGCTGAGACAACAAGCCCATTTCTTTTAATCACATCTTTAAAAATTCTAAGATGTTTAACATGTTGATCTATGTTCTCAGAAAATATTAGAACATCATCAATATAACAAATTGCAAAATCAGCATATTGATAGAAAATATCATTCATAATATTTTGAAATTCTGAAGGTGCATTCTTCAGACCAAATGGCATCACATTCCATTCGTAATGACCAAAAGGAACAGTAAAAGCTGTTTTATATCGATCAGATTCTTGTATTTGAATCTGCCAATATCCAGATTTTAAATCAAATTTAGAAAAGATGACTGCCTTATTCAGTCGATCAAGCAAATCTTTTTTATTTGGAATGGGATATCTTATCCACATTAAAACTTCATTCAATGGTTTATAATTGATAACCAATCTAGGAACACCTCGTTCCTTTTCGGCGTTTTTATTAACATAAAAAGCTGTACAACTCCATGGGGAGTAGCTTTTCCTTATTAATTGCTTTGTAAGCAAACTGTCAATTTCATTTTGACACAATTTTAAATATTCTTGTTTCATTTGAGAAGGCCTAGCTTTAGTAGGAATTCTTTTTTCATCAAAATCCTTCTCATATGGTAATGAAACAATATATTTTTTCCTATCCCAGAAAGCATTTGGGATATCACTGCAAATTTCCTTTTTGAAATTCTCTTCAATTTGAGAAATTTTCTCTTTGAAAGAAGACTTTTGCAAAACTTCTTCAATATTCATAATTTGAATTTCCTTTTTGAGAAAATTTATTTGTTTATCTTTTTGAGAAATTTTTCTCATGATATCGTTTATTTCTTTGTATACAGGTGGAGACACAAATTCAAAGAAGATTTCGTGACCTTCTACCTGAGCAGTTATACCTGCAGTGCTGGTCTTCATTGGCAGCAACATTGACAGAAAAGGAGTGCCAAGTATTAACTCCTGTTGAAGATTTCTTATGCAAAGAAAAGTTGTTTCCAAACAAACTCCTTTGTTACAAATGTAAACATTATTGAGTTTGTATTTAATAATCATTTTAGCTCCACTAGCATTAGTGAGGCTTTGAGAAGTTTTCTCAAAATATTGAGTTGGAATTATTCCTTCTTGAATGCAGTTCATATCTGCACCACTATCAACCAATGCAATAATATTGTTGATAGTATATTCTTTGTGAATTACCAAATTAACTTTAATGTGCCATTTTTGGTAAATCACTTTATTAATCGAATTCAAATAAGCCAAATCATCATTTTTACTTGACTCACCTTTATTTTCTAAGACAACTAATCTTGTCTTAATATCATATAACTCTTGAGCAGCTCTATTTTTAAAAGTTGTTAACAATTTAATCTCTGCTTTAAGAGTGTTTATTTCTCCTTTTAATTCAGGAATAGTGACAGGTTTCAAATTATCTACCTGTTCCAATCTATCAAGAACAGTTTTCAAACTATAATTTTCATTAGGAAGATGGGGTCTTTCTTCCTCTTCTTCTTTCATTGAAGATAAACAAGTTTCAATTATTTTTATTTTTAATTGAGGATCTTCAATTTGATCAATGATCTCTAAAAGACCTTGTTGTTTCTCAGTAAGCACGTTGATACTGAGACCATTCATTTCAACTATTGCCTTCCAATAATTGTTGGAAGTAGAACATTCAGTGTCATTACAACTGCAATTTTTAGCTATTTCCTCTTCTCCTGAAGAAGTTGAAGAAGTGTCTTCTTCACTAGAAAGATCATTTATTTGATCTTCGGGTTCAGATTCACTTGAATCAAGCAGTATTTTATAAAGAGTTTCTTTTAACTCTTCATCCAATTGAAGCTCATCTATTTTCTTCTTGGCCTTGCACTTATTTGCATAATGACCAATTTTACCGCATTTAAAACATTTTGCAGTAATTTTCTTATCAGCTTTATTTTTCTGCTTTTTGGCAGAGCTATTCTTTGAACTAGATGGTTCATTTTTATCTTTATCTTTATGTTTCTTTTTACCCGATTTTCTTTTCGAGTAGTGTCGAGTAGCCTTATTACTACTCTTATTCTTTTGGGGTTTCCCATATTGTGGCATGTCGTAACCAAATTGGTCACAAAATTGTCCTAACTCCTGCTTACCAGTTAGGTTCTGCTTTTTCAATTGGTTATGCAATTTTATATCATTGCACAAAGTTAAACCCTCTTGAATTATTATTGCTATTAATTGACCATAGGTGTACCTATCATAGTCGATAGTTAAACCATTATTTTGGTCTCTCATTTTCTTCCTTATTTTCTCCGCAAAGAAATAAGGTAAACCATCCACAAATTTGGATTTCCAATGCTCACTATTAGCATCGACTCTCTGCATTACTTTTGCAAGAAACACATCTTTATACCAACGAAAATGTGTTAGCGTTGGACATTTTAGATTTTGAAGTAGCTCTCTACTCCTCTCACGTTGATTATCCCAATGACCAACAAAATGTAAAATTATTGATTGAACTAGTGTGTAAACTGCATCTTGTCTCACACTACTACCAGGTTTAGTTTTAACAGCATTTAATATTTCCTGCCGTTGGCTTTCAGTGAGAACATTATCCCACCAACCTTTGATCATGCCAGTGAATCCCACTGTGATCCATCCAGCAATCTCCTTATCTTCGTTCCTATTATTACGACATATTGTACTATACATCATCATTTGATGCACAACTCCAAAAATTTGGTATTCGGTCATTCCATCTATGTTCCATTCATAGATGGTTCTACCACTATAGGACATTTGTTTCTGGTAACCAGATTCTTCATATAACATATCCTGAGGACTAGGTCTAGGGTAATAATACCTATCCGCTCCACTATAGGGGAAATGTTTAGAAGGATATTGAAGTTTATTAATAGTCTCTATTTGAGACTGGACAAAAGAACTTTCCAATTCAGCAACCTCTTGCTGAGACATTTCTTGTTGTTCTTCTGTTATAGTCATAAGAGTTAGGCCTTTAAATCTTTTTTGTAACTCTTCAACTAATTCAATATTTTTACTAGGATTTGTTAAATTAAATCCTGATATCGGCAATGGTGGTCGAATATTTGAAGGTGATATCTCATCTTCTTTTTTCTCAGTTTTAGAAGACATATTCCTAATGTCTTCTCTGGTTTGAGCAATTTGCTCTTCCATTCGGATCAATTGGTCTCCTATGGTATTGAGACAAACATTAGTATGATTATTCTGCTTATAAACCTTTCCATTTGGATCTGTATTTGTAGGTTTAACAAAAGCAGTAGTTTCCAAAGGTGGATCATTACTAGCGTTGCCCTCAATTGACAACGGAACCGTTGGAGGATGGACAGCTTTAATGACATTTCCTGCCATATCCCTCCAATTCCTGTGATAGTCTTGTATTACATTTATAGACTTATCAATTTCTATCCAATGCCTTCCATAAAACCATTGTGTAAAAGGCATTATTTTTCCTGAATATTCAAGCCAATCATAAAATTCTTTTTTGAATCTTTGTTTTTGATCAGCATTGTATTTAGCAAAAAACCAAGTCCTAAATTCTTGGTATTTAGGCTGTTGAAATTCTCTATTAATTTCTTTTCTTTGTTCAGGCGTTATTATCATTATTAATGGTAAAAGCCATCTCACTAGCAGTAGGTGATTCTACTGTGTTATTATGATGTGTATAAACACCATGGGGTATTTGATTATCAGATAATCTTATTCCATTTAATTCTCATCCTCTCTGGGATGGTGTGACTGATTGGCTTCCGGAATTTCCGAAACCGAGTGCCTGCTAGTAGTTGGTATACTAACCCTATATGGCACCTGAGTTGTTGGTTGGCTATTTCTAGAGCTTCTGCTCCTGAGTAATCTGTCTGGTTGAGGACTCCTAAAATTTAGGAAAACCGTACCATCATTATCTTGAACAATGTGTTCTATCCTATTAGCAATTGGTCTAGGAGGAACAGCATTTGTTGTAGTCCAATTTTCTGGAAAAGTAATTTCTTCCCAATTTATCAACCTATTAGTAGCAATATTAGATGTCAAAACATTTGACTCAATCAAAACAGTTTGATCAGGGGGACGCATTATTCGCACCCTAGGTTTCAGTGTATTCATGACTTTATAGTAAATTCTATAAATCACAGCTATTACTTCAGACCCAGGCAAAAAATCATAACCCCTAGTCTGAATTCTACAATTCAAAGCTTCTCCTATATTTCTATCAGTAAGAGATAAAGAGAAATCAGGATAAGCATTAAAATATACAGGACCATGACTCAAACTGGTCTCTACGGCCCCTATGATTGAGGACCGCCAACTATTACACCTGCCATCACGCAAAGTAACTTGCAGACAAGTATCTGTTCCAAGTAGTGTCAAAGGTTTAAGAGCAATTTGCACTAAACCAATATGAACATAATTATAATTATTCATGTGAGCAAGTAAATCCCTACGATCTAAGAGATTTATTATTTTATCATTGAGCTCTAGGCTCTCTGTTTTTTCCACGGTTTTAATTGCCATGGTACTTCTAAAATCAAACATTCCTCGCCCATATATGGTTGAAGGGCGCACTGGAGGAATTGTCCAGTGATTCAATTGTTCTTGCACATTGGCATATTCCACTAATTCGGAATTCTTTATTCTATCATTATCAGAGCGAAATAATCTTCTCATATTGAGATGATTGTGTTAGTACAAGCATAAACCATGGTATCATGAGAAAGCCTTTTATCAAAAATATGTTTTAAATTTTTCAAATTCAAAAATTTAAATGTAAGAAAGCATTCAAGGTAGTGGGACGTCACCCAAGTCGCGTTCGGATTGTATGGCCGTTTGAGCCCGGGGAGGGCGTGTTGGCCTGTTGTTCCGGTAAGTCGTTGACAGACGTGCTATCAGGAATGTTCTCTTATGTTTAAGAAAAAGAATGTTCTCTTTTGTTTGATTTAAAAAAAAAAAAAAAGGCTGGCATATGATATCAATTAATTTTGTCATAAAAATAATGTATGTGACTTAATGTATATCAATTTTTTTTTGCCGCTGAAAAATATTTTTTCGAATGAAATGTATATGCCAATTCTTACTTTATCATATCCCCTCCAACAACAAAGAAGAGTAAAAAAATATCCTAGTTGTTTTTTGTAATGACTGCCTCATTCTTTGTAATAACTCTGAATTTCAATGAATAAAAATTTGTTTCTATATTCGAATTATTAATTTAAAATTTGCTTGGATTGTTTTTAATTTTCTTTTAATTTCTTGTAGTTTGTCATAATTACGCTTTAGCCCTTAGAAGTTCGTTTCTTGACTTAATGCCCCACTTGGCAAGTCTAGTTAGCTTCTAACCAACTAGTTGGAGAAACCAAACTAGAAAGTCACCTAGTTACAATTCTCTATCCCTAGATGGACCTTTTTGACCATCTATGAGCCTTGTGAACCTTTCCAACCCTAGACTAGAAAATTATTTATTTATTTTCTTTTATTATTTTAGTTTTCTTCTTTATCCATTGGATGATAAAAGTTAGGGGAACTTTTATCCATTAGATAATAGAAACCCTAAATTTTATGTTAAAAGTATTCATTGCTAGATTTGGTTAAGTACTAATATATAGTAAAAATATATATTTTTATACATGCTTAAAAGGACATTTTGATTATTTAAATATAAAAATTCCCTAATTACTTTTGTCCATTGGTTAATAAATACTAGGAGATTTATTATCCATTGGGTAATAGGGTTAATCTTTCATCTAGTACAAGGGTTTATTTAATAATTCATTTTCTAGATTTCTCATGTGATGTTATACCTATATTATATTATGTATGTACTTTATAGACTTAAAACCCTAGATTTTCTAGGTACATTAGTATTATTTTATATTGAGATTATGTATCAATTTGGATTAATTTAATGGGGAGTCTTGATTTACCTAGATTACATAGTACCTATGTACATACAAATATATGTACTTGGATGATTAAAAAAAATTACTAAGTACACATGTGCTAATTAGTTTATTTAATAAGAAAATCTTGGCCTTAAAATATCCTTGACTCAAAGTACCATAAGTACATATTATTTTTATGTTTTCTTGTACATAATAGTGTATGTATATGTATATATATATATATGTGTGTATGTACTAGTGCTATGAGAGCGAGAGAGAGCGAGAGAGAGGGAGAGAGAGAGAGAGAGAGAGAGAGAGAGAGAGACAGAGAGAGTTGGCCGAGAGAGAGAGAGAAAGAGAAAGAAGGGAGATTGGATTGTACCTTGGAGAGGGAGAGGGAGAGCCTTGCCTATAAATAGCAAGCTCACTCCAAGCTTGAACTCACACCTTCACTCGTTGCTCCAACTTCTCTCTAGAAATTCTAAGTGTTCTTAGTTCAAAAGTTCAAGTTTTCTTGAGTTTCTTGAAAGTTCTTGAGAGGAACCACCAAACCACTTCCAAAACCACCACTAGATCTTTAACGTAGCTTAGTTTAGTTAGTAAGTTGTTTCTAGTAAGACAAAAGTCCATCTCTCTTCCTTTTGAAGCAATCCGGAGCCGTTACGCCGCCGAATCACAAAACCGAGGACCAATTCTCCGTAGCCGACCACCGCCAAGAAGTAAGGTAGAAATCCTAGTCCATTAACCCTATGAATAGTATAGAATCGTATAGAATGTCGTTAGTTCAAGTAGAAGTAACTTTGATTATTATTTCCAAAGTAAATAAGGTTATCTTTGTTTAGAATGTTTGAAATGCATGATGGTTAGTAAACTTATTTTTCGTTAATGGAAGTATACGCATGTTGGAATAATCGACTTGTCATTCGAAATAAACGGATGTTGAGTTGTACTTCCCCACAAGAAGAAAGAACGGTTTTCGAAAGATAAGACGTTATCATTTTACTTTGATCTTTGAATGTGTAACGCCCCTAATTTTAGGTACATTAAAGGGATAATTTATTACAGAAATTAAATAGAGTCACTGCTCATTATTACATCATAACCCCCGTAGGAGTATTTTAAACACAAAATAGGAACAATTAGGGAACTAGGGTTCTTAACTACTTCTCCTCTTGTTCTTCCATCCTAGCGAGTTCTTCAGCTCCATACGCCTCCAGAGTGAAGAGTTCGCCCTGTTCATCGATCAAATCTGACATATTATACTAGCGTCGCCACCCATATAATATGTCAGGGTCACCACAAGGTAACACCATGAGCTACGAAGGCTCAATAGTAAAATCCTACTCACTAACCCTTAACTACAATCAATAGATTATCATAAAGCATTGATTTCCACATGATACGTATATAAGCAGTTATAAAAGACAAGTAACGATAACATGTCCACATTCGTCATCGAACTATTGTTGGTGTCCAAGATTTACGCAATCCATTATAGACCGTGTTGTTATTACTACCTTTCTTTTCCAATGACTCCTTTTTAACTCACCCAACCTCGGCTCCGCCGCACCGGGTTCCCGAGTATCCTCACAATGGTTCCGCCGCGCCAGGTTCCCATTGGCACACATTTACCTTGGTGCCTCTCCACGGATAACCATGTTCCTCACCCTACCTTGGTTCTGCCACGCCGGTTTCCCAAGTATCCTCACTATGGTTCCGCCGCGCCGGGTTCCCATAGGCACACACACATTCACACAACTCACATAATATCCTTGAAATGGTCATTATGTAGTTTCTAAGATATCCTTTCCTCGGAAAACATATTTCTCTTGTTAAACCACACCCTAGGTGCCATGTTTCTAATATCTTGGTTCTCGTGTCTCGTTCTCATCCAAGACTCCGCGGTGTAGGACTTTACTTACAAACAAGCATTTCATAAGATCATTCCAAAAGATCATCCAACTCTAAGCTAATTAGCATGCTTGAAACATCTTGAAAATAAACCATACAATTCCAACATTTAAACAAAGATAACCTTATGTACTTAAAAGAGATATGATCAAAGTTACTTTTAAGAGACGTTTCATTTTCCCATATGCGATTCTTTAGAAATATAGAGTTGGTGGACTAGGATAACTACCGTTCTTCTTGGTGGTGGTCGGCTACGGAATGTTGGTCGTCGGTTTTGAAATCGGTGGCGTAACGGCCTTCGGTTTGCTTCGAAAGGAAAAGAGTTGTACTTCTTTTCCTAGAAACAACTTCACTAACCTAAGTAGACTACTTTAAGGATCTATGATTGGTACTTGAGGGTGGTTTGGTGGTTTGCTCAAGAACTTCAAGAACAAGGGAAGTTCTTGAACTTGAAATAAGAACACAAGAGATTTTTAGAGAGAAGGAAGAGCAATTGCTTGAGGTGTGAGTTCAAAGCTTAGAATGGCCTTCTATTTATAGGCAAGAGCTCCCTCCCTCCCTCTCTTGGCCGGCCCCTCTCTCTCTCTCTACAACTCAATTTTTTAATCCAAAAAGTAGTGTTCACATGGAAGAATAAGGCTAAAATCCTAGGTTTGCATGGCTATGGTTAGTACTAGATTTGATTCTTGGAAGAATATGTGGTAGAAAGGAGTTTGTACAAGATTCTCAAGGTTAAACAATTGCTAAAATGTACAATGAAGTTAAGTCTTGCTTGGAAGAACAACCAACCAAGGATCATGAAGTACATAGGAAGATCAAAGGCTAAGTACACATCAAATCTCCCTCCTCTCTCTCCCATTCGGCTCTCTCTCTCTCTCTCTTTCTCTCACTCTCTTGCAAAGTACTAATATATATACTACAATGGAAGAATACAATTAAAATAGTAGTACTTTTAGTACTAAGGATCAAAAGTAGTCTTTTAGGTCTAGATTTCCTAATAAACTAATGAATTAGACACATGGTACTTAAGGCAATACTTTAGTCTTTCAAGTACTTATATAATATATACATATGTACCCATGTACCTTAGGAAGATCAAAACCCCAATAATAAATAAATAAAGGGTACTTTAGAATCTTAGTAATAAGTACTTTCTTAATAAAATAACATGTACTTCTTCCCATGTGGTTTTAAGAAAAATATAAATTAATAAACCCATGGTACCTTGAAAGACTAACCCCTTTTACCCATTGGGTAAAAATTCCCTAACTTCTATTATCCAATGGATAATAGTTATTAGGTAACTTATATACTAAAATAATCAAAAAGTACTTTAAGGTAATAAAAAAAAGTCCATTTTTTTAATATTCTTAGTACTTGACCAAGTATGCTTTTAATATAAACAATTGGGGTTTCTATTATCCAATGGATAATAGTTGCCCTAACATTTGTTGTCCAATGGACAAAGAATAAAACCAAAAATAATTAAAAGAAAAATAATAATCAATCTTTAGTCTAGGGTTCAAAAGGTTCAAAAGGTTCACGAGGGCAAAATGATCCATTTGAGGTTAGATAAAGGTAACTAGGTAGCTTTCTAGTTTAGTTCCTCTGACGAGACGATTAGAAGCTAACTAGGCTTGCTAAGTGGGGTTAAAGTGCAAGAAACGAAAGTTAAAGGGCTAAAGCGCAATTATGACAAACTATCGGAAATTAAGGCAATACAAGCAATTTTAAATAAATACTTGAATAATAAATAAGTTTCTATTTATTGAAATTCAGAGTTATTACAACCTATCCCCCTTAAACAATTTCGTCCCCGAAATTAGGCGCATGCTAGGATTTAAACAGGTGAGGGTAATTCATCTTCATCTTCTCTTCTCTTTCCCATGTGGTCTCTCCAGCTCCTCGGTGTTTCCACAAAACTTGAACCAACTTGATGGTCTTGTCTCGGATCACCTTCTCACTTCGATCTTGAATCTCTATCGGCTCTTCTTCGTATGTTGCATCTTCCTCGATGGAAATATCCTCCCAGTTGATAACATGGGTGGGCAAAGCGAGGTACTTGCGAACCATTGATACGTGAAACACATTATGCACTCGTTCTAGCTGGGGTGGCAGTGCCAGGCGATATGCAACTTTCCCGATCTTTTCCACGATGTCAAATGGTCCGATGTAGCGCGGGGACAGCTTTCCCTTCTTCCCAAATCTGATAACTCCTTTCCTCTGTTTGATCTTCAGGAACACATGATCTATTACCGCAAAAGACAACGGTCGGCTCCTTTTATCTACATAACTCTTCTGTCGGCTTTGGGCGGTCTGGATCCTTTGCTTGATGGTCTTGACCTTCTCCATGGTATCTCGTACTATGTCCGGCCCGATCAATCCCGTCTCTCCGGCATCTGTCCAGCAGACTGGCGATCGACAGGATCGACTGTATAGAGCTTCGTACGGTGCCATCCCGATGCTTGCTTGATAACTGTTGTTGTAGGCGAACTCCACCAATGGTAAGTGCTGCTCCCAATTTCCAGAGAAATCCAAGGGGCAGGCTCTCAGCATGTCTTCCAATGTCTGAATAGTCCTTTCCGTTTGTCCGTCTGTTTGATGGTGAAAGGCTGTACTAAGCCTTACATCCGTTCCCAATGCCTTTTGCAGTCCTTTCCAAAAGTGTGAGACGAAACGTGGATCCCTGTCAGATACAATCGAGATAGGTACTCTATGTAGTCGTACAATTTCTCGAATATACAACAGGCTCGGCTGTTCTACGTTCTCTGTCATCTTAACAGGCAGAAAATGCGCAGATTTGGTGAGTCGATCCATTATCACCCAAATGGCAGTGTTGGACTTGGCAGATCTTGGTAATCCAGTGACGAAGTCCACTGAAATGTGCTCCCACTTCCAGGTCGGTATGGGTAAAGGTTGCAGATCTCCTCCAGGTTTCTGGTGCTCGGCCTTGACTTGTTGACACACCAAACAGGTGGATACGAATCGTGCTACATCCTTCTTCATTCCTTCCCACCAGTACGTTCTTCGCAAGTCGTGATACATCTTTGTACCGCCAGGGTGAACTGCGAAGTTCAAATGGTGAGCTTCTCGGAGTACATCTTCCTGAAGGGTTCCAATATTTGGCACGAATACCTTTCCTTTGAATCTTAGGCTGTTATTCTCCTCGATAGTCCATCCTGGCACCGCCTTTCCTTCTCGGATTCGATGCCGGACAAACTCACAATTCTGCTCGAAGGTTTGGGCTAGTAAGATTTTCTGATGAAGTGCTGGCTCTGCAACTAGAGCATACAATCGAGTGTTCCCGCCTTCCGACGATGGGCGTAAATTGAACTCGTTGAGAGTGTCCACCATTTCCCATTCCTTGATGGCAGTCTTGACTTTCTATGTTCTTTCCTTTTGACTTAGAGCGTCAGCTACCACGTTGGCCTTGCTAGGGTGATACTGCAGTGTAAACTTGTAGTCCTCCAGGTATTCCATCCATCGACGCTGCCTCAAGTTCAACTCCTTCTGAGTGAAAAGATATTGGAGACTCTCATGGTCGGTAAATACTTCGAATTGTTCTCCCCACAGATAGTAACGCCATGACTTGAGGGCGAATACTACTGCAGCCAATTCTAAGTCATGGGTGGGGTAGTTCTTCTCGTGCGGTCAAAGTTGTCGAGATCCGTAGGCTACTACCTTCCCATTCTGCATCAGCACACATCCCAATCTGTCTCTTGACGCGTCACAGTAAATCGTGTAATCTACACCACGCTCAGGAATGATGAGTATCGGTGCGCTGGTCAGTCTCTTCTTCAACTCCTGGAAAGATTTCTCACAGGCTTCATCCCAATTCAGCTTCACTCCTTTCTGAGTTAGCTTGGTCATTGGTTTGGCTAAGATTGAGAAGTCCGGTATGAATCTTCTGTAATACCCAGCCAATCCCAAGAAACTTCTGATTTCGAACACGGAGGTCGGCTGTTTCCACTTCAGCACTGCTTCGACCATACTTTCGTCCACAGCGATTCCATCATTGGATACTACGTGCCCTAGGAACTTAGCCACTTCCAACCAAAACTCGCACTTGCTGGCCTTGGCATAGAGTTGGTTATCCCGGAGTATTTGTAGTGCCATCCGAAGATGTTCTTCGTGCTCCTCCTTGTTGGCAGAGTATATCAAAATGTCGTCAATGAACACCACTACAAACTTATCTAAGTAGGGTTGAAAAATCTTGGTCATGAGACACATGAATACTGCCGGAGCATTGGTCAGTCCAAACGGCATTACCACAAACTCATAGTGGCCGTATCTGGTTCGAAAAGCTGTCTTGGCAATATCCTCATCTCGAATCCTTAGCTGATGATAGCCTAATCAGAGATCGATCTTAGAAAAGCAAGTTGCTCCTCTTAATTGATCAAACAGGTTATCGATCCTAGGCAATGGATATCGGTTCTTGACTGTGACTTGGTTCAACTTCCTATAGTCGATACATAGTCGGAGGGTTCCTTCTTTCTTCTTCACGAACAATGCTGGCGCTCCCCAAGGCGATGTGCTCGGTCTGATGAATCCCTTGTCCAGCAGCTCTTGCAGTTAAGTCTTGAGCTCCTTCAGTTCTGCAGGGGCCATTCGGTACGGGGCCATGGAGATTGGAGCGATTCCTGGTTGTAGCTCTATAGAGAAGTCTATCTCTCTTTGAGGCGGCAAGCCAGGAAGTTCTTCTAGGAAAACATCGGTGTACTTGCAAACGATGTGTGGCAATCCCAGTTCCATCCTGTCGGCTTCTTCCATTTGGGGACTAGCTAGCCACCCAAATAGTTGATTCTCCCATCTTGATCTCCTCGTCGTCGAGCTCGTGGCTTCTCTATCCCCCTTAAAACGGAAACGAGTCCCTTTTGGGGTGTAAGTCGTCACCGTCTTCTGATGACAATCTACGACTGCTCGATGAGCCGATAGCCAATCCATTCCAAGGATTATGTCGAAATCCGCCATGTTGATTACTCTGAGGTCGCAGGTTAGGCGTAGGTTGGCTACTTCTATTTCGCACCCTCTACACACTAGACTAACAGCTATACTTCCCCCCGTTGGCGATGTCACCCTCGTACTCTTACTTAGGGGTTCTGTTTCTAGTGCTAGAGCAGTTACGCAAGCAGTAGATATAAACGAATGCGATGCACCAGAGTCAAACAAGGCTTGTACACAAGTACTATATAATAGTAGCGTACCTTGGATCACAGAGGGATCCGGCTCTTGTTCCTCGGTCTGCAGCGCAAAGATACGCCCTCTAGTGCCTTGCTGTGCTCCCAAGGGCTGCTTCCCTTTATTCTGCCCATTCTGCTGCTGAGTTGGGCCTCCAGAGTTTTGCTTCACAAAGCTGGCTTGCCTAGGCAGTTAAGCCTTCTGAGTTCCGAAGCTTCCATTCCTTTCCTTCTGGGGCTGCGGGCAGTCACGCTTGTAGTGTCCCATAGCCTGGCAGTTGAAGCACTGAACTGATGCTTTGCCTTGGCCATTCCTTTGCGATTCGCTACGCCCTAGCGTAGTGTTCTTCCAAGCTTGGTTGCTCTGTCCCAAAGCAAAGGTCTTGGTGGGATAGGGCCCACGGTTATTGTTGGAGGTCTGGGTTCGAATCGGTCCGCCAACATTGCCTATCGCCTTCCTCCAGCGGGTCTTGAAGTCGTTTTCTTTGCTCTCCAGATGAAGGGCACACTTCACCACACCAGTATAGGTGGGGAAATCCTGAGCTACCATAGCTCTTCTAGCTGTAGTGTAGGGGTTCGGATTTGTCAGGACCTAGTTGGTTGAGTGGGATTGGGTTCCTTCTTCCTTTGCTCCTTCCTTCAGACCTGCAACAAGTCACTAGGGCTTGGATCGCCCAGTGACCCTCCGACGATCAAGTTAGATCTCAGGGGTAGAGTTTTAGGTCTAGGGTTAGGGAAGAATGGCATACCTCTCGCAATGAGCATCCCTTCGTATTTATAGACCTAGGTTTACTTGGCCTTCAAGCCAATTCGTGGAGATCACGCTCGGGTAACCGCTTCGGGTGACGTCATTCATGATGGGGGGAATAAAACGGTTACGGAGCACATGACCTGATCCAAATGATTGCTGCTTTAGTGGATTTGACGTGGGGTCCATCCGCTGTAACAACCTTGCTCTCCTGCATCGGATAGTACTGAAGCCGAAGTATACTACCGGGATCGGTACCGAGCCATGGGAATATCAACACTCTTCGGTTTAATGACCAGACTTGAGAAGACATTGGCTCGTGCGAACGGCTCGGTTACCGACATTCTAACCGAGGCCACCACAATAGCCCCTCAAGTCCCTGGAGCTTTACACCTCTGCTTCAGGGTCTTGACTCGTTTACGAGCCAGCGCGCCCTCAACCTTCCAGAAGAATGGTTACCGAAGGGCGAAGATTCCTCGGTAGCCTTCATTCCAGCTGTTTCTATCAGAAAAGTCCACGTGTCGAAGCCGCCGAGATAATAGACGGGAAAAGCTGCCTCAGCACATGCCATGTCAGTTGATTGGTACGAAGCATCGGTTCGGTGACATGTGGCATTAAACCAATGGTTCGGCCATACAGCGCCCTCGCCTCGGTGCAGAGTCCCATAAAAAGTGGCCGTTCGATGAGGACACGTGTCAGAGATTGAGAGAGCCGATGCACGACGCTTCATTTCCCGCGCAACGCTCCGTCCACCCTAGTATAAATAATGGAGAGAGAGAGAAAATGTCCACTCTTCCTCCTGCTCTGAACTCGAACCGTCGCCGCCGTCTGCCTCTGCCATTCAACCTTGATTGCGAACGCTTTGGACGCGGATCATCGCACGGATTTGAGGTACGTTTATCTCCTCACTTCAATCTTCATTTCTTAATCACTTTTCTTGAGTTCTCAGTTGCTTTTGGCATGGTTTAAAATAGAACCACCGTGCGCCGCCTCTGGTTCGCGGCGGCGCTAGGAGTTTCCAGCGTTGTTCTTGCTGCGACCGAGGCGCAAATTCTTCCCGAGGCCTAAATTCCTCCCGAGGCCTATCCTCATCCCAAGACTCCTAGGATTAGTACCAGTCCCAATGGGAGGCCTTCCCGAAGAGGGTGCCCTAATTTTAACTGAGACAAAATGTTCCGAGGAGTAATGACCATTCTGTCCCGAGCGCTAGGTCTTCTTGTTTTTCCCTGAGCACATAGCTAACGGGTTTTTGCACATCTTTCTGTGTTAGGTAGGGGCGAATGGTCATTGAGCTTTCTTCGGGCAATTCCAGTAGCTCGGCTCCTTCTGCTGATCTTGAAGAGATATTCGCGGAGATACAATCTTGGGCCTTCTACCGAATCCCCATTGACTCGATCGAGCCCCACGAACCT
Organism: Rhododendron simsii; assembly: GCA_014282245.1. Lineage (NCBI taxonomy): Eukaryota > Viridiplantae > Streptophyta > Magnoliopsida > Ericales > Ericaceae > Rhododendron > Rhododendron simsii. The sequence goes on from CM024961.1 coordinate 14,563,322, forward strand.
CCGACAGCTCCGCGGCAACCGACAACCTTTGACCTAGGAATGACAGAGCCCAGTACCTCGGATCACGGACCGGGGCCCTTTGCCGACGCCTCAGAAGAGGTTCGGGGATGAAGAAGGCCGATGAGGCCCTGCCCCTATAGGAACCAATATTTTGACGGGACGTCGGCCGCCTATGCGGAATTCAAACGCGTTTACAGCGTGCCACACGACGTCGATGTCCGGCTGCTCCCAAACAATGATCCAAGGGATCTGCCCCACCGAGAAGGGGCACTGATCTTCCCCCTGATGGCCATAACCGGGGGGGGGGGGGGGGGGGGGTTCGGTTCCCTCTCCACCAATTTGTCAGGCGAATCCTCCGGACCCTCAGCTTTACCTCCTCATAGCTCACGGTGAACTCGTATAGAATTATTACGAGCATCATAGAGCTGAGAAGGCAATTCAACCTAACCTTCGGCATCGAAGAACTCTTCGGGGTCTACCTGCTCGGAGTCAACCGCAAGCACCAGCAATACTATTTGTCTTGCCACTCCGGTTATAACACATTCCTGATCGACCATTTGCCCGACTCCGAGGAATGGGCCGGGCTATATGTGTCGGTCACTGGGAACTTCATGTTTGGTCCCGGGGAGAGGGCAGACACAACCACCATGGTGCCATTTGAAAACGGAACCCCTGGTCGGTTAAACCTGCCCTTCGGCATATTTCTTTAATTCGTTGCTGTATTTAGCATGTTGTACTGATATCCCTTTCTTCGGTGTACTATTTTTGCAGCCCAGGGCCTTGTTGCTACACTTCGGGAAAGAGCCGTTCGTGCTCGAATCACTGCCGCCTTCACCATCCCCCTCACAAGCCGGTTTGCCCCTGAATTGCTTGGCTACGTCGCATCGTACACCAGTTTTCTCAAAAAGAAACCAAGGCAACAGGGCATCCCAAGAGCAGGCAGGGGATGAGGCCGAGGAGGAAGGGCCGAAAAAGGGACAGGACGAGGGAGTGGAGCGAACGAAACGGAGTGCAGCACCTCCGAGCCTCTGGGAGTCATCCGAGAAGAGGTTACCGAGAGATGCCAAAAAGGACCGGGCTGAGCGCCGAGATGTCTGGACCGGGGACAAGAGAAGTACTAAACCTGAGGCGCCAGAGGCCGAGGGGTAGTGGCCGAGGCCAGACTTCTACGACGCCGAGCGCAGGGACCTCGGGGGTGTCTCCCGCCTCTCCACAAGAGCCCCCGGAGAAGCGGGCTCGGTTGGAGGAAGGGAGGGATGCTGAGACCGAGGGCCAGGAGACCATCGACCGTGCCGAGGATGGACGTCAGGGGAATGAGGGAGACGAGAGCGGCGAGTGGGTCGACCTGAAAGAGCTTCCCTTGGCTCCGGAGTTCCGCCACTTTGCCGGTCGTCCGATTCACCATGCTGACACCGTCAAAAACCTCGGTGTGGCGTTCGGTATGCTCAAGGGGAGCATCCTTCCTCGGGATGCCCGGGCAGTGACGGGCCTAACCAAGGATATCACCGCTGAAATAGCACAGGCCCTCTTCAACGTAAGTCCCGACTGCTTATTACTCTTATTGCATTTCGCTTCTTTCGACCTGAACATTTGAAGCTCATAAGCTCTTCGGTTTTTGTTGACAGGCTGGCGCTCGGGCGATGGTGGTCAATGACCGCTGCAAGGCGCAGGAGAGGGAGATCGACGAGCTGAGGCAAGCTCTCAGGAAGAAAGAAGACGACTTGAAGGCGGCCAGGGGGACCTGCGATCTCTACTTGGCCAACTTTCAAAGGTGCGACGGTGAGCGAGTGCTTGCCGAGGCCCGAGCTGCCAAGGCTGAAGAAAATGCACAGACGCTTAGGGTCACCCGGGCTCGGGAGGTGGAGGCGGCCAAGAACAAGGGCTATGACGAGGGTTGGGACGCGGCCGGCGTGGAGTACAAGAAGCAAGTCCAGGAAATAGAAGCCGAGCTGCACAAGGATCGATTCCTGGACGGGCTTCGGTACGGACATGAAGCCTTATTGAGTAAGCTCAACCTCCCTACGGACTCCGAACTCTGAGCTCTGCCACAGCCGCTTCTTGAGGAACTCGTGTTGCCAGAGGAGGAAGATGAGGTGGTGCAGAATCCTGGGGAGCAACGTGCCCCAGGGAGTCAAACCGAGCCTGACACCGCCGCTCCTACCGAAGCATCTTAGGATTGTTTTTACCTTATTCCCCTTCTTTTTTTGAATGCTTTGACTTGTTTCTTTTGGCTGGACGGCTCCGGACATAGGGAGTTTGCCGTACCAGAGTTTGTAATAGTTAAGAGGGACTGGCGCCGAACTTTTGGCCTAAGCCGGGTCCTCGGTAGGATTTTAACTTTTGGTTTTCGTTGAATGCATGTCTTCTTCCTGATTTATACCTGCTTTGATCGTTGTTTGGATATGGTAATGCCCCTGCTTTGGTTGTGCTTCTGAAGCAATGTTGTACCGAAGAGGTTCCGGAAGCATGATCTGAAGCAAATTTGAGTTCAAAAGAAGTGGCCGAGAAACGAAGCCCCTGTGTAGCAAAATAAGGGGTAAACAGGTGGCCTGGTCTGAAGTAAGGAGAGAGCATTTTGAAGTTTTCCATGCCCCTGCGTCGGACTAGGGCAGCCTTAAGCATTGTTGCCGAGAGCGTTCGTAATAAGACGTAGGCTCGCGAGAGGGTGGTACTACTAGGGGACTTGAGATGCGTCGCAAAGGGATATGGCCTCGGCCAAAGGTTTGGGACGCAGCGAGCCCGAGCAACGGTAGACTTTGGTGGGTCGGTATATAAGGGGCTCGGTGGGAAGCCAAGTGTCCTTAATGCGGGTGACCAGAAGTCCAAACGACCAAAAAGGCCGGGGCGACTTGGTGGGAATTTGGTCCAAGGGTATCACCTATAATAGGACAATATCCCTGAAGTCGGTGTAAAACGGTCCTTTGAAGATGAACTGAGTGTCAGTAATTAAGACAGCATAAGCAAAGAATACAAGTAAAACTTAGGAAAAGAAAGATTGTCATTCAAACTCAGAGGGATGCTGCCATTACATAAGGGTACTACCCGCAACACTTAAAAGTAAAAAGGAATACAAGTGAAGGGAAATGCGCTCCAGTAACCGAGCGCTCAGCCGTAGAACTTTTTAAGGTTGTTGGCATTCCATGTCTTAGCAATGGGCGAGCCATCCAATTTTTCCAACTTGTAATTCCCTGAGCCGAGGTGCTTAATGACTTGATAGGGGCCTTCCCAATTGGGCATCAACTTTCTCTTCTTGGATTTCTCGACAACCTTCTTCCACACAAGATCATTTGGCTTGAAAGAACGAAGGTGAACACTTCGGTTGTAACCCTTTGCAATTTCCTGTTGGTATGAGGCAAGCTTTATCCTTGCATTCTCACGCTCCTCTTCGGCCAGGTCGAGGTCGGCAGCAATGTTGTCATTGTTGACCGACTCCTCAAAATTCTCTGTGCGGATGGTGGGGAGCCCGACCTGGATGGGGATGATAGCTTCCATGCCGAATGCCAAGGAAAAAGGAGTGCGACCAGTGGACCGGTGAGGCGTTGTGCGGTAGCCCCAGAGCACCCTGGGTAGCTCCTCGGCCCATTTGCCCCGTCGAGATTCGAGTCGGCGCTTAAGTCCGGATGAGATCGCCTTGTTTGCTGCTTCGGCTTGTCCATTGCCTTGTGGGTAGGCGGGGTAGACGTGTCCCATTTGATACCATATTCATCAAGCAAGGCTCGGAATTTTTGCCCTGTAAACTGCGTCTCGTTGTCTGTGATTATGGCGAACGGTACACCGAAACGGGAAATGATGTTTTGCCATACGAAGCGGATGACGTCTGTTTCTTCGATGGTGACCAGACGCTCCGCCTCGACCCACTTTGAGAAATAGTCGGTTGCAATTAAGAGGAACTTGAATCCGCCCGGAGCGACGGGCAGCTTTCCAACGATGTCCATGCCCCATTGGGAGAAGGGCCAGGGGCTGGTGAGAGGACTGAGGTCCCGCGCCGGTTGGTGGATAATAGGAGCAAACATCTGACACTTCCTGCAACGCTTGACAAAGTCTTCAGAGTCCTTCTTCATCGTTGGCCACCAGTACCCTTGAGTGATGGCTCGTGGGCGAGGGACCATCCACCGGAGTGGCAACCGCTATCGCCCGCATGAAGCTCTTCGATGATGCCCTGAACTTGGTTTGGGTGTGCCACCAGTAAATAAGGTCCGGTGAATGACCTTCGGTAGAGCTTGCCATTGGGGTTGAGCCAGAAGAGGGCAGCTTTGTTCCGAAGGCGGTGGGCGTCTTTCTTGTCGGAAGGGAGGATGTCGTCGCGTAAGTAACCGACGATCTCATCCATCCAACTTGGACCGAGGTCTATGTTAAGGACCTCGTGGGACAAAACTTCAAGCTTGAAACTTGGTTTGTCAATGGAGTTGAAGGAGATGGAGCGATGCTCCAAGGAGGAGCAAGCGGAGGCGAGCCCTGCGAGTGCGTCGGCGTGGGCATTCTATTCTCGGGCAATGTGCTCAACGCGGACGGCCTTGAAGTCTTTGATGAGCTGGACGACGGAGCTGAGGTAGGTCCGCATTCGGTCGTCCCGAGCTTCGTATTCCTCTGACAGCTGATTGACCACAAGTTGGGAGTCACTATAGACCACCAAGTCCTCGATACCAAGGGCTTGGGCGGTCCTGAACCCTGAGATGAGTGCTTCATATTCGGCCTCGTTGTTAGAGGTGGGGAAGTTGATAGAAATGGAGCTCTCGTGCATGATGCCAGAGGGGGAGAGGAGTACGATCCCAGCTCCGGCGCCTCGGCTATTGGACGCGCCATCGACGTACATTTTCCAAATATCGCCATGGAAGAGCTTCCAGGCGGAGCTTGGGGTTGATTGGCCGGCCTCTTCGGAACGCGGGGGCGAAGCCGAAGCGATAGCGTCGGTTGGGGTAAGCTCGGCAACAAAGTCGGCGAGTACCTGAGCTTTAATGGTTGTCCGAGGTTGAAAATGGATCTCAAAGTTAGCAAGCTCAACAGCCCATTGGGAGATTCTATTGGAAAGGTCGGCCTTCCGAAGGAGAGACTTGAGGGGGTACTCGGTTAAGACAACAATGTGATGCGACTGGAAGTACGAGGCAAGTTTTCGAGAGGCAGAGACGACAGCGAGCACAAGCTTTTCTAAGGGGAGATAGCATGTCTCGGCAGGAGTCATGGTCTTACTAGAATAGTAGATAGGCTGGTGCTCCCTTCCTTCCTGTCGGACGAGCACTGAGCTGATAGCGTGCTTTGAGACGGCGAGGTAGAGGAACAGATCCTCCTGGTCCCAAGGGGTGACAAGGAGCGGGGCCTCGGAAAGATAAGTCTTCAATAGCTGGAGGGCCCGGTCACAATCCTCTGTCCAGGCGAAGCTGCGCCGGCTTCCTTTCATTAGCGCAAAGAACGGTTGGCATTTATCCGAAGAGCGACTTATGAAACGATTCAAGGCGGCGGCCATGCCGGTTAAGCGCTGAACGTCCTTTTTGTTGTGCGGGGCGGAGAGCTGCTCAATGGCGCGTATTTGGACCGGGTCGGCCTCGATACCGCGTCGGGAGACGAGGTGACCGAGGAACTTTCCGGAGCTGACACCGAATACACTTCTCGGCGTTAAGGCGGAGCTTATGCTTTTTGAGGATCGCGAAGACCTCGGCGAGGTGGGTTAGGTGGTCGCTTGCACGCATGCTCTTGACCACCGTATCGTCGATGTAAGCCAGCATCGTGTCTCCCAGCAGGCGTTCGAACATCTTGGTTATCATTCGTTGAAAAGTAGCTCCGGCGTTTTTCAAGCCGAAGGGCATGACAAGGTAACCGAAGATGCCGTGGGGGGTGATGAAGGCTGTGTTCTCGACATCACCTTTGCTCATGGCAATCTGGTGGTAGCCTCGGTAGGCATCCATGAAGCTGAGTCGCTCGTGACCGGCTGTGGCGTCGACAAGCTGGTCGATCCGGGGAAGGGGAAAGAAGTCCTTGGTGTAGGCGTCGTTGAGGTTAGAATAATCGACGCACACTCGCCACTTGCCGTTTTTCTTCTTAACCACGGCGGTGTTGGCCAACCATCGGGGGTACTGTACTTCGCGAATGGCCTTCGCATTGAGGAGCCAGTTGACCTCCTCGATAACGGCTTCGGAGTGAACCGGGGAGGATCGCCGCGCCTTCTGCACTACCGGGCGCTTGGCCTTGTCGATAATGAGCTCGTGGCAGATGAAGGAAGGATCAACTCCAGGCATTTCGTACGGAGTCCAGGCGAATACTTCGATATTGTGCTTGAGGAAATTAATCGTTTCGTTCCGCTCGGTGTCACTAAGTGAGGAACCGACAAGGAAAAAAGGGGATCCATCTTCGGTGATTGGAACGGTGATCAGGTCCCCAACCGCTTTATCATCGGCTGGTCTGCCAACGTCTTCAAGAACCGGAGCCTCGGGGACTTCGATGAGGTGGACTCGAGACGCCTGCTTGCTGCTCCGGACAGCGTTAACGTAACACCTCTTGGCCACGGTTTGGTCGCCGTATAGGTCCTCCTGTCGTCCGCTAGTACCGATAAAGCGGACCACCTGGTGATAGGTCGAGGCAATGGCCTTAAGCCTATGGAGCCAGGTTCGTCCGACAATGGCATTGTAGGGGTTTGGGACATCGACTACCACGAACTCCATGTCCAAGACAACTGACCCGGCGCGGACGGGAAGGGCGACCGTGCCAGTGGGCCAGACCGGGGCTCCGTTGAAACCGATAAGTGGGACTTTGGAGGGGCAGAGGTCGGTGTCGGGGATCTTCAGGTCCTTAAACAAAGAGTGGTACATGGCTTCGGCTGAATTGCCTTGGTCCACGAGGACGCGTCGGACGTTGAAGGTACTGATGCGTAGCGTGACCACGAGGGCATCGTTGTGCGGAAGCTGGACATGATCGAGGTCCTTTTTAGTGAATGTTATTGTCCATTTGGAGCCGTCGTCGGTTCGGGGACGCTTCGGTTCGGGGCCGACCATCATGACCTGCATGGATGAGGAGGTCGTGCTCAACTCGTCTCGAATGATGCGAGCGGCCTCGGAGTTTAGAGGACCGTGAATGACGTGAATCGTCTGGACCTCTTCCTCTGTGTTATTCTCGGTACGTAGTGCCCATGCCGCTGTCTTCTCGCAATCGATGAAGTTGCCGAGGTGGCCATTTGCGACAAGTTGCTCCAAGTAAGCCTTGAAGGGCTTGCACGCGGTGGTGAAGTGACCCTGCTCTTGGTGGTAGCTGCATCGGACGATGGGATTTTTGATCTTCCCGTTTTCGGTGCCCATTTTCTGATTTGGGAAAGAGAAAAAGGGCTGGTCCTTTACTTGATCGATGATTCGGTAAATGGGAATGGTGAAGACAGTTTTCTCAGCATTGAAGTCGCTGGGCTTCGGTCCTTTCCTCGGAGACTGCTTTATGTTGTTGACCTGCTTTTTCATGGTCGAAACATGTACAGGAGCCGACGTGGGGACCGAGGTGCTCTGCACCTTTGCGGCCGTGGACTTCCCGATGCCTCTCTCAGCCTTGGATTCGATAAGCTGACACCAACCCTCAATACGCGTCATAAGGTCCTTCATAGAGTTGGCCTTATGACGGGCGAGGTCGTCGTAAACTTGCTCGTCCTGGGAGGTGAGACCGAGCTTGAATCCGCGGGCGGAAATTACGCCGTCGCATACCTCTATCTCGTTAAATAATTCCCAGTAACGTCTGGCGTACTGTCGGAGCGTTTCGTCGTTTCTCTTGCGGAGGGCCAGGAGTGAATCAATCTCTTTCTCGTCCTTATTGCTTGTCACGAACCAAGCCATGAAAGCATCGCAAAGGGAATCGAACGACGAAATTGACCGAGCCGGGAGTTGATTGAACCATGTGAGGCCTAGGTTTCCGAGGGTTGCGGGAAACACTTTGCATAGGAAGGCATCGTCTGAGGGCTCGTTCCGAAGGAACAACGACATTACGAGCTTGGACTGGACCAGATGAGTGTAGGCCTCAGTTTTGCCATCGTACTTGGCAAATTTGGGTTGGGTGAATCCTTTTAGAGGGGTGACAGAGTCAATCTCCCTCGTGAAGGGGGAGGTCGTGAGCCGTGTAAGCCGCGCATCGCGATGAGGTCGGATCGAACGGTCGAAACCATCTGGAAGCTCACTCGCGGTACGCTTTGTTGGGACGAGCTTGTCTAGCCTGTCATACTCCTTCCTCTTCGGTGCGACACAAACCGACTTCTGGGGGGAACGCTCGCGGCGATTCTTTCAGTAGCTATCTCGAGCGGAAGGCTTGAGGCGCTCGGTGATCAGGCTTCTGCTATGGATGCCTGCAGGGTGCGATATAATAGGGCTCTTGGGTCTGGAGCTCTTCAGATGCTCGCGATACCCCCTAGTTTGAAACTCCACGAGGCCGTCATCTCCTCTGGCTGCCCTCGTGAGGCTAGGGGTATATTCTCGGCCCACCTTGGCCGTTCGAACCTAGTGGGTGGAGGAGACGGAGACACTCCCCGCACCGAGCCTCTCGAAAGCCGATTGGTTTCTTCGAAGCTGAACTGGGGAGCGGGAGCGGTCCCTGCGCGACGTGGCTTTTGCGGATAGGGCGTCCGACGCCCTTGGTGGCTCGAGGCGATTCTTGACGGAGGGGCGAGATCTGTGGTCCTGGAGGTGACCGACGTTGTTGCTGCGAGGAGGAGTATGGCGACTCCTCCTTCCGCTAGGACTCCCGGAGGAGTGAAACGGGGAGATCTGAAGGAGGTTTTTAATCTCCGCCAGCTCGTCTCGGACGTATTGGTCGCTTCACCACCGTCGTGAGATCATCAATTTTCCGCTCGAGGTGGTGGATGTAGGTGTGGAGCTCGGAGGATGGGACTGCATCTGGAGTTGAGGTCCCGGCGCCAACTCCGACGGATACGTGGGCCTTCCCTAGGGTGATGGCTTCGCCGGAAGCCAGGCTGTGGTCCACGAGGGAACCGAGCCCGTGGGCAGAACCACCGTGGTGCGTGTCGTCGACCTCAACCATCTTTGAGTTTCAGGAGAGAGGAACGGAGCTGAAGGGTGAGATGGACGTTGAATGAATGGCTAGGTCCCCAGCGGAGTCGCCAATTGTAGGGGTTCGGATTTGTCAAGACCTAGTTGGTTGAGTGGGATTGGGTTCCTTCTTCCTTTGCTCCTTCCTTCAGACCTGCAACAAGTCACTAGGGCTTGGATCGCCCAGTGACCCTCCTACGATCAAGTTAGATCTCAAGGGTAGAGTTTTAGGTCTAGGGTTAGGGAAGAATGGCATACCTCTCGCAATGAGCATCCCTTCGTATTTATAGACCTAGGTTTACTTGGCCTTCAAGCCAATACGTGGAGATCACGCTCGGGTAACCGCTTCGGGTGACGTCATTCATGACGGGGGGAATAAAACGGTTACGGAGCACATGACCTGATCCAAATGATTGCTGCTTTAGTGGATTTGACGTGGGGTCCATCCGCTGTAACAACCTTGCTCTCCTGCATCGGATAGTACTGAAGCCGAAGAATACTGCCGGGCTCGGTACTTAGCCATGGGAATATCAACACTCTTCGGTTCAATGACCAGACTTGAGAAGACATTGGCTCGTGCGAACGGCTCGGTTACCGACATTCTAACCGAGGCCACCACATGTAGTTAGCCCCCACTCGAACCTCCTCGCCTTCTTGTCCTCGGTTGCAACAGCTTCCTGAGCATAGCAGGACAGCTCCTCGAACTTTGCCGCATACTGGGTGGCGGTCATGGTTCCTTGCTTCAGGCTCATGAACTCTTGCTCCTTGGCCAAGCGAAGGGGCGTGGGAAAGTATTTGTCGAGAAACAAGGTCTTGAACTGAGCGAAGGTCATGGTAGCTACGGCATGGGTTGCTTCTATTAGGTCCCACCAGTAGCGGGCTTCTCCCTTCAGCTGGTACGTGGCTAAGGCCACACGGTCTCCATTGCGGGTGATCTCCAAGGTATCCATGATCACCTTGACTTCCTTCAACTATGATTCAGCCACGGTAGGGATGGTATTTCCATTGAAAGTTAGAGGTCGACGCTTGCAAAACTCGTTCATCGCCCGGGTCCGAGTCATAGGTCTTTCGTTAGGGTTCGGGTTTTGGCGGGCAGCATTCAGGGCGGTCACGAGTGCTTGCATGACTTGAGCGAGGTCGGGGTTAGGATTAGGGTTTGGATTTGAGGAGTCTCCGGTCTCATACCCTAGTCCACTCCGTCGGTTCACCATCTACGAATGAAAATTGAACAGGGGAAGGTTTAGTTTTAGCTAAACTATTTTTCTCTTTTGCGCAAAATAAGACACAAATGATTGCATAGTATGCAATAGTACTCTTAAAACAAAAGCAGCTTTTCATAGATAAATGGAGGATTACAACATAAATCAAAGAGTTCTACTACAAAATAAACATACTATAACAAGATTCCTACTACATGCTGAGACAATCTTTCCAACATACTACACGGTTCTTCTAGTACAAGTGCTTGAAAGGCAACTCGAGCTTTCGGAACCTTATTCTAATGCTACTACCCTACTAGCTAGGTGGAACGACTCCAAAGAACTCTCTCAGCTGTATCTTCCACTCCCTCTCCCTGGTCTCGAGCCAATGCTCCCCATCACGGCGAATCTTTTTCGCGAGCTCCTTGAATTGTGGGCCTTGAAGGTCGAGGGTCAGGTACTGGTCCTCGGTGGTGACAGGTGACATCACGATGATCTCGTAAAACTGGTCGCCAGTCTCGGGGTCACGGATCCTTGGGTGAGGCATCGATAGGAGACTCTCGGGTGCAAGTAGCGTCTTATAGTACAGGAGGTCAGCTACAGTAGTCTCGGCAATGAAATAGCTATCCATATCTACAATAAGGAAGGTTATATATTAGACTTAACATTGGAAAACGGAAATCGTATACAACAAGTACAAGTATACACAACAGTGATCACACTAGATAAAACACAGGTCTTATATTACTAAAACAACGAGTACATCATAAACGGCTTCTAAGCCTAAGCTGCCTACGGCATTCTGCTTACAAAAGACCCTACCACATTTTGCTTATAACAAATGATCCTACTACTTGCTAGGTTTGCTAGCTAGTCTAGAAAATGTGAGGGAATTCAACCTTATAGGCTCCTATATCGTCCTCAAAGGGTGGTGGTGGCACGTCTCCAGAGTCAGCGGCTATATCCAGATAGTCGGGCATAACCAATGCGGGTGGTATCCCTCCGTGAATCAACATTTCTTCATCGTCGGAATCCCAGCCCATTGGTCCTTCTTTTTCCAACTTTTCAGGGTCCTCCTCTTCGTCGTCAGACGGTAGATCTGGATTTGGCATGTTCAGCAGATGCTCCCAGTCAGCTTCGTTGAGCGGTGGGTCATTGAACTCCTTGGGATCCTCTTCATCGGAATCCATCTCGGCATCTTCTTTAGGATCCTCTTCAACTTCCATGTTGACGAGGGGTGCTGCGGCTACTGCCTCGTCATTGTTTCCTCCCACTGGGAGGTTCACATTGTTGGGGGGTGCGATTTGGACTAGGACAGGTATGGCATCAACCGCATCTTCTTCCTCTTCATTGATGGGGGCGGATAAGGGTGCCATGCTCCTGATAGAACTCATGAGTGTAGGGAAAGGCATAGGGAAAGTAGGGATCCCCTACTAGTTGGCTGGTCATGGACCTTACGGTGCTTGCGAGTTAGTGAGCTTCGGCTAGGAGGTTGACTTGGTAGGGACTCAAGTGATTCATCTACAATAAAGGAGACTACCTATTAGACTTTATCAACAATGTATGCATAAAGACAAGTCTAATTCATAGCATAACCAAAATACAACTTAGATAGTGGAAATCCTATTTCTTAACATTCCTACATCCCGAAGGATTACAACAACTATAAAATTTATTGGGGCTTCCAAGTAGATCTTCGAAGTCTTCTTATTTGCCGGATTCCTTCCTTGGCTGCCTTTGTGGCGTCTTCGTGCCATTGGCTCCTTCCTCCTCGTTTCCTATCTCGGTGTTTGGCATCGGGGGTAGGACACCAAAATACTCATAGAAGTTGGATAAAATAGGAAACATCTCGGGAAATCAAGGGTCTATCTCTAAGGGATGAGGGGTTTTCCGCTGCACTACTCTCATGAAGTCAAGCTGTTCAGCACGCACTGCGGCAATGAAGTGGGGATCTTCCAAGTGTTGGGCCGTGATTCTTTCCACTACATTTCTAAGTTGATAGGCTTCGACTAACAGATCAATCGAGGTTTTCATCTACAAGAAAAATTTTATTAGACAAGTTTTGAAAATAACATAGTTTTTGGTAAAAACGATAGGGAAAACTTTTCAGGTTTCAATGTTCCACGTTCGATTCTTGATTTAAGTCATCATCCAATTGTTTGGGAATTCCCAGCTCGGCGGTACTGCCAATTTCCGCGCCTTGCTTCAATCCGAAGATTGTTTTGACAGAATTCCACCCAATTTGGGATGTTAAACTTTAAAATCGAAGTCACGTTTGTGTAACGGTCAAACTTATCTCACGGTTCTACATGGTTCTACCCATTCTACCCATAGCCGAGGTTTTGAACCTAAAGCTTTGATACCAAGTTGTAACGCCCCTACTTTTAAGTACGTTAAAGGGATAATTTATTACAGAAATTAAATAAAGTCACTGCTCATTATTACATCATAACCCCATAGGAGTATTTTAAACAAAAAATAGGAACAATTAGGGAACTAGGGTTCCTAACTACTGCTCCTCTTGTTCTTCCATCCTCGCGAGTTCTTCGGCTCCACACGCCTCCAGAGTGAAGAGTTTGCCCTGTTCATCTATCAAATTTGACATATTATATTGGCGTTGTGACCCATATAATATGTCAGGGTCACCACAAGGTAACACCATAAGCTACGAAGGCTCAATAGTAAAATCCTACTCACTAACCCTTAACTACAATCAATAGATTATCATAAAGCATTGATTTCCACATGATACGTGTATAAGCAGTTATAAAAGACAAGTAACGATAACATGTCCACATGCGTCATCGAACTATTGTTGGTGTCAAAGATTTACGCAATCCATTATAGACCGTGTTATTATTACTACCTTCCTTTTCCAAAGACTCCTTTTTAACTCACCCAACCTTGGTTCCGCCGCGCCGGGTTCCTGAGTATCCTCATAATGGTTCCACCGCGCCGGGTTCCCATTGGCACACATTTACTTTGGTTCCTCTCCACGGATAACCATGTTACTCACCCTACCTTGGTTCCGCCGCGCCGGTTTCCCAAGTATCCTCACTATGGTTCCGCCGCACCGGGTTCCCATAGGCACACACACATTCACACAACTCACATAATACCCTTGAAATGGTCATTATGTAGTTTCTAAGATATCCTTTCCTCGGAAAACATATTTCTCTTGTTAAACCACACCCTAGGTGCCATGTTTCTACTATCTTAGTTCTCGTGTCTCGTTCTCATGCAAGACTCCGCGGTGTAGGACTTTACTTACAAACAAGCATTTCATAAGATCATTCCACAAGATCATCCAACTCTAAGCTAATTAGCATGCTTGAAACATCTTGAAAATAAACCATACAATTCCAACATTAAAACAAAGATAACCTTATGTACTTAAAAGAGATATGATCAAAGTTACTTTTAAGAGACATTTCATTTTCCCACATACGATTCTTTAGAAATATAGAATTGGTGGACTAGGATAACTACCGTTCTTCTTGGCGGTGGTTGGGTACGGAAGGTTGGTCGTCGGTTTTGAAATCGGTGGCGTAACGGCCTTCGGTTTGCTTCGAAAGGAAAAAGAGTTGTACTTCTTTTCCTAGAAACAACTTCACTAACCTAAGTAGACTACTTTAAAGATCTATGAGTGGTATTTGAGGGTGGTTTGGATGTTTGCTCAAGAACTTCAAGAACAAGGGAAGTTCTTGAACTTGAAATAAAAACACAGGAGATTTTTAGAGAGAAGGAAGAGCAATTGCTTGAGGTGTGAGTTCAAAGCTTAGAATGGCCTTCTATTTATAGGCAAGAGCTCCCTCTCTCCCTCTCTTGGCCGGCCCCTCTCTCTCTCACTACAACTCAATTTTTTAATCCAAAAAGTAGTGTTCACATGGAAGAATAAGGCTAAAATCCTAGGTTTGCATGGCTATGGTTAGTACTAGATTTGATTCTTGGAAGAATGTAGTAGAAAGGAGTTTGTACAAGATTCTCAAGGTTAAACAATTGCTAAAATGTACAATGAAGTTAAGTCTTGCTTGGAAGAACAACCAACCAAGGATCATGAAGTACATAGGAAGATCAAAGGCCAAGTACACATCAAATCTCCCTCCTCCTCTCTCTCCCATTCGGCTCTCTCTCTCTCCCTCTCTCTCCCATTCGGCTCTCTCTCTCCCTCTCTCCTCTCTCTCTCTCTCTCTCTCTCACTCTCTTGCAAAGTACTAATATATATATATATATTACAATGGAAGAATACAATTAAAATAGTAGTATTTTTAGTACTAATGATCAAAAGTAGTCTTTTAGGTCTAGATTTCCTGATAAACTAATGAATTAGACACATGGTACTTAAGGCAATACTTTAGTCTTTCAAGTACTTATATAATATATACATATGTACCCATGTACCTTAGGAAGATCAAAACCCCAATAATAAATAAATAAAGGGTACTTTAGAATCTTAGTACTAAGTACTTTCTTAATAAAATAACATGTACTTCTTCCCATGTGGTTTTAAGAAAAATTTAAATTAATAAACCCATGGTACCTTGAAAGCCTAACCCCTTTTACCCATTGGGTAATAATTCCCCTAACTTCTATTATCCAATGGATAATAGTTATTAGGTAACTTATATACTAAAATAATCAAAAAGTACTTTAAGGTAATAAAAAAGTCCATTTTTTAAATATTCTTAGTACTGGACCAAGTATACTTTTAATATAAACAATTGGGGTTTCTATTATCCAATGGATAATAGTTGCCCTAACATTTGTTGTTCAATGGACAAAGAATAAAACCAAAAATAATTAAAAGAAAAAGAATAATCAATCTTTAGTCTAGGGTTCAAAAGGTTCACGAGGGCAAAACGGTCCATTTGAGGTTAGATAAAGGTAATTAGGTAGCTTTCTAGTTTAGTTCCTCGAACGAGACGATTAGAAGCTAACTAGGCTTGCTAAGTGGGGCTAAAGTGCAAGAAACGAAAGTTAAAGGGCTAAAGCGCAATTATGACAAACTATCGGAAATTAAGGCAATAGAAGCAATTTTAAATAAATACTTGAATAATAAATAAGTTTCTATTTATTGAAATTCAGAGTTATTACACAAAGGAATAAAGCAAACTAACCTACTGGTTTTAACATGCATAACAGTGGAATATTCTAAGTATTCTTCACAAAAAAGCATAAAATCATATAAATGTATAAGGATAAGGATCCCATCGATCCCCACGAGCGCCATATCATGCTGACTAAAACAGTCGCGCGATGGAGTGGGTGTCTCGCGCGTGGGTGTGCTTATTCACATTGACTTGTACCTTTGCTGGCTTTTAGGACCAGGGCTGGTATTGATTACCAGCCTTGGCCCGGTCAGCCCCCCTCAGGGATCAAAACTATAAACAGTAAGGTTATACCTTTGCTTGAGTGCCTTGAGAATGGCTTGAATAAGGTGGTATGGCTTGACAAATAAGTAGGTGGATGTGATTTGAGTGGAAGAAATGCTTAGACTTATATCTCTTTCTTCTCTTTGGGAAATTTTTTGGTAACCCTTTGGAAGATGAACCATGGGGGTTATTTATAGGAAGAGTGCTAACTAAACAAGGCAATGCAACCAGCCAACAAGGCTGGCTGCAGTTGCTTGGTGGAGAAGTGGGGTGCAAAAGTTGATGGGAGAGTGGGGGAGAGGTGGTGCAAGGGCAGCCTCGCAGAATGCTGTTCAGTCGACGGAACGGGGTTGCACAGGTTTGTAGACCAGTGATCATCACAAAATCCAGCTGGAAAAAGGTGGAAATGACAGGTGTTGACCATCGCGCGAGGGTATGACTCCGTCGCATGAGTGTTCTAGCAGCCCTGCAATGGTCAATCAGTCAAAAGTTTGACTTTGACTACCACCTGGCAAGTAAATCATCGCGCGAGAGAACTAGTGGGTCGCGCGATGGTCAAACCTGCGGTCAAGGCTTGAATTCAAGGGTTTTAGGGTTATGGATGGGTTCCACACACACCAAACTCAAGCCATTCTATTTTCTCAAGACTGTTTTCGATCTGATTCATTATCGGGGAAACAAGAAATCGAAAAATGAAGTAAAACGATTGGGAGATCCAGATCGGGGTGTCTACACTGACGAAAGATGTTGATTTGGCTCTCCTCAAGCAAGGTATTGGCCAAGCCTCGAGCAATATTAAGTGAAGTCGCCAACAGCCTCGGCATGCTCACTTGATAACGCGGAACAACGAGTGTCGGAGACGCGAAGCTCTGAAGGTAGGCTTGGAACTCTTCAACAGTAAGGCACATCTCGTCATCGCAAAGCGAAAGACGTGAACATCGGGATCCCAAAACCAAAGAGCAGCTCTTAGGAGCTCAGGACGGAGGATATCGAAATGAGGCAAGGCCATGAGATTGGAAGTTCAACCAATTCATGGACAGAAATTCTACCAGCCAAGGCTTGATCAAGGTTGGGAGTGGGCACTCCATCAAAGAACAACAAAGATTGATGAATATGGGAAGTGGGAATGTGATCTCAATGTTGCTAGCACCTTCCATTTATAGGCAAAAACTTCAAAAATATCTTCGTGCCGGAGTTAAACCTATGCCTTGGTATCCTACCACCTTTGCATACAAGGACACTCCCCTCTGATGTTCAAAACCATGTACAAACCGTGTGAATGAGTGACAAGGCTTATTTCCCCAAAAAGGAGACTTGTCAAACAATGGCACCTACAGCAGAGTTTACCAGTGTACGCCAGTAAAGAACCTGCATACGCGTATCCGCTGGTTTTCACTGATTTCAGTACGCCGATTAAGAACCTGCATAAGCGAGTCCAATACAGCAGAAAACAGTAGCAGTCAGCTACTGTCTCTGAAACTTCGTTTTTAGTTCCAGGGCCTGTTTTCCACTTTTGATGGTTCCAACAAGTCACAAATGGTGTGTGGGACTGTGTCGAATCATCGAATCCAAAAAATCATGCTCAACAAGGATATTGGACCTCTGGTGGCCTGTTTCAAGTTTAAATCAAGGTTTTGGAGACTCGAAATCCATTCTAGGGACTTGTGCCAAGTATTGTCATACCGTACACATTATATAGACCTAATGTGACTGTGCGGGGGTTTCGATTTCAGTCCGGGTTTCAAATTTGTCATCTTTGGCGTCTTATGTCCATTTTTCTAGTTTTTCGGTCAATTTCTTATTCCAGGATGCTTTTCTCGATTTTGTCATCTCGATTTTGTCAAGTTGTACAGGTCATTATGCTTCAGTTTGACTTTATGTATGTGTCAATTTTCACCTGTTTAGGAGAATTTTGCGTTTTGGCTCATTAATGCCCAAAATTTTATTATTTTTCCATGTGTCCAAGGGTTTGCATCCTATCTGGGACTTTTCTATCATTTTCTTTTGAGCTAGGTCAGTCTATACGTATGCGTGTGTATTTTTGTCAATTCAAATCAGTCGTCAATGCAAATTGGATATTAGTGGTTGGTTTACACGCTTCTTGTATCAATTATCCTCGAAAGAGAATTAATTAACAGAAGATGCAACTTTTATATACTATTATATCAATATCTGAAAGCAAAAGTGGAGTAATGTACGTAGCAGCACAATGGCCTGAACAAAAGCATATCTACGGGGCACATTTGCCCAAAAGTCTATCTACGTGGGCAAGCAGGCCTGAATCAAACGCAAAATGACAGTAAAATAAATGAGGCTCGATGGTATCCCTCAATCGTCAAAAAGGTCCTCGTCATCATCATCTCTCTCTCTTGGGTCTCTCTCATACCCAGGGTCGTCGATGGAGTCATCAGAGCTGCTGCTGAAAGGCGAGCGCTCTCCTCCTCACTCTCGCTCTCTGCGGTCCGAGATGTTATGGCTCCCCTCCTCTTCTTTTGAGTTGGCCCTTTTTGTTGCGGCCTCTCCCTCAGCTTTATTTGGAACATCATCGCCTTATGGCTTGCACTCTTTGCACCTCTCTGCACACTCACCGCTGGCTGTGAAGCCCTCACCTATCTCTAGGCTGCGGCAGGAGTGGTAGAGGCGCTCGCCATCTTCTTCTGAGGCGGGGGCTGTACAGTCTTCCGCCTAAGAGCCGCCCTAGCCTGTCCCTACATTGTCAATTTAGTAAATCATTTTAGTATACATTGTGTATATTGTATATATTCAAATGCTGAAAGTAGGGCTATCTAGCATCAAAAGTAGGAATTGATCAAGTTTTCGGGGTTATACCTGAGGCCTCTGAACAACGGTAGGCTGAACTGGAGCTGAAGTCACTGGTGGATACTGCAATCGCAGAGGAATGCCACTTGCTATTTTGTGAAATTCCTTCTCCATTGCAAGCATCAAGCGGACAACCTCCTCCGCCCACTCTGTTGGCACTTGAGATACATTTTGGAAAAAAGTCGGAATACAGTTCAAATATGGTGCAATGGAGTGATACAAGCACAATATTCAATCTTACCGGTCCAATGACCCCATTAGGCTCTATCCTCGCTGGCTCAAAATCAACTATAACGGCCTCTCCTTGTGCATCGTGCACCGCTAGTGTCCAAAAAAGTAGAGGTAGGCCAGTTGCCCCGGCATAACTGGACCTCTCCCCCGAGCAAGCCGTCCTGTCTCTCGACCTTGAACTCTGACCTCGCCTCTCTTGGCCGGCTTCCATAGCCTCTCCAACAACTGCCTGGTGTGTCATTACTCTAAGCGGCCCCGCTAAGTGTTGTCTCACGCTCAGGTCTCAGGAAGGTGGTAAGGTCTGTCACTGGAACAGTAAACCGCTGTAGCTCAATGAGTGTGTACCTGCCTGTATGTGAAGCATGAGGCGGAAGTGGCCCAATGACCTAGAACTCGGACAAATCAAATGACTGTCGTGTCATTTGGTCGCCTAAGTACCACTGCCACTCGAAAGCCGACTCCAACAGCACTCGGCTCGTTGTCACCACTCTGCTCCTCGCCACAAACTCTGGCTCAGGCACCACACCACACCACGGGTTCCACCCCACCTGTAGCACATTAAAAAAAAAAAAAAAAACCCAAGACGAAGGGGATCGGCGACAACATTAAAGCATTTTTAGGCATAATGTACTTATGGAATTGTTGTTTACCTAGGTGCTTGATAGCTCATCGAGGTAGGCTCTGAAAGATAGGAGGCTCCCCTTTGACTTCTTCTGGCCATTGTGCAATGGTCCCCAGATCATCACCCGTGAGATGGTCCTCATGTCAGGACACTTGTTCTCCGGAGGGTACATCTTCAGCACCTCGTAGGGCCACAACTGCAAGGATTTCAAACAATCAAGGCATCAATACAATTTATGCAATGCAAAGTACAAGTATGAATTGAAATTGAACTACGAATTTAGATTTGTACCTCCCATACTCTCCAATAGCCGACTACCGCCTTCTTGAACCTCGTGAACTCTCCCATGAAACCATAGCATGCCCTTAAAGCTGATCCTCCCTAATCGTACAGAGAGGCTGTGCTAAGGTCCCGCAGAGCCGGTAAGTAGGACAAGTGTACTTTACTGCGCTTTGGGTACAAGGTGGCACCAAACAAGTACAATAAGTAGGCTCTTGCCATCTGCTCCTCCTGTTCGATGGTCGAGACTTTCTTCAAGTAGTTCTTGAACTGCTCATACCTAACCATCTCCTACTCCCGGTCAAGCACCCGGCCCAAGAACCACTTCAGAGCAACATCTTCCTTGTGAATTCCTAAGTCAAATGGGATAGGCTCAGCTCCAACCCTCAGGCCCGCGATGGCTGCAAAGTCCAGAGGGGTCACTGTCATCTCCCCAATCGGAAAGTGAAAGGTGTTCGATGTATCATGCCACCTCTCAGCCAAAGCAGTAAGCACAACATGGTCATTCTTCGCCGAGGTCAAGGTGGGTTGAATTGACCAAATCTAGCTACATTTACCAATTGTCGGACCTGCTCGGGCAGTCCTCTATAAAGCTCAAGCGAGCTCGCTGCACCTCCATGCCCTCGCGAGGTTGCCATCCTCCTCTGTTCAGAATAACATCAAATAAGAGGAAATGCATCAGTGCACATGCAATTCAAGTTCAAAAGGAAGTTGATCAAAATTCAAGTTATTGAAGCATCTTACAGTCGATTCAAGTTATTCCAAGTTACATTACCAGTCGGGTCGTTCAAAGGCATACTATCGGTCGAGTTTCAATTATCAGGGTATACTACTAGTCAAATCATCATTCAATGGCATTTTATAGTCGATCAATACCATCAAGGCATTCTACGGTTGATTTCAAGTTACCAAGGCATTCTACAATCGATTTCAAGTTATCAAGGTGTGGGCAATGCGATTGCCCGGTTTTCTTTCCTCGGGAAGGGATTCTGTTCCCCTCCAGAGAAGAGAAAATGCTACCGGTTCGCGGGAGCGCTTTTGAAGCTGGACGACAAGCGCTCACGAAAAATACAGAGTCGCCACTTGGGTTTGAAGGTTCGACACCCAAGGAACCGTATTTCGAAGCACTTGCGGCGCTGTTTGATTTGAAAAAGTTAAGGAACCAGTCCGTCATAACCATATCTGGGTTCAGGAGCCAGGTTACGAGAGGGGAAGGGTTTTATGGCACCCCTCTCGCCCAATCCGGAGATCGGTCTCTACTTAGGCATTTGTGAAAATGTTTGTTTTTGCGATTCCATTTAATTAATCAATTTTTAGCCAATTAGGGTGGGGGAACAGTTAATCGGGGATTAAAACCGTAACAATTTGCAGGGTGCGGTAAGTAATAGCATGGATAAATGAAATAACAAGAAATAAATGAGATAATATTCAACACTGATTTCAGGATGCCAGAACAGTGCTCTGGTTTAAATTTATCGCGAGCAGTGGCCAACTTGCATGCATGGAAGTTTATACATGCAAGCCCAACCATCGCGCGATATACTCAAACCGTCGCGCGAGTATTGACATCCTATCTACAGGTTAAATTTTATCTCCTTCTGGGCTCTGGAAGGACCAGTGCACCCCCAGGGCCAAACCAAGCAGTTTATATGTACTGAAAGTAAGCCATTATTTACAAATGAGCACAACTGAAATAAAATGCAACCCTTAAACAGTGAGGGTGTCAAAACTGAGGCTTAAAGCCTAACAGCCCATGCAAGGGCAATTACTGGAAAGGGTCATACCATCGCGCGATGGAGTCACATCATCGCGCGAGTGTTCGGACTGGACTTCTAGGAATTGCTTTGCATGCCTGGGCTCTGAGACAGATCCAGAAGCTACCCATGGGCATTCCAAGGTAATCAGGAAAGCAAACTAAGCTAACCTACTAGTTTTTAATATGCAAAACAGTGAGATACACCAGATATTTTAACAGAAGGGCACAAGATCACACAAATGGATACGAATCAGGATCCCATCCCCGCGATAACCTTATCACACAAACGGAGAACCGTCGCGCGGTGGAGTGGGTTACTCACGCGTGGGTTTGCCTATCCACAGTAATTTGTGAATTTGCTGGCTTTGGGACCAAGACTGATATTGATTACCAGCCTTGGCCCTGCCAGCCCCCCTCAGGGATCAAAACAGTAAACAATAGGATTATACCTTTGCTTGAGTGCCTTGAATATGGCTCGAGTGAGGTGGTGTGGCTTTGGTGAATGGGTAAATGGTAGTGATTTGAATGAAAGAAGTGATCAAGCTTGTGGTTCTTGCTCTTCTTTTGGAGAATTTTTGGTAACCCTTTGGAAGAAGAACCATGGGGGTTATTTATAAGAAAAGTGGAGAGGTAGTTGGTGGCTAGACAAGGTCATACAGCCAGCCAACAATGCTGGCTGCACTTACTTAGTGGAGAAGAGGGTGCAAAAGTTGATGGGAGAGTGGGGGACTAGGTGGTGCAAGGCTGGCCCTGCAAACGCCGTTCAGTCGATGGAACGGGGTCACACAGACCTGTAGCCCCCTGATCATTACAAAATCCAGCTGGTTATGGCAGGTGTCAATCATCACGCGATGGAGTGGAACCATCGCGCGAGGGTTCTAGCTTCACCACGATGGTCCATTAGTCAAAGTTTGACTTTGACCACCATCTGGCAAGTAGATCATCACGCGAGAGACCCAGTAAGTCGCGCGAGAGTCAAACCTCTAGTCAGGGTTAGGGTTTAATGGTTCTGGGGCTAAGGATAGGTTCCATACACACCAAGCTCAAGCCATTTCATTCTCTCAATACTGTTCGCGACCTGACTCATCATCGGGGGAACAAGAAACTGAAAAAGAAATAAAATGATTGGGAAATCAGATTGGGGTGTCTACACAAGGCATTCTAGTCGATTTCAAGTTATCAATGGCATTCTACGTTCAAATCAATTTCTAAGTTCAGTGTCAAGGCATTCTAAGTCAATTCAAGGCATATCATGCAAAAGTTCTACCCATCAAGTCAAGTTCAATAGCTCTTTCATCTCGTACACTTTTCACCGCACAAGCCTCGCCAGTGTGTTTTGGTAATCTTGCCCGGTTCACCGGCCACAAGCTCTCCCGGAATGCCTTGCAACCCTCGACGATGATGAGCCATCGTGCTGTTCGACCATTGTCTTGCAATACACTTGACATGGGGAGTACATCTTGGCTCTAGTCCGGGGAACCCTTTCGAGACCCAAACTGGCCTTTGCACTTGTACATAACCGTAGAACCATCCCAACTAGGACAGGAACCCGTGGCTAGGACTTACGTGATATATCCTGTTTATGTGTTTCCCTTTTCTGTACATACATATCATTCATACATCATTGGATACTGCAAGCTAGAGGATAGGACTCCCTTAGGATTCAGTCAGTCTAGGAGACTCTAAATCCATGGAGTTTAAGATACCTCCGGTGTTTGCCGTGCCCAAACGGCTCCCTTGGTCTGGAATGAACCTTAATGGTGCGCGTATCTGGATTCCAATAATCATATTGCTCTGTCTCGGATGGTCAAGGTAAGGAGAATGGCTTTGATTCTGAAGCGTTTGAAATTAAACTTGCCTGACAGCACCTACCCGGATTATTAGAAATCTTCTGTGTAAACACCTTAAGCGAATACTGGATCACGGTAGGTATTAGGCCTAGTTTCTAGGAGGTTCGAACGAGGGAAGGGCGGACATTCGTGATGGGTTGAGAGTTTCCCTTTTGCTTTGTTGCCAGTTCAGAGACATTGATCGACCACAAGAAGAGGTTGTACTCAATTGGTTTCGTCCCTCCCGAAGACTGGTTCACATAGACACCCTGGAAGGTATGGAGTTGTTTGAGGATCAGATAGTGCAGGAAGGGCAACTGTCAACAAAAATACTACAAGAACCCTCGATAGAAACACCGCACGATAGTCCCTTACCAATGGCTGACCAAGGAAATGGGATAGAAGAGCTTAGGCAGAACATGGCTGGTTTAGATGCTCAGTTTGAACAGTCCTTGGCCCATGTCTGTAATGACTCTGAATTTTTGATAAATAAAAATGTATTTATTATTCAAGTTATTATTGTTAATTGCATGAATTTCGTTAATTTTCCGATAGTTTGTCAAAACTGCGCTTTAGCCCTTGAACTTTCATTTTCTGCACTTGGACCCCTGAACTTTTATTTCTTGCGCTTTAGTCCTATTTAAGCAACCTAGTTAGCTTCTAACTATCCGGTTAGAGAGACTAAACTAGAAAGCCATCTAGTCACCATGATTGGACCATTTTGACCCTCATTAAACCTTTTGGACCCCTTTGAACCCTAGTCAAAGTATTGAATTTTCTTTTTCTTTTAATTATTTTGATTTTACTCTTTGTCCATTGGACAAAGATTGCTAGGGAAACTATTATCCATTGGATAATAGAAACCCATTTATTTATATTAAAAGTATATTGGGATATAAAAAAAAAATATAAACTTTTTAAAAGTACTTTGACTAGTTTTTATTAAAAAGTGACCTAATATCTATTATCCATTGGATAATAGATGTTAGGGGGAATTTTACCCATTGACAATAGTCTTAGTCTTCCAAAGTACCATGGTGTCCCATACTATCTTTAAGCCATGTGTGAAAGTACTTCATTTTTTTTTATTAAAAAGGTACATGGTACCAAGATTCTAAGGTACTTTTACTTAATTTTCTATTAGGGGGTTTTGATCTCTTAAGTACTTATGTATCTAAGTATAATATATTCTAGTACTTGAAGGATAAAATATTAGCCTAAGTACCATGTGTTATATTGACTAGAAATAGAAAATCCTAGGCCTTAAAGTCTACTTTGATCTTAAAGTACAAAAGTATTTAGTTTTTTTATTTGTTTACTTGCATTTTGAACATGTGTATGTATATATATTGTACCTTGAAGCAAGAGAGGGGAAAGGGAGAGAGAGAGCCGTGAGGGAGAGTGAGGGAGAGGGGGGGGCCGGGTGGAGGAGAGGAGGAGGGAGAAGATTTGGTTGGTACTTGGCCATTGAACTTCCATGTACCATGAGATTCTTGTGCTTCCAAGCAATACTTCACTTCATGTCCTTCTTTTGTACATTTTGCATTAGTTTAATCCTTGGAATCTTGTACAAACTCATCTCCACCATCCATTTGTTCCAAGATCAAATCTAAGGACACCATAGCCATGCAAACCTAGGTTTTTAGCCTTAAATCTCCATGTGAACACACTTTTTTTTGGATAAAAAAAATTGGAAAAGGAGGAGAGGGGGGGGGGCCGGCCTTGATGGGAGTGGGGGAAGCCCTTGCCTATAAATAGAGGCTCATTCTACACTTGAAGCTCACACCTCAACCAAAGCTCTTCCTTCTCTCTAGAATTTCTAGTATTCTTGTTCTAAGTTCAAGAACTTTCTTGTTCTTGAGAGTTCTTGAGCAATACCACCAAACCACCTCCAATACCACTCTCTAATCTTAAAAAGTAGGATAGGAAGTTGTTTCTAGGAAAAGTAGTCCAACACTTTTCCTTTCGAAGCAATCCGAAGGACGTTACGCCGCCAAAACCAAAACCGACGATCAAACTTCCGTAGCCGACCACCGCCTAGAAGAACGGTAGTTTAATCTTACTATTGTAGTGAAATCTTTACTATATCGTAGTTCAAACTTATTTTCTAAAGTTGATTTAATCTCGCTACTTTTAATCTCTACTTACTTTACTTAAAGTTTTAAAAGTTACTTGATCATGAATGATGAAGATGCATGATTTACTTTTGGAAGGTTTCAAGCATGCTAGTTAGTAAAAGTTGGATGATCTTGTTGTATTTATTTCAAAGCTTTAATTGAATGCATGTGTGTATGTAAAGTCTTAAACGACGGAGTCTTACATGAGAACGAGACACGAAACCCGAGAAAAGTAGAAACATGGCACCTAGGGTGTGATTAACTAAGAGGATGTGTTCTTCCCGGTTGGAAGATATCTTAGAAACTACATAATGACTAAAACAAGAGTATTATGTAAATTGGGTGGGTGTGTGCCTATGGGAACCCGGCGCGGCGGAACCATAGTGAGGATATTCGGGAAACCGGCGCGGCGGAACCGAAGTAGGGTGAGTAGCAAGGTTATCCGCGGTAGGAAGCCTATGCAAGTTTTTGTGTGCCAACGGGAACCCGGCGCGGCGGAACCGTTATGAGGATACTCGGGAACCCGGCGCGGCGGAACCGAGGTTGGGTGAGTTAAAAAGAAGTCTTTGGAAAAGAAAGGTAGCAATGAATGACACGGTCTACGATGTGTGCGTAGGAGGAAGAATCGAGAACCCTTGACACCGTTAATGGTTATCAAACGAACATGAACAAGCTGTTATTGTCTTTTGTTTATTGCTTATGTAATTGTTATGTGGAAATCATGCTAGCAGTAGGATTTTACTATTGAGCCATCATAGCTCATGGTGTTGCCTTATGGTGACCCTGGCATATTATATGGGTGGCGACGCCAATATAATATGTCAGACCTGATAGACGAACAGGGCGATCTCTTCACCTTGGAGGCGTATGGAGTCGAAGAACTCGCTAGGTTGGAGGAGCAAGAGGAGCAGTAGAATAGGAATCCCTAGCTCCCTTTTTGTTATTTATTTTGTATTTCAAATGCTCTTATGAGAGCCGTGCTGTAATATTGAACAATGATTCTATTTAATTTATGTAATAGATTAAACCCTTAACGTGCCTAAAATTAGGGGCGTTACAATGTCGATGCGCAACTCAAGACCTCTGCTGCATCTATGAAGAATAACATGATCATGATGATGGAAGCCATGCAAGAAGTTAGTGATAAACTTCAGGCCAAACCTCATCCGCAGCCTAAGCAACCCAAAGAAGAAGGGCTTGCCATAGATCCTAATATGGCTGCTCTTATGGCCAAGATCAGCAAGCTAGAGTAATCTGTTCAAGAAACCAGGTGACTTGGAAAGGGAGAAGTAGACATGAGCAAGCTGTGCTTATTCCTTAACGCAAAGTTACCGGAAAAGTTCAAAGGTGTGGACCTTGCCAAGTTTGATGGCACCAGTGATCCAAGGGCGCACCTCTAGGGGTATGTTGGCTCTCTTTCCATTCTAGGGATTGAAAAGGAAGCTATGGCGCAGTTATTCCATGAATCTCTGTCTGGTCCTGCTTTACAATGTTTCCTTACTCTTGAGCCATCTAAGAAAAGGACTTGGGAAGATATTGGGATAGCCTTTGTAGCCCAATACGACTTAAATGTTGATCTAAAAATGACCACCCGAGAGTTAGAAAGCACTAAGATGGGAGAAAAGGAAAACTTCACCAACTTTGTGAAATGTTGGAGAGCCAAGACAGCTCAAATGCAGAACAAGCCAGACCTCAAGTAACAGATATGAATCATAACCAACAATCTGCCAAGCTTCTTTACCCCATACATGGTTCTCTCTCAAGCCGCCCCGAACTTCGAGACTTTCTATGACTCTAGTTTGGCCGTAGAAGAGGCTCTACTGGATGGCACCCTGGAAAAGAGGGAAACAGGATCCAAATCTAAAAGAGCTTATTCCGGTAACAGCAGCATCCTTCTTGGGAACACCAATCAGGCCAGAACCTCATTCGCTAAGCCCGTAGAAGTTCACCAGATTTATGAAAAATTGAAATCCAAAAAACTAAGTTTTCTCCCAGTTAAGCACCCCTAGAACTGCGTTACTCAAGAAGCTCACGGAAGCTAGAGCACTGAAGCCTCTTCCACTGCCACAAACTATTCCGCCAAACCTGAACTAAAGTGTTTACTGTGAATTCCATAAGAGCCTGGCCATACTACCGAGCTGAACATCCCCCTGAAAGTTGGCTACCTCGAATTCTTCCTAATCTGAAATAAGGTTTCCCCACGCATCTTCCCATTCTCCCAGGAATTAGAGAGCAATTTCTTTGGGAATTTTCACAGTTGGCTTAGGCTCAGTATCAGAGGTGATGAAGAGGGTTGGATCAAAATCTTGGGTGGTTTGATCCATGTCTAAGGTAATTTGGTTGACACGGAAAGTGGTGTTGTGTTGTGGTAAAGGGTTTGAGATGGTATTTGGTTACTCTCCTGGTGCTGGGCATAAGGTGAGTGCAATGCTGGTATAGGGCAGACCTTAGCATAGAGCCGAGCCCCATCTTAGGCACGGCCAGAATGACCAGACGCAGATAGTCATGTTTAGCCCGCTACAATAGCCACTCAATCTCTGCCATCGCCGAGCGCATGGTAGGGATTGACGTTGAGCTTCGGTCGAACCTTTTGAATGTCGTATGTGAGTCATGGTTGCGGAGTAGAATTTTGGCCGAGCCTCAATTGTTATTCCAACAACCGCCACAGGCAAGTACCACTAAAGGGGCGCCAGGTGTCACACATTGCTTGGGTATGGCAGATGAAAGGATAGTTGGCATGCATGAGACTCTGGAAGGCTGTCCTGTATTGCCACGTGTCGAGTGCTGATTGGCAGTTGATTCGGCGGTGTAATGATGGGCGGGAAATTTGAATCCCAAACCTTACTCTATTTAAAGAGAGATGAGAGGAGAGAGAGGGTTTATAAAACTATCTCTCTCTAAACCTCCATTGCCAGTGCGATCTTCCCATCCGTTCATCTTCCAATCTCGATTTTGCGTTTGATTCACATCCAGATCTTCTAGAAACCTTCGAGTATGCTTCGATTTTCACTGCTCCTTACTTTTCCATAGTTTATACGCCTTTTGGTACCACTTTTCTGGGATCTTTTGGAGCTTTTTGTTCTGTGTGAACAGTACGTCGTTTGAGATGAATAGCTTGTTCATCTTCACCTTCAACATGCCCTTTTGAGCCCCAGCCAAAGTGCTGGCTGGGTTGGTTGATGCTAGGCTGCTAGTAGAGCCTCATAACCCAGACATTAGTGTTTCCCGAGCCTGAGTCTATAGGGCGAAATAGGGTGGGCTAGTAGGGTAGCCGAGCTTAGGGGGATCCCCGTCTCTTGCCGACGGTATGGTTTCTCATTATTTTCTTGTTGTTTCGTTAGGTCTAGCTCACTCGGTCATAGTCATCTCTTCCGAATCTAAAAGTTCGGGGGATGGCTCCGGAGATCTGATAATCTGAGAGTATCTGGAGAGGCACAGAAGCTGTCACCAGGCTTCTTCAATTGCTTTGAATATGTCGGATGATTCTCAGTCTTCAAACGGCGAGCATGATCATGAGTGTATGCTGATGACGAATTTCTAACCGAGCCCGAGATTTCTTTATCGAAATCAACACATTTCGGGGCCTAGCCCCAGCTTGGACCAGAGGCCAAGTCCAGATTCCATTCTCAGGCCGAGGTCACCACTTCTACTCGATCGGATCACAGTGGGGCCACTTCCGAGGCTAGGGAAGTCGCCGACCTGTATAAGAGGAGTCAGGTTTGTCCCCACGCTCATTTCTTTAGTGGGGAGCCTGGTGAATATGAGAAATTTTGCCGAGACTACAATATCCCTGATGATGTTGTATGCCAGGTAGGTGGCAACTATATTACGGATAAGAGAGAGCACCACCTTGAGCACATCACAATGTCGCTGATGGCAATTTGTGAAGCTGGGCTTCGGTTCCCACTCCACCCATTTTTAAGGGAACCGTTGGCCCGGTTTAGTTTAGTTTCTCATTACTTCGCAATCTACAGCTACAGGATCGTAATGTCAGTGATTGCTCTTAAAGAATTCCACAGCCTGGAGTTCACCATTGTCGACCTCTTCCACACTTACATTATGTCCAGGCACGGTCAGACTGAGCGTAGGTATTTGTCAACTCGTCGGGATCAGGAGCTCTTGATAAACGGATTGCTTGACATTGATAAGTGGGCAAACCTTTACATCGAAGTGAATAGTAACTACGAGTTCGGCGACCAAACCAACCGTAGGCACAGCATTCCAAAGGTCAAGGACTTCAGAGGTAGCATGATCTCTTAGTAATTGCCGAGCGTGGTTTTGTACTTTAAGTTTTTAAAGTTTTTGACTGCAATCATTCTTTGCAGATCACCAAGCTATAACAAAGACTCAGCAGACATTTTCTATTGAAAAGCACATAGATATCCTTTGATCACAGATTTGCAGGGACGCACTGACGTTACTCGGTTACGTCCCATCTTATAAGGGAACTAGCGAATGCCCGTGCCTGCGCAACGTGGCTACTTGCACGTTGTTAGTGCATGCCCATGCCTGAAGGCACAATTCGAACCATTAGCTCATGCAAATAAAAACTTGACTCGCGTGCAATACGTCAACCCATGCCCAACAAATCCAACCATGCGAAAAACAATAACCCGTGCACATGCTTTCTATTTTCTATTTTGTTCTTATACGTCAAATGTCACTCGATCATGGCTATTTTATTGCAAAAATAAAACAGAAAACATGTGCATGCCAATGCTTTGCATTTAAATTTAAGAACACCAACTAGTGTACTGCATCAACTAAATTAGTAAAAATTTAAACACACCAACCAGTGCTCTGCAATTTAACAACATAAGACCAACCAATGCTATGCATTTAACAACATAAAAGCAAACCTAAGAAAATGCTTTGCATGTACCAACAAAAGTACAAACCTAAGCACACCCACCAGTGCTCTACATTTAACAATATAAGTACAAATCTAAGCACACCAGCCAGTACTCTGTATAATAAGTGAATACTTATGGATCTGAAACCTCGCAATTTGACGTATTTGAGTGGTATTTCTGCACAAACATAAAAATGAATAAACTAATTTAGTCATTGACTATAAAAATTAAACCTCCAAAATCACAAACGACAAACAAAAACATAATTTATGATGTTCACAATCTTACTTTCAGTCTAATATTCAACTTTTGACGTCATCTCTCCAATCAAAGCATACAAACTTGGATCATTTCATGTACTCATGAGGATTCTATGATTTACAATGTGACAAAAATGCACTCACTAACAGGTCCAATAAGGCAGCTCTTAATCGTCAAAAATCCAATACTTGTCTAGCTATCAGTTACCAAAGTGGAAAAATCAGTTCATCTATCTTCTAACTATACCTATGACAAACTCCAATATCTTCAATCAATTGCTTTGCTACGTAAGCAAAAGACCTCAATGCTGAAGTATACTAATAATCTACCCATGAGTCCATGACTACGATAAAATTGAACGATTTCGATCGGAAGTTATGCCAATAGATAAGAATTCGATTGAATTTCACCATAGGCAAAATAAAGACTAAACTCTTTTCTGTACATTCATCGATGAAATCAAAGGAGAGAAAACGAACGGAGATCAGACCTCGTTGTTGAAGTAAGCCTTGCGAGCTCGGAAGGACTTGGCTGGAATGAAATTGGTGGTGGCCCGTAGATTTATAGCTCTTCTTTTCCCTAGGGAAATAATTCAGACCCTTGTTTTCTTCAATCATCATCTCACTCCTAATTCAAGTCTTTAAAACTTATTTGGTCTCTCAGCCCCTCGACTCTGCGTCATCCGCATCAGAATCACTTCCCGAAGAGCTCCCAGATTCAGAATCTACACACAATCCCTCATGATCACATAACCACTCCACAAAAAATTTCCCGAACTATTTCCACAAAGGAAGAAAAAAAGGAATTTTAGATGTTACCACTTGATGAGGATAAATCGCTGCTTGAACTGCCGATTGCATGACCCTTATTATCATGACCACCGCCACCAGCGGCTGCACCATCATCCTTCTCAACCTCCACTGGTGATAAGCATGTCATTGGCATCTCATCGCCAATGTCAATATCTTCCTCCCAGCATCAGTTTTTTTCACTCACATAAACCTCCATTAACAACATAACAATTATTAGCAAAACTTTCAGTGCCAACCACTAATCACAAATAAAAGCAAAACCTATGTTTTTAACCACATTGTGATTCTTCAAAACCCATACATAAAATGCGCATTATAATGTAGTCAACAATTCTAGTGTTTTTTAGCATATTGCATGTGCTTGAAAACACTTAAAAAATGTACTTCATGAGCAATACACACAACCCTGTGGTTTGAGAGTTCAATGCACAATGTCATAGAAAATAGAACACGCTACAGTTCTGTATGAGAAAGCAGTGGCATTTTACTTCATCACCTTTGAGTTAACAGTTAAATGAATAGAAGAAGATAACCAAAATAAGATTACCATGGCTTCTAGTTTCCGGAACATGGAGTAAAAGTCTTGGCAATAAAGCACACAATACAAAAAAGGCTTCAAGTAACCAAAAAATCAGTACTGAAGGACCGAAAAACTGCTACGTAATTGATGATACTTAAATCTATGATCAGAAGCTACTTGCAGTCACTAATTGCTGCATTTGAATACAAAACATCTGAACAAATTAAAAACATCAAAATAAGCATCAATACCTTGAAGCCAAATGAGAACTGCTAGTGTTCTTAATCTTAACATCACTTCTCATCTGCTTCCCGGGCTCATCTACAAATTACAACAAAACCAAATCAATCAGTTAATTCTAAAAACAGTAGAATTAACATAGTAGAACTGAACACTAAGGTTCTGAAAATCAGCCTCACTGAACCAAACATTAAGCTAGCAGTAGAACTCAACTTGGGCAGCTGTTAAAGCATTTGGTAGTAATAGTCAGGGATGAGCCCAGGAACTGTGAGCTATAAACCTACAAATTAAAAAAAGCAAGTACTATTCAAGACATGTGAAAGTAAAAGGAGGAGACAAAGATAGATAATAGAGGGATGCAAAGCAGGGAATAAAGGGTAATATGTAGAAAATTGCCGTGATTCCAATTGCTTCGTTTCTCTTCCGATACCACTCTCTCTGTCTCTCTCAAACAGGGCTGTGAAAAAGAAAGCCGTGCTTTAAGCAAATTCTTACAAACCTGGGTGATTCATAGATGATCGTGAACAACCACAGCTACACACCTGATACATACTTCAATACACAAATTTCTCAGCAACAGAACCGAACCGATTTATTCACATAGAAATACATAAAAGTACACAAATTCCGTCCACAAAAAGAAACATCAACCACAGTTGGCGGTGCTCAAAAATGAAAGAAATCCCTTGGAGAGAGAAAAACCCTAACCTGAGAAGTACTCGTACCCTAATCAAGTATGTAATCGGTGTTCTATCGGTCTGTGCCACGGGAATGAACAAACCCTAGACGCGCAGGTTTTTAGTGAGGAGAAACTACAAACCTTTTGGGGTGAAGCACTACATGCTGTCGAACGGTGGTGGTTCCAGTGGTGACTCGTCGCGCCGGTTGGTGGTAGTAGTGGTGTCCAATCGGGATCGCCAGAGAGGAGCGACTGGGATTTGATTTCCGAGGGCTTGCGGTGGTGCGGTGGGTCGGAGGGAGAGGGAGAGGGAGAGGAGAGAGGGATGCGGTGTTGCGGTGGGTCGATCGAGAGAGAGAGAGAGAGGGAGAGAGATGCCGATCGAGAGACACAGAGAGAGAGCGTCTGAGGGAGACACAAGGATGGGAATAATGGTGCGGCTAGGTTTCCCATAAAATGCCATTCAGGATAACCCTCGGATGATTCAGTTATTTACGGGCCAACCATTATAGAATGGAGGGTGTAGATTTATAGAAGAGACAAATCTGAGCGTTGGTTGTCTTTTGGATTCAAACCCAGACCTCCCTTATTATATAGAAGCTCAAGAGGAGGGAGAAAGAGGTGGAGACGTGCAAGAAGGCTACTGGACAGAAGAAGGGCACAGGGCAACCTGAGGGCGGTAAGCAGCCAAAGCCGAGTGGGAAGGAAAAGGAACCGAGGGTGAAATTCCCCACATTCAGGGAGCCTGCTGAATTTTGGTTCTAGGAGAGCCAGCAATCCGAGTTTCAAGGTATAAATATCCCTCTTCAGACTCTCGTACACGAGCTCACAGGAGAGATGGGAAGAAGGAATGTGATTCGCGTGAACATCAGAGACAGTGCTGCTGTTTGGCAGAAAGAGTTTGATTTGACCGAGCCTGTTGAAAAGAGGCACAAAGTCACTCATGACTTTTTCCCAACCAAGCCGTCGACTCCACTTCCGAGCGAGAAGGACAGGACCGAGTCATCAACCGCAGGTGGCTTGAAGGCGGTCCAAAAGTCAGTGGGCTCGGCCGGCCCAGTTGCCAGTCAGGTGTTTGCTCCATCCTTCGCCTTGGCCGAAGGTAGGGTCGTTATGGTGGAGGACTCTGTCAAAATGGAGCCGGGGCTGGCTGTAACAATGCTTCAAGGTCTGGCTCTACCATATGACATGCAGAAGGTTCCAGGGGATCTTCAGCCGAGCCTGGTGCATGGAAGTGCTTACCTTGTCCAGTTATTTTTGAACCTAACTCGTTTACAACATTTTTCTAGTGTCAAATTCTGAGCCTGTCTGCATTAGATAGCTTTCTTGAGCTTCTCTTTTCTTGTTTTGTAGGCTGGGCAGGCTTTGCTCCGGGCGTCGAACAAGGCCGAGCTTGTTACCGCCGAGAGGTCTCGTTTTCTTGACGACCTCAAGACCTAGCGTGAAAAGGTGAAATTACTAAAGATTGGCCTGAAGACGACGAAGGCTCGGGTGGCCGAACTTGAGAAAGAGAGAGAGACAAGGCCGATGAGAGAGCAAAGAAGGCTGAACGTGAGCTTGGAAAGGTTCTAAGGAAGGAGAAAAGGAAGATGAAGGAAGTTGATGAGAAGGCCTATTAGGCTGGTTTCGACCGCGCTAGGGCCGAGTACATGCTTGATGCTCAAAAGATGGTCAACGAGGCGATGGAGATGAGGGTGCCTGTGGCTTTCAAGAAAGGTTACAAGGAAGGCGTGGTTGCTGTTGCCAACACTCTTCAGCTGAGCCTGACTCGAATTTGTACAAGTCAATTCCAGTAGGTGTCGTTCTCAAATTTGTACAATACAGATGAGGTGTGTGCACCGCTTCCTCCCGAGGAGTTCCCGAGAGTGAAGAAGATATTGAAGATGTCTCTGGGGACCATGCCGAGGGTGAAGATGTGGTTGCTGGGCAGAAAACTGGTGAGGTCGGGAATGAGAAGGTGGCCGAGGATACTGAGCATGAGCTAATGAATGTTGACACAAACGCCGAGGCCCAGGCTGATGTTGTTACCGAGGACACTGCTTAAGTTTGAGTAGACTTCCAATTTTCTTTCTAGATTGTTAGTTTGAACTTGAAACTTTTGTTGGACTGGACAGATCCGAGCTTGGATTTTACCGTGCCAGATGTAACAGTTTGTGGGGGGTCGGCACCGAACAATTTACCACGCCATGCCTCCCAGCTTAGGAGTTTTCTTTGCACATTTATGTTTTTGAATGAATGTTTTCTTCTTCTTTTTTTAACCATTTTCATGCCTTGGAAGGGTTTTGACATGCTTGCTTGTTTGAAATGGTGGTTATCCGTAGCCCCCACTTTGGTCTGGGTTCGGCTAAGTAGTTGAATGTGTACCAAAGTAGAAATTGCTTAACTAATGTTGAATAATTGCCGAGCCTTGACCAAGGTAGAATAATCGAATAGAATTGATAAGACGCCGAGCTTGGCATTGTCCTTGGCCATTGTGCCAGATTAGTGGGTAACACTTAGGTTAGCAACCAAAAGTTTGGTAGGTGCCCCCTACCTGTGGTTGGGGCTCGGCTAAGATGCCAGCCTCTGGCCAAGGTATTAAGGGCTTGAGATGTTGAATGCTTGTGGGTGGTTTGCTCACCAAAGCACGAGTGTAACCGGGCTATGGCCGACCTTAGTGTCTTGCCAAGCCGAACCAGAGCCTAAATTCCAGCCAGAATGTGTGTCTTTAGGCTTGGTGGACCTGATGTCCGGTTGTAGCTTCTTTGGGCAGTGATAACAGCCGAAGCAAGGGCATAAGAGCCGTTTGTGGGTGTGATCAGAGTCAATGTTTGTGGTTGGCGGAGTATGCCGAGGGTATATGTATAGTAAGGAAGATAATGAATCTAAAATTGCAGACGACATCGACTGCCAAACAAGATTCTTCTTTGATTTGATCAACATGAAATACAAGTTGAATGTAAAGACTTGGGCCGAAGCCAACAATAAGAAATTGAAACATTAGTGGCCAAAGCCAATTCTTACCTAACAAAAAACTAAGATAAAGAAAAACAGGATAGTCAATAGCCGAGCATGAGGCGCACTGTTGGTATTTAACTACATGTATGCCTTCTTTAGATTTTGTACATTCCATGGGTTAGTAAGAACTTTCCCATTCATGTCTTCTAGTATGTAATCACCTTTACCAGCAATCTTGACCACACGAAAGGTCCCTCCCAGTTGGGCTTGAATTTCGTTTTCTTGCTGGCTTGCACAACGTTTCGCCAAACCAAATCGTCTAGCTTGAAGGTTTTGGTTCGCACGCTTCGGTTGTATCCCTTGGCCACCTGCTGCTAGTATTTGGCGAGTTTTAGCCGAGCGTCATCATGCTTTTCCTCTGCTAAAATCAAATCTTGTTCCACAACTTCGTTGTTGGTTTTGGGGTCAAATGTTTCTGTTCTAAGGGTTGGGAACTTCGACTCCAGTGGGATTATAGCCTCCATGCCGAATGCCATGGAAAACGGTGGCTGGCTGGTGGAATGCCTTGGTGTAGAACGATAGGCCCATAGAGCGTGTGGCAATCCTTCGGCCCACTTTGCTCTTTTAGAGTTTAGCCGACGCTTAATACCGGTATAGATGGTCTTGTTTGGGGCCTTGGCTTGGCCATTTCCTTGGGGGTATGCTGGTGTAGAGTTGAAAAAACGTATCCCAAACTTGGCACAGAGGTTGGTGAGGACCTTGCCGACAAAATGAGTTCCGTTGTCTGAGACAATGGCATAAGGAACTCCGAACTTGGTAACGATGTTACGCAGACGAATCTCTGAACATCAGCTTCTGTGGTTGTCACAAGGGGTTCAGCCTTAACCCATTTTGAGAAGTAATTTGTTGCTGTGATAAAAAGCTTGAAGCCTCCAGGGGCCGTTGGCAGCTTTCTCACAATATCAAGCCCCCATCGTGCAAAGGGTTAGGGACTTGTGATGGGGGAAAGGTTCTAGGCAGGTTACTACGGGATAGGAGAAAAAAGTTGGCATGGTTGGCATCTGCGGACGACTTCTTCACAGTCTTTCTTCATGTTCTTCCAAAAGTATTCCTGACTCATTGCTCCTTGACAGAGAGAACGGCCGCCAGAGTGGCACCCACAACTACCTGAGTGAAGCTCGGTGAGAATCTCCGGTACTTGGGTTAGGTGAACAACTAGGAGATAAGGGCCGGAGATAGATTTCCTTTAGAGTTGGCTGCTTTCGGAGAGCCAGTAGTAAGCAGCTTTGTTCCTGATGCGATAAGCTTCCTTCTTGTGTGTGGGTAGAGTATCATGCTTGAAGAACGCAACGATCTCGTCCATCAAGCTTGGACCGAGTTCGATGTTGAGTAATTCTGGTGTTGTGTCAAAGCTTGGGTTGTTAATGCTGCCAAAGGTGATGGTCTTGAATTCAGAGGCTTTGGATGCAGAGGCAAGGCCAGCGAGTGCGTCTACGTGCGCATTGTGCTCGCAGTTGATCTATTCGATTTTGAAATTGTTGAAGTGCGAGATGAGCTCGGTTGCTGTGGCTTGATACTTCAACATTCATGGGTCCTGAGCCTCATAGTCCCCAAGTACTTGATTAACTATGAGTTGGGAATCACAGTAGACGACTAGATCAGCAACTTTCATCGCAATTGCGGAGTGTAAGCCAGTAAGTAGGGCTTCGTATTCAGCTTCATAGTTGGTGGCGAGGAAGTCGATGCTGAGAGAGCTTTCATGAAGTGTCCCACAAGGGGAAACTAAGACTACCCCTGCTCTAGCTCCGTTGTTGTTGGAAGTCCCGTCAACATTTAGGCGCCAAGTCTCTCCTTCAAAAAGATGCCATGGCTTTGTCGCTGAGTTTTGTTTGGTCACGGATAGTGGTGTTGGAGCGTTGAGTATTGCTACATCTTCTTGTGTCAGTTCCGCTATGAAGTCGGCTAGAATCTGGCCTTTGAATGCCGTTCGTGGCTCGAAGTAAATGTCAAAATTTGCAAGTTCAACAGCCCACTTCGATATGCAATTGGAAAGATCTGCCTTCTGAAAGAGGGCTTTGAGAGTGATCGGGTGGGACTGAAAGTATGGTAGTAATTTCCTTGCTGCCGAGACGAGGGCTAGAGCTAGTTTCTCCAAAGGGAGATAGCGTGTTTGTGCCGAAAGGAGGGTTTTGCCTGTGAAATAGATCGGCATGTCATCAACCCCTACTCGCCGAACAAGTGCTGAATTGACCGCGTGGGCAGAGACGGCAAGATACAAGTATAATGTAACAACTCCGATTTTTAACAAATAAAAATCTCGTTGTTATTCGAAATTTCTTAATTTCTCTTGATTGCTCGATGGTTTTCTTATTGATTTCTAGCGGGTTGTATTCAAGCATGTGAACGCCTTATCACCATGTTTCTCGACTAGAAACCCTAATGGCCATGCCTAGTCAATTTTCAACCAACTAGTTGGTATAACCGAACTAGTTAACCATTTAGTTACCTTTCAACCTTTAACCATTGGACAATAATTGTTAGGGTAATCTTTACCCATTGGACAATAGCTCCTCCATTATTATATCTTGATAAGTACATGTAGTCTTTTCTAAGAGCTTAGTTTATTATATAAATACCTTGTCGTTATTATCCATTGGTTAATATCTACAAGGGAAACTATTATCCATTGGATAATAGCTCTTATCTTTCAACCAATACATGGGTTGATTAATTTAGTCTTTTTCTTAAATCCCCATGTGACTAGGTACATATTATTTTAATATAAAAGTTCCCTAGTTACTATTGTCCATTGGACAATAAAAGTTAGGGGTTTTATTATCCATTGGATAAAAGGGTTAGTCTTTCACCATGTACAAGGATTTTAATAAACTAGTTTTTTTTCAAAGAATCCCATGGGATGATGTACCAATATTTTATTATGGGGTTTTAAAACCTAAGATTCTTCTAAGTACCCTATATTTATATTATATTAGGGTATTGTTGTAACGCCCCTAATTTTACGCACGTTAAGGGTTTAATCTATTACAGAAATTAAATAGAGTCATTGTTTAATATTACAGCACGGCTCTCATAAGAGCATTAGAATTGCAAAATAGATAACAAAAAGGGAGCTAGGGATTTCTATTCTACTGCTCCTCTTGCTCCTCCAACCTAGCGAGTTCTTCGGCTCCATACGCCTCCAAGGTGAAGAGATCGCCCTGTTCGTCTATCAGGTCTGACATATTATATTGGCGTCGCCACCCATATAATATGCCAGGGTCACCATAAGGCAACACCATGAGCTATGATGGCTCAATAGTAAAATCCTACTACTAGCATTGATTTCCACATAATAATCACATAAGCAATCACAAAAGACAATAACAGCTTACTCATGTTCGTTTGATAACCATTATCGGTGTTAGGGATTCTTGATTTTCCTCCTACGCACACATCGTAGACCGTGTCATTCATTGCTACCTTTCTTTTCCAAAGACTTCTTTTTAACTCACCCAACCTCGGTTCCGCCGCGCCGGGTTCCCGAGTATCCTCACAACGGTTCCGCCGCGCCGGGTTCCCGTTGGCACACAAAAACTTGCATAGGCTTCCTACCGCGGATAACCTTGCTACTCACCCTACTTCGGTTCCGCCGCGCCGGTTTCCCGAATATCCTCACTATGGTTCCGCCGCGCCGGGTTCCCATAGGCACACACACACCCAAATTTACATAATACTCTTGAATTAGTCATTATGTAGTTTCTAAGATATCTTCCAACCGGGAAGAACACATCCTCTTAGTTAATCACACCCTAGGTGCCATGTTTCTACTTTTCTCGGGTTTCGTGTCTCGTTCTCATGCAAGACTCCGTCGTTTAAGACTTTACATAAACACATGCATTCATTTAAAGCCTTGAAATAAATACAACAAGATCATCCAACTTTTACTAACTAGCATGCTTGAAACATTCCAAAAGTAAATCATGCATCTTCAAAGTTAACATCATTCATGATCAAGTAGCTTCCTAAACTTTAAGTAAAGTACGTAGAGATTTAAAGTAGCGAGATTTAATCAACTTTAGAAAATAAGATTGAACAACGATATAGTAAAGATTTCACTACAATAGTAAGATTAAACTACCGTTCTTCTAGGCGGTGGTCGGCTACGGAAGTTTGATCGTCGGTTTTGGTTTCGGCGGCGTAACGTCCTTCGGATTGCTTCGAAAGGAAAAGTGTTGGACTACTTTTCCTAGAAACAACTTCCTACTTTTTAAGATTAGAGAGTGGTATTGGAGGTGGTTTGGTGGTATTGCTCAAGAACTCTCAAGAACAAGAAAGTTCTTGAACTTAGAACAAGAATACTAGAAATTCTAGAGAGAAGGAAGAGCTTTGGTTTGAGGTGTGAGCTTCAAGTGTAGAATGAGCCTCTATTTATAGGCAAGGGCTTCCCCCTCTCCCATCAAGGCCGGCCCCCCCTCTCTCCTCCTCCTCCTCCTCCAATTTTTTAATACAAAAACAATGTGTTCACATGGAAGAATAAGGCTAAAAACCTAGGGTTGCATGGCTATGGTGTCCTTAGATTTGATCTTGGAACAAATGGAGGGTTGAGATGAGTTTGTACAAGATTCATTGGCTTAAACAAATGCTAAAATGTACAAAGAAGGACATGAAGTGAAGTTTTGCTTGAAAGCATAAGAATCCCATGGATTTGAAGTACATAGGAAGATCAAGGCCAAGTACTAACCAATTTCTCCCTCCTCCTCTCCTTACAACCGGCCCCCCCCTCTCTCTCACCTTGGCCGGCTGCCCCCCTCTCTCTCTCCCTCTCATTCTCTTGCCAAGGTACAAAAAATGGAAGAAAACAATTAAAAAAGTAATACTTTTTGTACCTAGGATCAAAAATAGTCTTTTTGGCTAGGATTCTTTTCTATACTACTAATAGACACATGGTACTTTAGGCATATATATATCCTTTCAAAGTACTAGAATATATATATACTTGGATACATAAGTACTTAGGAGATTAAAACCCCAATAGAAAACAATTAAAGTACTTTTTGAGAATCTTGGTACCATGTACCTTTCTTTTTAAAATATTACTATGCTTTCACATGGTTTAAAAGAAAATATTAAACTAACTAATACCTTAGTACTTTGAAAGACCAAAACTATTGTCCAATGGGTAAAATTCCCCCTAACATCTATTATCCAATGGATAATAGATATTAGGTCACTTTTTAATAAAAACTAGTCAAAGTACTTTTAAAAAGTCTATTATTATTTTTATATCCCAATATACTTTTAATATAAACAAATGGGTTTCTATTATCCAATGGATAATAGTTTCCCTAGCAATCTTTG
Organism: Rhododendron simsii; assembly: GCA_014282245.1. Classification (NCBI taxonomy): domain Eukaryota; kingdom Viridiplantae; phylum Streptophyta; class Magnoliopsida; order Ericales; family Ericaceae; genus Rhododendron; species Rhododendron simsii. The sequence goes on from CM024961.1 coordinate 14,604,212, forward strand.
TCCAATGGACAAAGAGTAAAAATCAAAATAATTAAAAGAAAAAGAATATTCAATACTTTGACTAGGGTTCAAAGGGTCCAAAAGCTTAATGAGGGTCAAAACGGTCCAATCATGGTGACTAGATGGCTTCCTAGTTTAGTCTCTCTAACCGGATAGTTATAAGCTAACTAGGTTGCTTAAATATGACTAAAGCGCAAGAAATAAAAGTTCAGGGGCCCAAGTGCAGAAAATGAAAGTTCAAGGGTCTAAGCGTAGTTTTAACAAACTATTGGAAAATGAACATAATTCATGCAATTTATAACAACAACTCGAATAATAAATACATTTTTATTTATAAAATTCAGAGTTATTACAATTGTTCTTCCTAGAGTACAAGGTACCCATGTTTATATTATTTTAGTACATGAAAGACTAGAATAAGGCCTTAGTACACATGTGCTTATTAGTTGGTTTAAAAAGATAAACCTTAGTCTTTAAGTCTTCTTTGATCTCTAGTACTAAAAGTACCTAGTATTTTATTGTTCTTGTACATATATATATATATATATATATATATAGTTTACTAGAAGAGAGAGAGGGGGAGAAAGAGAGAGAGAGAGAGAGGAGAGGCCGGGAGAGAGGGAGGAGAGAGAGAGAGAGGAAGGAAGAAAGAAGGAGATGGGATTGTACTTTCCTTGATCTTCCTTTGTACTCAAGATCCTTGGTGTGAACTCTTCCTAGCCAAAAATCTAGTCCTTTATTGTCCTTCTATTATTGTTTAAACAAGAATCTTGTACAACTATTCTTCTTGCCCACCAAGTCTTCCAAGAATCAAATCCTAGCCATGTAAGCCTAGGGTTAGCCTTTGATCTTCCATGATGGCATGACAAGTGTCAAAATTTGAGGAAGAGAGAAGGGGGGGGGGGGGGGGCGGCCTTGAGAAGAGGAGAGAGAGCCAAGGTTTTGCCTATAAATAGAAGCCATTCCAAGCTTTGAACTCACACCTTCAAGCTTTGCTCTCACTTCTCTCTAGAAACCATTTCTGTTTTTCCAGGCAGCCTACTGTCCCTTTGTAAATCCTCAGTTTTCTCTTCCTTAAAGTAGTTTTTAGAACCAACTTCCTTTACGAAAGTTGTAGAGCGTTTCTAGAGCTTCGATTTCAACCCAAGAAAGATCATATTCGGCCAAAGATTGACCGAGTTACTGCCATCTGAAGTGTAACGACCCTGATTTTCGGTCGTTAAAAATTTCGTTAAATATTTGAATTTTTTTTTTGTAATTGCTATTAATTTCCAAAGTTTGTCAAAATTACGTTTTTGCCCTTAAAATTTCGTTTATTTGCGCTTTGGCCTACTTAGCAAGCCTAACTAGCTTTTGACCATCTAGTTGGAGTAACTAAGCTAGGAAGCTATCTAGTTACTTTTCCCTAACCGCAAAATGACCATTTTGCCCCCCTTGGACACTTTGAACCTTTTGAACCCTAGAACAAGAATGGATTATTCATTTTCTTTTTAATATTTTTGGTTTTACTCTTTGTCCATTGGACAATAAATGTTAGGGAACCTATTATCCATTGGATAATAGAACCCCAATTGTTTACTTTAAAAGTATACTTGGCTAAGTACTTTTATCTTTTAAAAAAATGGACATTTTTGATTAGTTTACTATATAATTACCCTAGCAACTATTATCCATTGGATAATAGAAGTTAGGGGAATTTTTACCCAATGGATAAAAGAATAGTCTTTCACCAAAGTACCATGGGTTCTTAATTTAATCCTTTTCTTTAAACCAAGTGTGAAAGTACTTGATATTTTATTAGATAAGTACTTAGTACTAAGATTCTTAAAGTACTTCAATATTATTTTATTTGGGGTTTTGATCTCCTTAAGTACTTGTGTATCTAGCTATATTATATTCTAGTACTTTGAAAGGATAAAATATATGCCTAAGTACCATGTGTCTATTTGATGTATACAAAGAGAATCCTAGCCTTAAGTCTATTTTTGATACTTAGTACAAAAAGTACTATATTTTAATTGTTTACTTGCATGCATATGTATGTATATGTACTTGAGGAAGCAAGAGAGGAGAGAGGAAGAGAGAGAGCCGAATGGAGGGGGAGAGAGAGAGTGAGGCCGGATGGGAGAGAGAGAGAGAGGGAGAAATTGGTTAGTACTTGGCCATTGAACTTCCTTTGTACTTCAAATCCTTGGTGTGAACTCTTCCTAGCCAAAAATCTAGTCCTTTGTTGTCCTTCTATTATTCTTTAAACAAGAATCTTGTACAAACTATTCTCCTTGCCCCCCCAAGTCTTGCAAGAAGGACCAATATAGCCATGCAAACCTAGAGTAGACCTTGATTTTCCAAGATTCTTGACAAGTGTCAAAGTGAGGAAAGGAGAGAGAGAGAGGGGGCCGGCCATTGAGGGAGAGGGGAGGAGCTCAAGCTTTGCCTATAAATAGAGGCCCATTCCAAGCATTTCAACTCACACCTCAAAGCATTTGCTCTTCCTTCTCTCTAGAAACCATTTCTGATTTTCCAGGCAGCCTACTGCCCCTTTGAAAATCCTCCGTTTTCTCCTGCTTAGAGTAGTTTTTAGGATCAACTTCCTTCTGGAAAGTTGTAGAGAACTTCGAAACCTTGAAGTTAGACCCAAGAACCACCCCAATCGGTTAAGAACTGACAAAGTTATTGTCATTCAAAGTTCAGTAAAAATCTCGGATTCCAAATTCCAGACAGCTTACTGTCTCTTGCTTTACCCCTATTTTTCTCCAACCTAAAGTTGTTTCTAGGATTAACTTCCTTCACGGAAGTTGTAGAGGGCTTCTTGATCTTCGATTTGGACCCAAGAACGATCATATTCGGCCAAAGATTGACCGAGTTACTGCCGTTCGAAGTTCGGTCCAGATTCACCGCCTGTAGAATTTTTCAACCTTGCTTATTCGGCCCCGACTAGTTTCGGATCAAGGTAGGATACCCTTATCCCTATCCCTATGTATATGTAAGATCTCTTTATCTTCCATTTCAAAGTATGTTATCTTGAATTACTTTTCATGTCAATTATTTGTGTTTTGATCTTTAAAGATGAATATGAGCATGCATATATGAATTGCTTGCATTACTTGTGACACGATAAAGCATAAGTGATTTATCACTCCAAGGGCGTCCGAACATGTGGCGTTATGCTTTAAGTGTTGATTTGAGTTTGAATGTTTATGTGAAAAGTCCTGCCTCGGAGTCTATGCATGATAACGAGACACGAAAACCAAGAAAGTTAGAAACATGGTACCTAGGGTGTGGTTTATGAAAGGATAAGCTTTTTCCGAGAAAGAAAGTATTTTTGAAACTACGTAATGACTAATTTGGTGGTATTACGTGAGATGTGTTTGAAAACCGTAATGTGGCCGGACTTGGTAGCCCATTGCGTGGGTTGTGAAAACCACAATGTGGCCGGACTTGGTAGCTCTTTGTAAAGATTGCCAATAGGGCCGGACGTGGTAGCCTTATTGGTAATATGGCTTGGTTATCCATGGAGAGGAGCCAATGCTAGTGTTGCGTGCCAATGGGAACCCGGCGCGGCGGAACCATTGTGAGGATACTCGGGAACCCGGCGCGGCGGAACCGAGGTTGGGTGTGTATGTGCTTGGTTATCCGCGGTACGGAGCCAATGCAAATGTGTGTGTTAAACTGATGATTTTTGAAAGTTTGTTTTGTAAGTGGAAAATGGTGACACGGTCTACGACGAGTCGCGTAGGAGAAATCGAAAAATCTTGGACACCAACGATAGGTGATTAACAATGTGTGATTGTTAGTGTTGTTGTAATTGTTTACCGTCGTAAGGTTGGTGGGTAAGGATTTCCTATTGAGCGTTGTAGCTCACGGTGTTGCCTTTTGGTGACCCTGGCATATTATATTGGTGGCGACGCCGGTATAATGTGTTAGACTTCATAGGTGAGCAGGGCGAGATCTTCAGCTTGGAGGCGTGCGGAGCCGAGGAGCTGGCTAGGATGGAGAAGCAAGAGGAGCTGTAGAGTAGGACCCTTAGTTCCCTCTTTGTCATCCTATTTTGTATTTCAAATGCTCTTACGAGAGTTATGATGTAATAACGAGCTAGACTCGCTTCGTTTTTCTAATAAAATGTTTTATTTAACGTTCCCAAAATTCGGGGCGTTACACGAAGTTCGGTCCAAATTCGCCAACTTCACCACCCGTCGAATTTTCCAACTAGCTTATTCGGCCCCGACTAGTTTCGAATCAAGGTAGGATACTCTTACCCTATCCCTATGTTTATGTAATATCTCGTTATCTTCCATTTTAAAGTAAGTTATCTTTATTTACTTTCCATACCAAGTATTTGTATTTTGATCTTTACGATGGTTAATGAGCAAGCATATGTGAATTGCTTGTATTACTTGTGGCGTGATAAAGCATAAGTGATTTTTCACTCCAAGGGCGTCCGAACATGTGGCGTTATGCTTTAACCGTTGATGTGAGCATGATTAGCATTATAGAGTTGAATGATCTTGTTCGTTTGCAAGGAATGATTCATGCTTACCTTTGTCCTACCACGGAGTCTTTGTATGTAAACGAGACACGAGAACTGAGAAGGTTAGAAACATGGCACCTAGGGTGTGGTTTACAAAAGGATAAGTTTTTTCGAGGAAGGAAATATTTTTGAAACTACGTAATGACCATTTTGAGGGTATTATGTGAGTTGTGTGTGTGCCTATGGGAACCCGGCGCGGCGGAACCAAGGTAGGGTATGTAGCTTGGTTATCCACGGTACGGAGCCAATGCAAATGTGTGCCAATGGGAACCCGGCGTGGCGGAACCATTGTGAGGATACTCGGGAGACTGGCGCGGCGGAACCGAGGGTGGGTGTGTAGTTTGGTTATCTGCGGTACGGAGCCAATGCAAATGATTTTGAAAGGTTGTAGCTTGGTTATCCGCGGTACGGAGCCAATGCAAATGATTTTGAAAGGTTGATTTGTATGTGGAAAAGTTGACACGGTCTACGATGAGTCGCGTAGGAGAAACACTAGAAATCTTGGACACCAACGATAAACGTGAATGTGTGATTGATAGTGTTGTTGTAAGCGTTTATCTGTTATAAGGTTGGTTGGGTAAGGATTTCCTATTGAGCGTTGTAGCTCACGGTGTTACCTTTTGGTGACCCTGGCATATTATATTGATGGTGACGCCGGTATAATGTGTCAGACTTCATAGATGAACAGGGCGAGATCTTCACCTTGGAGGCCTTCGGTGCCAGAATGGAGGAGTAAGCGAAGCAGTAGTTAGGAGCCTTAGTTCCTCCTTTGTTGAAAGAATGTAACCTTTGATGTATTTATGATGTAATAATGAGCCAGACTCTCTTTATTATGTAATAAATGCCTCATTAACGTACCCAAAATTCGGCGCGTTACATATAAGGTCTCGAACTCCTTCGGTTTCACCAATAGTGGGGCCGAGCTTAGGTATTCCTTGAGTTCGGCCAAAACGGAGTCACAATCGGGAGTCCATTCAAAACTGTGTCGGCTTTTGCCCTTCAAAGCATGGAAGAATGCATGGCATTTGTCAGAGGATTTGCTGATGAACCGGTTTAGAGCGGCGGCCATCCCAGTAAGCCTTTTTACTTCCTTGATTGTTCTTGGTGGCCGTAAGTCAACAACAGCTTTGATTTGATTGGGGTCGGCCTCGATACCACGCCTTGTCACCAAATGCCCAAGAAATTTTCCAGCGCCAACGCCGAACGCACACTTTTCAAGGTTCAGGCAGAGTTTGTGGAATTTGAGAATGTTGAATATTTCAATCAACTCTTGGAGGTGGTTGCATTCCTTCTGGCTTTTGATGACGAGGTCGTCAATGTAGGCCTCCAAGGTGTGGCCGATTTGGGTGTGCAGCTGTGGACTCCCGGCCCTGGCGCGCTCGAAGAGTCGACACTCAGATTTTTGAGATGGATGATCCGAGAAACCGAGAACTCATTTGAATAAGGCTATTGGTCTAGCGAAAACGTCGAGACTTTGGGTTCGAGAGCCATGTGAAGAGCGGGGAAGGTTTTGTTGAAAAAGCACCCTGTTCGCCCGGTATAAATCGGTCTCTACTAAACATTTTCAAAGGGGAAAATTTCATACATCTCTTGGAAAATGGAACTCTTTAATAAACAAGTAAAAGGGATAGGGACATGGAAAAATATATTACGTTGACATGCACGTGGTGTTGTCTGTATAGGAATGATAAGAGTGTGATGTTACGAAACGAAATAACTAATCAGCAAATTGTCCAAATCAGAACCATTTCCACATGGCTTATCACAATAACGCGCACGGTTTTGTGATACGCCGTGCAGCTTACCTATTCTGTTATTAGACTATTCATTAGTACCTATAGCGGCGCTCGGTGTTTTAGATATCCCGTGCAAAGCTTTTAAAGATATCTACAAACACCCAGCTACTATCTTACTTCAGAATGACACCCCTTTCTTCAATCCATGAATGAGAAACAAGTTTTGATGTATTTGATCATTTGAGAAAGCGAAAAGGCCTTGTTTAAGAAATAAAACATGGCTTGTAGATATGGTCTTGTTCTGAAGATACTGATGACAATACTTCAACAATACAGGCAAACCTGATGATGAGCAGCCATGATCCAGACAGTTTAACTAAATAAACATAGATTAATAAAAGGCCGTGTATTTGAACATTCTACGCCGTGAGACGTATCAGAACGCCGCACGGCGTGGTATGTCCAGCACAGTGACTGCTTTTGTTTTTAAAAATGATTTTTAAGTCAGTATTTAACCAAAAGGGGGTCAAGCCTGACTACAGAAAAGTTCCATTAAGGGTAAGGATAGGGCCTATCCCAAGGAAACTTGGTTTTTACCTTTGGTCTCGAGCTTGAATGAAGACGGATGATGATGGATGAGTGTGGAAAACATTGGTTGAGAAAAGATGACTGTGGGTATGAATGGTTGTTGGATGTTTTGGTAGGTAAGATCTTAAATTGAGTAGAAGGCTCACTTTAATGGTGAGGAGAAAAATGGGACATTTTGAGAAAGAAAGTGCCTAGAGAATGTTTTTAGAGCAACTTTCTCAAGACTTAGAAGTAAGGAATGGGTACGAAAGCATGATGTGAGAGAAAGAAAATTAAGAGCCCTTTCTCTTGAACGGATGGGTGTATTTATAGGCAAGAGCTAAGTATTTTGAATTCAAATGGGGAAGGTATTTTCTGGGTGGGGTAGAAGTGCTTTTTCAGCTAAGTCAACTTGTAGCTGTGGCTTAAGTGGGCATGGCAGATAGCTTGCTGGGCCAGTCAGAACTTTATTCAAAATGCCGTGCAGTTGACCTCATGACCTCGTATGGTGTAATGAAACTCAATATGCCGCTCAGTGTAGAGATGTACCATGTGGTACTATGAGTCCAGTTCCGGGCCCTTGGGCTTATTTTTAGGCTCTTAGGCTTTTGGGTTGAGAGAGTCCTTCATCCAAGCTCTCAAAGGTATTGTTTCCTTTATTTCATCATCGGGACATTCAAATAACCTCTAGACGACGAAAAATCGATGAGTCCCGAAGGACGAGAACTATTACAAGTCCCGAAGGACGAAAAATCGACGAGTCTCGGAGGACAAAAAATTGACGAGTCCCGGAGGAACAGAACTATGACAAGTCCCGAGGATGAAAAATCGACGAGTCTCGGAGGATGAAAAATTATGACGAGTCCCAGAGGATGAGAAATCGACGAGTCCCGGAGACGAAAATAAGTCTAGGGGAATGAAAACGTACCTCTTAACCACGGCATGACATTTTAACAGATTTTTCTGCAAAATGACTGGAATATTTGTTTCCTGTGGCACCAAAATGCCGCGCGGTTTAGTATGGTACTACCTGGCGTTTCAACTTCCCATGCAACTCTTCGATTTCCGAGAACAATTGGTTGGTTTAAGGGTTTCCATTAATACAGGCATGCCCTTTTGATGGTTAACGCCCCTTTATAAGGAGGGTGGTGCCTCATCCTATGCACCACCTTCAAATTTCCTAAAATTCTCTCCATACATCGCATTCAACTTTCCAAAACCAGTTCAATGGCAGATTTCAGCCTCATTGCACGCATCATCTCCCTCGAAGCCGAGATGGCTTCGTATCGGCAAGAGATCGAGCAACTCAATGCGCAAATTGCGAGGTTGATTTCCACTATCCGAACCCTTCGCCGTGTAGTCTCCAACCTCTAAGATTTCGCTTTCGATTAGTTGGATGATAAGCACGACCCCAAGTATGCACCGGGGCATGAGTCTGATGATACTGCGGAGGATTTGGAGGGGAATCCGAACGGTTCTGACAACCGTTCCGATGGAGCGAATGATGCATCCGGCAAGGGAGCGAGTGAAAATGAAGAAGAAGAAAACAAGAAAAAAAGGGGCAATAGGAGTTTTTGTTTTGTTTGTTTTTTATCCTTTCTCCTTTTTTTTTTTTTTTTATGTAATGAAAATTTTGGGGGTTACCATATTTTCTCATCTAAGTCCTTCTGCTTTCTTTTACTGTTTTTGCACAGAATTCAAATACACCAATCGCCATGATTCTCGAACGCTTAAGAAATCGTTCAGAATTTGAACTGTCAAAACAAAAATAATGCCGCGTGGGGCTGTCGAATGGCGCACGACATACCAAATCTAGTTTGTTTCTTGAAAGATGGCCCATTAAATACCGTGCGCTCTAGTCAAAACGCCGTGCGGCGGTATGGGTTTTGAACCAGGTCTAGGTTTAATTCCAGGAGGACCGGTTCAGAGGGGGTATATCCGGGTGAGGCGTACACAGTACGCCCCACCGTTCGAATTTCCCTCTCTCGCTCTCTCTCATCTCTCTACTCTTGACACTCTCTCTCTCGTTTCTCTCTCTACTCTCTTCGGTCTTTCTCTCTCTCTCTCTCTCTCTCTCTCTCATATTGCGATCATGAGTGATATTGACGTGCCCGGTGGTGATCAACCACCAAGGGTTGAGGCTACAATGTCCTCGGTCCCTCCGGGGGGTGATACAGCAATCGGGGCTGTTTCAGAGACCACGGGGGTTTCAGTTTTGGCAGCCATGGCCGAGGAGGCCATGACCTCGGTTGTCGTGGTGGGCAGCGGCAGTGGCGGCAGGGAAGATGTGGCCGGCGATGGCCAAGGCGCGAAAGGCTCAGGTTCAATGGAGCCAAGGGGTGAGTATGAGGCTACGGGCCAATCGGGGATGGTTTGGAGTTCGGAGGAGAGGGGTACGGAGACCCACGGTGGTGGTCTGGAAGGTGAGGGAGAAGAGGAGATAGAGACCTCTCCCCTGAGGGTGTCTTGGATTGATTTAGGGAAGGCCATCGTAATTGAGGAAGAGCAAGAGGCACCGGCGATGCTCATAGGTAGTGGTGAGGGCGTGGGGTCGTCATGACCTATTAGAATGGGCGATTATTTGGAGACGGCGTCCTTGGAGAACTTAGTTGAAACCCTACGGGGGGTACCTGGGTTGGCGGCGACCTTGCTTAAGGCTCGGGAGAGGGAGAGGGAGCTCCGGGCCGAGCTCGAGACTGGGGTTACTAGTGAGCCACAAGTTGAGGAGGAGACAAAGGCGGATGAGGAGAAGGTGTTGGTTCCATGGAGGACCGTGGTGGACGAGGTGATGGCGGCTCTCAAAAGCCGAAAGGCTCATGCCGAGGCGGTGATGGCCCTTGGATGCCCGAGTGCTTACAGCGAGGTGACCTACGTGCCCTTTTGGCACGTGGTGGTGCCTCCACTTTTGGATGCCTACCAGCCCGAGAGAATTGCTTACGACGAGTCCTTGGTTTTGCAAGATCCTCAACGACACTTGTCGTTGCAACAAGCTGAGGTATATATTTATACTTGCATTTCAACACAATGTACAATGCTTTTCCATACTTTGCTTTGAACCTTATGCCTGTCTTATTGAGTCTTGACATTTCGTGCAACAGGTGGAGGGAATCTCATGCTATGGTGGCGCGGCCGACGTGCCGAAATTTTGGGAAAGGCTTCTAGAGGCCTCGAGGGAGATGGTGAGGAAGGCAGGTTTTGGGGAGTTTGTGAGGATACTGACGAGGGCGAGTAACGATCGCCAGGTGGTAAGGGCTCTTGCTGAGAGGTGGTGGGACACGATGAACACATTAGACTTCTCTTTCGGTGAGATGACGGTGATGCCTTGGGATTTCGCGGCGATCACCGGGCTGAGGGTTGGAGGTGACCGCATTCACTACGATGTCGTGGTAGGAAGGGACATGAAGTTCCATCGGCTTCTCTTGGGGTACATGCTGAGGATGGAGAACGAGGATGCTCAGCACGCCTAGCTTTTGGAGTTTTGGACGGAGCCTTCGAAGGGGAGAGTCCAGGAGGAGCAGATGGCACGGTGCTTTCTTTTGTACATGCTCGGTGCGTCCTTGTGTCCCAACAAGCGCAACCGAGTTCATCTGTCCTTTCTACCGCCCTTGCGACACATCAGGGAGATAGCCTGCTTTGACTGGGGCGGCGCGGCCTTGGGGACGTGCTATGCGTTCATGGGGTCTCTTTCCCGAGGAGCGGGGAAGAGCCTCGGCGGCTATTAGCGGGTCTGGGAGGTATGCTTTGAAACTCTGCTTTTAATATTAATTAGCTCTCCATTCATGCATTTGTATTATCTCACGTTAACTCTTGATACCTTGATTTGCAGCTTTGGACATACGAGGTACTAGACATGTACGCTCCCACAAGATGACGTGATACTTCTTCGGGTCTTTCGTTGGTCGAAGGAGTATCGAGGAGTAAAGAAGGGGAAAGGTGACTTGAATGCCTACCAGTTGTACTTGGACGAGCTGCGTCCTAATCAGGTATCCATGCTTCTTCGATTTCTTGATTCATGTTCTCAACTCATTTATATCGAATTGATTTCCTAACGCATGCTTCTAATTGTAGGTACACTGGCACATCTGGGATCGCTTTGAGATTCTATATGTGGCTCAGAGTAGGGAGTTGGTGAGGGGGAGAGTGCTACTTGAGTCTCCTTACAGCTGGGAGTGGTACCTGGCTGATCGGGTATCATGTCAATCGCTAGGATTGGACACATTCTGAGTCCCTGGGCCACTTCCACCCTTTGTGCAGAGGGCGAGCCAGTACACGCTGAAGGAGGTCGAGCGATTCACGCGACCGGATCCTCAGTTGGAGCCACTGTTCCAGACAGGTGTTGACTACGCAGAGTACCAGGCTCAATACCTGATGCAGAGCTTTGGGATTTGTGTTGCCTGGGAGGTGCAACAACAGGCACAAAGTAGTATGGGTGGTAGGAGAGGACAGGGAGGAAGAAGAGGAGATAGAGGGAGAAGAGGTGAGGGCCGCGACGGCTGCGGTACAGGTCAGAGTGGGGCCAGGTTGTCCACGCTTTTTTGGACGGTGGACGTGGTGACCGCTCAGGGAGTTCATGCCTTGGTAGAGGTTCCACGTCCTTCAGTTGAGCCTCCAGTGTTCCTTGCTCAGGTATGACATGATTTTATTCCCTTCGCGTGTATTTTTTATTGTCACTTCTTGCCCTAATCAATCTTCGCATTGCACAGGTGACCCCGAAGTACACTAGGGAGATGGCAGTAGCCATGATTGGCCTGGAGCAGCTTGTGCGGCAATATGCCATGGGCCATTCCCCACGGTACTAACTCGCGTCGGAGGGATAATGGTAAACCCTTAAATCTTAGCCACTTTTCCTACTTCCATTACCCTTATCTATGATTACGATGAAAATGCAATATGAATGTTATGTTATTGTAGGCTGGAGGAGGGGCTTCAAGAGAGCTACGCCGGAAGTCTATTCGCATGCCTGTACAACAGGCTTTTTCTGATGGCTCTCGGGAGGAGAGACCATCGAAGAGATAGTGACACTCCGGTGGTACCGAGGAGGAGCCTATCGCCATTTTCGACGAGATCGAGGAGCCTATGGACATTGACCTAGAGGATACTTCCGGGAGTACCGTGCCCAGGGCCACTCGTACCCAGGAGGTCACTAGCGCAGAGGCGGAGGAGGAGGTCTTTGAGGAGGATGAGGAGGAAGATGGCGGTGAAGATGAGGATTAAGTTTCCCTCTTCTGCTTTTTGCCCTTTTTGGTGGAGCCTGCGTGCTCCCTTTTGTGGGTGTTTGTTTGCCCCTAGTAGGTAGGATTTTGAGCATCAGGCTTGCATGCTTCTTTTTCTTATGTACTTCGACTCATGGATGCCTTTGGGGTTGTACATATTCACAGAAAGTGTTCTCCCATTGTCTTTTGTCATTCAACTTCCTTTGTTGCTACTGTTCAATGAGAATTGAATAACTAAGACGCTCACTGGAATGTACAACTAGCCATAGATCATAAAGCTTAGTCCAATACGTGGTTTACAATGGGAAATGTGTTGATAAAGGAATAGAAATGAAAAGAGTAATCGAATGAACTTTAGAATTGACGCCACATATGGAAATTTACATAAATGCCCTTGCTGCGAGCTCCAAAACGACTACGTATGACAATAGCAACCCTATGCGACTTGAAAATTTAACCTTATGCTTGGTACACACTCAAAAACTACGAAAACATTGACTTTAAAAGGCGACAACTTCAAATTTTTGATTCGAGACTCAAACTGGAACTTGGACCAAGTCACTTTCGACCAATACGACCTGCGTGACTCAAAAGAATGATTTGAAATGGCTTGAAACGTGATTTGACACTTCGACGTGGCTTGAAAACGGGATTTTGTTGACTTTTTGTACTATGACCTCTAATTTTGAGAGTTGACCCGAAGCAAAACATCCTTGAAGTCCCATATATTTGTCAGAGTGTGTTCTGGTGGTTGGTGGTGCCCCAAAATGCCTTGACTCCATTTCTTGCCTTTGCTGTCAAAAATTGCAAAAATGCAGACATAGTATGCCATGCGTTTCTTCAAAATGCCGTGCATTACAATGCATGGTTCCACGGGGTATCAATGCTACACCGTGCTGATTTCCTTGTTTTAGTATACCGCGCGTTGCTCCATCATACCGCGCATGGTTATTTTCCTAACAGTCTCCATTCTGTTGTTTCCCAAGGCAGATTGCACAATGGTTGAGGTTTGACTTGTATAAAGGCGTTTCAGAGCCAATGCAAGTCTGCATTGTACTTCCATGCTATGACCAAGCCTTTTCCTATGCAATACTCATAGGAAATTTGCACTTTTGGGACCCGAGACTCTTTGAAAGTTGAAGTTGTTTCCTCCACCCTTCTTATAAATTCAGGCCCTTATCTTCAAATTCTTTCTATCCCACTCAATTTTTATTCTTCAAAAGCTTTGTCTTCCTCCCAATGGCCCTTTCGCTCACTGGTTCGCTTCGTCCATGGCTAGCTTCAATGGAGGGTGTCGATTGGCTCAATTTCTGGGCTCATGGCCTCTACTCCATGAGGTGCCTTCACAACATCCGTCTCTGTCCCGAACTTTTGAAGGCAGCCACGAGTTTTTGGGATCCGGAAGTCCACGTGTTTCATTTTGGCGAGCAAGAGCTTTGCCCTACCATGGAGGAGTTTCGTGCCTACCTAGGCGGCTTCGTCCCAGGAGAAGTGATCGTCCCTCCTGTACGTGAGAGTACCGACAAGGTTTTGGCTGCGGTTCTTGGATTGAGTGGCAGTACTGCCCGCTACTTGGTTAGCGATGGTCATCTTAACACGATGCGACTTATTGAGATGTTCTCTCCTTCCAGTGACCTGGCAGATAGGACCTATCAAACTCAACGAATGATTGTGCTTTGCATGTGCTTACTTGTGGCTTACCTCCTAGTGCCCTCCGTTGGCCATCCTAGCTCGACACTGGTCAATATTGCTGTTCAAATTGAGGCTTGGAAGGATGTGATCTTGATAGTCTTGGCCAAGACATTGATGGGTTTGGACAAGGTTCACTCTGGAGAGACCGGGACTTTCGAGGGTAGTCCTCTCCTCTTACAGGTTGGCCTCACGTTCTCATTTTACCTTAGCGCTTGGTTTGGCTTTCTATAGTTTCTTACTTATCTTTCTCTCTTTTGCAGATTTGGCTTTGTGACAAGGTGAATGTGCTAACCATCTCTCCTGGCAACAGGGTGTACGAGGCTAGACTGTTATCCCTGCGATGCTTTGAATTTGCGGACAGGCGAGTTTCTGAGTGGGTTAACTTCTTCAACCGTTTGCGAGCTGAGACCATTTCTTGGAGGTGCTCGTGGCTAGACCTTCCGCCCATGACAGTGCACTTTATGGGCCCTCAGTGGGTCATCCTTACGGGTTTGGAAGCCTTCACTTTCTATATTCCCTATCGGATTCAACGTCAGTTTGGCCTTAGACAGGAGGCCCCTACAGAAGTTGTGATAGATGTTATTCTGCCTCTCTTTCACCACTCCGTTCTCTGCAAGTATCAATGATTCTGGAGGATTCGCGAGGTGTCTGATGCGCATCCTTACCCATCTGTGGAGGCACGCGAGAGCTATCGAAAGTGGCTTAAGAGGGACATTGCTGCAAGAGCTAGGGCTCAAGGGAATTGACTCAATCCTACCTCCTTGATCATGGAATAAATTGTGGATCCAATTCCATCATGTTGCCCTTTTGTTTTTTTGTTTTGTTTTCAAAGCCATGCTCAGCCCTATGTATTGGAAGCAGTTATTATAATAAAATGAGTTACGGAGGGTTTCCCCCTTTTTGATTCAGTGCTTTGAATTCAACCTGGATTTTTATTTTGTTTGATTGTGACTGGGCCTTAGAGTGAGGCTGCCTAGATATCCTTATAGCAAAGGAATCAGGTCATAACGTAGTTCAGGGTAGGGTTCACTCTCCTTTTGCGCTCTAAATTTTGCCTAGTACCGCCCTTTTGGGTTTTCGGTCTAGCAAGCTCATTTGTTGTATGCCTTAATTTTTGCCTAGGATGCCCTTGCAGGTTTTCATCCTAGCAGGCTTTTGCTCTCATTTTTGCCTGGGTCTACCTGCCCTTATGGTTTTCAGCCCAGCAAGCTTCTCTCAGGGATAGTAGCATTTAAGTTGATCCAGGTTGACCAAAGTTGAAAATTCGTTTCCATCCAAGTCAGCAAAGGCAGAATTTGGGTCAACTTTGGTTACAATGAAACAAAACTTAAACCATTGAAAAGCACAAAACTTAAACCATTGAAAAGCATACTTCTTTTTCTTTGATCCATAGGTTATACATCAAACACGGAATTCGGGTAGCCTTATTACGGCCATGCAATTATAGCTCAACGTAACAATGAAACAGGTGCAAAGGCAGAATTTGGGTCAACTTTGGTTACAAATCTGTTATTGCTCGGACCTACCCATGATGCATGTGATGTATCGTTGGAAAGCTCTATGTGTCTAGTTTCTAACAAAACAAACGGTGTATCGTTTCGAGTCCCGAGCTAGGAGTTATGTCCATTTTACCAAAGTCCGCTGGTGCTGTCAGATTCTACGCGGGAGTTAAGTAAAATTGATTGAAAAATCATAACTCTTTCATCTTAAACCCAAAAATATTGAAACAAATGCCCAAAGTTGCACCACTACAAGCCCTACGCTCAGTAAAAATTCCAGGTTCAGAAACGAGAGGAGGTTAACCCAACAATTAAAAGAAAAACCGACTCGCAACCATTTTCGCACCAGTCAACCAACCCTGCTTTAGAAATTCACCAAAAATTGTATACTTAACCAAATTACTTGATTCCAACGCCAATCTCTTCTTAACTTAAATATGCAGCTCCTGTAAAGACCCAAAGCCACCCAAAATGTTCATCATGCCCAGAAAGTTAAAAGAAGACAGCCACGCACGGATTCGCGCATCCAGAAAACAGCCAGTATTCAAAAATTCATAACTAATTGTGTGATTATCAGTTTTTCATGATCTTGGTACCGAAATCTTCGTATCGAAACGTACTTCAACTTTTATGAAGACACCAAATATTGATTCCTAGCAGTAGAGCTCCCAAAAGACAGAATACCAAAACCCACGAAATTTTCAGCATACTCAAGATTTATTCAAGACTCAAAATAGATGATCAAACTTGATTCTTGTACATCCAACTAACACTTAAACATGTAAAGAAGGTAGGAGATCCCTACCTCGAAGGTTAGAAGCATGCCCGAACATGGAGGAAACTTCGAAGTGCTCCGATCTTGAATTTTCTTGGATGGATAGGAAGCTCTCGTCGCGTAGAACAACTTTAGTACTTGGGATTTTTCCGAAATCTCACTCGTAGTAGATGAGATCGAAGAGAGAAGGTGAGGGAGGAGAGAGCCGAGAGAGACGCCGGAAGAAGAAAGAAAGGGAAAAAGAAAAATGGATCTCCTGCTCCTGATTTTTGACTTATATAGGTCAAATAACACTTACACCCCTTCACTCCTATTGTATTACGTCAACTCCCACAACTTACAAGTCATCTCACATTGACCCAACTCATATCTACCTCATATTTCACATTTCATAGTATAATTTCGCATTAAATTTATTAAAATAAATACGGGTCTCTACATTCTACCCTCGTTAAAGAAATTTCGTCCTCGAAATTTATATCCAAGTCAACAAGTCGTAAAACAACTGAATCACACAACACAACAGTCACAACAAATAGCGCAACATCAGGGAAGGTTCGATAAGTTAACCACCATGAAATCTAGATTCAAGAAACCTACACCGATCACAATAAAATCAAGTCCGAATACTTTCTTCTATCTCATCATTCATTACCCACATGGATTCCTCTTTTCCTTTTCTTTGTAACTCAAAATCCTTGCACCAGAATAACCCCATTTTGTTCTACATATCCGAGCTTTCCTTTCAAGGCCTAACCTTTCATTTCAACATTTTCTTCGATGTAGAATCAACATGAGACTAACATCAATCATAGGTTCACGCTAGAGTCCTAGTTAATCAAAACAACATCACCAAATCATACTCTAATATCACTTAATTTTAGGGACACATGTACTAACTTAATCTCATGAGAAAAATAGAAAGCATTTCAATTCAAAAAGAGTTTAACCATTTTACTCCATTGCTCTCAATTCTTAATAAGGTACAAGGACACGTACTTACAGAAGGCAAAACAAACTGAGCTACTTGGACATGCATACCCTTCACAACAGAATAATGCCATGTTTAAAAGCATAAAATCGACAAAGAGATACAAATCTTTAACTATAGCGTCACATGATCTATCCTTATCCAGTTCTCTAGCAGAAACTAAATTCCCCCTTTTTTTTTTTTTTAAAAGAACTTCTACTCTAGATATTCAATTCCGAAGTCACGGTGGCCAGCCGTTCTTCAAGCTGAATATCCGGAAGTAGATCCTCCAATTTTTTTTTTTTTTTAAGCAAATAAAATTGATGACTAACCGCATGTTTATACCATTCATAGGGAAACACCAAAAGTACTTTCAAACCTTTAAGTTTTCTTTGTCAACCAAACTTCATGAACCCATATACAAAATGGCTAAAACAGCGTAACTCCAAGACCCAAATTAACTCCACAATTCTCACCTTACCTTTCTTGTAATGATTTGTCTATGACTCACCAGGTCTATCACATAAATGACCGATTAATCCAACACTTCACATTCCATTTGTATTTCATCTAAAGAAAAGATCATGCTCAGTCATCAACCCCATAAGATTTCACGAACTCATATCCAAATCAAATGCTATATCATTATCACATGCTCAGTCATCAACCCCATAAGATTTCACGAACTCATATCCAAATCAAATGCTATATCATTATCACAACCCAAACCAATCCCATAGCTAAGCCCACAATTCTAGAGCACGCAGCACACCAAAGATGCAGACATACAACTTTCAAGCAGGAAAGATCTCATAAGCATTTATTCCACATAGCACGAAGTACATGAGCATGTAATTGGTAGACAAGTGATCACCTAAACTCTTCATTCACATAAACCGCACATTAGTCAAACATTGAACAGGACATAAAATATAGATCAGGTTCTCTTATTCCCCATACAAGGGTCAACATGACTACGCCAATCACGTAAAGATAAATGCAAAAATCACTTTGACAATGAACGTCATTCACCCCCTACACACTTAAATGGTGTCTTAAATGCAAACACGACCCATGAGACCTAGTGCCTCCCCACGGTCTCAAAGTATTCTAACCTAAATGCTCTGATACCAAGTTGTCGCGCCCCCGATTTTTAACTAAATAATAATATATTTTCTACAAACAAAAGTCTCTCTCTCAACTATATTTACCTTTAAATGTCATGTAAATCCAAATAGCAAATCAAGTCGCTTCTTCTTCTTCGCTCCAATTTTTTTTTTTTTCTTACATAAAGTCTCCCAAATGTCTTCCATGTAAAGAGATTCACAATAATCAAGGAGATGAGTCTATACATAGCTTTACATATGATCTAATCAAATGGTACAACCCTCAATTGCGAGTAAAATACATAACATGAATTAGACTAAATGATAAACACTTCCTTAACGATACCAATGAAGCTCTTAAGAGACGTCGCAATGTGCACTCCATGCAATCCAAGCTATGTGTCATGACGAGTACCTGAAAGGATAGGGTGAGCTACACTAGCTCGTAGAGATATCCATACCTAAATTATATGCAGAAGTGAAGACAGATCCCAAGGAAAAACATTTTCCAAAAGCATATTTGTTTTGTCAAAATATGGAACTCAAAATACTATACCCACGCTGGAAAATATTTAACTCCATTTCTCAAACACTGACACTTTCACCCACACATACCAATATTCTTAAAAAATCTCAGTTTACCGTTACGGCGTTACCCAAATCAATCCCTGCTCTTTCATTTCCATTTCAAAGACCCAAAGATTAATCTAAGTTCTTTAATGAAAACCCTCATTTTTTTTGTCTCACACAACTAGCCAACTTCTCACCAAAATATACACACTACGCATGTAGAGTCAGAATATGAAATAATAATGACACATCGAACAATACCACACCTCGACAATAAGGAGACTCACCCATAAACCCCAAATCAAATTCCAAATCTCAAGTTAACTTCAAGCCAAAAACCCTTCACCTTAAGATTTCCTTTACAAGTCTAACGTGCAAATACCCTATATGTAACTCTCACAATGCATCACACCACAACGTACCAAATATACACTCACACAGAATAAGTTGCCCACCGCATATCAGGAGAACAAGCCACAATGATTTGGAGGTCTAAAAGAAGAAATATAAAACACGTATTGACATACTAGACGATCCAAGGTGGCAACTCAAGTTCAAGTTTTGTGTTTCTCATACGCATATTCCACTTTGTCTCAAATTCACATCATCGATTTTCAAAAAAACCAATTTCCCTTTCTTTTCTTTTTCTTTTTGAAAACATCAATAACCCAGCCATTAGAAACATACCACCAACGCAGAACCATAATTTGCCTTCAGATTGAAATTTGCAAAATGCCATACACATTAAAACTTAACATCTTGATGCAGAAGGATTCATTGCATAACGTAACAAATAAACGACAAATTCCCAATCTCTTATGTCATGTGATTA
The DNA here is from genome assembly GCA_014282245.1 of Rhododendron simsii. Taxonomy (NCBI): domain Eukaryota; kingdom Viridiplantae; phylum Streptophyta; class Magnoliopsida; order Ericales; family Ericaceae; genus Rhododendron; species Rhododendron simsii. Next base: position 14,623,700 of record CM024961.1, read on the forward strand.
ATCTCATTCATTCACTTTCTTTGCGTCAAATCTTATAAGCATGTTTCTAGGCATGGGGACCCCGTTCATCCACTAGTCACCAGAACTACCGCATCATTCACATTATTAGTTCAACACAACCAGCATCGCCCTTAGAGTCACCACGGCTTTCCCCGGGTCTTTTCCCTAAGTCAATCCGGAAAAGAGTCACCATGGCTTTACCCAGGTCTATTCTCAAATCCGCAGAACAGTAGGTCACCACGGCTTTACCCGGGTCTATTCCCACTTTCACAAAGTAACAGGGTCACCACGGCTTTACCCGGGTCTATTCCCGCATTCACAGGGCACTTGGGTCACCACGGCTTGACCCGGGTCTATTCCCATAATCAATATACACTGATGATGTAAACTTGCCAATACGACTTCTTAACAGGGTCTAATATACTAAAACCATTAAGAGGGCAACACCCACATACCAAAACACGCATACTAAACCAACCCATGGATACAATACATAAAGAGGAAAAACTGTTTATTTTTCTCTAAGTATCAAACAACATCAATGTCAATACACCAACAATGCATATCCCTTTAATCCAACACCAAGTCATCTAGATCAACCCATCGTATCCCCACATGTCCAATTGGTGAAGTTAATCATTTACATTAGCCCATATCCAATTAAACAACATGAATTCAAGCACGAAACTTAAACCATTGAAAAGCATACTTCTTTTTCTTTGATCCATAGGTTATACATCAAACACGGAATTCGGGTAGCCTTATTACGGCCACGCAATTATAGCTCAACGTAACAATGAAACAGGTGCAAAGGCAGAATTTGGGTCAACTTTGGTTGCAAATCTGTTATTGCTCGGACCTACCCATGATGCATGTGATGTATCGTTGGAAAGCTCTATGTGTCTAGTTTCTAACAAAACAAACGGTGTATCGTTTCGAGTCCCGAGCTAGGAGTTATGTCCATTTTACCAAAGTCCGCTGGTGCTGTCAGATTCTACGCGGGAGTTAAGTAAAATTGATTGAAAAATCATAACTCTTTCATCTTAAACCCAAAAATATTGAAACCAATGCCCAAAGTTGCACCACTACAAGCCCTACGCTCAGTAAAAATTCCAGGTTCAGAAACGAGAGGAGGTTAACCCAACAATTAAAAGAAAAACCGACTCGCAACCATTTTCGCACCAGTCAACCAACCCTCTTTAGAAATTCACCAAAAATTGTATACTTAACCAAATTACTTGATTCCAACGCCAATCTCTTCTTAACTTAAATATGCAGCTCCTGTAAAAGACCCAAAGCCACCCAAAATGTTCATCATGCCCAGAAAGTTAAAAGAAGACAGCCACGCACGGATTCGCGCATCCAGAAAACAGCCAGTATTCAAAAATTCATAACTAATTGTGTGATTATCGGTTTTTCATGATCTTGGTACCGAAATCTTCGTATCGAAACGTACTTCAACTTTTATGAAGACACCAAATATTGATTCCTAGCAGAAGAGCTCCCAAAAGACAGAATACCAAAACCCACGAAATTTTCAGCATACTCAAGATTTATTCAAGACTCAAAATAGATGATCAAACTTGATTCTTGTACATCCAACTAACACTTAAACATGTAAAGAAGGTAGGAGATCCCTACCTCGAAGGTTAGAAGCATGCCCGAACATGGAGGAAACTTCGAAGTGCTCCGATCTTGAATTTTCTTGGATGGATAGGAAGCTCTCGTCGCGTAGAACAACTTTAGTACTTGGGATTTTTCCGAAATCTCACTCGTAGTAGATGAGATCGAAGAGAGAAGGTGAGGGAGGAGAGAGCCGAGAGAGACGCCGGAAGAAGAAAGAAAGGGAAAAAGAAAAATGGATCTCCTGCTCCTGATTTTTGACTTATATAGGTCAAATAACACTTACACCCCTTCACTCCTATTGTATTACGTCAACTCCCACAACTTACAAGTCATCTCACATTGACCCAACTCATATCTACCTCATATTTCACATTTCATAGTATAATTTCGCATTAAATTTATTAAAATAAATACGGGTCTCTACATTCTACCCTCGTTAAAGAAATTTCGTCCTCGAAATTTATAACCTAGTCAACAAGTCGTAAAACAACTGAATCACACAACACAACCGTCACAACAAATAGCACAACATCAGGGAAAGTTCAATAAGTTAACCACCATGAAATCTAAATTCAAGAAACCCACACCAATCACAATAAAATCAAGTCCGAATACTTCCCTCCATTTCATCTCTCGTTATCCACATATAGATTCCTCTTTTCCTTTTCTTTGTAACTCAAAATCCTTACACCATAACCCCATCATGTTCTACATATCCGAGCTTTCCTTTCAAGGCCTAACCTTTAATTTCAACATTTCCTTCAGTGTAGAATCAACATGAAACTAACATAGTAACATCAATCCCAAGTTCACACTAGAGTTCTAGTCAATCAAACATCACCACCAAGTCATACTCTAATATCACTTAATTTGAGGAACACATGTACTAACTTAATCTCATGAGAAAAATAGAAAGCATTTCAATTCAAAAAGAGTTTAACCATTTTACCCCATTGCTCTCAATTCTTAATAGGGTACAACGACACGTACTTACAGAAGGCAAAACAAACTGAGCTACTTGGACACGCATAACCTTCACAACAGAATAATGCCATGTTTAAAAGCATAAAATCAACAAAGAGATACAAATCTTTAACTATAGCGTCACATGATCTATCCTTATCCAGTTCTCTAGCAGAAACTAAATTCCCTCTCTTTTTTTTTGAAAGAACTTCTACTCTAGATATTCAATTCCGAAGTCACGGTGGCCAGCCGTTCTTCAAGCTGAATATCCGGAAGTAGATCCTCCAATTTTTTTTTTAAGCAAATAAAATTGATGACTAACCGCATGTTTATACCATTCATAGGGAAACACCAAAAGTACTTTCAAACCTTTAAGTTTTCTTTGTCAACCAAACTTCATGAACCCATATACAAAATGGCTAAAACAACGTAACTCCAAGACCCAAATTAACTCCACAATTCTCACCTTACCTTTCTTGTAATGATTTGTCTATGACTCACCAGGTCTATCACATAAATGACCGATTAATCCAACACTTCACATTCCATTTGTATTTCATCTAAAGAAAAGATCATGCTCAGTCATCAACCCCATAAGATTTCACGAACTCATATCCAAATCAAATGCTATATCATTATCACAACCCAAACCAATCCCATAGCTAAGCCCACAATTCTAGAGCACGCAGCACACCAAAGATGCAGACATACAACTTTCAAGCAGGAAAGATCTCATAAGCATTTATTCCACATAGCACGAAGTACATGAGCATGTAATTGGTAGACAAGTGATCACCTAAACTCTTCATTCACATAAACCGCACATTAGTCAAACATTGAACAGGACATAAAATATAGATCAGGTTCTCTTATTCCCCATACAAGGGTCAACATGACTACGCCAATCACGTAAAGATAAATGCAAAAATCACTTTGACAATGAACGTCATTCACCCCCTACACACTTAAATGGTGTCTTAAATGCAAACACGACCCATGAGACCTAGTGCCTCCCCACGGTCTCAAAGTATTCTAACCTAAATGCTCTGATACCAAGTTGTCACGCCCTCGATTTTCAACTTAATAATATATTATCTACAAACAAAAGTTCTTCTCTCAACTATATTTACCCTTAAATGTCATGTAAATCCAAATAGCAAATCAAGTCGCTTCTTCTTCTTCGCTCCAATTTTTTTTTTTCTTACATAAAGTCTCCCAAATGTCTTCCATGTAAAGAGATTCACAATAATCAAGGAGATGAGTTTATACATAGCTTTACATATGATCTAATCAAATGGTACAACCCTCAATTGCGAGTAAAGTACATAACATGAATTAGCCTAAATGATAAACACTTCCTTAACGATACCAATGAAGCTCTCAAGAGACGTTTCAATGTGCACTCCATGCAATCCAAGCTATGTGTCATGACGAGTACCTGAAAGGATAGGGTGAGCTACACTAGCTCGTAGAGATATCCATACCTAAATTATATGCAGAAGTGAAGACAGATCCCAAGGAAAAACATTTTCCAAAAGCATATTTGTTTTGTCAAAATATGGAACTCAAAATACTATACCCACGCTGGAAAATATTTAACTCCATTTCTCAAATACTGACACTTTCACCCACACATACCAATATTCTTAAAAATCTCAGTTTACCGTTACGGCGTTACCCAAATCAATCCCTGCTCTTTCATTTCCATTTCAAAGACCCATAGATTAATCTAAGTTCTTTAATGAAAACCCTCATTTTTTTTTGTCTCACATAACTAGCCAACCTCTCACCAAAATATACACACTACGCATTAGAGTCAGAATATGAAATAACAATGACACATCGAACAATACCACACCTCGACAATAAGGAGACTCACCCATAAACCCCAAATCAAATTCCAAATCTCAAGTTAACTTCAAGCCAAAAACCCTTCACTTAAGATTTCCTTTACAAGTCTAACGTGCACATACCCTATATGTAACTCTCACAATGCATCACACCACAACGTACCAAATATACACTCACACAGAATAAGTTGCCCACCGCATATCAGGAGAACAAGCCACAATGATTTGGAGGTCTAAAAGAAGAAATATAAAACACGTATTGACATACTAGACGATCCAAGGTGGCAACTCAAGTTCAAGTTTTGTGTTTCTCATACGCATATTCCACTTTGTCTCAAATTCACATCATCGATTTTCAAAAAAACCAATTTCCCTTTCTTTTCTTTTTCTTTTTGAAAACATCAATAACCCAGCCATTAGAAACATACCACCAACGCAGAACCATAATTTGCCTTCAGATTGAAATTTGCAAAATGCCATACACATTAAAACGTAACATCTTGATGCAGAAGGATTCATTGCATAACGTAACAAATAAACGACAAATTCCCAATCTCTTATGTCATGTGATTAATCTCATTCATTCACTTTCTTTGCGTCAAATCTTATAAGCATGTTTCTAGGCATGGGGACCCCGTTCACCCACTAGTCACCAGAACTACCGCATCATTCACATTATTAGTTCAACACAACCAGCATCGCCCTTAGAGTCACCACGGCTTTCCCCGGGTCTTTTCCCTAAGTCGATCCGGAAAAGAGTCACCATGGCTTTACCCAGGTCTATTCTCAAATCCGCAGAGCAGTAAGTCACCACGGCTTTACCCGGGTCTATTCCCACTTTCACAAAGTAACAGGGTCACCACGGCTTTACCCGGGTCTATTCCCGCATTCACAGGGCACTTGGGTCACCACGGCTTGACCCGGGTCTATTCCCATAATCAATATACACTGATGATGTAAACTTGCCAATACGACTTCATAACAGGGTCTAATATACTAAAACCATTAAGAGGGCAACACCCACATACCAAAACACGCATACTAAACCAACCCATGGATACAATACATAAAGAGGAAAAACTGTTTATTTTTCTCTAAGTATCAAACAACATCAATGTCAATACACCAACAATGCATATCCCTTTAATCCAACACCAAGTCATCTAGATCAACCCATCGTATCCCCACATGTCCAATTGGCGAAGTTAATCATTTACATTAGCCCATATCCAATTAAACAACATGAATTCAAGCACGAAACTTAAACCATTGAAAAGCATACTTCTTTTTCTTTGATCCATAGGTTATACATCAAACACGGAATTCGGGTAGCCTTATTACGGCCATGCAATTATAGCTCAACGTAACAATGAAACAGGTGCAAAGGCAGAATTTGGGTCAACTTTGGTTGCAAATCTGTTATTGCTCGGACCTACCCATGATGCATGTGATGTATCGTTGGAAAGCTCTATGTGTCTAGTTTCTAACAAAACAAACGGTGTATCGTTTCGAGTCCCGAGCTAGGAGTTATGTCCATTTTACCAAAGTCCGCTGGTGCTGTCAGATTCTACGCGGGAGTTAAGTAAAATTGATTGAAAAATCATAACTCTTTCATCTTAAACCCAAAAATATTGAAACAAATGCCCAAAGTTGCACCACTACAAGCCCTACGCTCAGTAAAAATTCCAGGTTCAGAAACGAGAGGAGGTTAACCCAACAATTAAAAGAAAAACCGACTCGCAACCATTTTCGCACCAGTCAACCAACCCTGCTTTAGAAATTCACCAAAAATTGTATACTTAACCAAATTACTTGATTCCAACGCCAATCTCTTCTTAACTTAAATATGCAGCTCCTGTAAAAGACCCAAAGCCACCCAAAATGTTCATCATGCCCAGAAAGTTAAAAGAAGACAGCCACGCACGGATTCGCGCATCCAGAAAACAGCCAGTATTCAAAAATTCATAACTAATTGTGTGATTATCAGTTTTTCATGATCTTGGTACCGAAATCTTCGTATCGAAACGTACTTCAAATTTTATGAAGACACCAAATATTGATTCCTAGCAGTAGAGCTCCCAAAAGACAGAATACCAAAACCCACGAAATTTTCAGCATACTCAAGATTTATTCAAGACTCAAAATAGATGATCAAACTTGATTCTTGTACATCCAACTAACACTTAAACATGTAAAGAAGGTAGGAGATCCCTACCTCGAAGGTTAGAAGCATGCCCGAACATGGAGGAAACTTCGAAGTGCTCCGATCTTGAATTTTCTTGGATGGATACGAAGCTCTCGTCGCGTAGAACAACTTTAGTACTTGGGATTTTTCCGAAATCTCACTCGTAGTAGATGAGATCGAAGAGAGAAGGTGAGGGAGGAGAGAGCCGAGAGAGACGCCGGAAGAAGAAAGAAAGGGAAAAAGAAAAATGGATCTCCTGCTCCTGATTTTTGACTTATATAGGTCAAATAACACTTACACCCCTTCACTCCTATTGTATTACGTCAACTCCCACAACTTACAAGTCATCTCACATTGACCCAACTCATATCTACCTCATATTTCACATTTCATAGTATAATTTCGCATTAAATTTATTAAAATAAATACGGGTCTCTACATGCGATATCCCCATAACGCTAGCAGCAGTTTCTCATGCCAATCTCTTGCGGATTGAATGGTCTTGATTGTTTTATTAGCTGCTTCCACGGCTTCATTAGTCTGTGGCCGGTAGGTTGTTGATTTATGCACTTGGATCTGGAATTCATCCAAAACTTCCTTGGCTTGTCCCTTGAAATGAACGCCATTGGCAGATACGAAGGCCTGAGGGACTCTGTATCGGTAAATGACGTTTTGCTTGATAAAATGTGCAACTTGAACTGCAGTTAGAGTGGCGTATGAGGCGGCTTCAACCCATTTCGTGAAGTAATCAACGGCCACCAGAATGAACTTATGACCATTGGAGGATGCTAGCACGATCCTACCAATGACGTCGATTCCCCATACAGAAAAGGGCCAGGGTGAGGTTGTTTGATGCAAATCAGATGGCGGAACAGCGTGAGATTGGCATGGATCTGACACTTGTGACATCGCCGCACGTATTCTATACATTCTGTTTCAATGGTGGACCAGAAATATCTCTGCCTAAGGATCTTCTTGGCTAGCATCATGCCGTTCATGTGAGGACCACACACCCCTTCATGGAATTCTTCAATTACCCTTTTTGTCTCTGTACCATGGATGCATAACTTGTGCATGCCACAGTGCGACCTCCGATATAGATTCCCTCTACAAATGATGTATTGAGCCGTCATCCTCTGAATGGCGATTTTGTCTTTTTTGCTTGCTTCGATGGGGTATTCTCCCATTTCCACGAATTTCCAAATGTCATAATACCAAGGGTGACCATCTTTAGGCTCATTAACAACCATGACATGCTGGTATATCGGCGTATCCCTTTGTTCAATCACAATAGACCTTAGCTTTACTCCGATAGGAATTTCGACCATGGATGCCAGTGTTGCCAACTGCAAATTGATTCTTGAGCCTTGGTACATGAGTAAAGGTTACTTTGTTGAAATGAGGGATGAGGTCCTCAAGATCTTGATGGTATGGCTTTAGCTTTTCTTCTTTGACTTTCCAGTCACCGTTGGCCTGTGACACTACTAGGTTGGAATCCCCTACTACTTCCAACTTCTCTATGCCGATTTTGATTGTTGCTTCCATACCGACAATGCAAGCTTCGTATTCTGCTTGATTGTTGGTGACTTCAAAATTTAGATTGAACGCGAGCGGAATGTGAGATCCATCAGACGCTATTAGTAACACACCGATTCTGAACCCTTTCTGATTAGCAGCCCCATCAAAGTACAACTTCCAAACATCTTCAGCTAGAATCATTATGTCTTTGTCGGGAAATTTAAACTCAGCATCTTCACCTCCTTCAACTGGGCAGTCAGCTAAGAAATCAGCAACAGCTCTCCCTTTTACAGACTTTCTGGTGACATACTTTAATTCAAATTCTGACGACATCAACAATCATCGTGCCATTCTTTCAGTAAGGGCCGGTTTCTCAAATAAGTACTTGAGGGGATCCATTCAAGAAATAAGCCTTACTAGATAGGCCAGCATATAATGTCTCAATTTCTTAGAAGCCCAGACAAGCACCCAGCACGTCTTCTCCAACGGAGTATAACGTTCCTCACATCTGACCATCTTTTTGCTTAGATAGTAGACAGCCCTTTCAACCCCATCGTCCCCTTCCTGTGCCAAGAAACACCCCATGGAAGACGGAGTGACCGACAGGTACAGGATCAAAGGTTTTCCCGACGCGGCGGGCGTTAATACCGGAGGATTTTGCAGATAAGTTTGAATTGCCTCAAAAGCTTTCTGGCATTTGTCATCCCATTTGAATGGCCCACCTTTTTTAGCAAGCGGAAGATTGGCTCGCAGGTGGAAGTTAATTTGGCAATGAACCGAATGATAAACTGCACCTTGCCGAGGAAGCTTCTTACATCCTTTTCAAACCGTGGTGGCTCCATTTCTAGAATAGCCGTGATCTTTGATGGTTCAACCTCAATTCCTCGAGTGGTGACCATGAACCCTAGCATCTTTCCAGCTGTAACCCCAAACATGCATTTGGCTGGGTTAAGACGCATCCTGTACTTTCTGATTCTCTCGAAGAGCTTCCTGAGTGCAGGTCGGTGCCCTTCTCGCTCCTTGGCCTTAACGATCATGTCATCAACACAAACCTCCACTTCCTTATGAATCATGTCGTGCAACAAGGTCGTAGTTGTAACAGCCCTGATTTTTGGAGGGTAAAAATTTCGTTAAGTATTTGAATTTTATTTGAATTACTTATTTTCTCTTGTATGACTTATTTGATTTCTTGTTACCTTCAGTTAATCCGTTGTAAGTAGATTATGGTCCTTGGTTGATTCTTGACTAGAAACCCTACTTGGCCAATCTAGTTAGTTTCTAACCAACTAGTTGGAGGAACCAAACTTGAAACTCACCTAGTTACTAGATAAACCTTTTGAACCTCCTTGAACCGTTTTGCCTTTATCCATTGGTCAATAGATGTTAGGGTAATCTTTACCCATTGGACAATAGGTTCCTATTAAATATGTGGATTGTACATGGTTATAATATTATATATGTTTTATCACATATGCATAGTACTTTTATTCTTTGTTTATTGGTTAATCTTCCAACGTTCCATTGTCCATTGGATAATAAAAGCAAGGGAAATTATTACCCATTGGATAATAGCCCTAATCTTCCATCATGGTACAAAGCTTTGTTTTAATAATCAAGTCTTGGATTCCCATGTACCTTTATGCATTAAAATATTGGGGGATCCACATGCTTTCAAGGACAACCTTGGTTATTTTAATATAAAAGTTTCCTAATTACTATTGTCCATTGGACAATAAATACTTGGGATTTTATTACCCATTGGGTAATAGTTTGATCTTTCAACCAAGTTCCAAGGTTTATTAAACTAGTCTTTTTTCTAAAAACCCCATGTGATGTTGGTACATATATTTTATTATGAAAGTACTTGGTAGTCTTAAAGCTTAAGATTTCATTAATACTTCCTTATTATATTCTATTGGGGTTTTGGTACCCAATTTAATTAGTTTAATGGGGCGTTAACTACCTAGAGTACATTAGTACACTAGTTTATTAGTTTTATTCAACATGTGCTTATTTATTTGTTTAACTTAGCCTTTAAGTTTCATTGGTTTTAAGTACCAAAAGTATATATATTCTTTCATATCTTTCTTGTACCATTAATATATATATATATATATGTATGTGTGTTGTACCATGCAAGAGAGAGAGAGAGAGAGAGAGAGAGAGAGAGAGAGAAGCCAAGAGAGAGAGGAGAGAGGCTGGGAGAGAGAGAGAGAGGAGAATCGGCCAAGGGGGAGAGAGAGAGGGGAGAGAGAGAGAAAGAAGAGAAAGAAGGTAGTACTTGGGCTTGATCTTCTTTGTACTTCATATCCTTGGAGAAACTTCCTTCCTAGCTAAGGAATTAACCCTCCATTGTCCTCCTTTGTACCATTATCTATTGTTTAACACAATATCTTGTACAAACTATACTTTCCACCCACCAAATCTCCCAAGATCAAATCCTTAGTACCAAACTAGCCATGCAAGCCTAGGGATTTGCCTTTGATCTTCCAAGATTCATGACAAGTGTCAAAGTGGGACTTAGAGAGAGAGAGAGGGGGAGAGCCGGCCATTGAGGGAGGAGAGAGAGCCAAGGTTTGCCTATAAATAGCAAGCCATTCCAAGCATTTCAACTCACACCTTCACTTCTTGCTCCAACTTCTCTCTAGAAACCATTATTGTTTTTCTGGGCAGCCTACTGTCCCTTTGTAAATCCTCAGTTTTCTCCTGCTTATATTAGTTTCTAGAGCCAACTCCCTTCGGGAAAGTTGTAGAGCACTTCGAGACCTTCAAGTCAGACCCAAGAACCACCCCAATCGGTGAAGAAATGACAAAGATATTGTCATCCAAAGTTCAGTAAAAATCTCAGATTTCTATTTCCAGACAGCTGTCTCTTTCTTTATCATCATTTTTCTCCTACTTAATGTAGTTTCTAGGATCAACTTCCTTCACGCAAGTTTTAGAGCGCTTCTAGAGCTTCGATTTCGACCCAAGAAAGATCATATTCGGCCAAAGATTGACCGAGTTACTGCCGTCCAAAGTTCGGTCCAGATTCCCGAGTTTCACCACCCGTGGAATTTTCCAACTAGCTTATTCGGCCCCGACTAGTTTCGGATCAAGGTAGGATACTCTTACCCTATCCCTTTGTATATGTAAGATCTCGTTATCTTCCATTTCAAAGTAAGTTATCTTTATTTACTTTCCATATCAAGAATTTGTATTTTGATCTTTCCGATGGTTAAAAGCATGCATATGTGAATTGCTTGTATTACTTGTGGCATGATAAAGCATAAGTTATTTATCACTCCAAGAGCGTCCGGACATGTCGCGTTATGCTTTAAAGTGTTGATTTGAACATGATTAGCAATATAGAGTTGGATGATCTTGTTAGATTACGATAAGTGATGCTTCCTTTTGTCCTGCCTCAGAGTCTTTGTATGTAAACGAGAACCGAGAAAGTAGAAACATGACACTTAGGGTGTGGTTTATGAAAGGATAAGTTTTTCCGAGGAAGGAAATATTTTTGAAACTACATAATGACTAGTTTGAGGGCATTATGTGAGATGTGTGAGTTGTGTGTGTGCCTATGGGAACCTGGCGCGGCGGAACCATAGTGAGGATACTTGGGAGACTGCCGCGGCGGAACCAAGGTTGGGTGAGTAGCTTGGTTATCCGCGGTACGGAGCCAATGCAAATGTGTGCCAATGGGAATCCGGCGCAGCGGAACCATTGAGAGGATACTCGGGAACCCGGCGCGGCGGAACCGAGATTGGGTGTGTGTGGCTTGGTTATCCGTGGTACGGAGCCAATGCAAATGATTTGAAAAGGTTGGTTTGTAAGTGGAAAATGTTGACACGGTCTACGATGAGTCGCGTAGGAGAAACTTTGAAATCTTGGACACCAACGATAGGTGATTAATGAATGTGGATGTGTGATTATAGTGTTGTTGTGAATGAATTTCTGTTGTAAGGTTGGTGGGTAAGGATTTCCTATTGAGCGTTGTAGCTCATGGTGTTACCTTTTGGTGACCCTGACATATTATACCGGTGGCGACGCTGGTATAATATGTCAGACCTTGTAGATGATCAAGATGGACAGTTCACCTAGAGGCCGTCGGAGCAGAGGAGCTTGCCAGAATGGAGGAGCAAGCGGAGCAGTAGTTAGGAACCCTAGTTCCTCCCCTGTTGTATGAATGTACCCTTTTGATATATTTATGATGTAATAATGAGCCAAACTCTCTTTATTATGTAATAAATGCCTCATTAACGAACCCAAAATTCGGGACGTTACAGTAGCAGCTCGCTGATAAGTGGATTTAGCCCGAAAGGCATCACCCGGTAGCAATAAGTTCCCCATTCAGTGATAAATGTGGTTTTCTCTCGATCTTCCGGGGCCATGAGGATTTGGTTGTATCCCAAAAAATCATCCACGAAAGAAAGTAAAGCATGCCCTGCAATGTTGTCAACTAGCACACCTATGTGTGGAAGTGAGAAGTCATCCTTCGAGCTCACATTATTTAGGTCCCTGAAGTCAACGCGGACCCTAACTCGTCCGTCCTTTTTAGGGATAGAAACAATGTTTGCGACCCATTGAGGGTATTCAGTTACCATTAGAAATCTTGCGTTAATCTGTTTCAACGTAATAACCGAAGTATCAATTCTCCGAACTAGAAACATTCTTTCAGTTCTGAAAAATGAAATTTTTATTATCGTGATTCTATTTTGAAGAAACAAAATTAAAAAATCTAATTTTGTACATGTTCCGACCAAATATAAATGGATCGCCATTTTTATAGGGTGACCGGAGATTTGATGCTTGATTCCTAATTTTTTTTAAAAGTAAAAATTACCAGTACTCAAATTACAGTTATACGAGTTTCCAAGAAAGTGGAAAATGAAACGCATTTGAAACATCTTTATCTCAACTTTTGAATTTTACCTTTGGAATTATCATTCACAACAAAAATTTCAGGTCACCGCAAAAAGTTAAACAGAAAACAAAATTTTCGTAGCTAGGAGTCAAACCTAGAAATTTCTCCACATATCTAGTTTATATGTGCTACAACGGATTTTGTGTTTAATGCAAACTTATTGTTTTATATCTCTAATCTAAATAAGATATCGGAAAACTCTTCAATAGCATATAGTTTGAAAAAATAGAATTTTTCGATATGAAAATTAAAATACAAGAAAATTTGTGTTTTGCATTAAAATTTTCATAGTTCTACGTGAAATTCATATTATCAATATGATAACCGAAAATTATTTCTCCGCATTAACAACAACCTCTCAGTTTCGAAAAATTGAAATTTTTGTTGTCGTGATTCCAATTAGAAGAAAAAATGCAGAAAACCTGATTTTGTATATGTTTTGACCAAATATAAATGGATCACCGTTTTTATTGGGTGACCGGTGATTTTGTAGCTGATTCCTAATTTTTTTAAAAATAAAATTACCAGTACACAAACTACAGATACACGAGTTATCAAGAAAGAGGAAAATGAAACTCATTCAACTTCTTTATCTCTACTTTCTATTTTTAACTTTTGAATTATCATTGACAAAAAAAATTTGACGTCTGCACAAAAAGTTAAAACGGAAAACATTATTTCCACTGCCAGGAGTCAAACCTGAAAAATTCTCATCATATCCAGTTTATATATGCTACAGTGGATTTTGTGTTAACATTACGCAAACAAATTGTTTTATAGGAATTTGGAAAATTCTTCAATAACATATACTTTGAAAATATAGGAATTTTCGATATAAAAATTCAAATAAAATAAAATTTGTTGTTTGGCAAAAAAATTTTCATAGTACTACGAGAAATTCATATTATCAATGCAATAACCGGAGTATTAATTCTCCGCTTTAAAAATATTTTTTCAATTCCAAAAAATATTGTCCTGATTCCAATTCGAAGAAAAAAATTGAAGTAAACCTGATTTCGTATATGTTTCGACGAAATATAAACGGATCGCCGTTTTTTATATGTTGTCTGGTGATTTTGTGGGATTCCTAATTTTTTTAAAAGTAAAATTATCAGTACTCAAATTACAGATATAAGAGTTTCCAAGAATGAGCAAAACGAATCTCATCCCAAAATTCTTTATCTCTACTTTATAATTTTACCTTTTGAATTATCATTGACAAAAAATATTTCACATCACCGCAAAAAGTTAAAACAGAAATGACAATTTCCGCAGCTAGGAGTCGAACCTGGAAAATTCTCAATATATCACGTTTATATGTGCGACAACAGATTTTGTGTTAACAATATGTGAACTTATTATTTTATATCTCTAATATAAATACGATTTCGGAAAACTCTTCAATTACCTATAGTTTGAAAAAATAGAAATTTTTGATATGAAAATTAAAATACAGCAAAATTTGTGTTTTGCTTTAAATTTTTCATAGTTCTGCGTGAAATTCATATTATCAATGCTATAATCAAAGTATATTTCTACGCATTAACATCATTTCAGTTCCGAGAGGAGGAAGGCTCGTGTCAGTTGCTCGTCACCTGAGTGAGGATGTCAGCCTTCATGAAGGTCCTACTCAGCTAGGATACATCAAGGTGGCCCCGTGAGTGAAGGGGAGGCGTCTTGCCTAGAAATCACTCCAAAGCTCCATCTCGCTGCCAAAGCTGAGGGTCCATCCAAAGAGGGGTCCCACTTACATGCAAACTAGTCAGAAGGGAGAAGTCACCCGGCGTGATCGACAGGGAAGTGGAACGTGTTGGTGGTATCCCACCACCTTTCAACCAACGAGGTCATCAACGACCAATCTATCTTCAGAAGATTGAGGCCCAGAATGAATGCCTTGAAACCAGCAGCACGTACTAGCTCCCGAGCTCGCTCCGACAACATCACAAACCACTTGTGCACCTTCTTGCCTCCACCACGAGCCTCCAATCTCCTATTTCTCTGCAAAAGATTCAAAAGGGAGTAAATTTCATGATTGCATAAACAAATAAAAAGCTAAGGGCATCAAATTAACGTTTAAAAAGCATGCATTGCCTAACTGGGGGCACGATTATTTTAGTTTTTAAACAAAATAATTTCGACCCAACCACGGGTCCTTCTCATCCACGCCGCTGGCTAAAAGGGATTTTCTCCTGCAAATAGGAATTCATTTTTTACCATGCAAATTAAAAACTAAAAATGAACCCTTTTACTTTTCAGGAAAACTTACCAGAACATTGAGGATGCTCAAGTGCTGCTCAGGCTCTCTACGAATAACTTCGGCCTCTGGGCCGCCAGTAGGAGGGCGGTACTACAAGAAACTGCCAAAACCCAACCTACGCGAAGGAAGGACATAGGTAGTAGCGTCAAACAAACCAGGCTCCTCAATCACCTCCTCGTCAGAAGAAGGATACTTGCACCTTAGAGGAGGATGGTGGCAAGTCAGCGGCTTCAAAAGGCGATGTAGCCAATGTGTTCAAGACAAGAAAAAGCAACAACAGCAACCAAGCGCGACAGCGGTCGAGGCCGGCGGTGATCGAAACCAGCGGTGCTGATAGTTGGGAATGGAGGCGAACGGCGATCGGAGGTCGGTGAAATGGGGACGGAGAAGTCTCGGACGAGAGAAAAGAAAGAACGAGGGGAAAAGAAAAAATGAGCCTTGAAAACGATTAAACTAAACTTAAATTGATTCTCTGACCTTTGGCTTTCTCACGGCCGAGACGTCAATTCTTCAACCGAGATATCAATTATACGGTCGCGAGATCGATCTCCTGGCCCCCTAATCCATTCTCCACAACGATGTCAGATCTTGCTCAGTGCACCAACTCAAACAGCTATGAAGTTTTGGGTCCTCAACCAGCAAAACCATTGATGAATATTGATTGAATCAGCCTTGGGGGCATGCCCGAGCATAAAGAAGCTCTCTCCGTAATAGCAAGCTCACAACTATTGGTCGTTCGATCACCAAAGATCATGAAATCTACCCCGTCTCATCTAGCTACCTAGCAGTCCAACAACACTAATCAGGATATTCAGTAGCTCCACGTCCATAAAACTTACTGCCTTAAAACCTTCCATTTTAGCAACTCCATCATCTATTTCAGCAGTTTTGTACTTATTTCATGATCACTATCACCCAGCAACTCCAGCAGCTTTATACTCCCAACAGCTCATGCTCAAATCAATCAACAGCTCTGTTCGCTGCCTTAACAGTTTCGCTGCCACTCCTCCAAATACTCTATTCAGCAGCTCTATGCTCAAGTCACTATCAGTGGCTCTAAACTCACCCAGTAACCCCGAGTTCATTATCTCAGCTGTTCCATCTGCGATTCCACCATCTTAGCAGCTTCACCACCTCTCAGCAGCCTTACCAGCAGGCTCTATTGCTTCAAGCCCCAAGCTCACTACCTCAGCAGCTCTACGCTCGCTATTTCAGCAGCTCCATGCCCATAAGCTCACTACTCTACACTCCTTGCACCATCAGTATTTATGCCTACCATAGTGGCTCTACACCCGCATCTGTCACCCTATAGACACCCCAATTTGGGCCTCCGAGTAATCTTTAAGTTCCCTGATGATGAAAATAAGGAAAAATATACCTTCAAGGCTTGGATTGTTGCTCCTTTGTCACTCCTTCTCTAAACCTTAAGCAAACTTCTTCCCAAACATATAGGGTGGCCCCAGGTTCAATTGCAAAGAGAAAATGCGTTTGCTTTGTCAAAAACAACTTTTTCCATGACACACTGATCGTAAACTAGTCACATGTTTCAATGTATAAAATGTCTTTAAGTGAAACAATTGAGTTAGAAAGAGGACTTGACAAGCTTTCCAACGCTTCAAATCGTGCTCAAATCCGAGTTCGGGAGTGTCCGGAGCGCCCCCACGAAGTTTGGTGTACTGTGCTGACACACAATACCGCACGACGTTTCAAAGCGTCGTGCGGCATTTCAGAAACACCACGCGGCATTTCAGAAAATTCCAAAAAAATCACTCCACCGCACGAGCTTTCAATATACAGCACAGCATTTCTCTTTATGTCGCGCGGTGTTTCGGGGAAAAGTTCTGACAATTGCAGAAAGTTGTCTGCCACGCCTGTAGGTGTAGAGAATAAATTTTATTCGGCCCAGAAGCCACCTGCCCTCTTTATAGTGTTTATCCTTAGCTCTCTTGCCTATAAATACACCCGCGCCCCCCCCCCCCTCTAGTTGAGAAGGGACCCCTGCAACTCCAAATAAAGTTCTCTGCCATTTTATAGACTCTCACTCTCTCTCTCTCTCTCTCTCTCTCTCTCTCTCTCTCTCTCTCTAAAAATACTCCCATTCTTCTTCTCCTCTTAAGTTCAGTACACTACTGACTTAGAAGGACCTCCGCCTCAAAGCATCCAAACAACCTCACATCCTTCAATCCCCATTCAAGCATTTCAAGTCCAAATCAACTTCCATTCCTCTATCTTCAAGCACATCCAAGCCTCGATCAAAAGGTATAAATCGATTTCCTTGAGTTAAACTACGTTTAGCTTTGAGGGGAGCCGATTGAGGCCCTTCTCAGTCTTTCAATATTGAGTTTGGATCTCAAACGAGCTTCAAAAACAGTTTACTATACACTCAGTGTGCCGTGCAACGTTTCTATAACACCGCATGACACAACCTTTTGTGCCGCGTGATGTCTTGATGTTCACTTTAGCTTTTATTCATCTTTTTGAGATCACAGATCTGTTGGGTCTTCCGAAATCATTTTCAAAACAACAAGGGGGATGAAAAGGTTCTTTTTAGACTGGAAAAACTTTGAGCACAGCAAGTCATAAACTATCTTGCACTACATGTCAAAGATTAACCAAATAAAGTTCTAAATCCTTCCTTTCTTTAGTAATATCTTACTTGTTTTGTGCAAATCCTAAGGTTAATCTTTGATATGGGTCAGAATAGTTCGAAAAGTGTAAAAAAAAGAAAAAAGAAAAGCCGTACGGTTTTCCAAATAATATCGTGGAGCATTTGATCCCGCCGCGCGTGGTTTTAAAAGTTTCAGAGAACATCGAAGTGTCGCACGGCTTTTTGTTGTGTTGCACGGTATTTTAGTCTACATTGATATTCTTGTTTTACTTCCAGTATTCATTCCACTATATGTTTACACACATGTCATTCATATGTACATACTTGCCGCATTTATAAATCGTTTTCGTGCTACATGTTTCATTTTCATCTCGTTTTTTTAAAAAGTTAAGTTTTCCAAATGATTTTAAATTCTCCATTTAAAATGCTTAGTAGAGACCGATTTTTATTGGGCGAGAGGGGTGTTTTTTCATCAAAATCTTCCCCTCTCGTAACTTGGTTCCCGAATCCAAAGTCTCAACGTTTTCATTAGATCAAAAGCCTTTTCTTTTCAAATGAACCTCTCGATTTCTCGGATCATCCATCTCAAAAATTCGGGTGACAACTCTTCTTGGGCGCGCTGGTCGGGGAGCCAACACAACCCAATAGCTCTGCGCTCGCTACCTCAACAATTCCAAGCTTAGCGGCTTTACGCCCACTACTTAGCAACTCTAAGCCCCTCGTCTCAGCGGCTCTACGCCCACTACTCAGCGGCTCCACGCCCATTATCTCAGCGGTTCTAAGCCCACTACTCAGCAGCTCCAAGCCCATTATCTCAGGAGCTCTACGCCCACTACTCAGCGGCTCTACGCCCTCTATCTAAACAGGCTCTATGCCGTCGTAACCAACAAGATATCATCCGTTCTCAAGCTCTACGCTTGAATGCTAAAAATCCAATATTTTGAATGCTCGAAGCTCTTTGAATACCCAACCACTGTGTACTGGATGATCAAGTTCTACACTTGAATGCTCAAGCTCTACGCTTGAATGCCCAACCGCTGCGTACTGGATGCTCAAAGCCTGTACTTTGAATGCTCGAATTCTACCCTCTGAACGCTCGAGCTCTATGCTCTGAATGCTCAAGTCCGGAACTTGAAAGAAGCTCTATGCTTAAATCAAACAAACATGCACGGGCCCATGCACATATTGCATCAATCACATCTAGTCTGCATAACCATCATCACATATACATATTTTGCATCTCTCTCTCTCACTCATGAAATAGGTCAATCCTGCAATCAACCGGCTCTACGCCTCGGTTTAATTGATCTGTCTAGCGCTTCGATCCTTTGGCTCTATGCCAAAATTTATGATGGCAAAGCTCTGTGCACAGACCTTTAGAATGCAACCGGCTCTACGCCTCTGCTCAATCATGTCAAGCTTTAAGCTCTGACACCTCAGGCTCCTGCCTTCAGAATATAACTGGCTCTACGCCTCAATTCTATAGCTTCAAGCTCAAAGCTCCAACACCTTAGGCTCTCGTCTTATGACTGCATCCGGCTCCGCACCTCGGTTCCCTCATTTCAACTCTTTGTGCTCCAGTTATTGGCCTCGGGCCTCCATATCTCAAAATCGGCGTCCGATTCATCCCTTGCAGATGGTTTGGATTCCACCCAATTACATTTATTCCATCAAGCTCATTTGCAAGGATAGGCTACTTTACCGAGCTCCCCTCAGTCAAAATAAGGATGATCAAGAAAAGCAAACAACTCACCCGCTGTGTATTGATCTACCCCAAAATACTAAGGATGCTTTCTGCAAAAATTCCCCCGGCAACCCCGCGCTCCTTCAGCTACTCTCCGCCAAAATCCTGGCATTGCCTAGGTACGTTGCACTATGGCTTTTTAAGTCCGAAGGTACGTCTTCTATTTCTAACCCTCCAAATTTTTTATGTTTTTCTATTGCTTTTGAACTACGGCTGGTCTGAATTTCCCTCGAGGAAAACATAGGCAGCCTCCCAGCCCGACCATAACTAAAACCTTTTTCAAAAATCCTTGGAATAGTGGTTTGACCAAATTGGAGTTGCTTTTATGGCTTTGACTCTTACTTAAACATGTCTCGCGATCCATCTAAGTTCAGTCAAAGAGAGGCATCTATAGACACCCCAATTTGGCCTAACGATTATTTCAAGTCCCACCATGGGGACCATCCCGATGATGATATGGATACAGTGATTGCTAATTGACTTCTTGTGAACCCATGGACTAATGGTGAGTACTTTTAGTCACTTAGAGGACCCAATCTAGGGCCATATAGCCTTTCAAACAGAAATACAGTATCCCAGGAAAATCCATCTTTCGGCCGTAACATCAATCTCACGGCCTCAACATCATTTCTTCACTCGTGAAACTTGTTGCTTGAAAATCTTCCTGAGAGATTGATCTTTCAGTCGCCAGCTCTATCCTTCGGCTCCTTAATCGTTCCTACGGTCGCCAGATCTTTTGCCCGGCGGCCAGATCATCTATTTTCCAGATTCTGAAACGTTTTGTCAATCGTTTGATCCAATCACGAAACCCTAGCAGTGAAATCCTGATGCATTCGGGTTATGTAAGGAGATTACTATGAGGAGTTCGTGTTGCCTTATAACTCCAATTCAATCGATCGATTTTGATTGGTTGAGGTGTGTCATCCCTATGCCTATATAAAGGAGCCCTTGGTTCCGAAAATAAAATGAATTCATATACCAACACACTCTCTCAAGCCACGAAATTCTGTCAAGATACTCTCTCAACTCCCCACTACAAAAGCCCTAACCTTCCGAAGGCAGCCACTAATCCGACGATCAAACCTCGAAGTTCAAACCCACAACCTAGGGTTTCGAGGAGCTAAATCAGTCAATCCCACTCAATTCGAAGCGATCAAGCAACTGAGGGATCAAGGTGGTGAGGCCCATGGGCCTATGGTTTGCTCACTTTTACATTTTTGTACTATAATTGTAGCATTTTGACTTTTTGCTAATCATTTAGTTTGGTGTGAGGAAGAACATCGGCTGGGTAATCAATCCCTCAGCCGATACATCGATCCAGTGGGATCCTTTGGCCGTGACATCTATTCACCAGCTGAAGTATTTATTTCCTGGGACAGTTTATATTTCTGGCTTATTTTTGATGCATGTTTTAATTATCGTTCTGGCTCACCGTATCAACTACTAAAGGCTAATAACCAGTTTATGTGGTTAGAATTAAATAAAGCATGAGTTAATCATATGTCGAACAATTATGGGTCAGTCTCACAACTGAGCAAAGAGGGATGCCTAACACCTTCCCCTTATTGTACTTTTGACTCTCGTACCCAGAATCTCTATCTGTTTTTCTTAGTTTTTATAAACTAGGTGGCAACTCTGTTTTAATGATAACCGCTATCATGGGGCATTGTTCCTAGCCATGGGAATGTCCACGATCTTGGTTTGTGAAGTAGAAAGCAAACAAACAAATGATGACCAATCTGTATGGCGATGCCCTTCTCATGGAGGTGGCTACACACTGAAATCCAGCCGAACAAACAGCTCCAACATTACTCCCTCAGGAAGAAAGAGCACAACTCCAATCCCCGAACCAGTATTGCATGCTGATCCGTCAACGAACAATTTCCATTCCAAGGGATCGTGCTCGGCTAGCTCCTTACCTTTCTTGGCCAGTGGCCCAGGTCCCTGCTCCTTTCTCGTAGTTGGCTGAGGAGCTACTGTAGGTGAGAATTACAACACGAAGTCTGCCAACACCCGCCCTTTAATTGCTGTGCGTGGCTGATAGTCAATATCGTACTGACTAAGTTCCACCGACCAAGTCAATATTCGTCCCAAGAAATCAACGGAAACTCTGTGTAAACCACAATTCTATGACTTCGGAAATAATGAGGCAGCTTCCTTGCTGCTGTCCTTAGTGTCAGGACCAATTTCTCAAGGGGCAGATATCTCGTTTCTGCGTCTAGCAATGTCTTACTCACATATTATACGGGGGTTTGCTCGGACCCCTTGTTCCTCAATAATACTGCACTTACAGCATGCTCAGAAACTGCTAAGTACAAAGTTAAAGACTTACCCGATTGAGGAGTAGACAAGAGCGGGCCGCTGCCAAGTACTTCTTCAGGTCTTGGAACGCCTGTTCGCATTCGGCTCCCCATTTGTATCCTTCTCTCTTTTTCTGCAATTGAAAAAGGGCCTACACTTGTCACTGGAACGGCTGATGAATCTGTTAAGGACCGCGGCCATTCCAGTCAGTCTTTGGACCTCCTTCGTGGTCCTTGAACTTTGGAGCTTTTGAAAAGCTGTTATTTAATTGTGATTTGCCTCTATCCCTCTTATGGTCACAAGGTGACCCAAGAACTTTCCTGAGTTTACTCCAAACGCACACTTCGAGGCATTGAGCTTCAGCTTGTACGCTTTCAGAATCTCAAAGGCTTCCTTTAAATCAGCTATGTGGTCATGCTTTTCTTTGCTTTTGACCACTATATCATCTATGTAAACCTCCATAGTTTTACCGAGCATCTTTCTCAGCAGAATCATTGCCAACCTTTGGTAAATTGCTCCAACGTTCCTCAAGCCAAAAGGCATGACATTATAGCAGTACAACCCTCTCGGTGTAATAAAAGAAGTCTTCTCTTGATCGGGCCCATACATAGCAATCTGATGATATCCTCGATATGCGTCGAGGAAACTCATCCGCCCACACCCAGCTGTTGCATCGACCAGTTGATCTATTCTTGGGAGGGGGAAACTATCCTTTGCACATGCTTTGTTTAGGTCCGTGAAGTCGATGCAAACACGCCACTTCCCACTCTTCTTTTTTACTACCACAGTGTTAGACAACCACTCCAGGTAGTAGACCTCTCATATGGCCTTTGCTTCTAGCAAACGATCAACCTCTTCGATAACAACGTCTACGTGCTGTACGACTGACCTTCTCTTTTTCTGCATCATGGGCTTATGTTGTGGATCCACATTCAAGTGGTGGGAAATCACGTTTGCATCCACCCTAGGCATCTCTTCGGGTACCCAAGAAAACACGTCAACATGTTTTTTGAGGAATCCCACCAACTCTTCTTCTTCTTTATTCAAGTTTTCCCCAATCAGGAAATACCTTTCTAGATCAGTCTCGTTGATCTGAAACTTTTTCAAGCCCTCCATCACTTTCTCGGCGGGGTTCCCTCTGACATCCTTGATGGTCGGTTGGTCTGGTACCTCGATGGCTTGAACCAACTTTGCTTTGGGTGACTTATTGATTATAAAAATCAAGCACTGGTGGGCAACCTTCTGGTTTCCTTTAATCCTTTCAATGCCATAAGAGCTGAGAAATTTTACCATCTAATGGTAAGTGGAAGAAATTGCCCTCATTTTGTGCAACCACGTTCTTCTTATAATCGCGTTATAAGAAGACGGTACATCCACCATTAGGAAGTCAGTTCGCAGTACCACTGTTCCTGCCCGAACAGGCAGCGTTACTTTGCCTAATGGCCAGATTGCTCCTGCACCAAACCCAACCAAAGGAGTCATTGATTGTATTAGATCCGCCTGGGTCAGTCCTAGCTTCTTGAAAGCATCGTAATATAGCACCTCTGTGCAACTTCCTGAATCCACCAGGATCCTTTCGATATCATACTCCCCAATTCGTAAGGATATGACCATAGCATAGTTATGGGGCACCTGGACTCCACCCAGGTCCTCATCCGTGAAGACTATGCCCTCGTTGCATAGTTCTTCGTCTTGTCCTCTTTTCTTCCCCAACTCCATCACATGTTGGTCGTGCTTAATCTGCCTTTAGAGCAATCTCACCTCATTTCTTGTATAAGGCTCGGCCAATCCATGTATCATATGGTTTATGCCCCTTGGTTGGATTTTGTTCGTAATCCAACTCCATTGCTTTCTTTTTATCTTTGGGGTCTTCCTGGATAAATTCTTTGAGGTAGCCACGAGAGACTAAATCATCAAGGTGCCTCTTAAACTTCTCATAGTCTTCAGTCATGTGGCCCCAGTTGTAACAACCCCGATTTTTAACGAATAAAAATCTCGTTGTTATTGCGTGAATTTCCTTAAATTCTTGAAGTTTGTCACAATTACGTTTTTGCCCTTAAACTTTCGTTTATTTGCGCTTTGGCCTACTTAGCAAGCCTAACTAGCTTTTGACCATCTAGTTGGAGTAACTAAGCTAGGAAGCTATCTGGTTACTTTTCCCTAACCGCAAAATGACCGTTTTGCCCCCCTTGGACACTTTGAACCTTTTGAACCTTTCAAACCCTAGTCAAAGAAATTGATTATTCTTTTTCTTTTAAAAATTTTGGTTTTATTCTTTGTCCATTGGACAATAAATATTAGGGGAATTATTATCCATTGGATAAAAGAACCCCAATTGTTTATAATAAAAGTATACTTGGCTAAGTACTTTTATCTTTTAAAAAATGGACATTTTTGATTAGTTTACTATATAATTACCCTAGCAACTATTATCCATTGGATAATAGAAGTTAGGGATTTTATTACCCATTGGATAATAGAGTTGGTCTTTCAAAGTACCATGGGGTTTAATTAGTTTAATGCTTTCTTTAACCCACATGTGAAAGTATTACATATTTTTATTTGAAAGGTACATGGTACTAAGATTCCTAAGGTACCCTTAAACTATTTTCTATTGGGGTATTGATTCTTCCTAGATACATAAGTACTTATGTATATATTATCTTAGTACTTGGTTAGTACTTGGCCATTGAACTTCCTTTGTACTTCAAATCCTTGGTGTGAACTCTTCCTAGCCAAAAATCTAGTCCTTTGTTGTCCTTCTATTATTCTTTAAACAAGAATCTTGTACAAACTATTCTCCTTGCCCCCCCAAGTCTTGCAAGAAGGACCAAAGTAGCCATGCAAGCCTAGGATTGCCTTTGATCTTCCATGATCTCTTGCCAAGTGTCAAGGTGAGACTTAGAGAGAGAGAGAGGAGAGGGCCAAGCTTTTGCCTATAAATAGAAGGCCATTTTCATGCTTTGAACTCACACCTCAAAGCATTTGCTCTTCCTTCTCTCTAGAAAATTTCGGATTTCCACTTCCAGGCAGCCTACTGCCCTTCGAAAATCCCCAGTTTCCTCCTTCTTAGAGTAGTTTTTAGAACCAACTTCCTTCTAGAAAGTTGTAGAACACTTCGAGAGCTTCAAGTTAGGCTCAAGAATCACCCCAATCGGTCAAGAAATGACCAAGATATCGTCATCCGAAGTTCAGTGAAAATTCTGGATTTTCATTTCCAGACAGCTTACTGTCTTTTGCTTTACCCCCGTTTTTCTCCAACCTAAGATCGTTTCTAGAATTAACTTCCTTCACAAGAGTTGTAGAGGGTTTCGAGATCTTCGATTTCAACCCAAGAACGACTCTATTTGGCCAAAGATTGACCGAGTTACTGCCGTCCAAAATTCGGGCCAGATTCGCGAGTTTTCATCACCCGTAGGATTTTTCCAACTTGCTTATTCGGCCCCGACTAGTTTCGGATCAAGGTAGGATCTTCTTAACTTCTATTCCTAAGTATAAGTAGGTTATTTTGAATTACTTTTCATCTCAAGTATTTGTATTATGAATATGAGCATGCATATATGAATTGCTGGTATTACTTGTGATATATTCTGGAGTTGGATGATCTTGTTTGTTTAAACTCAAGATTTCGATGAACGTTGAATGATTGATTGTGTGGAAGTCCTACGGCGGAGTCTATGCATGTTAACGAGACACAAGAACCAAGAAAGTAGAAACATGGCACCTAGAGTGTGGTTTATAAAAGGATAAGTTTTTCCGAGGAAGGAAATATTTTTGAAACTACGTAATGACTAGTTTGGTGGCATTACGTGAGATGTGTTTTGAAAACCGTAATGTGGCCGGACTTGGTAGCCCATTGCGCGGGTTGTGAAAACCACAATGTGGCCGGACTTGGTAGCCCTTTGTGAAGATTGCTAATAGGGCCGGACATGGTAGCCTTATTGGTAATATGGCTTGGTTATCCATGGAGAGGAGCCAATGCTAGTGTTGCGTGCCAATGGGAACCCGGCGCGGCGGAACCATTGTGAGGATACTCGGGAACCCGGCGCGGCGGAACCGAGGTTGGGTGTGTGGCTTGGTTATCCGCGGTACGGAGCCAATGTCAAATGATTTTGAAAGGGTGTGTGTGTGGCTTGGTTATCCGCGGTACGGAGCCAATGTCAAATGATTTTGAAAGGCTTGGTTATCCGCGGTACGGAGCCAATGCAAAGGATTTTGAAAAATGGTTTTGTAAGTGGAAAACGTTGACACGGTCTACGACGAGTCGCGTAGGAGAAATCGGGAAATCTTGGACACCAACGTTAGATAGTGAATGTGGACGTATTATCGTCATTTGTGTGATTTCTATGATCGTTTGTTGGTAAGCTATGGGTTAGCGGGTAAGGATTTCCTATTGAGCGTTGTAGCTCACGGTGTTGCCTTTTGGTGACCCTGGCATATTATATTGGTGGCGACGCCGGTATAATGTGTCAGACTTCATAGATGAGCAGGGCAAGATCTTCAGCTTGGAGGCGTACGGAGCCGAGGAGCTGGCTAGGATGAAAGAGCAGGCAGAGCTGTAGATAGGAACCCTAGTTTCCCGCTCTTTTGTAATATTGAACTCTTGTGAGAGTTTTTGTTGTAATAAGGAGCCAGACTCCAGTTGATTTCTTCAATAAAATGTTTTATTTAACGTACCCAAAATTCGGAGCGTTACAACTTGGTATCAGAGCTTTAGGTTCAAACCTCGGCCATGGGTAGAATGGGTAGAACCTTAAGCTAGTTTTGACCGTTGCACAAACGTGACTTCGATTTTCAAGTTTAACATCCCAAATTGGGTGGAATTCTGTCAAAACAATCTTCGGATTGAAGCAAGGCGCGGAAATTGGCAGTACCGCCGAGCTGGGAATTCCCGAACAATTGGATGATGACTTAAATCAAGGATCGAATGTGGAACGTAGAAACCTGAAAAGTTTTCCCTATCGTTTTTACTAAAAACTATATATTTTCGAAACGTTGCTAATCGAGCAAATTTTATTTACTAGTTCGTGGAGGAGCCGTTCTTGAGTAAATATTTTAAATTGGGGTTCGAGAGTGGGAGCCTAGCCTAGCACCGAGTGGGACCCGAGCACCGAAAGTGTACCCGGGCATAGCCCATTAGGCTGGCACACCACACTCCCCCCTAAACTTCAAATTTCAAAATTTTACCTCCAAAAGATTCAAATTTCAATGTTCAAATTTCAAACTTTTCCCTCCTCCACTCACCTTTTCGGCATCTATATATACTCCACCCCCACTCCCATTTCTTCACCTCTCTCATCATCTTAAAAACTCCTCCAAAACCGAGACCCCTTACCGAACCATGGCAACTCGACGACGAGGATTCCCGGAAGACGAATTGATCCGCGACATCGAGCGAACCGAAATTCGCTTGATCACCCGAAGCCTTTGGTTGCAACTCTTCGCCTTTATCATCCTTTGTGCCGTGCTCACCATAGCCATGCCACGGTGGTTCGCCGTGAACAACCGTGCCAACACCTTTTGGTATTGGGCTCTCGTCGTGGCCGCCGCACTCGCCGCGATCATAAAGGAGTACGAACGTCGTTTGCGCCAAGATTTCGACGAAAGATGGGAGGGATGGTAGAGGAAGGCGAGACCCGAAACCGAGGATGCCAATTCGGCCTATCTTCGGCCGATCTAGTAACCGTTGTAGTCCTTCGGGGTGTAGAATGTCGAAGATTAGGATCGGTGTTTCAAATTGTATTAGGAAAGTCTCGTGTTTTTACTTGCCTTTTGTAGTAAAACTCTATGTTTTATGATTGTAATTCTATGCTTATGTTGTATGTTTTCCGTGTCTATGAAAAGCTTGCGTTATTTTTAAAAGAGTACCGTTGCATATTATTTGTTAAACTACTTTTGACCCTTAGAAGGAAGCGCCTTTTTCAAAAATCGATTTGGTAGACTAAACCGCCCCTTTTCAATTTTTACCCGGAAAATGGTGACCGCATATACCCCCGAGGGGACTCGTTTCCTTTTAAGGGGGATAGTCGATCGGTCTAGCGACCTAGCCTAATCTTTAGTCGCGTGCCAATTTCGGGGACGAAATTGTTTTAAGGGGGATAGGTTGTAACAACCCCGATTTTTAACGAATAAAAATCTCGTTGTTATTGCGTGAATTTCCTTAAATTCTTGAAGTTTGTCACAATTACGTTTTTGCCCTTAAACTTTCGTTTATTTGCGCTTTGGCCTACTTAGCAAGCCTAACTAGCTTTTGACCATCTAGTTGGAGTAACTAAGCTAGGAAGCTATCTGGTTACTTTTCCCTAACCGCAAAATGACCGTTTTGCCCCCCTTGGACACTTTGAACCTTTTGAACCTTTCAAACCCTAGTCAAAGAAATTGATTATTCTTTTTCTTTTAAAAATTTTGGTTTTATTCTTTGTCCATTGGACAATAAATATTAGGGGAATTATTATCCATTGGATAAAAGAACCCCAATTGTTTATAATAAAGTATACTTGGCTAAGTACTTTTATCTTTTAAAAAATGGACATTTTTGATTAGTTTACTATATAATTACCCTAGCAACTATTATCCATTGGATAATAGAAGTTAGGGATTTTATTACCCATTGGATAATAGAGTTGGTCTTTCAAAGTACCATGGGGTTTAATTAGTTTAATGCTTTCTTTAACCCACATGTGAAAGTATTACATATTTTTATTTGAAAGGTACATGGTACTAAGATTCCTAAGGTACCCTTAAACTATTTTCTATTGGGGTATTGATTCTTCCTAGATACATAAGTACTTATGTATATATTATCTTAGTACTTGGTTAGTACTTGGCCATTGAACTTCCTTTGTACTTCAAATCCTTGGTGTGAACTCTTCCTAGCCAAAAATCTAGTCCTTTGTTGTCCTTCTATTATTCTTTAAACAAGAATCTTGTACAAACTATTCTCCTTGCCCCCCAAGTCTTGCAAGAAGGACCAAAGTAGCCATGCAAGCCTAGGATTGCCTTTGATCTTCCATGATCTCTTGCCAAGTGTCAAGGTGAGACTTAGAGAGAGAGAGAGGAGAGGGCCAAGCTTTTGCCTATAAATAGAAGGCCATTTTCATGCTTTGAACTCACACCTCAAAGCATTTGCTCTTCCTTCTCTCTAGAAAATTTCGGATTTCCACTTCCAGGCAGCCTACTGCCCTTCGAAAATCCCCAGTTTCCTCCTTCTTAGAGTAGTTTTTAGAACCAACTTCCTTCTAGAAAGTTGTAGAACACTTCGAGAGCTTCAAGTTAGGCTCAAGAATCACCCCAATCGGTCAAGAAATGACCAAGATATCGTCATCCGAAGTTCAGTGAAAATTCTGGATTTTCATTTCCAGACAGCTTACTGTCTTTTGCTTACCCCCGTTTTTCTCCAACCTAAGATCGTTTCTAGAATTAACTTCCTTCACAAGAGTTGTAGAGGGTTTCGAGATCTTCGATTTCAACCCAAGAACGACTCTATTTGGCCAAAGATTGACCGAGTTACTGCCGTCCAAAATTCGGGCCAGATTCGCGAGTTTTCATCACCCGTAGGATTTTTCCAACTTGCTTATTCGGCCCCGACTAGTTTCGGATCAAGGTAGGATCTTCTTAACTTCTATTCCTAAGTATAAGTAGGTTATTTTGAATTACTTTTCATCTCAAGTATTTGTATTATGAATATGAGCATGCATATATGAATTGCTGGTATTACTTGTGATATATTCTGGAGTTGGATGATCTTGTTTGTTTAAACTCAAGATTTCGATGAACGTTGAATGATTGATTGTGTGGAAGTCCTACGGCGGAGTCTATGCATGTTAACGAGACACAAGAACCAAGAAAGTAGAAACATGGCACCTAGAGTGTGGTTTATAAAAGGATAAGTTTTTCCGAGGAAGGAAATATTTTTGAAACTACGTAATGACTAGTTTGGTGGCATTACGTGAGATGTGTTTTGAAAACCGTAATGTGGCCGGACTTGGTAGCCCATTGCGCGGGTTGTGAAAACCACAATGTGGCCGGACTTGGTAGCCCTTTGTGAAGATTGCTAATAGGGCCGGACATGGTAGCCTTATTGGTAATATGGCTTGGTTATCCATGGAGAGGAGCCAATGCTAGTGTTGCGTGCCAATGGGAACCCGGCGCGGCGGAACCATTGTGAGGATACTCGGGAACCCGGCGCGGCGGAACCGAGGTTG
This sequence comes from Rhododendron simsii, assembly GCA_014282245.1. Lineage (NCBI taxonomy): Eukaryota > Viridiplantae > Streptophyta > Magnoliopsida > Ericales > Ericaceae > Rhododendron > Rhododendron simsii. The sequence continues at coordinate 14,653,865 of CM024961.1, forward strand.
GGTGTGTGGCTTGGTTATCCGCGGTACGGAGCCAATGTCAAATGATTTTGAAAGGGTGTGTGTGTGGCTTGGTTATCCGCGGTACGGAGCCAATGTCAAATGATTTTGAAAGGCTTGGTTATCCGCGGTACGGAGCCAATGCAAAGGATTTTGAAAAATGGTTTTGTAAGTGGAAAACGTTGACACGGTCTACGACGAGTCGCGTAGGAGAAATCGGGAAATCTTGGACACCAACGTTAGATAGTGAATGTGGACGTATTATCGTCATTTGTGTGATTTCTATGATCGTTTGTTGGTAAGCTATGGGTTAGCGGGTAAGGATTTCCTATTGAGCGTTGTAGCTCACGGTGTTGCCTTTTGGTGACCCTGGCATATTATATTGGTGGCGACGCCGGTATAATGTGTCAGACTTCATAGATGAGCAGGGCAAGATCTTCAGCTTGGAGGCGTACGGAGCCGAGGAGCTGGCTAGGATGAAAGAGCAGGCAGAGCTGTAGATAGGAACCCTAGTTTCCCGCTCTTTTGTAATATTGAACTCTTGTGAGAGTTTTTGTTGTAATAAGGAGCCAGACTCCAGTTGATTTCTTCAATAAAATGTTTTATTTAACGTACCCAAAATTCGGAGCGTTACACCAGTCCTTGTGGTAGCTGTAGTGCACATTCGTAGTCCGCTTTGCGTCTTTATCTCCTCCCAGGCTTGGGGGCCATTTGAAGTAGGGCTGATTCTTTATTCGATAATGAATCCTATAGATTGGTTCTTTCCAAACCGTATTTATTAAAAAGAAGGACTTGGGGTTCGAGGCATGTTTCTCCCCATACAGCTCTTTCTTAGTCTGCCCTTAGTGTTTCCTTTCTTGGTAGATTTTGGGTTCTGGCTTATCTACCTTTTTCGCAGGCCCCTTGGCTTGCTCGGCAACCACCTTGCCGTCTTCCCGGAGTATGTCACCCTTGTTCCTGGCATGCTTGCTCAATCAGTTCCATTAATTTTGCCAGTGTTCCCATTGGGCTCATGTTTAGTGACTTGCGTAGCTCCCCCCAAACAGGCAGCCCAGTCTTGAACGTGGCTATTGCGTTTTCCTCACAGCAACTTTCAATCTCGTAGAAAGTTTCCCAGTACTTCTTCGCATAGTCCCTGATCGGCTCGTTCTCCCCCTGTTTCATAACGGAGAGGCTCTCAAACGTTTTCGGCGCTTTCCTGCTCAACAGGAACAGAGTAGTGAATTCCTCGGCCAACTACCTCCATCCTCGAATGGAGCGCGGACCTAACTTATGGAACCAAGACAAAGCTACCTTACCCAAACTCGATGGGAACATCTTGCACATAATTGCATCATCCCCCTCATGCATAAACATTGCCTGCTGGTAGTGCTGTATGTGTGCCACGGGATCTGCATTTGTCTCGTAAAGGATAAAACATTTTGTGATTCACCCTGTTGGCAGTTTTGCCTCCTGTAACTTTCTTGCAAAGGGGGAGGATGCAATATTGCTACGTGCCTTTCGTGCTACTTCTCGTGTAGTCGTGGTCTCGTCTTCTAGTCCCTTTGTCATGTTGGGTCTATTCTTTTCCCAATCGGAATCAAGTCTCTCGTATCTGTCCCTATGATGTTTTCTAGTCCCCTCCTCTTTGGGGGTAGGACTTCTGCGCCTCCTTTTTTTCGAAGAAGCCCTTTGCCGCTTTGGTGTTCGGCTTTTACTTCTGCTCCTCCTTTTTCGTGGAGAAGCTTTATGTCGCCTTGGGGTGGGGCTCCTGCTCCTGTTTTTGCTCCTTCTTCCTCGTGAAGGAGCCTTTTTGTGGATGACCAGAGCCATCCTGTCTCCCTTGGAATTCCTTCGTGAAAATCTAGAATCCTCTGGGTGTTCTTATACCTGTTGTAACTCTCGAATCTCGTACTCTCATTTTTTGATTAAATAAGCGTACTCCTCGATTTCTTGGCTCTTTTTATTGAGGATGTCTTCGTTGTTGTGCACCCTCCTCGAGTGTGCAACCGACTCTCTCCCATGATGGGACTTACTCCTTCTCATGGATTCTGTTGTTGTCCTGCCCTCCCTATTCTTGGAGTCATCATGGACAGTTAGGGGGTGGTCCTTCCTCGAAGCTCCTAGAGGGGATTTATGTCCTCCCCCTCCAAGCAGGTTCTTTGGGTTGAGCGGCGTCAATGGATCTTCTTCCACCATGGTCGTTATTCAAAGGGAACTCTTTCGTTTCCCACAGACGACGCCAATTGTAGGGGGATGAAAACAATTGGTGCTTATAACAACATTAGATTGCAACAGCTACTCATGCCTCTTCACCGAAACCTTAGTTCATCGTCGGAACCCTAATCTGCAAAACAGACAAGGGGTGAGCGCACCTTTGCCTTTCGTGGCAAAGGCCCTCCGATGCCTGAGTTAGTATCCCATACTAGAGAAATCTCTAATTATCAGTAGGAGAACAATATTAATGTAGCGTATTGCATACCTTTTATCCCTAGGTTTACCTTGTATTTATAGATTCATAGATGCTTGCTACCCAAGCATCCCTGTTGCCCTAGGATTGCTATCTCGTATAAGAACCTAGGATATCTTGGATTCTCTTTCCCTTATCAGTTCATTACCTTAGTCCTCTTAGGACTTTTTTCCATAACTGGCCGAACATCTCATTCCCGTTGGGTATCTTTCCCAGATCCTACATTCTCGGGATCTTATTCCTTAACGGAATACCACTGTTTCTGGATCCTTCCAGAGTGTTCCTTGCACCTGAGGCGGCTTTCCCCAAATTTCTCCTCTTCTTTGGCCTTCTCATTGCCGAACAAGCTACTTGGATCAGTGACTTCACATGTCACTGGTCTTGTATCGCCGATCACCACCTTCCTCGGCGGTTTATCCTATCTTACTTACTTCGTGGTCCCACGTACCACTTGCTCGGGCCCTAATTAGGCTTGTTCAGGAATACCTCTCTACACATACAACGGTCCGTCTCGTGCCCAGGGTGTTGGTGGTAAGCACAATGTTTGTTAGGATCATGGCTTGGGCCATATGGTGGTTGAGGAAGTGGGTTGTTCAAGGGCTTGAGATGCCCTGAGGGGGTCGAAGTTGTTGCGAGGGCGGCTTGAGTTCCGAGAAGAGCTAGCTTCAAAAGGGTCTTATGGCAAGGCCGGGTCAAGGGTATACTGAGGCATGAGAGGTACGGGTGGGAAAGGTTTTCTTGGGTGGAGAGGTTTCTTCTTTCCAAATGAGTCCCAACTTGATTCCTCCCTCAATCTGTAACCTAGTAGCATGCAGGCGTTTGAAATCAGTGATAGCCTGGGTGTAAATATGTCCAACATACTTGGGCTGTAAATTCTTGACAACTATCCTCACTTGATCTTCCTCAAAAGGACGGTTGTGGGCTTCGCAACCGGCGCGTCCAAAAGAGAGTCGCCACTCGAATTTTCGAGATGGATGATCTGAGAAACTGAGGGTTTGATTTGAAAAGAAAAGCTTTTGGCCTAACAAAAATGTTGAGACTGTGGGTTCGAGGGCCACATTACGAATGTGGAAGGTTTTATTGAAAAAGCACCCCATCCGCCCGGTAAGAACCGGTCTCTACTTAACATTTTCAAAGGGGAAACTTCAAACATGTTTTGGAAGATTAAACTCTTTATCATCAAGAAGGAGAAAGTGACATGGGATTGAATGTATCACATTAGCATGCCTGTTATGCTTACTGTACAGTGAATGATAAATAAATGATGTGCAGGAAAGCAATGACTGGATGTCAACAAACTGCCTTGATCATAAACCTTATTGCACTGCATAACAAAGTACCACGCACGGTTTTCTAATAAACAGGGCGGTGTACTAGCTTATTGGCAGTCCACTATTATTGCTTTGAACCTTGCACGGTGTACTAGCCCCCTCGTACGATGTTCTTCAAAACATTGTACAGTGTAGCTTTCAAACTGTCTTTATATTCTCAGACTAAAGCAAGCCATTGATCGAGGCACCTTTCTTATGATTTTTATCGAAAAACAGTTTACAAATCTCTTTTAATGCACTTAATCGTCAAAGATGATCATAAAAACCTTTCTCAATGAGCAAAACATGTGATTTTTAAACAAAACTACATTCTGGAATGCAGTAGTAATGATATCCGAGCAACACTAGTGTGACCAACAGTAGGTGGGTATGATAAAGACAGATAAAATAGATAGATAATGAATACAAATAGACCGTACGATAGAACCCACTACATCGTGCGATGTAAAATTTCACCTTACGGTGAAGTGTTTCCAGTACAGTTACTACTTCAATTTTTATTTCTACAAATAGTTTTTGAGCCAACACTTCACAAAATAGGTCAAGTATGACTGCAGAAAGTCCCTTCAGGGCCAAGGCTGAGCTTGACCCAAGGAAACTTGCCTTTATACCTTCGATTTTGAGCTTGAACAAGGATGGATGAGTGTGGGTGAGTGTGGATGGTTTAAGAGCTTAGAGTTTTGGAGTTGTAGGGGGATGAAAATAATTGATGCTCTGGATGACACCAAATTGCAACGGCTTCACGTGCCTCTACACCGGAACCCTAGTTCGTCGCCGTAACCCTAATCTGCAAGACAGACAAGGGGTGAGCGCACCTTTGCTTCTCGTAGCAAAGGCCCTCCGATGCCAAAGTTAGTATCACGAACTAATAACAAACCCTAATTATCAGTAGGAAAACAATCTGAATGCAATGTATTGCGTACCTTTTACCTCCAGGTTTATCTCGTATTTATAGATTCACAGATGCTTGTTGCCCAAGCATCCTTGTTCCCCTAGGATTCCTATTTCGTATAAGAAACCTAGGATGTCATGGATTCTCATTCCATAATCAAGTCATCACCTTTAGTCCATTTAGGACTCTTTTCCATAACTGGCCGAACATCCCATTCACGTTGGGTATCTTTCCAAGATCCTATACATTCGGGATCTTATTCTTTACCGGATTAGCACCGCTTTGAAACTTTCTAGAGCGTTCCTACCGCCTTAACATTCAAGGCCGCTTTCTTAATAACTCTTTCCCTGTTCGGCCAGCTTATTGCCGAACAGTACATCTGGACCAATGACCCCTCATGTCACTGGTCCACATTCTTATGCTTTTGATAAATGACTTCACGTGTCTTTTGTCTACACTTGCCGAACAGATTATATGGGCCAATGACTCCTCATGCCAATGATCCATATCGCCGTTCACCACCCTTTCCGGTGGTACATCAGATCGTGTTTACCACGTGTTTTCTTATAGTAAGTGTTCGGCTTCTTATTTGCATCTGTTCGAGAATAGCTCCCTATAATTGCTCCCCAGCTTTGCTCGTTGACACCGTTTTGGGGACAACTAATAAAGCTTAAATTTAGGCTTTGAGCCGAACTCTTCTGATCTCGGTCAGTAACTGTGTTAATACTCATTGATGTTTTTAGTGCGTTTGTCATTATACCATCTTGGGGTAGTGACTCCACGTGGCATATTTCGTATACCTTTCATTAATTTTGAGCTGACGTTCTGTCAAACGGTGTCAGAACGGCATCTGCTTTCTGTTACTTTAACTCGTAACGGTGTGAAAGGAGACGTTTCGTCTCCGTTCCTCACCCTTTAACCCCTAAAAGAGACCCCTTTTTGGTTTTTACCAGAAAACTCGAATCTCAGTTTACTCTTCAAGACTTAAGCGAGAACTTTTCCTCTCTCTCTGCCATAATCGTTGTTTCGAAGCTTTCGATTGCACTTCCTACCTTTGCCGCTGCAACCATCATAAGGTTCTTATTCTCTTCTTGTATCTCATTCTGGGATTTCTTTGCTTGATTCATCCATTCCTTAGGGCTTCGTTCTTACCCATTTCCAGATTTTATTTCTTAAATCGGGTGTATCCATGGCGAATGATGGTGAAAATGCTTTAAAACCCAGCAAGTTTAGGAAGCTGTGCGAAACCCCTACAGCCATGGCGGCCTTTAGAACAGAATATAACATCCCTGATAATGTTAGTCCTTGAACTCCCCCCCCCCCCGGGGGCGGATAAGGATGGCGGCTCGTGGGACAGAATGTGTCTTCCCATCGTAGCCATTGTCGAGGGTGGGGTCCGTTTCCCCTCCACCCACTACTCCGCCAAGTTCTAAACTGGTATCGTCTCACCCCCATGCAAGTTTCGACGAATGTATTTAGGCTAGTGATGGGGATCATAGCGCTGAATAGGATTTTAGGGACCCAGCTGGGGATTTGGGACATCCAGTGGTGGTATAGCATAGTGCTCAACCCTGAGTACAATACATATTACTTCAAGGTTAGAAGGGCAGACAAACGTCTCGTGCTAAACTTGCCAGATTCTGCTCGTGACCATGAGATTGACTTCCTCTACATAACTGGAGCATTCGAGCCAATAGGGGAAGACGGCCAAGTGGTGGGTTTGCATTGCCCCCACGTATGGGGTTACCCACGTATGCTCCTAATTTTGCTTTGTAATTTTTCGCTTACTGCCTTCTCGCGGCTCTTTCGTGCTTTTAATTTTGCAATTTGGATCTTAATCCTGCAGCGGATAATGCTAACAAGCGTCCCAGACGAGAGCCGAGTTACGTCCTAACAGAGGACATCAATGGGATCTTAAAGTACACAGGCGAACCTGGTACCCGAACAGTTGGTTGGGGTCGTAATGGTGACATATTGCTGGGATACGACCCTTCGTACAGAGGGGTCATCGACAGAAGGCTTACCCATCCAAGTACCAGTGCTGCTTTTACCTCCACTGCTCCCCAACCACGGAGTTCGAGATTGCAGGCTGGAGTTACCCTTGCCGGATAGCCAGGTGAAGTTACTATTCCTAAAGGCGTTCCTCTGACACGCGTGGTGCTCAGAAGATCTGTATGAAGGCAAGTCATCCCCGAACAACAACCCGAACAACCCATTCCCCTCTGCGTTACCAGCCAGTCGTCTTCCTCCGGCTACTCTTAATCTCCCCCAGCCCCAAGTACGATGACTCGCCAACCCGTCGACCTTAGCACCCTTCTCACTGTCTCCACGCGGGGACGTGGTGCTGCCAGTAGGGTGGCATCAACTGGTGTTGCCCCCCCACGATCTCATCGCAATAGGGGGGGATCAACACGATCATCTTGTTCTCCACAGGAACACGATAGTTCCCTTGAGGCTGTTGATGCTCATCGGGACAAACGTCCCCGGAGCGAAGAAGCCAGAGATACTAAAGCTCCAGCTGCTTCAGTACCATTGGAAACTCCTCCGCCGAGCATCCCAATCATTCCTGATGTCTGGGCCCCTCAACTCATGAGGGGGGAACGACTTGTAAACGTCGGAGATAGTGCCAGCTCCTCCGAAACTGCACTAGCCTTGGCACAGGGCTTATCGCTTCCTATCGACATGCAGAAAGAATCCTCATTGTCTACAGATAGACTTGTGTCCATTGGTCTCGTTAGTGGAATTAAGGTAACTAAAACCCTTTTTTTAGCCTTACCATAATTGTAGCAATTAAAAATTCGTTTAACTTATTTGTGGTATTTGTATAGTTTATCCAAAAAATGATGACACTGGGCCAAAAGTTTCAAGAAGTTGACGCCGAGAGAATTAGACTCTTAAATGACAACACGAGGCTGCTCCGAACAGTCTCAAGGCTGGAGAGAGAGAGAGAGATAAGGCCATGGCAGAGGTTGTTGAAACAAAAAGCAAGCTTGAGACTACCGAGGATAGTCTTGGTCAAGCTCTGGCAGAGATTGACAGCACCAAAAAGGCTGCATACGAAGAAGGTTATCAAAAGGGATTTGACGCAACAACGGCCAGCTATGTGGACCAGATGCTAGCCATTCAAGACTAGATATGGGTTGCTTGCTGGGAGGCGTGTCTGACGAAGGTGGGGGTTGCTGAGGATTCCCCCCTCTGGGAGGAGAACGATTTACCAAGCCGCCGAATTGCAGCTTCTCAAGCACATGATGACACTCCTACTGATGATGTTGATCAGCAGATTGTTGACTTTGCAGATGCCGATGAAGAAATACAGATAGAGTCTCAAGATGTTGCAGTCGAAAATACATCTGTTCGAGAGGTGACCATTGTCCCAGAAGAGGATGTTGCTGCTGGTGGTATTGTTGGAACTGAGGCTCCCCCAAAGGTTCAGAACCTAGACTGATTTGGCAAGCAAATAACTTAGTTCTATTTACGTTTCCTTTTAAACTTTAAACAGTGTGACCATGGAATATCAACCCTTTGCGGTACTAATATTTTCGTACTTTTTTGATAACACAGGTACTCGGCCCCTCGTAGCGTATCACTTGGTTTGTTCGGCCATGAACCTTCTGTGGTGGCCTTTAATGTGTTCTGGTTTTTCGTACCATTTATCACAAAGTTGCTTAGTATTTTTCATTAAGTTTATTCATACTTGATTTCTGCATATTCTCATATGCGTTCCTGAGTTTGTTCATACTCAGGAGTATTTCTCAAGCAAGTATTCCATATCTATGTGCTTGGGTGCATAAGTCTCTCTTACTTAAGTATCTCACAGTTGTTTCAAGCTTTTCATGCTTTAAAAAGCTAAGTATTTGCGTGCTTAGACAATCCAGCTAACATATGCTCGTTATGTTTTAAGCTAAGCCAAGTGTTTCATACTTGGCAAAGAAATAGTTATTTCATACTGGCCCATAAGTATCTCGTACTTATTTCTGCACATTCTCGTATGCATTCCTGAGTTTACTCATACTCATAAGTCTCATATACTTAATGAACTTCCAATTTCTCATACTTAGACAAAATCATAAGTGTACAACCCAAGTATTTCGTACTTGATGTTTCTTACATTTAGTCTAGCGCTTTATTCATACGCTGTGTGTTTCTTGTTGTTTTAGTCTGTTCACTTTTTCCAAGTGGAAATGTTCAAACATGCAAAGTTAAATGTTTGGTAGTGGGTACGTATATTAGTACGTGGCATTCGTGCCGTCCCCTGCTCCCCAATACGAATATAGAAAAATAAGTTCAAATTCGTATTTGAAAAAAGTAAAAACTCCAAGGATTGAATATAGACAGAATAATAATTTTATTCATAATCTTTGAAACTCATGGGGGCGTTATTCATACCCCTTGCAACTAGAAGTCAAAAGGAAACAAAGGAGCTTTGTTCGCAGCCCCAACACGATCACGTAATGAGCTTGAAAATAAAACTCAAGGGGGCGTAACTTGTACCCCTTGCAACTAATAAATAATAGAAAACAAAGGAGCTTTGTTCGTAGCTCCCACACAGTCACGTAGTGTGTTCTAAAACAAAATAAAACTCTTTTAAACAAAGAATTTTCTCAGATTATGAACGTTCCAAGGTCTTGGCACTGGATTGCCGTCCAAATCGACCAATTTATAGGCCCCAAATGCCCACAATCTCGGTTACTCGATATAGGCCTTCCCAATTAGCCCCCAACTTGCCTTTGTTGGCCACCTTTGTATTGCCGAGCACTTTTCGTAGTACAAGACCTCCAACACCAAACTCTCGAGGGTGAACATGTTTGTTGTAGCTCCGTATCAGCTGTTCCTGGTAAGAAGTTAAACCTCTCCCTCCTTTCCTCAATGAGATCAAGCTCAATTTCGAGGGCCCTATCATTGGCCCCACTTTCAACCAGTGCGGTCCTATTGGTTGGAGGACCAACTTCCAGAGGTATGACAACCTCTGTTCCATATGCCAACGAATAGGGGGTCTCTCCCGTAGACCTCCTAGGCGTTGTTCGGTGAGCCCACAGCACTAGTGGTAACTCGTCAGGCCACTTCCCTTTAGCTTTGTCCAGCCTCTTCTTGATCCAGTCAAGGATAGTCTTATTAGATGCCTCTGCCTGCCCATTACTCTGAGGGTAAGCTGGGGTCGAATAATAATTCCGTATTCCGTACTGGGCACAAAAAGCCTTGAATTTCTTCTGAAATTGGGATCCATTATCTGTGATTAAGGAATAGGGGACCCCAAATCGGGTAATAATACTCTTCCACACGAACCTTTCTATCATTGGTTCGGTAATTTTAGCCAATGGTTCTGCCTCAATCCATTTAGTGAAGTAATCTGTTGCCACGACCAGGAATTTTTGATTCCCAGTTGTTTTGTGGAGTGGACCCACGATGTCCATTCCCCACTGAGCAAACAGCCAAGGACTTGTCAAAGGCACCAGATCCTCGGCTGGTGTTCGAATCATTGATGAGAATTTCTGACACTTTTCACAAATTTTTACATACACCTTGGCATCCTCTTGCATATGTGGCCACCAATAGCCTTGAGTAATTGCTTGGTGGGGGATGGATCTACCTCCAGCATGGCTTCCACAAGTCCCTTCATGAATTTTGTGCAGAAATTTTTGCACCATCTCAGGGTGCACACAGAGTAAATACGGGCCTGTAAAGGACTTCATGTAAAGCTTCCCTTCTGGGGACAGCCAAAATCTTGCAGAATTGGTTTTAATCTTATGAGCTTCCTTTTTATCAGTGGGGAGTGTTTCATCTTGTAAAAACTCCACGATTGGGTCCATCCAGCTTGGTCCTTGGTTCACGTCCAAGACCAACTCAACAATCCTCCCAATGCTTGGCTCTATCACTCAACTACTACCCTCCGTTTGAGTTCAGTTGGAACAGCTGCGGCTAACCACGCTAAAGAATCGGCATGAGCATTCTATCCCGAACTTATCTGTTCAATGTGAACCCTTTCGAAGGTATCAAGTAAATCCTTGGCCGCTTCCACATATGCTGCCATCTTCTCATTCCGGGCTTGGTATTCCTCGGACAGTTGATTAACTACAAGCTGTGAATCACAATACACTCTGACTCGTTTTACCTTCAGAGTCTTTGCACTCCTCAATCCAGCTAAGAGTGCCTCATACTCTGCCACATTATTTGATGCACTGAACCAAGCCGAACAAATAATTCGATCATTACTCCTTCAGGAGGCAAGAGGACAACCCCAATTCCTGAACCAGTATTACATGCTGATCTGTCAACGAATAACTTCCATTCCATGGGGTCCTGTTCGACTGAGAGTTGGTTCTTCATGGGTGATGTCTTAGTCGCCTGTTCCTTTCTCGTAGGAGGCAGGGGAGCTACCGTAGGAGAAAACTCCGCCACAAAATCAGCCAACACTTGGCCTTTGATTGCCGTACGTGGCTGATAATTGATATCGTATTGGCTTAACTTGACGAACCACGTCGAGATCCTTCCTGAGAAATCTGCTTTTCGTAGCAGTGATTTCAGCGGGAACTCAGTATAAACCACAACCTTGTGGCTTTGGAAGTAGTGTGGCAATTTCCTTGTGGCTCTCCTAAGTGCCAAGACAAGTTTTTGTAGGGGCAGATACCTTGTCTCTGCATCCAGCAGTGTCTTGCTAACATAATAAATTGAGATTTGCTCTGTTCCCAAATCCCTTAACAGGACCGCACTTACAGCATGTTCAGAAATAGCTAAGTACAAAACTAAAGACTCACCTGGCTGTGGAGTTGACAAAAGTGGAGGTTTGGCAAGATACTTCTTCAGGTCCTGGAAGGCCTGCTCACATTTTGCTCCCCATTCAAATCCCTCCCTCTTTTTCAATAACTGAAAAAAGGGTCTACACTTATCACTTGACCTGTTGATAAATCTATTAAGTGCTGCAGCCATTCCAGTCAACCTCGGGACTTCCTTAGTGGTTTTCGGACTTTGTAGCCTTTGCAAGGCTGCAATTTGATCAGGATTAGCCTCGATCCCTCTCATGGTCACCAAATGGCCCAAGAACTTTCCGGAACCGACTCCAAACGCACATTTCGAGGCGTTGAGCTTCAGTTTGTATTCCCTCAGGATACTGAAAGCTTCTTTCAAATCTGCTATGTGTCCCTGTTTATCTTGACTCTTTACCACCATATCATCTATGTAAATCTCCATAGTCTTGCCAAGCAGCTTTTTGAACATGATGGTTGCAAGTCTTTGGTACGTTGCCCCAGCATTTCTTAGCCCAAATGGCATGACGCTATAGCAATACAACCCTCGTGGTGTGATAAAAGAAGTCTTCTCTTGATCAGGCCCAAACATAGCAATCTGATGATATCCTCGATATGCGTCAAGGAAACTCATTCGCTCGTATCCAGCAGTTGCGTCAACCAATTGGTCTATCCTTGGAAGAGGAAAACTATCTTTTGGACATGCCTTGTTTAGGTCTGTGAAATCTACACAGACACGCCACTTCCCATTCTTCTTCTTTACAACTACGGTGTTGGATAACCATTCAGGGTAGTAAACCTCACGCATTGCTTTGGCCTCCAGCAAACGATCGACCTCTTCAATTACAGCATCTACATGCTGCACAGCTGCCCTTCGCTTTTTCTGAATGATTGGCTTATGCTGAGGATCAACATTTAGATGGTGACAAATCACACTTGCATCTACTCCGGGCATTTCCTCTGGCACCCATGCAAATACATCGACATATTCCTTCAGAAATCTTATTAATTCAGCATTTTCATCAGCTGGCAATGATTCTCCGATTAAGAAATATCTTTCAAGATCAGTCTCGTTGATCTGAATTTTCTCCAGTCCTTCGATCACCTTTTTTGCCGGACTTCTTCCAACATCCTCGATAGTTGGTTGATCTGGTACTTCTAATGTAAGAACGTGGTGGGCCTTTGGGACTTTTTTGATGATGAAAATTAGACACTATTGGGCCACTTTCTGATTGCCCTTAATCACTTCGACCCCATTGGATCCTGGGAATTTCACCATCTGGTGGTAAGTTGAAGAGACAGCTCTCATCTTGTGCAGCCATGTCCTCCCTATAATCGCGTTATAGGAAGAAGGAACATGTACAACTAAAAAGTCTATCCTTAACACCACTGATCCAGCCCGAACAGGCAATGTTACTTTTCCAAGAGGCCAGACTGCTCCTGCACCGAACCCAATCAGGGGTGTTGTGGATTGCACTAAGTCCGTCTGGGTCAGTCCCAGCTTCTTGAACGCATCGTAGTGCATGACCTCTGTACAACTCCCTGAATCAACCAGAATTCTCTCGATGTCATATTCTCCAACTCGTAGGGTTATGACCAAGGCATCGTTGTGGGGTATTTGGACTTCTCTCAGATCATCATCTGTGAATGCTATGCTTTCGTTGCACACATCATTTCCTCGCCCTCTCTTCTTCCTCAATCGCATCATGTGCTGATCATGCTTGACTAGCCTTTGTAATAGCCTAACCTCATTTCTCGTATAAGGTGTGGCCAACCCATGTATCTTATGGATTACCCCTTTAGGATTCTGCTCGTAATCCAATTCCATGGCTTTCCCTTTGTCCTTGGGATCTTCCTGCATAAATTCCTTGAGATAGCCCCGAGAGACCAAATCGTCAAGGTAATTTTTGTACATCTCGCAATCTTCAGTCATATGGCCAAAATCTTTATGCTAGTTACAGTGTTGATTCGTAGCACGTTTTGCGTCCTTATTTCCGCCTAGACTTGGGGGCCACTTAAAGTAGGGCTGATTCTTTATTTGATAAAGAATCCTATAAATTGGTTCCTTCCAAACCGTAGTGATAGAAAAGAAAGACTTGGGGTCAGGAGCTTGCTTATCCTTGTACGGCTCTTTCTTAGCCTGCCCATACTCCTTTCTCTCTCTGTAAGTCTTAGGCTCTGGCTTATCCACCTTTTTGACAGGTGCCTTTGGTTGTTTGGCAACATTCCTACCATCCTCGCGGAGTATGTCGTCCTCCATTCTGGCATGTTGCTCTATTCGTTCCATAAGTTTAGCCAGTGTTGCTATCTGGTGTTTGTTCAGTGAACGGCGTAGTTCTCCCCGAACAGGCAAGCCAGTCTTAAAGGTGGCTATAGCATATTCTTCACTGCAACTTTCAATCTCGGTGAAAGTTTCCCAGTTCTTAGCATAATCCCTAATTGGTTCATTTTCTACCTGCTTCATAGTGGAAAGGCTCTCAAATGTTTTTGTGGCTTTCCTGCTTATTAAAAACCGAGCAGTGAATTCTTCGGCCAACTACCTCCATCCTCGTATGGATCGTGGGGCCAATTTATGAAACCAAGACAAGGCCACCTTCCCGAGACTTGAAGGGAACATCTTGCACAAGATGGCATCATCCCCATCGTGCATGAACATAGCCTGCTGATAGTGTTTTATGTGAGCCACGGGATCCGCATTTGTCTCGTAAAGTACGAGCGTTCCGTGGTTCACTCTTCTCGGCAACCTAGCCTCTTACAACCTCCTTGAAAAGGGGGAAGCTGCTATGTTGCTTAGGGCCTTTCGTGTTGCTTCTCGTGCAGTTACTGTCCTATCCTCGAGTTCCTTCCTCTTGTGAGCCGCGGCTTTGGCCCAATTAGCATCAGGCCTCTCGTACCTGTCCCGATGATGTTTCCTTATTTCATCCTCCTCAGGGGTGGAACTTCGGTCGCTGCTCCTCCTTTTTCATGAAGAAGCCCTTCGCCTTTCTGGTGCAGGGCTTTTACTTCTGCTCCTCCTTTTCCGTGGAGAAGCTTCGTATCGCCTTATGATAGGACTCCTGCTCCTGCTCCCCTTTCCTCGTGGATGAGTCTTTTTATGGATTATCAGAGCCTGTCTATCTCCCCTGGAATCCCTTCGTGAAAGTCCAGAATCCTCCGGGTGTTCTCGTATGCGCTGTAACTCTCGTATCTCATATTCTTGTTTTTTGATTAGACGAGCGTACTCCTCGATTTCCTTCCTCTTTCTATCGAGGACATCTTCACTATTATGTACACTCCTTGAATGAGCAACCGATGCCTCTCTTCGGTGTGATTTGCTCCTTCTTGTGGAGCCCGTAGTCGTCCTGCCCTGTCTACCAGTGGGTTTTCTCGGAGCACCTGGTGGAGATTTATCTCCTCCACCACTTAACTGGTACTTTGGATTGAACAGCGTGGTTGGATCTTTTTCCACCATGATTGTTTTTTAGAGAATTGGTTCGTTTCCCACAGACGGCGCCAATTGTAGGGGGATGAAAACAATTGATGCTCTGGATGACACCAAATTGCAACGGCTTCACGTGCCTCTACACTGGAACCCTAGTTCGTCGCCGTAACCCTAATCTGCAAGATAGACAAGCGGTGAGCGCACCTTTGATTTCGTAGCAAAGGCCATCCGATGCCAAAGTTAGTATCACGAACTAATAACAAACCCTAATTATCAGTAGGAAAACAATCTGAATGCAATGTATTGCGTACCTTTTACCTCCACGTTTATCTCGTATTTATAGATTCGCAGATGCTTGTTGCCCAAGCATCCTTGTTCCCCTAGGATTCCTATTTCGTATAAGAAACCTAGGATGTCATGGATTCTCATTCCCTTATCAAGTCATCACCTTTAGTCCATTTAGGACTCTTTTCCATAACTGGCAGAACATCACATTCACGTTGGGTATCTTTCCAAGATCCTATACATTCGGGATCTTATTCTTTACTGGATTAGCACCACTCTGGAACTTTCTAGAGCGTTCCTACCTCCTTAACATTCAAGGCCGCTTTCTCAATAACTCTTTTCCTGTTCTGCCATCTTATTGCCGAACAGTACATCTAGACCAATGACCCCTCATGTCACTGGTCCACATTCTTATGCTTTTGATAAATGACTTCACATGTCTTTTGTTTACACTTGCTGAACAGACTATATGGGCCAATGACTCCTCATGCCAATGGTCCATATCGCCATTCACCACCCCTTTCCGGTGGTACATCAGATCGTGTTTACCACGTGCTCTCTTATACCAAGTGTTCGGCTTCTTATTTGCACCTGTTCGGGAATACCTCTCTATAGGAGTGGTGGAGTTCGAAAACTAGTAGTGTACTAACTTCGGAAGTGAGGGAGATTGGAATGTTTTTAGAGAGAGAGAATGTCAGAGTAACTTTCTCAAGACTTGGAGGTAATGGGTGTAAGGGCCCTTTTCTTCTAAGAGGAGGGGTGTATTTATAGGCAAAAGCCAAGGAATATCAATGCAAATGGGGAAGGTACCTTCTAGGCCGGCTAGAAGTGGATTCCATGCCAAGCCGTCCTTGAGTTGTGGCTCAAATGAGCGCGGCCGACAATTTTCTGAGCTAGTCAGAACTTTTCCCCGAAATGCCATGTGATATATCCCATAACCACGTGCGGTGTAATAAATTTTACTATATTGTTCGGTGTAGTGGTGTCCCGTATAGTAATCTAGGTTCAATCCTGGGCTTTTGGCCTTTTTTGGGCTTTTTTGGGCTAATGAGAGTCCACATCTAAGCTCTTGAAGGCATTGTTTCTTTTGTTTCATCATCGGGGCATTTAAAGAACCGTTGAGGTGTCTACAGTAGTTCCTCTTTAATGGAACTCAAACACCATTGATTGGTATGAGTGACGCTTAAATGATTTGGCATCCCAATCCGTTGCTCTAAAATCTTTAAATGAAAACTAAAGTGCATGAAAATTAAAATGCATGCAAATAGTAATGGCGGTCGCGCTCATGGAGCTACCTACGTACCCCGTTTGTAGGGATCATACCAACGTAGTTCAATTGGGACATGCAAGTAAAACGAGTCTCGGAGGACAAATTGCGGAAGCAAATAGTAAACTTAAGAAGATTGAGTGCTTGTAGTGCTGGGTGTCACGAAATCCCTTTGAGACAAGCCCTTGAAAGGCTAAAGCGAGACGAGTCCTAAGGGGATTAAAATTGAGACGAGTCCCGAGGGGACCAAAATTGAGACGAAACGAGTCCTTAGGGGACCAAAATTGAGACGAGTCCTCGGGGGACTAAAATTAAGACGAGTCCAGGGGACTAAAATTGAGATGAGTCCTTAGGGAACTAAAATTGAGACGAAACGAGTCCTCAAGGGACTAAAATTGAGGCGAGACGAGTCCTCAGGGGACTAAAATTGAGACGAGTCCCGGAGGACGAAATTACGACGGGTCCCGGAGGACGAAATTGAGACGAGTCTCGGAGGACGAAAATGCAGCGAGTACCGGAGGATGAAATTGCAACGGGTCCTGGAGGACAAAATTGAGACGGGTCCCGGAGGACAAAAATGCGGCGAGTCCCGGAGGACAAAAATGCGGCGAGTCCCAGAGGACAAAAATGCGGCAAGTCCCAGAGGATGAAAATGCAATGAGTCCCAGAGGACTAAATTGAGATGAGTCCCAGAGGACAAAAATACGATGAGTCCCAGAAGACGTAATTAAGCCTTTTGACTAAGGCACGATATTTTAACAGATTTTATTGCTTAAACGGTCGGAATATGTCAATCCCAAGGACAATAATGGGGTGGGTCGAAGGGACCCACAAAAATAATTTAAATTTTGGAGCTTAAAAAATGTTGTGCGGTGTAGCATGACACCATGCGGTGTTTCAACTTCCCATGCGTCTCTTTGATTTTCGAGGACAGTTGGTTGTTCAGGTGTGCCTATTATTGGCAGGAGTGCCTTTTCGACGGCCGAGTCTCCTTTATAAGGATGGGTGGTGCTTCATTCCATGCACCACCTCCTAAACTCTTCGAATCCTTTCACCTTTCTTCTATTCTTTTCAAGAACAGGTTACTCTTGCTTTTCAAGAATAGGTTTCTATGGCCGACTTCAGCCTTGTCACGCATGTCATTGCTTTTGAAACGGAGATGACATCCCTTCGGCAAGGAATCGACTTCCTCACCCAACAAATCATAACGTTCCTCTCAACCATTCGCTTTCTTCGTCGGGCCATCTCCAACCTCCAAGACGCCGCATTCGACGTGCAGGAGAACGAACTCGACCCAGAGTTCAAAGAAAAGCTGGAGTCCAGTGATAGCGATGGCAATCCTAACTCGTTGGACGATCATTCCGATAGTGCGAACGACGCAACCAACGGTGCTCACTCTGGGGATGGGAGTGAGTGGGGAAGAAGAGGAGGAAAAGAATTAATCAATAGGACTCCCTTTTTCTTTTTCTTTTTGTCCCTTTTTTTATCTTGTCTTTTTCTTTTATTATAATGAAATCCTAGGGCTTTTCCCGGTTATTATGAAATGAAAGCTTCCTTCCTAGTTATCTGCCTCCAAAAATTTTCTATGCAATGCTTGATCAACCACATCACCACAACCTTGGAACTTGAAAACCAGTTTCAGAAACTGAACCGTTAGAACACGAATAACACCGTGCGTTGTTTTATAACAATGCACGGCCTTATATAATGGCACACGGCGTTCTATGTCATGATTGAGCTTTTTATAGAACCTCGAGCTATGCAACTTTTAATAGGCTCAGGACCCAAAAGTAAATGTTAGAATTCCAAACATCCCTTGAATTAGGTTCGGGACCCAAGAATACCGTATATCAAAGCAGTTCACCATGCGTCGTTCCTCAAAACGTCGTGCGGTATTTTAAACTCTGAACCCGGTCTAGAATCAATTTCAGGAGAATCGGTCGAGAGGGGTATAAAGGGTGAGGTGTATATCATACGCCCCACTATTTCATACTTTTCTCTCTCGCGCTCTTTCTCTCTCGCTCTTGTCTCTCTTTGCCCTCTCTCATCTCTTTTCTCTCTCTCTCTCTCGTCTCTCTTTTCGATCTTTTCGATCATGGATAGTGGTGAAACACCCGGTGGTGATCAACCACCAAGGTTTAAGGATACATTGTCCCCGGTTCCTTCTGAGAGCGGTGGAGTGATCGAAGGGGTTTCAGAGACCTCGGGGGCTTTAGTTTTGGTGACCGCGGCCGAGAAGGCTCATGGCCTCGGCTGCCACAGAGGGTGGCGATGGCGGTGATGGTGGTGAGGTTGGTTGTGACCAAGCCACGGTGAGTCCGGGTGCAGTGGTACCGAGAAGTGAGGACGGGACTGAGGGCCAATCACAGGTGGTGGGTAGTTTGGAGGAAAGGGCCGCGGAGGCCCACGGTAGTGGTTTGGGTGGCGGCGAGGAAGAAAGGGTATCGAAGGCCCACGGTGGTGGTTTAAACAGTGGTGAGGAGGAGAGGGTATCAGAGGCCTCCCCCACAAGACAGCCTCGATCGGATTTGGGGAAGAATCTGGTCATTGCAGATGAGCTGGAGACTCCAACGGTTTTTGTAGGTTCAAGGGCAGCAGAGGTAGGGTCGTCACGACACATAGGCACGGGTGACTTTTTGGAGATGGCAACCATTGAAGATTTGCCGGTGACCTTCGATCTGCGCCCGGGTTGGTGGAGACTTTATTTGTGGCTTAGGAAGTGGAGCTTCGGGCCGTGGTTAAGACCAGTGTAAAGGAGGAGCCACAAGTTGGCGAGGAGGTTCCTTGGAGGACGGTAGTGGACAAGGCGGCAGTGGCCCTCGGGGGTCGAGGTGCTTTTGACGAGGCGATGTAATGACCCTGATTTTTGGTAAGTAAAATTTTGTTAATTATTTGAATTTCTTGGCTAGGAATCCTACCTTTTCTAGGATAATTTGATTCCAACCAATTAGTTAGCCAAACCAATTGGATTCTAAGCCTAGTTAAACCTCCCTAATCATTTTTTGAACCTTCCAAACCTCTTTAAACTCTAGTATTTCCTAGAAAGGCTACTTTGAAGCCCTATTCATTCTTTTGCATTGACAAGTCATTTTCAAAAGCCAAAGCCAACCCTTTAATCATTTCACTTTCCATTGACTCGTCATTTTCCTCACTCATGACAATCAACCCTATCATAATGTTTTCTTTAATCAAATCACTTTCCTAGAAAGTGCATTATTCTTTCTCTTCATTGGAAGGTCACTCTCAATGAGATATTCCTTCCAAATCATCCTTGAACCTTATGAGTACATAGATTTGACAAGACAAATCATTAGAGCCCATCATTATGACCTAGACTTGTCATGCATGCAAGCCTAGAAAGAATAGACTTGAACCTAATTACCTCATAAGAATAACTTTCTTAGATTTTTTTTGTGTAGATGTTCATACATACAAACCTAGATTTAGACCTAGGAAATAATTATTATGCTTCCAAAAGTAAAATACCTAGACTTGCCATGCATGCAAGCCTAAAAACAATAGCCTTGAACCTAATTACCCACCAAAGTTACTTTCCTAGATTTCCTAAGTACATATGTATACATACATATATATATATAGGTATATATACCTCATAGTCTATTTTAAGAATGCCTATATATATATATATACATACACACACACACACACACACACATAGACATACTTTCTAGGAAATGGTTAACCATTGGTTAATAGGATACCACTTGGAAGCTTTTCTTTAATCATTTCTTTTCCTTAGGCCTAAGTATACCTAGCTCTATATATGTGTATATATATATATATATACAAATATATATACATAGATATATACATATATACATACATACACACACTTTCAAGGAAATGTTTTGACCATTGGGCAATATATTGTCATTGGAAGCCTTAACTTTAATCATTACTCTTTCCGAGACTTATAAGGCTACTTAGGCCTAATAGGACTACTTAAGTATACTTATTGTAACAACTCCGATTTTTAACGAATAAAAATCTCGTTGTTATTTTAAATTTCTTAATTTCTCTTGAGTGGCTATATAATTTCTTGTTAATATCCGTCATAGTTAAATTTTGGTCATTTGGTTAACTCTCGTCATAGTTTCTAACCAATTAGTTGGAGAAACCAAACTAGAACTCACCTAGTTACTAGATGAACCTTTTCAACCTTTTGAACCGTTTTGCCTTTAACCATTGGACAATAATTGTTAGGGTAACCTTTACCCATTGGACAATAGCTCCTCCATTATTATATCTTGATAAGTACATGTATATATATACATATGTGTATTTGCCACATGCAAAAGGACATGTAGCCTTTCCTAAGAGCTTAGTTTATTATATAAGTACCTTGTCCTTTATTATCCCTTGGTTATTAACCATTAGGGGATTTATTACCCATTGGTCAATAGGTTAGTCTTGCTAACTAAGTACTAGGCCTATTAAACTAATCTTTTGTTAGGATTCCCTAGAGTACATTAGTACTTATGTATATTATATATTAGTACTTGGAAGACTAGAATAAGGCCTTTGTACACATGTGCTTATTAGTTGGTTTAAAAAGATAAACCTTAGTCTTTAAGTCTTCTTTGATCTCTAGTACTAAAAGTAGCTAGTATTTTATTGTCCTTGTACATATATATATATATATATATAGTGTACTAGGAGAGAGAGAGAGAGGGAGAGAGAGAGAGAAAATTGCCGACAGAGAGAGAGAGGAGAGGCCGGGAGAGAGGGAGGAGAGAGAGAGAGAGAATCGGCCACGGAGGGAGAGAGAGAGAGAGAGAGGAAGGAAGAAAGAAGGAGATGGGATTGTACTTTCCTTGATCTTCCTTTGTACTCAAGATCGTTGGTGTGAACTCTTCCTAGCCAAAAATCTAGTCCCTTATTGTCCTTCTATTATTGTTTAAACAAGAATCTTGTACAACTATTCTTCTTCCCCACCAAGTCTTCCAAGAATCAAATCCTAGCCATGCAAGCCTAGGGTTAGCCTTTGATCTTCCATGATAGCATGACAAGTGTCAAAATTTAGGAAGAGAGAGAGGGGGGGCCGGCCTTGAGAAGAGGAGAGAGAGCCAAGATTTTGCCTATAAATAGAAGCCATTCCAAGCTTTGAACTCACACCTTCAAGCTTTGCTCTCACTTCTCTCTAGAAACCATTTCTGTTTTTCCAGGCAGCCTACTGTCCCTTTGTAAATCTTCAGTTTTCTCTTCCTTAAACTAGTGTTTAGATCCAACTCCCATCAGGAAAATTGTAGACCACTTTGAGACCTTCAAGTAGACCCAAGAACCACCCCAATCGGTGAAGAAATGACAAAGATATTGTCATCCAAAGTTCAGTAAAAATCTCGAATTTCCATTTCCAGACAGCTTACTGTCTCTTCCTTTATCACCATTTTTCTCCTACCTAAAATAGTTTCTAGGATCAACTTCCTTTACGAAAGTTGTAGAACGTTTCTAGAGCTTCGATTTCGATCCAAGAAAGATCATATTCGGCCAAAGATTGACTGAGTAACTGCCATTCAAAGTTTGGTCCAGATTCATGAGTTTCACCACCCGTGGAATTTTCCAACTAGCTTATTCGGCCCCGACTAGTTTCGGATCAATGTAGGATCTTCTTATCTTACATCCCAAGTAAAAAGTAGGTTATCCTTGTTTACTTTTCATCTCAAGTATTTGTATTTTGATCTTTAAGATGAATTGCTTGTATTACTTGTGGCGTGATAAAGCATAAGTGATTTTTCACTCCATGGCGTCCGAACATGTGGCGTTATGCTTTAAGCGTTAATGTGAGCGTGATTAACAATATAGAGTTGAATGATCTTGTTTGTTTACAAGGAATGATTCATGCTTACATTTGTCCTACCACGGAGTCCTTGCATGTAAACGAGACACGAGAACCGAGGAAGTAGAAACATGGCACCTAGGGTGTGGTTTATGAAAGGATAAGTTTTTTCGAGGAAGGAAATATTTTTGAAACTACATAATGACTAGTTTGATGGCATTATGTGAGATGTGTGTGTGTGTGTGCCAATGGGAACCCGGCGCGGCGGAACCATTGTGAGGATACTCGGGAGGCCGGCGTGGCGAAACCGAGGTTGGGTGAGTAGCTTGGTTATCCGCGGTACGGAGCCAATGCAATTGTGCGCCAATGGGAACCCGGCGCGGCGGAACCATTGTGAGGATGCTCGGGAGACCGGTGCGGCGGAACCGAGGTAGGGTGTTTAGCTTGGTTATCCGTGGTACGGAGCCAATGCACATGATTTGAAAAGGTTGATTTGTAAGTGGAAAGTGTTGACACGGTCTACGACGAGTCGCGTAGGAGAAACACGAGAATCTTGGACACCAACGATAGATGTTTAACGAATGTGGATGCATGATTGTTAGTGTTGTTGTTGTAAATGATTTGCTGTTGTATAGTTGGTGGGTAAGGATTTCCTATTGAGCGTTGTAGCTCACGGTGTTACCTTTTGGGTGACCCTGACATATTATATCGGTGGTGACGCTGGTATAATGTGTCAGACCTTGTAGATGATCAAGATGAACAGTTCACTTGGAGGCCTTCGGAGCAGAGGAGCTTGCCAGATTGGAGGAGCAAGCAGAGCAGTAGTTAGGAACCCTAGTTCCTCCCCTATTGTATGAATGTACCCTTTTGATGTATTTATGATGTAATAATGAGCCAAACTCTCTTTATTATGTAATAAATGCCTCATTAACGTATCCAAAATTTGGGGCGTTACAACTTGGTATCAGAGCTTTAGGTTCAAAACCTCGGCCATGGGTAGAATGGGTAGACCATGAGATAAGTTGACTGTTACACAAACGTGACTTCGATTTTAAAGTTTAACATCCCAAATTGGGTGGAATTCTGTCAAAACAATCTTCGGATTGAAGCAAGGCACGGAAATTGGCAGTACCGCCGAGCTAGGAATTCCCGAACAATTGGATGATGACTTAAATCAAGAATCGGAAGTGGAACTTAGATTCAAACTTTCTTAGGTATTACCCTATCATATAGGATGTTACTAATTGAGGTTTTAAACTCTATCCTTATAGAAGAATCCCTTGAGCATCAACCTACTAGCCGAAGCTCGCCAACTTTCTAGCACCATAAGAACCATGACACATCAACTAGTGGGAGACTCGTACTTTTCCTACGCCTTCCCTTATACCAATGACTTCTACCAAGAGCATGGCACTCTTGTACTTCCCAAAAATGAGGAAGAGGTAGATGATGCCGAAGCAATACCTGTCTTAGTCCAAATAGCACCCCCAATGATGTACTCCTAATAGAGGAAGGAGACGCTGAAGCAGCCCTCATTCCAGTGATACCGCCCATTAACATGATTGCGGGAGAACCCGAAGAGGAACTCGAGAAGGAAATGGCATTCCTAGGAGCGGAGCCCGAAGTCATGGATTTAGTTGCTAACTCCGGAGATGTGCCACCACCACCTTGAGACCAACATTGGTGCATATCTGGTTGAATTCCCTAATCTCTCCTAGAATGGTTAGGAAAGTTTAAGAAGAAGTTGGATCTGTTGTTGTAAATAGAATGCAGTAGGAAGCTTAGGCTAGTAAGCCATCTACATTGTATTTGTTTTATTTGGTAATGAAGGACTTATGTTTCTTTTAGTATATGATCACTGTATATGTGTGGACTTGCATTTTACCCTTTATGGCGTGAAAACTACCCCTTACCCCGTTAGGTCTAAATTATAACCTTCCTTGTTGTTATAGATGTCAAGCATAGCACCAAGAGGACACCCACCTTTTGCCCCTCGTGCTTTGGCCAATTATCGTTCACTGCTAGCACCTGAGTACTTAAGACCAACACCCCCACCAGAGGATGACATGGAGCTCTATGAGGTCCCAATCACTTGGGAAATGCCCCCACCAGTTGCAGTTCCCGAAAACCCTCCTCCTACCTTAGTTCCTGCGCCGCTTGTGCAAAACTTTGAGCAACCCGATGATTATCTCATGTTTGACCTAGAACTAGAAGCTGCGATACTAAACCTCTCTCAGTATTATCCGGAACCAGAGGAGGAGCCAACCATCCCGACTATGGAAGAACTGTTCGCACAAGAACGTGAGCGCCTTTTTAGGGAAGAGACCGCAACTGAAAGGAGCTACAAGATGTGGCTGAGGGAAGTCTTCGGAGTCAGACTACCCTAGGATATTGCACTAGCAGTATTAGAATAAGGATTCTGATAGCTCGAGTTGCCTTTCAAGTACTAGTGCTAGAAGAGCCATGTAGTATGATGTGTAGGACCATCTCAGCCTGTAGTAGGAAATTTTGTTTTAGCATGTGTATTTTGTAGTAAAACTCTATGTTCATGTTGGTAATTCTCTGCTTATCTATGAAAGTTGCTTTTATTTACTAAGAGTACCGTTGCATACTATTTGGTTTATTGCTTGAGTCTATCTTTTGCAAAAGGGAAAAATAGCATAGATAGACTAAACCGCCCCTTTTCAATTTTACTCGTAAGATGGTGAACCAACGCGGTAGACTAGTATACGAGCACGGAGAATCCTCTCACGCAAACCCCGACCTAGCCCAAATAGTGCAAGCGTTTGTAACCGCCCTGAATGCCAACCGCCGAAACCAAAACGATGAACCTATGACCTGAAACCAAGAGATGAACGAATTCTGCAAATGCCAACCTTCAACTTTCCATGGAGATGTTAACCCCGTTGTAGCCAAAACCTGCATGAATGAGCTCAAGATGATCCTCAAAACCCTCAGAATTACCCAGGATGGAGACCATGTGGCCCTCGCCACCTACCAACTGAAGAGTGAAGCCTCTATTGGTGGGATCTGATGGAGGCAACTCATGACATTTTCGTCATGACATTCGCTGAGTTAGAGACCCTGTCTCTCGACAAATACTTTCCCACACCTCTTCGCCTGACCTGCGACCTCAAAGTGATCGACATGGCCGATTTCAACGTAATCCCTGGAATGGATTGGCTATCGGCTCATCAAGCAGTCGTAGATTGTCATCAGAAGACGGTGACGGGTTACACCCCAGAAGGGACTCGTTTCCGTTTCAAGGGGGATAGAAAAGTAACGAGCTCAACGACGAGGAGGAGATCAAGATGGGAGAATCAATTATTTGGATGGCTAGCTAGTCTCCAATTGGAAGAAGCCAATAGAATGGAAGTGGGATTTCCACACATCGTGTGTGAGTATGCCGATGTTTTCCCTGAAGAACTTCCTGGCTTACCACCTCAAAGGGAGATAGATTTCTCCATAGAACTCCAATCGAAAACCGCAACCATTTCCATGGCCCCATACCGAATGGCCCCTGCCAAACCGAAGGAGCTCAAGACTCAATTGCAAGAGCTACTAGACAAAGAATTCATCAGACCGAGCACATCGCCTTGGGGAGCGCCTGCATTGTTCGTGAAGAAGAAAGAAGGGACGCTTCGACTGTGTGAAGTTAAACCGAGTCACAATCAAGAATCGATATCCGTTGCCTAGGGTCGACGATCTATTTGATCAATTGAGAGGAGCAACTTGCTTTTCTAAAATTGATCTCCGATCAGGCTATCATCAGTTAAGGATTCGGGATGAGGATATCGCCAAGACGGCTTTTCGCACCAGATACGGCCACTACGAGTTTGTAGTAATGCCGTTTGGGCTGACCAATGCTCCGGCAGTATTCATGTGTCTCATGAACAAAATCTTTCAACCCTACTTAGATAAGTTTGTAGTGGTGTTCATTGATGACATCTTGAATTACTTCGCCAATAAGGGGGAGCACGAAGAACACTTTCGGATAGGCACTACAAGTACTCCGAGATAACCAACACTATGCCAAGACCAGCAAATGCGAGTTTTGGGCTAGAAGTGGTTAAGTTCTGGAGGAACGTAGTATCCAAGGAAGGGATCGCGGTGGACGAGAGTAAGGTCGAAGCAGTGCTGAACCGGAAACAGCCGACCTTGGTGTTCAAAATCAAAAGTTTCTTGGGATTGGCTGAGTATTACCGAAGGATCATAACGAACTTCTCAATCTTAGCCAAACCAATGACTAGGTTGTCACAGAAAGGAGTGAAGCTGGATTGGAATGCAACTTGCGAGAAATCCTTTCGGGAGGTGGAGAAGAGACTGACCAAGTGCACCGATACTCATCATTCCTGAGCAAGGTGTAGATTTTATGGTTTACTGCGACGCGTCAAGAGACGGCTTGGGATGCGTGCTGATGTAGAATGGAAAGGTTATAGCCTACGGATCATGACAACTTCGACCGCATGAGAAGAACTACCCTACTCGCGACTTAGAATTGGCTGCAGTAGTATTCGAACTCAAATCCCGGCGTTGCTATCTGTGGGGAGGACAATTCGAAGTTTTTATCGACCACAAAAAGCCTTAAGCACCTTTTCACTCAGAAGGAGTTGAATCTAAGGCAGCACCGATGGATGGACAATGGAGGAGGACAACAGCTTGAGATTCAAGGAAAAGGTGTTTATGCCTAATATCAGAGCTCTTCGATAAGCTGTACTTCGAGAAGCTCACCATTTGAATTTCGCCGTCCACCCTGGCAGTACAAAGATGTACCATGATCTGCGAAGGACTTAGCTCAATTCGTGTCTAGTGTGCCAGCAAGTCAAGGCTGAACACCAAAAACCTGGAGGAGACCTTCAATCGTTACCAATTCCGACCTGGGAATAGGAACACATCTCAATGGACTTCGTGACTGGACTACCAACGACTGCTATGTCAAACCCCGTTATTTGGGTGATTGTGGACCGACTCACCAAGCCTGTACACTTTCTGCCTGTCAAGGTGACAGAGAACGTGGAGCAACTAAGCCTGTTGTGCATTCGAGAGATCGTACGCCTTCATGAAGCAGCACCTACCGTTGGTGGAGTTTGCCTACAACAACAGCGATCAAGCCAGTATCGAGATGGCACCGTACGAAGCTATATATAGCCGACCCTGCCGATCCCCAGTTTGCTGGACAGACATTGGAGAAACAGGGATAATTGGATCGACATAGTACGAGATACTGTGGAGAAGGTCAAGACCATCCGACAAAGGATCCAGACCACTCAAAGCCGACAGAAGAGTTATGCGAATAGAAGGAGCCAACCATTAACCTTCAAAGTGGGAGATTCACTTGTTCCTGAAGGTCAGACCAAGGAAAGGAGTCATAAGATTAGGAAAACTGTCGCCACGCTACATCGAACCCTTCAATATCATCGGGAAGGTTGCGTATCGTCTAACCCTGTCACCACAGCTGGATATAGTGCATAACGTGTGTCACGTTTCAAATGCTTCTCAAATACCTCGCCTTGCCCACCCATATCCTCAATTGGGAAGGCATCACCATCGAAGAATATGCGACGTACGAGGAAGAACCGATAGAGATTCAAGACCAAAGCAAGAAGATTATCCGGAACAAGACCATTAAATTGGTACGAGTTCAATGGAAGCACCGAGGATCTGGAGAAACCACATGGGAGAGGGAGGAAACCATGAAAGCGAGTTATCCCCACCTGTTCGAGTCTGAGCGTACACCTAATTTCGAGGACGAAATTGTTTAAGGGGGATAGATTGTAACAACTCCGATTTTTAATGAATAAAAGTCTCGTTGTTATTTTAAATTTCTTAATTTCTCTTGAGTGGCTATATAATTTCTTGTTAATATCCGTCATAGTTAAATTTTGGTCATTTGGTTAACTCTCGACTAGAAACCCTACTTGACCAATTTAGTTAGTTTCTAACCAATTAGTTGGAGAAACCAAACTAGAACTCACCTAGTTAGTAGAAGAACCTTTTGAACCGTTTTGCCTTTAACCATTGGACAATAATTGTTAGGGTAACCTTTACCCATTGGACAATAGCTCCTCCATTATTATATCTTGATAAGTACATGTATATATATACATATGTGTATTTGCCACATGCAAAAGGACATGTAGTCTTTCCTAAGAGCTTAGTATATTATATAAGTACCTTGTCCTTTATTATCCCTTGGTTATTAACCATTAGGGGATTTAATACCCATTGGTCAATAGGTTAGTCTTGCCAACTAAGTGCTAGGCCTATTAAACTAATCTTTTGTTAGGATTCCCTAGAGTACATTAGTACTTATGTATATTATATATTAGTACTTGGAAGACTAGAATAAGGCCTTAGTACACATGTGCTTATTAGTTGGTTTAAAAAGATAAACCTTAGTCTTTAAGTCTTCTTTGATCTCTAGTACTAAAAGTACCAAGTATTTTATTGTTCTTGTACACACACACACACACATATATATATATATAGTGTACTAAGAGAGAGAGAGAGGGAGAGAGAGAGAGAGAATTGCCGAGAAAGCAAGAGAGAGGAGAGGCCAGGAGAGAGGGAGGAGAGAGAGAGAGAGAGAATCGGCCAAGAAGGGAGAGAGAGAGAGGAAGGAAGAAAGAAGGAGATGGGATTGTACTTTCCTTGATCTTCCTTTGTACTCAAGATCCTTGGTGTGAACTCTTCCTAGCCAAAAATCTAGTCCCTTATTGTCCTTCTATTATTGTTTAAACAAGAATCTTGTACAACTATTCTTCTTGCCCACCAAGTCTTCCAAGAATCAAATCCTAGCCATGCAAGCCTAGGGTTAGCCTTTGATCTTCCATGATGGCATGACAAGTGTCAAAATTTAGGAAGAGAGAGAGGGGGGGCCGGCCTTGAGAAGAGGAGAGAGAGCCAAGATTTTGCCTATAAATAGAAGCCATTCCAAGCTTTGAACTCACACCTTCAAGCTTGGCTCTCACTTCTCTCTAGAAACCATTTCTCTTTTTCCAGGCAGCCTACTGTCCCTTTGTAAATCCTCAGTTTTCTCTCGCTTAAACTAGTTTTTAGTTCCAACTCCCTTCGGAAAGTTGTAGAGCACTTCGAGACCTTCAAGTTAGACCCAACAACCACCCCAATCGGTGAAGAAATGACAAAGATATTGTCATCCAAAGTTCAATAAAAATCTCGGATTTCCATTGCCAGACAGCTTACTGTCTCTTCCTTTATCACCATTTTTCTCCTACCTAAAGTAGTTTCGAGGATCAACTTCCTTCACGAAAGTTGTAGAACGTTTCTAGAGCTTCGATTTCGATCCAAGAAAGATCATATTCGGCCAAAGATTGACCTAGTTACTGCCATTCAAAGTTTGGTCCAGATTCGTGAGTTTCACCACCCGTGGAATTTTCCAACTAGCTTATTCGGCCCCGACTAGTTTCGGATCAAGGTAGGATCTTCTTATCTTCCATCCCAAGTAAAAAGTAGGTTATCCTTATTTACTTTTCATCTCAAGTATTTGTATTTTGATCTTTAAAATGAATTGCTTGTAGTACTTGTGGCGTGATAAAGCATAAGTGATTTTTCATTCCAGGGCGTCCGAACATGTGGCGTTATGCTTTTAGCGTTAATGTGAGCGTGATTAGAAATATAGAGTTGAATGATCTTGTTTATTTACAAGGAATGATTCATGCTTACCTTTGTCCTACCATGGAGTCTTTGCATGTAAACGAGACATGAGAACCGAGGAAGTAGAAACATGGCACCTAGGGTGTAGTTTATGAAAGGATAAGTTTTTCCGAGGAAGCAAATATTTTTGAAACTACATAATGACTAGTGTGATGGCATTATGTGAGATGTGTGTGTGTGTGTGCCAATGGGAACCCGGCGCGGCGGAACCATTGTGAGGAGACTCGGGAGACCAGCGCGGCGGAACCGAGGTTAGGTGTGTAGCTTGGTTATCCACGGTACGGAGCCAATGCAAATGATTTGAAAAGGTTGATTTGTAAGTGGAAAGTGTTGACACGGTCTACGACAAGTCGCGTAGGAGAAACACGAGAATCTTGGACACCAACGATAGATGTTTAACGAATTTGGATGCATGATTGTTAGTGTTGTTGTTGTAAATGATTTGTTGTTGTAAGGTTGGTGGGTAAGGATTTCCTATTGAGCGTTGTAGCTCACTGTGTTACCTTTTGGGTGACCCTAGTATATTATATCGGTGGCGACGCTAGTATAATGTGTCAGACCTTGTAGATGATCAAGATGCACAGTTCACTTAGAGGCCTTCGGAGCAGAGGAGCTTGCCAGATTGGAGGAGCAAGCAAAGCAGTAGTTAGGAACCCCAGTTCCTCCCCTATTGTATGAATGTACCCTTTTGATGTATTTATGATGTAATAATGAGTCAAACTCTCTTTATTATGTAATAAATGCCTCATTAATGTACCCAAAATTCAGGGCGTTACACTTGTGCATATATATAGATATATATACTTACACGTAGTACTACGAAGAGAGAGAGAGAGAGAGAGAGAGGGAGAGTGAGAGAGAGAGAAAAGTGTATGCGTGTGCATGTGCCTAATTCACTCTAGCAAGCTACACAATCTTACACCCAAACCTAGCACCACTTTACAACCTATCTTTAGACCCACTTAAACCCTAAACCTAGGCTTTAAGCATTCTAGAACTTAGCCCTTAATCACCTAGATTTTGACTACAACCTAGCCCAGGATTGACTAAACATAGAAAGTCTACTCCTTTTAGCATCATTAGAATTGTAAGACTTTCAACCTAGACTAAGACTTCCTAGGATTTACTTAAAAGCCTTAAGATCCTACTTGTTTATATAGCCTTAAGCCTAAAAATGGATATGACAAGTCTTAGCATGCTTGAAAGGCTTGATTGGACAAGACAATGGAGCAAATCCATGAGAGAATGAGATAGAGAGAGGGGCCGGCCATGTAGAGAGAGAGAGAGAGCCTAACATTTTGTTATAAGTAGAACCCCCCCTCATGCCATTCAACTCACACCTTCAAACCTTTCAACTTCTCTCTCTAGAATTCTTGAGTTTGTTCTTTGTTCATCTTTTGTTCTTAGCGTTCTTGAGTTCTTCTTGAGTTCTTCAAGAAACTCAACCTAGGCCGCCACTAAACCACCACTCGACCACATTTTCAATCCAAAAAGTTTAGTAGTTTAGTCAAGAACTAGTATCTAGAGAAACCTTTTCTATTTCAAAACTATCGTAAGCTTACCATAGGAGGTCATTCCGTTTGATAGCCGACGTGCTTATCTTTTTCTGTAGTTGTCCCTACCACCAAGAAGAACGGTAGAGTGTCCTTACTTTCAACTCTAAGCATAAGTAGATTTCCCGTACTCACTATCTCTAAATATAAAAAGAAAATTATATTTATATTTTGGGTTTGAAAATGCATGCTAAGTTAAAGTACTAAAAATAGCTAGCACACTTGTTTTACTAAAATTTTGAAATGAAATATGACCATGTCAAATATCTTGATTTGAATTATCGGAAAAACATATGTTGTTTTGAACTTTCCAAAAAGAAAGAAAGAACGGACTTTGAAACGTAAGAAATAACAGTTTGTTGGAAAGTATTCGTATTTTGATCTTTGAATGGTTATGAACATGTATACATGTTTACTAGGATTTTTTGTTTTCATGTGTGATAAAGCATAAGTGGTTTCCACTCCAAAAGTGTCCGTCCATGTGACACTATGCTTTAAGTGTGTGGTAATTGTTTGTGTAATGACCCTGATTTTCGGTCAGTGAAAATTTCGTTAAATATTTGAATTTTATTTTAATACTCTTGTGGTTTGTCAAAATTACGTTTTTGCCCTTCAAGTTTCGTTTCTTGCGCTTTAGGCCCACTTAGCAAGCCTAGTTAGCTTCTAACCGTCTTGTTGGTAAAACTAAACTAGAAAGCCATCTAGTCACTTTTTCCTAACCTCAAATGGACTGTTTTGCCCCTCGTGAACCTTTTGAACCTTTTGAACTCTAGACTAAAGAATTGATTATTCTTTTTCTTTTAATTATTTTTGGTTGTATTCTTTGTCCATTGGACAATAATTGTTAGGGCAACTATTATCCATTGGATAATAGAAACCCCAATTGTTTATATTAAAAGTATACTTGGTTAAAGTACTAGTTTTATAAAAAAATAGACTTTTTAATTACTTTAAAGTACTTTTTGGATTATTTTAGTATATAAGTTGCCTAATAACTATTATCCATTGGATAATAGAAGTTAGGGGAATTATTACCCAATGGATAAAAGGGTTAATCTTTCAAAGTACCATGGGATTTATTAGTTTAATCTTTTCTTCAAACCCATGTGACTAAGTTCACATTGCTTTACTAGAAAGGTACTTAGTACTAAGATTCCTAAAGTACCCTTTTACTTATTTTATGTTGGGGTTTTTGAACTACCTAGATACACTAGTACACATGTGCCAATTAGTTTGTTGAAACTTAGCCCTTAAGTCTCTTGGCTTAAGTACAAAAGTACCTTTACTTTATTTGTTTTCTTGCACATGGTTTTGTGTGTGTATATATATATATATATATATATATATTATATATATGTGTGTGTACCTATGTGAGAGAGAGGAGAGAGAGGCCGAGAGAGGGAGGGAGAGAGAGAGAGAGAGAGGTCGGCCAAGAAGGGAGGGAGAGAGAGAGAGAGAGAGAGGAAGAAAGGAAGAAAGAGATAAAATTGTACCCTCCTTGATCTTTTTGTACTTCATATCCTTGGGTGAGATTCTTCCTAGCCAAAACTTAAACCTCCATCTATGGTTTCACACTAGAATCTTGTACAATTATTCTTGTTCACACCTCTTCTCTTCCAAGAATCAAATCCTAGCCATGCAAGCCTAGGGTTAGGCCTTGATCTTTCTAATTGGCATGACATGTGTCAAAATTTGAGGAAGAGAGAGAGAGAGAGGGGGGCCGGCCTTGAGAGAGGAGAGAGAGCCAAGGTGTTGCCTATAAATAGAGGCCATTCCATGCCATTCAACTCACAACATCAAGCTTTGCTCTTCCTTCTCTCTAGAAACCATTCTCTGTTTTTCCAGGCAGCCTACTGTCCCTTTGAAAATCCTCAGTTTTATCTTGCTTAGAGTAGTTTTTAGAGCCAACTTCCTTCTGGAAAGTTGTAGAACACTTCGAGACCTTCAAGTTAGACCCAAGAACCACCCCAATCGGTGAAGAGATGACAAAGTTATTGTCATCCAAAGTTCAGTGAAATTCTCGGATTTCCATTTCCAGACAGCTTACTGTCTCTTTCTTTATCACCATTTTTCTCCTACTTAGATTGGTTTCTAGGATCAACTTTCTTCACAAAGGTTGTAGAGAATTTCTTGAGCTTCGATTTGGACCCAAGAAAAAGCATATTCAGCCAAGGATTGACCGAGTTACTGCCACCCGAAGTTCAGTCCAGATTTGAAAGTTTCACCACCCGTAAAATTTCCAACTTGCTTATTCGGCCCCAACTAGTTTCGGATCAAGGTAGATTAATCTCTATTCTCCCTAGTATAACTTTTGTTATTTTAGTTTATGATAAGGTTATCTTTGTTTAAAAGTTGGAAGTGCATGGTTTATGATCATGATGTTTCAAGCATGCTAGATAATATAGAATTGGATGATCTTGTTAGAATACGTTCAAGTTTTCATTGAATGTTTATGTATGTGGAAAGTCCTACCGCGGAAGTCTTCGCATGTAACGAGACACAAGAACTGAGAAAGTAGAAACATGGCACCTAGGGTGTGGTTAATGGAAAGTGTGTTTGAAAAGGGTGAAATGTTTTGGAAACCGCAATGTGGCCGGACTTGCCCGTTGTGTTAGGTGTGTGTGTGTTCCAATGGAAATCCGGAATAGCGGAACCATTGTGAGGTTGTGTGCGTTCCCATGGGATCCCGGACAGGCGGAACCATGGTGAGGTATAGCTTGGTTATCCGCGGAGAGGAGCCAATGCAATTGTGTGCCAATGGGAACCCGGCGTGGCGGAACCATTATGAGGATACTCGGGAACCTGGCGCGGCGGAACCGAGGTTGGGTGTGTGGCTTGGTTATCCGCGGTACGGAGCCAATGTCAAATGATTTTGAAAGGATGGGTGTGTAGCTTGGTTATCCGTGGTACGGAGCCAATGCAAAGGATTTTGAAAGATTGTTTTGTAAGTGAAACTAATCGACACGGTCTACGATGAGTTGCGTAGGAGAAACACGAGAAATCTTGGACACCAACGATAGATAAATATCGATTGTGGATGTGTTATGGTTATTGTTTGTTTTTTTTGCGATCTATTGTTCGTAAGTTATGGGTTAGTGGGTAGGGTTACTCTATTGAGCTTTCGTAGCTCATGGTGTTACCTTTTGGTGACCCTGGCATATTATATGGGTGGCGACGCCGATATAATGTGTCAGATCTCATAGACGAACAGGGCGAGATCTGCAACTTGGAGGCCTTTGGAGCTGAAGGGCTGGCTAGGATGGAGGAGTAGACAGAGCTGTAGTTAGGAACCCTAGTATTCCTTCCTTTTGTAATGAAAGTACTCGTATGAGAGTTATGTTATAATAAAGAGCTAGACTCTATTTTTGAAATTTCAATAAAATGTTTATTTAACGTACCCAAAATTCGGGGCGTTACAGTTTGAATGTGATTCCGTGAATTTGAGTATGATAAAATAATATAGAATTGGATGATCTTGCTAGTTTAGTTTCAAGATTACAATGAATGATTTATGATTACTTACGTGAAAAGTACTGCCACGGAGTCATTGCATGAAAATGAGACACAAAAATTGAGAAAGTTAGAAACATCACATCTAGGGTGTGGATACTGTTTTAAAATCGCAATGTGGCCAGACGTGCTAGCCCATTGTGTGGTGTGTGTTGCCAATGGAACCGGACGTGGTAGTCTCATTGGAGGTGTGACTTGGTTATCCGCGGAGAGGAGCCAAGAAAACTGCAATGTGGCCGGACTTGGTAGCCCATTGTGTGTATGGTTTTGAAAACCGCAATGTGGCTAGACTTGGTAGCTCATTGTGTGTGTTGCCAATGGAGCTCGACGTGGTGGCTTCATTGGTAATGCATTTAAAAAGTGCTTTTCGAAATGTTGATTTTGTAAATGAAGATGAGACACGGTCTATGATGAGTCGCATAGGAGAAACACAAATATCACAGACAGCAACGTTAGTTGAATAGCGAATGTGGATGTGTCATTTGTTAAGTGCTTTATTGAATTTGCATGTGCCATTTGAAATTCTTGAGTGGCATATTATTTCTATGACCTATTGTTTGTAATGTATGGGTTAGCGGGTATGGGATTATTCTGCTGAGCTTTCGTAACTCATGGTGTTACCTTTGGTGACCTTGACATATTATATTGGTGACGCTGGTATAATGTGTTAGACGTTGTAGATGACCAGGGAGAACTGTACACCTTGGAGGCTTTCGGAGCCGAAGAGTTGGCTAGGATGGAGGAGCAGGCGGAGCTGTAGTCAGGAACCTTAGTTTCCCCTCCCTTTATGTAATGAAAGTACTCTTATGGGGGTTATGATGTAATAATGAGCCAGAGTGTATTTAGATTTTCAATAAAAATTGTCTATTTAACGTTCCCAAAATTGGGGGAGTTACAGGCGACCTACGTGCCTCTTCAACACATGGTGGAGCGGTCTTTTCTGGATGCTTACAGGCCAGAGAGGTTCACCTATGATGAGGCCTTGGTCTTGGGAGACCCTCAGCAGTACTTGTCCTTGCAACGAGCCAAGGTACATTTCAATATTCGCATTTCAATAAAATGTATTGTACTTTCCAATTCCCTACTTTAATTATTACGCCTATTGATTGAATCTCTTTGTTTGCTAAAACAGGTGATAGTGATCTCGTGCTACGGTGGTGCAGCCGATGTGCCAAAGTTCTGGGAGAGACTTCAGGAGGTAGTAAATGGGATAGCTAGGGAGGCCGGCATCGGGGAATTTGTGAGTGTTTTGACGAGGGAGAGCAATGATTGCCAACTGGTGAGGGCTCTTGCCGAGAGGTGGTGGGACACGATGAACTCGTTCCATTTTACTTTTGGCAAGATGACGGTGACGCCTTTGGACTTTTCGGCGATCACACGTCTAAAGGTTGGAGGTGACCCTATTCCCTATGATGCAACGATGGGGAACGATGTGGGTTTGCAGAAGCTTCTCTTGGGGTACGTGCTGAAGACTGATAAGGAGGATGCATAGTACTCTCAGCTTCTGGAGTTTTTGAAGGAGCCTCCAGTGGGGAGAGTTCAGGAAGAGCATATGGCATGGTGCTTCTTGCTTTATATGCTCGGTACGTCCCTGTTTCTAACAGGTGCAATCGGGTACATCTGTCTTTCTTATCAGCGTTGAGGGACATTGAGGAGATAGCCCACTTCGATTAGGGAGGCGCAGTTTGGGGGCATGCTATGCCTTCGTGGGGTCCCTTTCTTGAGGAGCTAGGAGGAGCCTCAGGGGCTACTGGCGAGTTTGGGAGGTATGACTCAAAACATCTCTTTCCTTTACTACTAGTTAACCTTCCATATACTTTCATATATTCTGACGTATGAAGTGCTTAACATGTAACCTCCTGAGACTTCGTGTCCCAATGATGTGATATTTACTCGAGCCCTACATTGGTCAAAGGAATATCGCGGGGTGAAGAAGGGGAAAGGCGACTTGAATGCCTATCGATTTTACTTGGATGAGCTGCGCCCTGACCAGGTATCCATGCTTCCTTGATTGTTTAATTCACGCTTTCTGTGCATATCCATTTGACAGTAAATTGACGCCATTTTGATTTTGATGGCAGATCCATTGGCGCGTTTAGGACCGCTTCGACATTCCGTACATTGCTTGGAATAGGGAGGTAATGAAGGGGAGAGTACTTCTGGAGACACCTTACGGCTGGTAGTGGTATCTGGGTGACCGGGTTTCACGTCAGTCACTGAGGTTAGATGCTTTCTTGGTCCTTGGACCAATCCCTCCTCTTATGCAGAGGACAAGCCAGTACACGTTGAGGGAGGTCGAGCGTTTTACATAGCCAGACCCTCAGCTGTAGCCATTCTTTCAAGTGGGTGTTGACTATGCTGGGTATCGGGCTCATTACCTGATGGAGAGCTTCGGGATCCATGCAGCCTGGGAGGCGGAGCAACAGGCGAGGGGTGGTAAAGGTGGAAGAGAAGTAATAGGGGGTAGAGGTAGAGGAGATGGAGGAAGAAATGGTGTAGGTAGTCAGAGTTGGGTCACTTTACCTACGCTTTCCTGGACGGTGGGCGTCGTCACCGCTCAGGGGGTCTCCGGCTTTGTGGAGATCCCACGCCCGATTGTGGAGCCTCCAGAGTTCCGTGCTGAGGTATAATATGCTTAAATCCTTTAGATGCTTGCCATCTTCATTGCATGCCTTGATTGACTTTCTTATTGTGCAGGTGACTCGAAAGTACGCGAGGGAGATTGCAGCAATCATCCTGGGCCAGAGCCGATTGATAAGATTGTACGCCATGGATCGCGTTCCACCGGTTTAGACACATAGGGAGGGGACAGAGGTAAACCTTGAAATTCCCATTATTTCCTAGCCTTTATTGCTTTTACTCATGAATAAGATGCAAATTTTGTTATGAATGCTATGCTTTTGCAGGCTAGAAGAGGGACCTCTCGGGGACAGCGCCAGAAGTCTGTTCGCATGCGTGTGCCACAGGCTTTCGTTGCTAGCTCTTGGGAGGAGCATCCCCAGAAATGACAAAGGCTCTCACCCCCTGCAGAGGAGGAGTCTAGCGCCATCTCGGATGAGACTGAGGAGCCAGAGGGTATCGACCTAGATGATACCTCTGAGAGCTCAATGCCTAGAGCTGCACACATCCAGGAGGTGGCTAGCTCTGAGACGGAGGAGGAGGTTGAAGACGCGGAGGGGAGCGAAGATGATGAGGATTGAGTCTCAACTTTTTGCTCTTTGTCATTTTGACAGAGCCTGTGTACTTCCTTTTTAGGGCGCCTGTTTGCCTTTACGGATAGGATTTTGACTATAGGGCATGCGTGCCCTTTTTTGCGATGTACTCCGACTCATGGATGCCGTTTGATTTATAAGAAAATTGCTTCCTTATCATTTATGTCATTCAATTCTCCTTATTATTGTTGTACAAAGATAGTTGAATAACCAAAATGCACACCAAAACACATAACTAGCACTACGCCAAATTTTACCTTTAGCAGCATTAGAAAACCGCCTTAAATGGTCCAAAAATGGGGAAAACAAAAATGGTGGTAACAAACCGCCGGTAATACTAAAAATAGCATTACAAAACTGCCTAAAATATTACCGCTGGGAATGAAATGGGCGGTTGATTTTTTTGGTTTCCCCATGAGTCAAACCCGGAACCTCCGGATCTTGGCGCGCGCGTGCAACTAGCTAGGCTAACTTGCATTTTGGTTCAACTAGGATAAATAATATTATTTTTATTATACAGGTCAGTTTTATTATAAACAGCAGTAATAAACTACCAGTATTAAAAACAACCGTACATTCTACTTTTTCCGGCGGTAATTTAAAAAACCTCCGGTAAAAGTCACTAAAAACAGCAGTTTAGAAAAATTGCCGTTTTAGGGTAATTATTCCCGGCGGTCTTATTAATGCCGCTAAAAGTGTCTTTTAATGGCATCAAATTAATGCCGGTATTACTACCGCCGGTAAAGCCAAAATTTGGCATAGTGTAGCCTTAGAACATGAAACTGAGTCCGATACATATCCTAAAGTAAGGAACATATTGATGAGGGAAAAAGAAATCATAGAAGTATTTGAACAAAGTATGAAAAACTGACGCTATATCTGAGAATTTTGTTCAAACAAACTTATCGGGGGTTTGAACATGATCACTAATGTTAATAATGATCTTCATGACTCAAGAGGCAACTCAAAAGTTGAATTCATGCCTTGAACGTGCTTGAAAGCAAGGAAATATTGACTTTTTAAGGCTATGACTTTGAAATTTGCCCGATGACTTGAACTAGTACTTGGACCTAGTCATGCTTGACCATTAAGACTTATATGACTCGAAAGAACGGCTTAAAACGTCTCCAAACGGAATTTGATACCTTGACTCAACTAAAGAGTAGGTTTTTATCGACTTTTGGTACCATGAACTCGAATCTCGAGAGTTGACTGGAGGCGAGACGTCCCTGAAGTCCCAAATACTCGTTGAAGTGTGTTTTGGTAGTTGGTAGCACCCTAAAAGGCCTTAAATTCAAT
Source organism: Rhododendron simsii (assembly GCA_014282245.1). Classification (NCBI taxonomy): domain Eukaryota; kingdom Viridiplantae; phylum Streptophyta; class Magnoliopsida; order Ericales; family Ericaceae; genus Rhododendron; species Rhododendron simsii. The sequence goes on from CM024961.1 coordinate 14,693,292, forward strand.
TTGAACCTCCGCTGTCAAAAAAGAAAAAACTGCAGAAATGCAGACTTTGAAACGTCGTGCATGGTTATGGAACATCGTGAGTCACCAGAACATCGTGCGGTGTACCAATGGTACATCGTGCTGATATTTGGAGTTCTAATACACCGTGCATCGTTCTGGTACACCGCATGGTGTTATTTTCCTGACAGTCTGCAGTTTGCTCCTTCCCAAGACAAATTGCTCGACGGTTGAAGTTTGATCCCTGCAATGGCATTTTTGAGCCAATGGATGTCTGCATTGTGCTTCTATGCTATGACCAAGCTTTTTCCTATGCAAGACTCATGGAAAATTTGCACTTTTGGAAACCCAAGGATCTTAGAAAGTTGGAGTTGCTCCCTCCACTTCTCCTATAAATTCAGGCCTCCATCTTCAAATTTTCTTCACCCCAATCATTCTTCATCTCTTAAAGACTCTCTTCTTTCAAATGGCCCTTTCTCTCGCCGGTTCACTCCGCCCTTGGTTGGTTGCCATAGATTGCGTCGATTGCTCAACTTCCGGGCTCATGGCCTTTATTCCATCAGGCTCCTTCGCAACACTCGCCTCCGTCCTGAGCTTTTAAGGGCAGTGGCGAGTTTTTAGGGGCCAGAGGTTCATGTGTTCCGCTTTGGCGAGCAAGAGCCTTGTCCAACTGTCGAAGAGTTCTGTGCATACCTTGGTGGTTTTGGCTCGGGAGAGGTCATCATCCCTCCTGTGCGTGAGAACATTTTCAAGGTCTTGGCTACGGTTCTTGGATTGAGTGGTGGCACCGCTCGATACTTGGTTAGCAACGGCCATCTCAACACAATGCGGCTCATTGAGATGTTCTCTCCTCTTGGTGACCTTACGGACATGACTTACTAGTCTCGGTGCATGATGGCCCTTTGCACGTGCTTACTCACGACTTATCTCTTGGTTCCTTCTGTTGGTCACACTAGCTCATCAATAGTTAGCGTTACTGTTCAGATTGAGGCTTGGAAGGACGTGATTTCGATGGTTTTGGCTAAGACCTTGATAGGTTTGGACAAAGTTCATTTCGGACAGACCGAGACTTTTGGGGGCTGCCCTCTCCTCCTACAAGTAGGCTTGTAACTCAGCTCACCTTTTTCGGGCTTTCCTCACATTCTCGTTTTACCTCAACTCTCGGGTTGGCTTTATATAGTTTCTTACTTGTTTTTCCCTCTTTTCTGCAAATTTGGCTTTGTGACAAGGTGAATGTGTTGACCATCCCCTTGGGTAACTAGACATACGAGGCTAGACTGCTGTCTCGAAAGTGCTTTGAGTTTGCGTACAGGTGCGTCTCTGAATCGGTTAGGTTCTTCAAGCGCTTGGGAGCTGAGACAATTTCTTGAAGGTGCCCTTGGTTGAACCTTCTGCCCATGATAGTGCATTTCATGTGGCCTCAATGGGTTGTTCTTGTTGGTTTGGAGGCCTTTTTCTTCTACATTCCCAACCGGATTCAACGCCAACTTAGCTTGAGGCAAGAGTTGCCTGTGGAGGTTTTGGTGCATGTCGTCTTGCCTCTTTTCCGCCACTCTGTCCTCTGCAACTACCAGCAGTTTTAGGGCACTCGTGAGATTACCGATGCAAGCCCATATCCATCTGTGCTGCCACGCGAAAGCTACAGAAAGTGGCTCAAGAGAGACATTGCTGTGAGGGCGAGGCTAGGGCCGGAGGAAACTGACTCATTCCTACTACTTTGACCATGAAATAAATTGTGGACCCACTTTATTTATCATGTCGTATTTTTATTTTCAAGAGTTATGCTCAGCTTTATGTACTGGAAGCAGTAATTTAAATAAAAATGAGTTATGAAGGGTTTCCCTCTTCTTGATTTCATGCTTTGAGTTCTTGTAACTTGGATTTTTTATTTTGACGGATTGTGACTGGACCTTAAAGCAAGGCTGCCTATGTATCCTTTTGTAAAGGAATCAGGTCATGACGTAGTTCAGCGTAGGGCTCGCTCTGGTTTTAACACTCTCCTTTTGCGCTCTAAATTTTGCCTAGTACCGCCCTTTCGGATTTTCAGTCTAGCGAGCTCTTTTATTATACGCCTTTACTTTTTCCTAGGTTGCCCTTACGGGTTTCCAATCTAATAGGCTTTTGCTCTAACTTTTGCCTAGAACTGCCCGCCCTTGCAGTTTTCAATCCAGCGAGCTTCTTTTAGGGGTAATAGCGCTTGAGCTTATTGAAGTTGACCATGGTTGAGAACTCATTTCCATCCAAATTAATAAACTGCAGAGCTCCTCCAGATAGGATGGTTTTGATAATGTATGGCCTTGACCACTGTGGTCAAAACTTTCCTTATGGATCAAAAATTGGTGCCTGGATTTCCTTCAAAACCATGTCACCTTTTGCCAAGTCCCTTGGTTTCACTTTCTTATTAAATGTCCATGCAGTCCTCCGTTGGTACCCTTGAATGTGGTAAAGGGCTCTTAATCTTCGTTCGTCAAACAACATGAGCTCCTTGAATCTATTGCTTAACCATTCTGCCTCTTGAACTTCACACTCAATCATGGTTCGAAGAGATGGGACCTCCAGCTCAATGGGGAGCACAGCCTCCATGCCGTAAACTAAAGAATAGGGGGTTGCTTTTGTTGGTGTACGTACAGATGTCTGATATGCCCATAATGCTAGCGGTAGCTGCTCATGCCAATTCCTTGGGATTGGATGGTCTTTTCCAAAATGGTCTTAACTGTTTTGTTCACTGCTTCCACGGCCCTATTGGTTTGTGGCCAGTAGGTCGTTGACTTATGCACTTGGACTTGAAATTCTTCCAAAACATCCCTAGCTTGGCCTTTAAAATGGACTCCATTGTCTGACACGAATGCCAGAGGAACCCCTACTTGTAAATGACATTCTGCTAGATAAAATGTGCGACTTGTACCGCGGTCAAAGTTGCATAGGAAGCAGCTTCTACCCACTTAGTGAAATAATCGATGGCAACTAGGATAAACTTGTGACCATTGGATGCCGCCGATGTGATTCTTCCAATGACATCGATCCCCCATATTGAGAGAGGCCAAGGAGAAGTCATCTGATGTAGTTCTGATGGCGGAACATGCATGAGGTTGGCATGAATCTGGGACTTGTGACATCATCGCACATACTCTACACATTTCGCTTCCATAGTGGACCAGAAGTATCCTTGTCTTAGAATCTTCTTAGCAAGTATCATGTCATTCATATGCGGACCACACAGTCCCTCATGAATCTCCTCCATTACCCTTTTGGCTTCCACACCATGGATACATGGCTTGTGCATTCCATAGTGTGATCTTCGATATAGATTCCCTCCGTAGATGATGTACTAGGCTGCCAGCCTTTGGAGAGCTACTCAGTCTTTCTTGCTTGCTTCAGTAGGATATTCTCCTCTTTCCACGGATCTCCAAATATCATAATACCACCAAGGGAGAACGTCATCGGGTTCCTCAACAGTCATGACATGTTGGTAAATTGGTGAATCTGTAATAACTCTGAATTTCAATAAATAGAAATTTATTTATTACTCGAGTTATTAATTTTAATTGCTTGAATTACCTGAAATTTCTGTAGTTTGTCATAATTGCGTTTTAGCCCTTGAGATTCATTTCTTGACACTTTAGCCCCACTTAGCAAGCCTAGTTAGCTTCTAACCGTCTTGTTGGAGAAACTAAACTAGGAAATCGCTTAGTTACTTTCCCCTAACCGCAAATGGACCTTTTTGCCCATAATTGAACCTTGTGGACCTTTTTAACCCTAGACTAAGAATTGATTATTCATTTTCTTTTAATTATTTTTGGTTTTATTCTTTGTCCATTAGACAATAAAAGTTAGGGAAACTATTATCCATTGGATAATAGAAACCCCAATTCTTTATATTAAAAGTATACTTGGTTAAGTACTAGTATTTATAAAAAATAGACTTTTTAAATGCTTTAAAGGACATTTTTGATTAGTTTATTATATAATTTCCCTAGCAACTATTGTCCATTGGATAATAGACGTTAGGGGATTTATTACCCAATGGGTTAAAAGTTTAGTCTTTCACCAAGTACATGGGTTGATTAATTTAATCTTTTTCTTAAACCCTTGTGAGGAAGTACATAATATTTTATTTTGTAGTACTTAGTAGACTTAATAACCCTAGGATTCTCTAAGTACTCTTTTATTATTTAATATTGGGGTTTTGAATTACCTAGGGTACATGGTACATAGATATATTATATAAGTACATAGTGGATTATTTAATTACCTAAGTACACATGTGCCCAATTCTTTGTTCATTAAGGAAATCCTAGCCTTTTAAGACTACTTTTGATCCTAAGTACAAAAGTACCCATTAGTTTAATTGTATTCTTGCATTAGTACATATATATATATATATGCATATATGCTAGTACATGAGAAAGAGAGAGGAGAGAGAGAGAGAGAGAAAAGCCGAGAGAGGGAGAAAGGAGAGAGAGGCCGAGTCAGGGAGAGAGGGAGAGGGAGAGATTTGGTTGGTACTTTGGCCTTTGATCTTCCATTGTACTTCCAATCCATGGGATTTTACTCTTCCAAGCAAAGATCTAACCACCATTGTCCTCTTTGTACATTTTTCAATTTGTTTAACCCTAGAATCTTGTACAAACCTCTTCTCTACCACAAAACCTTCCAAGAATCAAATCTAAGTACTAACCCTAGCCATGCAAACCTAGGATCTTGACCTTAATCTTCCATGTGAACATGATTTTATGAAATAAAAAAATTAAGATGTAGAGAAAGAGAGAGGGGCCGGCCAAGAGAGGAAGGGGGAGAGCTTTGCCTATAAATAGAAGGCCACTCCAAGCTTCAAACTCACACCTTCAACCATTGCTCTTCCTTCTCTCTAGAAATTCTAAGAGTCCTTAGTTCAAAGGTTCAAGAATTCTTCTTGTTCTTGAGTTCTTGAGCAAAACCCCCAAACCACTTCCAAAACCACTCATAGATCTTTAAGGTAGTCCACATTAGTTAGTAAAGTTGTTTCTGGGAAAAGAAAGAATATCTCTTTTCGTTTCGAAGCAAACCGGAGCCGTTACGCCGCCGATCTCAAAACCGACGACCAACTTTCCATAACCAACCACTACCTAGAAGAACGGTAGTTTAATCTTGCCCCTCTAACTCTAGTATTGTTTTAAATCATATGTTAAAGAATAGAATGTTATCTAATAGCAACTTTGGTCATTCCTTTCAAAAGTAGATAAGGTTATCTTTTATTAAATGTTGGAAATGCATGGTTTATTTTCAAAATGTTTCAAGCATGCTATGTAGCTTAGAGTTGGAGGATCCTGTTGGAATAGTCTTATGAGATGCATGTTTGTATGTAAAGTCTTAAACCGCGAAGTCTTGCATGAGAACGACACACGAAAACCGAGAAAGTAGAAACATGACACCTAGGGTGTGGTTTAACAAGAGAAATGTGTTTCCGAGGAAAAAGATATTTTAGAAACTACATAATGACCATTTCAAGGGTATTATGTGAGTTGTGTGTGTGCCAATGGGAACCCGGCGCGGCGGAACCATTATGAGGATACTTGGGAGACCGGCACGGCGGAACCAAGGTTGGGTGGGTAACATGGTTATCAGAGGAGAGGAGCCAAAGCAAATGTGTGCCAATGGGAACCCGGTGCGGCAGAACCATTGTGAGGATACTCGGGAGCCCAGAACAGCGGAACCGAGGTTGGGTGAGTTAAAAAGGAGTTTTGGAAAGAGAAAATAACGACACGGTTAACGATGAGTCAACACCAACGTTAGATATAAAGCGATTGTAGATGTGCTAAATGTTATTGTCTTTTGTAGCTGCTTATATACATATCATGTGGAAATCGATGATATAATGATCTTATGTTCATAAGTTATGGGTTAGTAATAGGATTTTACTATTGAGCCTTCGTAGCTCATGGTGTTGCCTTGTGGTGACCCTGGCATATTATATGGGTGGCGACGCCAATATAATATGTCAGATTTTATAGATAAACAGGCGAACTCTTCACTTTGGAGGCATATGGAGCCGAAGAACTCGCTAGGATGGAGGAACAAGAGCAGTAGCTAGGAACCCTAGCTCCCTATTTGTTACCTATTTTGTGTTTAAATTACTCCTATGGGAGTTATGATGTAATAATGAGCAATGACTCTCTTTATTTCTGTAATAAAATATCCCTTTAACGAACCTATAATTAGGGGCGTTATAGAATCTCTTTGCTCAATCACAATGGGCCTTAGTTTTACACCAATCGGAATTTCGATCATGGACGCCAACGTTGCCAGAGTATCTGCAAATTGATTCGTAAGCCTTAACACATGAGTACAGGTCACTTTGTTGAAATGAAGGATGAGATCTTCAAGGTCTTGGTGATATGGCTTTAGCTTTTCCTCTTTGACTTTCCAATCACCATTGGCTTGTGACACAACTAGGTTGGAATCTCCAACAACCTCTAACCTCTCTATGCCAATTTCGATAGCTGTTATGCCTAGAATGCAGGCCTCGTATTTTGCCTGATTGTTGGTGACCTCAAAGTTTAGCTTGAACGCAAGTGGAATGTGGGAACCATCGGGTGAAATTAACAATACGCTAGTTCCAAACCCTCTTTGATTGGCAGCTCCATTGAAGTACAATTTTCAAATGTCCTAGGTTATGGTCATCTGATCTTCATCAGGAAACTTGAATTCGACATCTTTGCCTCTCTCGATAGGGTGGTCAGCCAAGAACTCTACGACGGCCCTTCCTTTTACTGACTTTCTGGTGACATATTTGAGCTCATATTCTGCCAATATGAGTAGCCATCGCGCCAGTTTTCCAGTGAGAGCTGGTTTCTCAAATAGGTATTTCAGAGGGTCCTTCAAGAGATCAACCTTACCGGGTATGCCAGCATGTAATGTCTTAGTTACTTGGAAGCCCAAACAAGTGCCCAACATATCTTTTCCAACGGAGTGTAGTGCTCTTCGCATCCAACCATCTTTTTGCTTAGACAATAAACAGCCTTTTCAACCCCATCATCTCCTTCCTGTGCCAACATACACCCCATTGTGGATGGAGTGATGGACAAGTATAGGATTAAAGGTTTTCCTGATACAGGTGGTGTCAGTACAGGTGAATTCTACAGATCAGTTTGGATTGCCTCAAAAGCTTACTGGCATTTGTCATCCCATATAAATGGCACACCTTTCTCAAGCAAGAAAAATATCGGCTCACAAGTTGAGGTCAGCTTAGTGATAAATCAGCTAATGAACTGCACTTTACCAAGGAAACTTCTTACATCCTTCTCAGTCCGAGGTGGCTCCATTTCCATAATAACCTTGATTTTTAAAGGATTGACCTCAATGCCATGGGTGGTGATCATAAATCCCAACATTTTGTCTTTAGTAACCCCAAACTTGCACTTGGCTGGATTTAGACGCATTCTGTACTTTGGAATTCTTTTAAAGAATTTCCTAAGTGTTGGTAAGTGCCCCTCTCGTTCCTTTGCTTTGACGATCATGTTATCAACATAAACTTCCACTCTTTATGAATCATGTCGTGCAACAAGGTTGTTGCTGCTCGTTGATAAGTAGACCCTACATTCTTTAGTCCAAAAGGAATGACCCGGTAGTAGGAAGTTCCCTATTCGGTGACAAACGTGGTTTTCTCCCGGTCCTCTGGGCCTATGAGGATTTGATTGTAACCTAAAAAGCCATCCATAAAGGAGAGCAAAGCATGTCCAGCAGTATTGTTGACCAGTACATCGATGTGCAGTAACGGAATGTCATCCCTTGGACTAGCTTTGTTTAAGTCCCTAAAGTCAACGTAGACCCTAATTTTGCCATCCTTTTTAGGGACGGGCACAATGTTTGCGACCCATTGAGGGTACTCAGTTACGATTAGGAATCATGCATTAATCTATTTGGTGACTTCGTCTTTTATTTTAAGCACCCAATTGGGCCTCATTCATCTCAGCTTTTGTTTCACCGGTTTTGCATTGGGATAAAGAGGTATCCGGTGTTCCATGATTTCAGGATCGATCGGGGCATATCAGCATGTGACCATGCAAAAACATCTTCAAATTCTTTAAGCAAATCTATGTGAGGTTGACGCTCTTCTAGAGATAGCGCAAAACCGATCTGGACCATTCGAAGATTCTCTTCATCTCTTAGGTTTATTAAAATTACTTCTTCTTTTATAGGCTGAGCATGCCTTTCATCTTCCCTTTCGATTAGGGATCAAATTTCTTTAGGGATGTCCCCATCGAAATCCATCTTATCATCATCATGGCCGACCCAATTTATTTCAAAATTAGGAAGTAGGCGGAATCAGCTTCGTCTATTTCATCATCAGCAAAGGCCTCAGGGGCACCATACACATGAGTAGACTTGAATTCAAAGTACAGACCATGAGGAGTTGGGCCAAGAGGCACCAACTCAGACTCAATTGACTCAGAGGACATGGAAGACTTAGACGATTCAGACTCAGACTCAGAATCAGACCCATGACATGTAATACTTGGCATGAAGGTCCAATTCTTATACTCTCCAACAGCATCCACAATGAGTGAAGTTGGGTCCTTAAGGGCCTCCTGCCCCAGCATCAGCACTTCGGTTTCAATAACTGTACCCATTGGTTCACCTTCCTCAAACAGGATCACCAGATTTCCCATGTCGAAAACCTCAACCTAGTCGGCTGGTTCTTCCTTTACCTCCATAATCCTGACCTCTTCTTCACCTTCTAGCCAAACGTCGTTGGTAAATATCTCAAACCTTGGCAGCAGAGTGTTGGTTTCCTTATCCCAAAACAACTCTAGCTGACCTTGGTAGACTTGCTTTGCTTTTTCCTTCACAAAGTAGTCTTCCAATCTGTCCCCTTTCTTCACCACAATGTCCCCAGAGGGCTCATAGCCGAGACCAGTCTTTCATATTAGGGTTCCAATGATCTCAAACTTTGCGGGTCCTTGTAGGTTCTTTCCCAAACCCAGTCCCGGCATGTAGGACATTTTCTTCATCATTTTCAGAGCAACTTTGCTAATAACAAAGTCATCGTCTATCCTGACCGAGAAGATAGAGCTTGTAGTGTCCAATGAAAAACCTCTCAGAGCGATGTCTTCCTCCCCATGCTGAATTTCCAAGAGTGGGGCATTGTCCTCGGTGGGTGCATGAATCCCAGAGTCCCCATGGATGGTAAGCATTCCTGTTTTGAGTCCCAGACGGATTTTTAGATGGAGAGTGGAAGGTATAGCCATGATATCTAGGTAATGCATCCTGGGCCTTCCTAATAGTAAATTGAAAGAAGTGGGAATGTTCAACACATGGAACTCTACCTCAGTCTGGTAGGACCCGAAGGTCATTGGGAGCATGAGAGTGCCAACCACATCCTGGCGAGTGTTATCATACGCTCGGACTTTGACATCAGACGGGGATAAATCTTTGTTTTTTATCCCAAACAATAGGCAACACGAAGTGGGCAGACATTGATTTCAGAGCCGTTATCAACCAAGATCACTAGAAGCCATTTACCCTGGCATTTCAGAGTGACGTGCAATGGTTTGTTGTGATCAGTTCCATCAGCGAGCAGGTCTCGGTCGGTGAAGGTAATGGCATGCTTGATGGGAATGGTGTTGATGAGCCCCACAAGCTCATCTGGGGTTATGTTAGAGGGAACTTTTAGGTGAAGGAGGGCTTGGATAAGTCCTTCGTGATGGCGAGTAGAGTGGACAAGCACATCCCAAACAGACATTTTGGCTTGGGTCTGTTCGAGTTGCCGCTTTATCATTTCTTCAGGATTTTTCTCAAGATGGGAAGGTTCTTTGGTTGGTGGAGCAAAAGGTTGAAAAGGATTTTTGGTCGGTGAGGAAGGTTCTTTGGCTGGTAGGGCTACAGGGTTGGAGGATTCTCTGATTTGGAAGTTAGGGGGTTGGTAAACACGACCACTTCTTGTTAAATGGTCAATTTGGCGGAATTTCTGTTCTTCACTCCATAAGTCAATAAGAGCTTTACACTTGCATCTAATGGTGGTTCCCTAGAGATTTTTAGCCAAATCAGCAATGACTAAGTCCTCCTAGAGATCTTTGGGTTTTAATTGTTCTGCTTCCATTGCTGCTCGGTTCACAGTCCATTCTTCATTCCCTACTCGCATGTTGACCACATCAGAATCTACCCACGGGTTTGGCCTAGTCTCTACTTCCAATAAGAATGATTGTAGTTCGTTTTCCCATAAGTTCATGAGAGGTTCGGATTGCAGCATGGAGACATTGACCAAGGAAAGTAACTGATGGTTCCGATTCTGCTTCATCCACAATGTAGTCCAATGGGTCAAACCCATTACTTACCACCTCCTCTCCGAGTTCTCGATCCCACGGATTGAGGTTCACATTGCTGTAAAGATTATCAATGACAAAGTCATTAAAATGGTAGAAATCAGGGTGAAGTGGAGCAAGTTCTGGCCATTCATAAGTGATCCTGTAACGCCCCGAATTTTGGGTACGTTAAATAAAACATTTTATTGAAGAAATCAACTGGAGTCTGGCTCCTTATTACAACAAAAACTCTCACAAGAGTTCAATATTATAAAAGAGTGGGAAACTAGGGTTCCTATCTACAGCTCCGCCTGCTCTTCCATCCTAGCCAGCTCCTCGGCTCCGTACGCCTCCAAGCTGAAGATCTTGCCCTGCTCATCTATGAAGTCTGACACATTATACCGGCGTCGCCACCAATATAATATGTTAGGTCACCAAAAGGCAACACCGTGAGCTACGAAAGCTCAATAGAGTAAACCCTACCCACTAACCCATAACTTACAAACGAATGATCATAGAAATCACATAAATGACGATAATACGTCCACATTCACTATCTAACGTTGGTGTCCAAGATTTCCCGATTTCTCCTACGCGACTCGTCGTAGACCGTGTCAACGTTTTCCACTTACAAAACCATTTTTCAAAATCCTTTGCATTGGCTCCGTACCGCGGATAACCAAGCCTTTCAAAATCATTTGACATTGGCTCCGTACCTCGGATAACCAAGCCACACACCCAACCTTTCAAAATCATTTGACATTGGCTCCGTACCGCGGATAACCAAGCCACACACCCAACCTCGGTTCCGCCGCGCCGGGTTCCCGAGTATCCTCACAATGGTTCCGCCGCGCTGGGTTCCCATTGGCACACAATTGCATTGGCTCCTCTCCGCGGATAACCAAGCTATACCTCACCATGGTTCCGCCGGTCCGGGATCCCATGGGAACGCACACACACAACCTCACAATGGTTCCACTATTCTGGATTCCCATTGGAACACACACACACACATAATGCCCTCGAAATGGTCATTATGTAGTTTCCAAGATATCTTCTTTTTCGGAAAACACATTTTCCTTGTCAACCACACCCTAGGTGTCATGTTTCTACTTTCTTGGTTCTTGTGTCTCGTTATCATACATAGACTCCGAGGCAGGACTTTTCACATAAACATTCAAACTCAAATCAACGCTTAAAGCATAACGCCACATGTTCGGACGCACTTGGAGTGATAAATCACTTATGCTTTATCGTGTCACAAGTAATACAAGTAATTCACATATGCATGCTCATAATCATAAGTTCAACATACTCCCCATCCTTTTCATTATTTGAAAAGAAACACCTTTCGAATATTTTCATGCATTTCTAACATTGATAGCAATAGATAACCCTATCATAAACTAAATTAACAAAAGTTATACTAGGGAGAATGTGTAGAGATTAATCTACCTCAATCCGAAACTAGTCGGGGCCGAATAAGCAAGTTGGAAAATCCACGAGTGGTGAAACTCACGAATCTGGCCCGAACTTCGGACGGCAGTAACTCGGTCAGTCTTTGGCCGAATGTGCTTTTTCTTGGGTCCAAATCGAAGATCAAGAAATTCTCTACAACTTCTGTGAAGGAAGTTGCTCCTAAAAACGACCCTAGGTTGGAGAAAAATGGGGGTAAAGCAAAAGACAGTAAGCTGTCAGGAAATGAAAATCCAGAATTTTTACTGAACTTCGGATGACGATATCTTGGTCATTTCTTGACCGATTGGGGTGATTCTTGAGCCTAACTTGAAGCTCTCGAAGTTCTTTGCAACTTTCCAGAAGGAAGTTGATCCTAAACACTACTCTAAGCAGGAGAAAACGGAGGATTTTCGAAGGGGCAGTAAGCTGCCTGGAAAATCAGAAATGGTTTCTAGAGAGAAGGAAGAGCAAATGCTTTGAGGTGTGAGTTCAAATGGCAAGAGAATGGCTCTATTTATAGGCAAACCTTGAGCTCCCTCTCCCTCTCTAAGGCCGGCCCCCCTCCCTCTCACTCTTCCTCAACTTTTGACACATGGCAAGAATCCTAGAAAGATCAAGGCCTAATCCTTTAGGCTTGCATGGCTAGTGTGAACCTTGGAAGACTTGGTGGGCAAGGAGGTGTGAACAAGATTAAAGAATTGGTAGATGTACAAGAGAGGACAATGGAGGTTAAGTCTTAGCTAGGAAGGAAGGTTCCCCATGAATTTGAAGTACATTGAAAGATCAACCAAGTACTAACCAATTTTTCTCCCTCCTCCTCTCCTCACAACCGCCCCCCCCCCCCCCCCCCCCCCCCCCCCCCCCCCCCCTCTCTCTCCCATGGCTCTCTCTCCTCTCCCTCTCTCCTTTCTTGCTTCAAAGTACAATATATATACACACACATATACAAAAATGCAAGTAAACAAATAAAAAACTAAGTACTTTTGTACTTTAAGGTCAAAAATAGATTTAAGGCTAGGATTCTCTTTTAAACCATAAATTTAGCACATGGTACTTAGCCAATTAAACAAACAACCAAGTACTAAGATAATATATACATAAGTACTTATGTATCTAGGAAGAATCAATACCCCAACATAAAATAATATGGAAGTACTTTAAGAATCTTAGTACTAAGTACTTATCTAATAAAATATCAAGTACTTTCACACATGGTTTAAAGAAAAGGATTAAATTAAGAACCCATGGTACTTTGGTGAAAGACTATTCTTTTATCCATTGAGTAAAAATTCCCCTAACTTCTATTATTCAATGGATAATAGTCATTAGGTTAATTATATACTAAAATAATCCCAAAAGTACTTTTAAAGAAATTAAAAAGTCTATTTTTCAATATTCTTAGTACTTTGACCAAGTATACTTTTAAAGTAAACAATTGGGGTTCTATTATCCAATGGATAATAGGTTCCCTAACATTTATTGTCCAATGGACAAAGAGTAAAACCAAAAATATTTAAAAGAAAAATGAATAATCCATTCTTGTTCTAGGGTTCAAAAGGTTCAAAGTGTCCAAGGGGGGCAAAACGGTCATTTTGCGGTTAGGGAAAAGTAACCAGATAGCTTCCTAGCTTAGTTACTCCAACTAGATGGTCAAAAGCTAGTTAGGCTTGCTAAGTAGGCCAAAGCACAAATAAACGAAAGTTTAAGGGCAAAAATGTAATTTTGACAAACTTTGGAAATTAATAGCAATTACAAAAAAAAAAAAAAATCCAAATATTTAACGAAATTTTTAACGACCGAAAATCAGGGTCGTTACAATCTATCCCCCTTAAAACAATTTCGTCCCCGAAATTGGCACGCAAGTACAAATTAGGCTGGGACGCTAGACCGGTCTTGGGATCATCGTCTATCCCCCTTAAATTGGAAACGAGTCCCCTCGGGGGTATATGCGGTCACCATCTTCTGAGTAAAAAAAAAATGAAAAGGGGGCGGTTTAGTCTACCGAATCGATTTTTTTTTGAAAAACAAAAGCACTTTCTTCTAAGGGTCAAAAGTAGTTTAACAAATAATATGCAATGGTACTCTTTTAAAAGTAACGCAAACTTTTTCATAGACAAGGAAAACATACAACATAAGCATAGAATTACAATCATAAAGCATAGAGTTTTACTACAAAAGGCAAGTAAAAACACGAGACTTTTCCTAATACAAGTTGAAAACGATCCTAATCTTGGACATTCTACACCCCGAAGGACTACAACGGTTACTAGATCGGCCGAAGATATGCCGAATTGGCGTCCTCGGTTTCGGTCTCGCCCTCCTCTACCATCTTTCGTTGAAAGCTTGGCGCAGCTGACGTTCGTACTCCTTTATAATTGTGGCGAGTGCGGCGGCCACGACGAGAGCCCAATACCAAAAGGTGCTGGCACGGTTGTTCACGGCGAACCACCGTGGCATGGCTATGGTGAGCACGGCACAAAATATGATGAAGGCGAAAAGTTGCAACCAAAGGCTTCGGATGATCAAGCGAATTTCGGTTCGCTCGATGTCTCAAATCAAGGCGTCTTCCGGGAATCCTCGTCGTCGGGTTGCCATGGCTCGGTAAGGGGTCTCGGTTTTGGGAGGAGTTTTTAAGATGATGAGAGAGGTGAAGAAATGAAAGTGGAGGTGGGGTATATATAGGTGCCGAAAAGGTGAGTGGAGGAGGGAAAGTATTTGAAGTTTAAAACTTGAAATTTGAATGTTTTGGAGGTAAAATTTTGAAATTTGAAGTTTAGGGGGGAGTGGGGTTTGCCGGCCAAATGGGGCTATGCCCGGTACACTTTCGGTGCTCGGGTCCCACTCTTGTCCCCAATTTAAAATATTGACTCAAGAACGGCTCCTCCACGAACTAGTAAATAAAATTTGCTCAATTAGCAACATTTTTTTTTTCCGGCAAAGGCCTATTAATACCAAAAATATTTTTCGAGATTCTAAGTTCCACATTCGATCCTTGATTTAAGTCATCATCCAATTGTTCGGGAATTCCCAGCTCGGCGGTACTGCCAATTTCCGCGCCTTGCTTCAATCCGAAGATTGTTTTGACAGAATTCCACCCAATTTGGGACGGTAAACTTAAACTCGAAGTCACGTTTGTGCAACGGTCAAAACTAGCTTAAGGTTCTACATGGTTCTACCCATTCTACCCATGGCCGGGGTTTTGAACCTAAAGCTCTGATACCAAGTTGTAACGCCCCGAATTTTGGGTACGTTAAATAAAACATTTTATTGAAGAAATCAACTGGAGTCTGGCTCCTTATTACAACAAAAACTCTCACAAGAGTTCAATATTATAAAAGAGTGGGAAACTAGGGTTCCTATCTACAGCTCCGCCTGCTCTTCCATCCTAGCCAGCTCCTCGGCTCCGTACGCCTCCAAGCTGAAGACTTGCCCTGCTCATCTATGAAGTCTGACACATTATACCGGCGTCGCCAACAATATAATATGTCAGGGTCACCAAAAGGCAACACCGTGAGCTACGAAAGCTCAATAGAGTAAACCCTACCCACTAACCCATAACTTACAAACGAATGATCATAGAAATCACATAAATGACGATAATACGTCCACATTCACTATCTAACGTTGGTGTCCAAGATTTCCCGATTTCTCCTACGCGACTCGTCGTAGACCGTGTCAACGTTTTCCACTTACAAAACCATTTTTCAAAATCCTTTGCATTGGCTCCGTACCGCGGATAACCAAGCCTTTCAAAATCATTTGACATTGGCTCCGTACCTCGGATAACCAAGCCACACACCCAACCTTTCAAAATCATTTGACATTGGCTCCGTACCGCGGATAACCAAGCCACACACCCAACCTCGGTTCCGCCGCGCCGGGTTCCCGAGTATCCTCACAATGGTTCAGCCGCGCCGGGTTCCCATTGGCACACAATTGCATTGGCTCCTCTCCGCGGATAACCAAGCTATACCTCACCATGGTTCCGCCGGTCCGGGATCCCATGGGAACACACACACACAACCTCACAATGGTTCCGCTATTCTGGATTCCCATTGGAACACACACACACACACATAATGCCCTCGAAATGGTCATTATGTAGTTTCCAAGATATCTTCTTTTTCGGAAAACACATTTTCCTTGTCAACCACACCCTAGGTGTCATGTTTCTACTTTCTTGGTTCTTGTGTCTCGTTATCATACATAGACTCCGAGGCAGGACTTTTCACATAAACATTCAAACTCAAATCAACGCTTAAAGCATAACGCCACATGTTCGGACGCACTTGGAGTGATAAATCACTTATGCTTTATCGTGTCACAAGTAATACAAGTAATTCACATATGCATGCTCATAATCATAAGTTCAACATACTCCCCATCCTTTTCATTATTTCAAAAGAAACACCTTTCGAATATTTTCATGCATTTCTAACACTGATAGCAATAGATAACCCTATCATAAACTAAATTAACAAAAGTTATACTAGGGAGAATGTGTAGAGATTAATCTACCTCAATCCGAAACTAGTCGGGGCCGAATAAGCAAGTTGGAAAATCCACGAGTGGTGAAACTCACGAATCTGGCCCGAACTTCGGACGGCAGTAACTCAGTCAATCTTTGGCCGAATGTGCTTTTTCTTGGGTCCAAATCGAAGGTCAAGAAATTCTCTACAATTTCTGTGAAGGAAGTTGCTCCTAAAAACGACCCTAGGTTGGAGAAAAATGGGGGTAAAGCAAAAGACAGTAAGCTGTCAGGAAATGAAAATCCAGAATTTTTACTGAACTTCGGATGACGATATCTTGGTCATTTCTTGACCGATTGGGGTGATTCTTGAGCCTAACTTGAAGCTCTCGAAGTTCTTTGCAACTTTCCAGAAGGAAGTTGATCCTCAAAACTACTCTAAGCAGGAGAAAACGGAGGATTTTCGAAGGGGCAGTAAGCTGCCTGGAAAATCAGAAATGGTTTCTAGAGAGAAGGAAGAGCAAATGCTTTGAGGTGTGAGTTCAAATGGCAAGAGAATGGCTCTATTTATAGGCAAACCTTGAGCTCCCTCTCCCTCTCTAAGGCCGGCCCCCCTCCCTCTCACTCTTCCTCAACTTTTGACACATGGCAAGAATCCTAGAAAGATCAAGGCCTAATCTTTTAGGCTTGCATGGCTAGTGTGAACCTTGGAAGACTTGGTGGGCAAGGAGGTGTGAACAAGATTAAACAATTGGTAGATGTACAAGAGAGGACAATGGAGGTTAAGTCTTAGCTAGGAAGGAAGGTTCCCCATGAATTTGAAGTACATTGAAAGATCAACCAAGTACTAACCAATTTTTCTCCCTCCTCCTCTCCTCACAACCGGCCCCCCCCCCCTCTCTCCCTCTCTCTCCCACGGCTCTCTCTCCTCTCCCTCTCTCCTTTCTTGCTTCAAAGTACAATATATATATACACACATATACAAAAATGCAAGTAAACAAATAAAAAACTAAGTACTTTTGTACTTTAAGGTCAAAAATAGATTTAAGGCTAGGATTCTCTTTTAAACCATAAATTTAGCACATGGTACTTAGCCAATTAAACAAACAACCAAGTACTAAGATAATATATACATAAGTACTTATGTATCTAGGAAGAATCAATACCCCAACATAAAATAATATGGAAGTACTTTAAGAATCTTAGTACTAAGTACTTATCTAATAAAATATCAAGTACTTTCACACATGGTTTAAAGAAAAGGATTAAATTAAGAACCCATGGTACTTTGGTGAAAGACTATTCTTTTATCCATTGGGTAAAAATTCCCCTAACTTCTATTATCCAATGGATAATAGTCATTAGGTTAATTATATACTAAAATAATCCCAAAAGTACTTTTAAAGAAATTAAAAAGTCTATTTTTCAATATTCTTAGTACTTTGACCAAGTATACTTTTAAAGTAAACAATTGGGGTTCTATTATCCAATGGATAATAGGTTCCCTAACATTTATTGTCCAATGGACAAAGAGTAAAACCAAAAATATTTAAAAGAAAAATGAATAATCCATTATTGTTCTAGGGTTCAAAAGGTTCAAAGTGTCCAAGGGGGGCAAAACGGTCATTTTGCGGTTAGGAAAAAGTAACCAGATAGCTTCCTAGCTTAGTTACTCCAACTAGATGGTCAAAAGCTAGTTAGGCTTGCTAAGTAGGCCAAAGCACAAATAAACGAAAGTTTAAGGGCAAAAACGTAATTTTGACAAACTTTGGAAATTAATAGCAATTACAAAAAAAAAAAAATTTCAAATATTTAACGAAATTTTTAACGACCGAAAATCAGGGTCGTTACAGATCCCTTAAGGTTGATACTCCTCGACAAACATCACAAGCAAAGAGAACATGTCGAGAGGATCATCCCTTGCTAGGAGTTGGTATGCATCCGGGACTGGATCCCATCCCCATTCAGAAGCCACCTAAGGAATTTAATAGTTCTCATTTTGGTTTTCAAACATTATGTATAGGGAGAGTCTATTAAGAGGGTTAGCCCGAATGTTTTCCCAATCAACCACCCATGCAGGTTCAAATGGTGGCTCAACAGCTCTTTGGAAATTGGCAGCTTCAAATTCCTCTCAACCAGAGATCAGGTTTCCCCATGTCTCTTCCCATTCTTGAAGAAAGCAAAGGGCAGTTTCTTCGGCGATTTTGACAACGGGTTTTGGTTCGGTATTAGGAATGATGAAGAGGATAAGGTCAAAGTCTTGAGGGGTTGAGTCATTTGTGAGGGTGATTTGGTTAATGCGAAAGGCGTTATTTTGTTGTGGCAATAGATTTGAGATGGTGTTTGGTTTATCTGGTGGGGGAGCTTCAATGACTTTGTTGTCAATGAGGTTTTGAATCTCATGACGAAGGCGGATTGTAGACGCCTCCATGGAACGAGTTATCACCATACAGATTGGTCATTGTTTGTTGGTTTGCTTTCTACTTCATAAACCAAGATTGTGGACATTCCCATGGCTAGGAACATTGCCACATGATAGCGGTTATCATCAAAACAGAGTCGCCACCCAATTTAAAAAACTAGGAAAACAGATAGAGTTTCTGGGTACGGGAGTCAAAGGTACAATGAGGGGAAGGTGTTAGGCACCCCTCTCTGTCCAATCGTGAGACTGGCCCATAATCGTTCGACATAGGATTAAGATGTGCTTTACAAAATTCTAACACATAGATTGATTAATTAGCCTTTGAACAGTTAATGGTGAGCTGAGACTGTAATTGAAAGTACGCATTAGAAAACAGGAATAAAACAGATCTGTCCCAGAAGAATGGATCTCGCGGCTGGTGAATGGATGTCACGGCTGAGAGATCCTCCTGGTTTGATGTATCGGCCGAGGGATTGATTCCCCAGCTGATGTTCTTCCTCACACCAGACTACACGATTAACAGATAATCAAAATGCTATGATTAAACATAAAAAATAGAAATAAATCGAACCAGAGGCCCCTGGGCCTCACCACCTTGATCCCTCAGTGGTTTGATTGCTTCGAATTGAATATGATTGGCTAACTTGCTCCTTGAAAACCCTAGGGTTAGGGTTTGAACTTCGGGGTTTTGATCGTTGGATTGCGGCTGCCTTCAGGAAGTTGGGGCTTTTGTAGTGGGGATTTGAAAGAGTATTTATGTAGAATTTCGTGGCTGATGAGAGAGTGCTCCTCTTCTAATTTTGGAGCCAAAGGCCCACTTATATAGGCATAGGGATGATTCACTCCATCCAATCAAAACGCATTGTTGGAATTGGAATTGCAATGCAATACAAACTCTTCATGGTGATCCCTAAACGTAGCCCGAACGCATCAGGATTTGGCTGCTAGGGTTTAGTGAATGGATCAAACGATTGATAGAATGTTTTAGAATCTGGAAAATAGACAATCTGGCGGCCGTGGAAAGGATCTGGCAGCTGTGGAAAGGATTAAGCGGCCGAAGGATAGAACTGGTGGCTGAAAGATCGATCTCTCAGGAAAATTTTCAAGCAACAAGTTTCACGGGTGAAAAATTAATGTTGAGGCCGTGAGATTGATGTTACGGCCAATAGAAAGATTCTCCTAGAATACTGTATTTCTGTCTGAAAGGCTATTTGGCTTTGGATTGGGTCCTCTATGTGGCTCAAAGTTCTTACCATAAGTCCATGGGTTCAAGAGAAGTCAATCAACAATCATTGTATCCATATCAGCATCGGGATGGTCCCCAAGGTGGGACTTGAAATAATTGTTAGGCTAAATTAGGGTGTTTACAGATGCCCCTATTTGACTGAACTTAGACGGATCGCGAGACATGTGTAAGTAAGAGACAAAGCTGTAAAAGCAACTCAATTTGCTCCGACCACTATTTCAAGGGGTTTTTGAAAAAGGTTTTTGTTATGGTCAAGCCAAGAGGCTGCCTACGTATTCCATAGGAAAAATTCAGATCAACCGTAGTTCGGAGGGCAATAAAGAAAAATAAAAAGTTTGTAGGGTAGAAACAGAAGACTTACCTTCGGGCTTTAAAAGCCGTAGTGCAACGTAATTGGGCTATGCCAGGATTTTAGCAGAGAATAGTTGAAGGAGCGCAGGGCTGCCGGGGAAATTTTTATGGAGAGTGACCTTTGTATTTTGGGGTAGATCAATACACGGCGAGTGAGTCGTTTGCTTTTCTTGATCATACTTACTTTGACTGAAGGGAGCTCGGTAGTGTAGCATATCCTTGTTAATGAGCTGGATGGAATTGATGTAATTGGTTGGAATCCCAACCATCTGCTTAAGGATGAATTTGGACGCCGGTTTTGAGATATGGGGCGGAACCCAACCCATCTTCTGGAGATGAGTTGAATACCAAATTTTTGAGATATGGGGTACTGGGCCAGTAGCTGGAGCACAGAGCATTGAGATGAGGGAACCGAGGCACGGAGCCAATTACAGTCATGAGGCGAGAGCCTGAGGAACTAGAGCTCAGAGCTTAAGGTGATAGAGCCAAAATGCGAGGCTGGTTGTAGTCGTGAGGCGAGAGCCTGAGGGGCTTGACAAATTTGAGGCATAGAGCCAGTTGAATAGAGCTTGAGATGTTGGAGATTAGAGCTTTGAAGTAGTTGAACCGAAGGGTAGAGCTGGTTGCATTCTAATGGTCTGTGCACAGAGTTTTTCCATCATAAATTTTGGCGTAGAGCCAAAGGATCGAGGCACTGGACCGATCAATAAAACTGAGGCGTAGAGTGTAACGACCCGCTCCAGGAGTATTAGGTTAACCAGTCCAAAACTACCTAATAAATCAAATTTTTCTCCACTAATACAAAACAAGATCAACAAATTATATTTCAACCAGTTTCTAAAACAAAATATACAATGTAGAGCTTTACAAGACGTATTATGCGTCCATAAGTCCAAATGTTACAAGCTTTTCCTCAAAAATACATCACAATATGCACAAGGTCTATAAGGACTCCAAGTCAACTCTCATCTCAACTCCTAAAGCCTGTCAGACCAGTAGTGGACCAAAACACTACTTCATATACCTGAAAAGATTGTGAGTGTTACTACTTCATTCAAGCGCAAAACATAAAACAGTTTACACGAGCAAACATGGATCGAGTAATGCTTCTAATCATATTTAGCAAGAAACAAATTATTTTTCACAAACCATTAAGTAAGCACAATATTTCAAGAAGCCGTAGGGTTGCTTCCCTCGCAACCAGGAGTTATGACGGTACCGTGACCCTGTGAACAGGGTACTTCCAACAATTTATACCCTGTTTGTGTACAGCAAACAGACAATTTATACCCTTCTTGTGTATATCAAGAAGAAAACAATTCCAACCAACAATACAACTATGGCATGCTCTTGAATTAAAATCATGTCTCAAGCAACTTGATCCATATCCACAACCGTCAAAAATTCCCAACATTCGCAGAAAAGTATAAGTTTATTTTTAGCAAACCAACTTCAATGAAATAGCACACTCACCTTAGAGATCCAAAAGACAAAAGCGAAAGGCCTCCTTCTCAACTTTAAGGTGGAGACTCGTCCCCCGATCCTAGAATATGAATGGCACTACACTTAGAATGACTCATGCTCCAACTTATGTTAAAATGCAAGTAAAATGCATCAATAAGTCTAGCATACGATCTTCTTTTTAATATTCATCCCTAATATGAGACTGCATGAGACCAATGCAATAAAAATGATGGGTGATGTGCTTCAACGCTCCAAAGATGATTCAATGAGATTTGATACAAGAATTCCCAAGAATAAGGCTTAGTCCGTGACTAACATGTACTGTTCTGACCGTATCCAAAACATAATCATGAATTGAAGAATGAAACTTTAACCATTGAAAAGTAAACTTCTTCCTCTTCGAAACGACAGGTCATTCATCAAAAATGGAGTTCGGGTAACCTTACTACGGCCTCGCGCTTATAACTTAACATAATATTAAAACTGGTGCAGAGACAGATTTTGAGTAAACTTTAACAGCAAATCTGTTATTGCTCGGGCATAACCACAGCGCACGGGTTGCACCGTTAGAAAGCCCTACAAGTCTAGTTTTCAGCAAAGAAAGTGGAATGTGATTTCGAGTCTCGAGCTAGGAGATATGACTGTTTTCCCAACTTGTGTCAGTGCTGACTGCTCAATTCCGAATTTGAGTGATGCTAGGTTAAAATTTTCTATGGAGCCCAATACTTTGAACTAGATACTGCAATTTTTCCTGTATATAGAAGACTCATAGAGAAACTCTCAGAAAAATTCCCAGAAATTTCAGAACTTTCGAACTATCTCAATAAAATTCCCCAAAATCAGACAAACAAGAATTTTCCAATTCTACAGAATTCTCAACCAAGTAATTTATGTTCTAAACTACTTTAACTACACAAAATCCATTCTCCTATGACCTAATTAGGATTAAAACTACAAGAATATGCAGGTATATACAAGTTTGATCAAAACCCAAGACAGAAATTGGTATAATATAGGGTTTACCTTCAATCATATTTCCCTAATTCTTTCACCTTCTCCTTCCTCTTTTCTTCTTCTTCTTCTTCTTCTTCTTCTTCTTCTTCTTCTCTCTCTCTCTCTCTCTCTCCTCTACGTGATACAAAGAAAACGGTGGAGGGGTGTGGAATGGTGTAGAATACCGTAGAAGCTAGGTTAATTAGAGAAGAATTATCCCATGAGGTTGGGTGCATGGGTTCAAATGAGCCATGTCTCATCTTTACCCTTCATTCCACCTACCAAGTCAATCTCTTTCAATAAACTTAATTAAACCCTCAAATTTAATCAAGTGTCGCTAAACAATTAATGAATGATATGCGAATGATAACACAACATGTGTAACAAATAGCATGACCTATGCAACATAAAATTAAATGTCATATGCGATGCACGTGCATGCTCGAAACGGGTGTTACATAGAGCCTGATGGATTGCAGGATTGACCTGTTTCATGAGAAAGAGATGCAAAAATATGTATATGTGATAGTGATGGTTAGATGTGAACAGATATGTTAATGATGATTATGCGGACTCGATGTGATTGATGGTGATCCAATTGATGCTTACGTGCGGGGCCTGTGCGTGTGTGTTTGATTAAATCATAAAGCATCTTTCAAGTTCAAGACTTGAGCATTCAGAGCATAGAGCTTGAGCATTCAGACGGTAGAATCCGAGCATTCAAAGTACAAGCTTTGAGCATCCAGTACACAATGGTTGGGTATTCAAGCGTAGAGCTTGAGCATTCAAGTATAGAACTTGAGCATCCAGTACAGAGTGGTTGGGCATTCGAAGAGCTTTGAGCATTCAAAATGTTGGATTTTGAGCATTCAAGCGTAGAGCTTGAGAACAGATGATATCTTGTCGATTGGGGTGGCGTGGAGCCTATTGAGAATTGTTACGGCGTAGAGCCAATTGAGATGTGGGCTTGGAGCCGCTGAGATAATAGGCTTGGAGCCGCTGAGATAATGGGCTTGGAGCCGCTGAGTAGTGGGCATAGAGCAGTTGAATTTGCCGGCATAGAGCCTTGGAGCAGTAGAGCCTACTGGTAGAGCTACTAAGATATGAGGGCAGTAATGAGCTCGAGGTTGCTGGGTGAGCTTAAAGTTGTTGAGTGAGCTAAGAGTTGTTGAACGAGCTTTGCTATGGGCATAGAGCCGCTGAGATGGTTTAAAGTTGTTGAATGAGTTTATGAGCACGGGCATGGAGCCGCTGAGATAATGGGCTTGGAGCCGCTGAGTGGTGGGCGTAGAGCCACTGAGTTAATGAGTATGGTAGAGATGATCATATGGTGTTGTTGAGCTGATGAGCATGGTGATGAATGGTTTTGAGTAATGAGCACATGGTTGGTTAGTGAGTGCATAAGGCTGTCGAGTACGTGACTTCTGGAGTACGGTGATCGGAAGCATCGAAGATCCTTTAATCAGGTGAAAGCGCTTTTGGAGAATTCCAAAGTGGGCTTGATACTAGTTGCTTAAGATTCCACGTGCTTGGGGATGTCCCCCAAGGCTTGCTTTGATCATCCTTTGCTGTTGGTTTTATTGGTCGTGGATCCAAAACTTGGATTAGTGCACTGGGCAAAATCTGATGCTGCTGTGGAAGATTGATGGGGAGGCCAGGAGATCGATCTCACGGCCGAAGAATTGATGCCTTGGCCAAAAGATAGAAATCTCGGCTGCGTAATCGCTTCATTTCCAGAGCTCTATAAAAGCCGAGCCTTCGGCATTTTATTTCATCTTTCTCCTTTCTCTCTCTTCTCTCTGTTTCTACCGGAGACCATCTCCGAGGATTCCTCTACGTCCCTTTGTTTTCTTCATCATGCTTGGGCAACATGGCAACGTGGCAGGCATGTGCGGAGGGAGTCCGCGCTGTTCTTGGACTTGTCCTGATGCTTAAACAGAGACCCTTGCATGGGGGGCTTGCTTCCGTGACGCGGAACTCCTGGGGTGGCGTTTGTACACGGTATGGTAGTTTTCCATGCCACGTGGTGTCTCTTTTGCGCCGCAATGCTTCTTTGGTACACGTTGCCCAAGGGGTGTCTTTTCCTTTTTTGCAGCTCGTCTCTGGTGTTCGGGCCACCAGAGGATTTGGCATCCTCTTCTCCTTCTTTTCTTTTTTCCTATTTTTCTTCCTGCATAGGTTAGTCTGACAGAAAACCAATGTATAGTTTGTTTAGGAAATGTGGGATGATCCCCTTTGTGATGTAAAAGTCTTTTGCTCTGGTATATGATTGTGTATGCTATTTTTGCATTGTTTGTGTATGATAAAATTGTTAATTTGATGAAAATCCAGGGAAATGAATAGAACCGTGGAAGTGCTCAATAAAACAGTCGTTCTAGCGGTCGAGCCATCGATTTGGGGGCCGAGGGATCGGTTCATTTTCTTGGGTTTGCCTTTTAGGTCAACCCTGATTCATGAACCGATGGATTGATCACACGGCCGTCATATTGGAGTACTGGCCGAGAGATCGACTAGGTTGCTGAGGATTTAGAATCTAATTCCGATTTGAACTAGGACTCGATTTAGCCCATTAGTATGCATTCTACGAACTTGATAACCTTGTCAGGAACAGTTGCTTACATATGGCACAACCAGTTCTTGATCAGTGGCTGAATTCCTTCAATGGCCTCGACCGTCTACACTTTAAGTCCTTTAGTATGGACTTTTGTAGGGGGATGAAAACAATTGGTGCTCTGGACAACACCAAACTGCAACAGCTTCACGTGCCTTTACACCGGAACCCTAGTTCGTCATCAGAACCCTAATCTGCAAAACAGACAAGGGTGAGCGCACCTTTGCTTCTCGTAGCAAAGGCCCTCCGATGCCAAAGTTAGTATCACGTACTGGTTACATAAACCCTAATTATCAGTAGGAGAATAATAAGAATGCCAAATATTACGTACCCTTTACCTCCAGGTTTACCTCATATTTATAGATTCACAGATGCTTGCTGCCCCAGCATCCCTGTTGCCCTAGGATTCCTATTCCATATAGGAAACCTAGTATCCCTCGGATTCTCGTTCCCTTATCGGTATGATAGCTTAGTCCTCTTGGGACTCTTTCCCATAGACACCCGAATATCCCATTCACATTGGGTGTCTTGCCTTGATCCTATATACTCGGAATCTCATTCCTTTACTGAATATCACTGTTCTGGAACCTTCCAAAGCATTCTTGTCACCTTACGATTTATGGCAACTTCTTCCCCTGTTCGGCTATCTCGTTGCCGAACAGTCCACACGGACCAATGACTTCACATGCAACTGGTCCTCATCGTCTCATTTGGACAAATGACTTCACATGTCGTTTATCCTTATCAGCCAAACAGACTTCCTGGATCAATGACTCCTCATGTCACTGGTCCACATGCCGTTCACCGCACTGCCCGGCGATAAGCCATATCTACTTGCCACGTGCCCCCGCACATCGCGTGTTTGGCAACCAAATGTTCCTGTTCGGGAATACCTCCCTACAATTGCTCCCCAGCTTTGCCTGTGACCACTGTTCGGGGGTTACAAGTAAAGCTTGGTTTTGGTCGTTGAGTCGAGCTCCTCGAATCTTATGTAGGTATAAAACCCTTTGATGTTTTTTGGCAGCTTCCTCATCATTTCCTCGAGGTAGTGGTTCCACGTGGCGTATTTTGTACGTCTTGCAATTAATTCTTACTGACGTTTTAGTCAAAACGGCGTCAGAATAGCATCCGCTGAAGCCCTCTTTCCGTTACCTTTCTTGCAACGGTGTAGGGGGCGACGTTTCACTTCCGTCCCTTACGCCTGAACCCCAGAGAAAAGGATTCCTTTTGGGTTTTTTCAAACAAAAAGAAACTGAATCGTAGTTTTCTCTCTCTAAAACCAGGCGAAAGCTAACTTCTTCCTCTTTCCGCCATTGCTGCCGTCTGCTACTCAATTGCATCTCAGGCCACCACTGCAACCACTCCATAAGATTCTCATTCTCACTCCCCTTTGCGTCATTTTCTGAGATTCACTCCCAGATTTTTTCCCTTTATTTTAAGGTTTCTTCGCCCGATCTGTTCCTCCATATTCATGGCGGATAATAACGAAAACCTTCCCAAACCTAGTAAGTTTAGGAAGCTTTGTGAAACTCCTAGTGCTATGGTGGCGTTCAGGGCCGAATATAATATTCCTGATGACGTAGGAATTGAGCTTGCCCCTTTAGGTGCTAACAGGGATGGCGGTACTTGGGATAGAATGTGCATCCCGATAGTAGCCATTGTCGAGGGTGGGGTCCGTTTCCCCCTCCACAATCTCGTCGCACGAGGAGGAGGTCAACGCGATCATCCTCATCCCCTCGTGACAGCTCCCTCGAGGCTGGAGACGCCCATCAAGATAAGCGCCCAAGGACTGAGAACCCATCTTCCTCTGACGTACCAACTGACATGGAAATCAATCAACTTCAATCGCCTCCTCTCCAGGTGCTTCCCCAAACATGGGCTCCCCCACTCATTAGGGGTGATCGTCCCGTCCACATTGGGGACAGTGCCAGTTCTTCTGAGACTGCACTGGCCTTGGCACAGGCTCTATCACTTCCTATCGACATGTAGAAGGAATCCTCATCTCCTACCGATAGACTTGTGTCCACTGGTCTCGTCAGTGGGATCAAGGTAACCAAACACTCTCCCATTAGATTTGCTTTTATTATAGTAGTTAAGAATTCTCTTAACTTATATTTGGTATTTGTACAGTTTATCCAAAAGATGATGACTTTAGGTCAGAAGTTTCAAGAAGCTGATGCTGAGAGGATCAGGCTCTTGAATGACAATACGAGGCTGCTCCGAACAGTCTCGAGGCTGGAGAAAGAGAGAGATAAAGCCAAAGCAGAGGCTACTGCGACAAAGGGCAAACTTGAGACAGCTGAAGACAGTCTTAGTCAAGCTTTGACGGAAATTGACAGCGCCAAGAAGGCCGCTTTTGAAGATGGTTATAAAAAGGGATATGATGCCACCACGGCCAGCTACGTGGAGCAGATTCCAGCCCTTCGGGATCAAGTCTGGATTGCTTGCTGGGAAACTTGCCTGACAAAGGTCGGTGTTGCTGATGACTCCCCTTTGTGGACTGAGATCGACCTTCCCAGCAGCCGGGCAGCAGCCCCTCAGGAGCACGACGAGCCCCCAACTGATGATGTCGATCGTCAGATTGACGAATTTGCAGATGCAGATGAGGAGATAGAAATGGAGTCTCAAGATGCTTCATTAGAACACACATCAGTTCGGGAGGCAGCCATTGCAACCAATGTTGCTGAGGAAAGTGCTGCTGCTGGTGATGGGGTCGTACTTCCAGGGACTACAACCAATGCTGCACCAGAGATCCAGGAGTTGGATTGAATTGCTTGGTGAGTATCTGATTTGGTAGTTTCATGAGAGTTTACATAATTCCAGCTGGTTCTGTGTAACCAAGGCTTTCCGACCCTGCATGGTATCAGTAATTTCATACTTTTGTTAACAGTATTTAGCCCTGTGCGGCATGACATTTGGTTTTTGTCTGCTTGGCATCTTGCTCAGCCCTTCGTGGCCGTAGTTTGTTTAGCCCTACGTGGCTTCTGTTTTACTTGTTTTAAGCATCTTGTGCTAGAATATCGTAGTCAGCATATGCTCGTTTAAGCCAAATGTTTTAAGCTTTAAACTTCTACCACAAGTTATTTGCCCAAGTATTTGTTATTCAAACAGACTGCATATGTTCGTATGCATCCCAAGTTTCCTCATACTAGGGGTTCAGTCGTGTGTATTTAAGTCTCTCGTACTTAGTTTTGTGCTTTTTTAGACATATCTCGTTATGTCTGTCACCCAGGTATTTCGTACTTGGATTTTACTAAGTTTGTTCGTACTTAGAATTTTGTAAGTGTTTCGTACTTTGAGTATCTCATACTTTTAAATGTCTCATGTATGGCATTCATGCCAATCCCTTGCTCCCCAATATGAAAAAAGGAAAATAAAGAAAAACTCCATATTTCATATTTCTACAACGAAAATTCCAAAAAGCTTGATATTCTTTGGAAAAAAACAACTTTAATTCATAAAATTGAACTCAAGGGGGCGTTATTCGTACCCCTTGCAACTAAAACAGAATAAAATCAAACACTTAAAACAAGGGAATTATATTCGTAATTCCCACACAATCACGTAGTGCATTAAAACTCATTTCTTCTAAACAAAAAATTTTCTCAGATTATGGATATTCCAAGGCCTCGGAATTGGATTACCGTCCATATCTGCCAATCGATAGGCCCCTATGCCCACAATCTCGGTTACCCTATACGGCCCTTCCCAATTAGCCCCCAACTTGCCCTCGTTGGCCACCTTGGTATTGCCGAGCACTTTTCGTAGTACAAGGTCCCCAACACCAAATTCTCGAGGGTGTACATGTTTGTTATAGCTTTTCATGAGTTGTTCCTGGTAAGAAGCTAGATGCACCAAGGCCCTTTCCCTCCTTTCCTCGGCGAAATCCAGCTCTATTTCAAGGGCCCTGTCATTGCCCCCACTTTCGACCAACGCAGTCCTATTAGTTGGCAAACCAACCTCCAAAGGAATTACTGCTTCCGTTCCGTATGCTAACGAATAGGGGGTCTCTCCCGTAGACCGCCTGGGTGTTGTCCTATGTGCCCACAGAACAAGTGGCAATTCATCAGGCCATTTCCCTTTCACTTTGTCCAGCCTTTCTTGATCCCGTCAAGAATGGTTTTGTTGGATGCTTCTGCCTGCCCGTTACTCTGAGGGTAGGCTAGAGTCGAGTAATAATTGCGTATCCCATACTGGGCACAAAAAGCCTTGAACTTTTTCTAGGTCTAGGACCCATTGTCAGTAATCAATGAATAAGGGACCCCAAAACGAGTAAGGATGCTCTTCCACACGAGCCTCTCTACCATAGGTTCAGTGATTTTTGCCAGTGGTTCTGCTTCAATCCACTTAGTAAAATAATCTGTTGCAACAAGCAGGAATTTTCGATTCCCAGTTGCTTTGTGGTGGGGACCCACGATCCCATTCCCCACTAGTCAAATGTCCAAGGACTTGTCAAAGGCACCAGATTCTCGGCTGGTGTTTGAATCCTAGGTGAGAACTTCTGACACTTCTCGCAAATTTTTACGTACACCTTGACATCTTCCTGCATATGTGGCCACCAATAGCCTTGGATAATTGCTCGGTGGGCGATGGATCTCCCTCCAGCGTGACTCCCACACGTTCCCTCATGGATTTCGTGAAGAAATTTTTGCACCATCTCAGGGTGCACACAGAGTAAATAAGATCCTGTAAAGGACTTCCTGTAAAGCTTTCCTTCTGGGGACAGCCAAAACCTTGCAGACTTCGTTTTGATCTTATGAGCTTCCTTTTTATCAATGGGGAGTATTTCATCTAGTAAAAACTCCACAATTGGGTCCATCCAACTTAGACCTTGGTTCACGTCCAAGACCAACTCTACACTTCTCCCAATGCTCGGCTCTGTCAGATACTCAACTGCTACCCTTCGCTTGAGTTCAGTCGGGACAGCTGAGGCTAACCAAGCTAGAGAATCGGCATGAGCATTCTATCCAGAACTTATTTGTTCAATATGAACCCTCTCGAAGGTATCAAGCAGATCTTTGGCTGATTCCACATAAACTGCCAGTTTCTCACTCCGTGCTTGGTATTCCCCGGACAGTTGATTAACTACGAGCTGTGAATCACAATACACCCTGACTCATTTTACTTTCAGAACCTTTGCGCTTCTTAATCCAGGTTTACCTCGTATTTATAGATTCATGGATGCTTGCTGCCCAAGCATCCCTGTTGCCCTAGGATTCCTATTCCATATAGGAAACCTAGTATCCCTCGGATTCTCGTTCCCTTATCGATATGATAGCTTAGTCCTTTTGGGACTCTTTCCCATAGACACCCGAATATCCCATTCACATTGGGTGTCTTGCCTTGATCCTATATACTCGGAATCTCATTCCTTTACTGAATATCACTGTTCTGGAACCTTCCAGAGCATTCTTGCCACCTTACGATTTATGGTAACTTCTTCCCCTGTTCGGCTATCTCGTTGCCGAACAGTCACATGGACCAATGACTTCACATGCAACTGGTCCTCATCGTCTCATTTGGACAAATGACTTCACATGTCATTTATCCTTATCAGCCGAACAGACTTCCTGGATCAATGACTCCTCATGTCACTGGTCCACATGCCGTTCACCGCACTGCCCGGTGATAAGCCATATCTACTTGCCACGTGCCCCCGCACATCGCGTGTTCGGCTACCAAATGTTCCTGTTCAGGAATACCTCCCTACAACTTTCTCTTCTCTCTTCGCCAAATTCCAGTGAATTTTGCTTTTCTTCGTGCAGCCACTAGCTTATGGGATCTTGTTCTTCATGTCTTTCGATTTCGAAGAGAAGAATTATGTCCTACCATCGAGGAATTTACAGCTATTATGGGGCATTCAGATAGAGAATGTCTCATTGTTCCTAACCCTTTGTTCAATCATGGTAACCTTGAAGGTTCTG
The DNA here is from genome assembly GCA_014282245.1 of Rhododendron simsii. NCBI lineage: Eukaryota > Viridiplantae > Streptophyta > Magnoliopsida > Ericales > Ericaceae > Rhododendron > Rhododendron simsii. The sequence goes on from CM024961.1 coordinate 14,724,506, forward strand.
CTCCAAGTTCAGAAACATGAGGTCAGGTTTTTATTGGTGGATGAAAGGGTGGAAACCCTTCAGTTTGTTCAGCGTTTTGGCACAGCTGAAGCTCATCGTCAAGTCTCTCAACAGAAAGCGTCCTTTCGTGAGCTATGTACCTGCCTTCTTCGTTATTATTGGCTTAGTCCTTCATCTAGCCATGCTGACTCCATACTGCTTGATTTCGCTCAACAGCTTGGAGACTGTATAGGTTTCGCTGGTTTGGTGCTTGCAGAGACCGTGATGGGTCTTGATGTGGTGAAAAGTAATCCAACAACCCAGTTCTCAGGCAGTCCTTTGTTACTACAGGTTCGCTCATCTACTTGTTTATTGCCAAGTTATCTTTTCGCTCGTCACTCTTTTGTTTTGGCTCACGTACTCTCACAACTCGTAATCTTCCCTTATTTTCAATAGATATGGTTTTATGAGAAGTTAAGGGTATGGGATGCGCCAGAGCAGCTTCCCTATAGTTCAGACTACCGCACAGAGCATCGTGTGACTAGACAGTTTCCAACTGAGGCTGCTTGGAAGGCATGGATGGAGAATCGCAAAGGCGATCGGATTCAATGGGTTTGGTATGGTGTTGAGAGCATGACTGCAAGTACCATGAACTATTTTGGTGTAGCAGTGATTGGTATCACTCAAGTTACCTTCTACTTTCCTGCTCACTTTCAAAGACAGTTCGGAGTTGAACATACCAAAGTTTTGGATGATCCTGAATACACTATCTCCAAGGCCCATGATGCAACTTTCGTCGAAACTTGCTTCGTCTATGGCCAAATAGAGTGATGCAAGAGGTTGCTGAGAACTTTGCTGACAAGCTATCAGGTTCGTATACACGTTGGTTGGAGAAAGACCTTTTGAAAGACAAGAATGCAAAGAGAAGGAAGACCTAGAGTTTGACACTTTGCTTATGCTTTTCAAAAGATTTTCTTCATTTGATTCTAGCTTTCATAGATTTGAGAATTGTTTGAGCTCGCTTTCCCTTTTCCCTTGGAAATAATAAAACATTGGTTGCTTTAAAAAAGATTGTCTTTGCCATGGTTTGATAGTGAGTATGTCTTAGGGTAGACCTAGAAATTCGGAAGTGATAGTAATAGTAGTGGCCGAATCTCAATCTAAAGATTGCCTACGTATCCCATGGAGGGAATCAAGCCATAAACGTAGTTCCAAAGAGATTTGTTTTGTTTAAGTTTTTTTTTTTTAGCTAGGTTCATTCAAGTATTTTCCTATCCTTTTATGCTCTTGATTTTGCCTAAACCGCCCTTGCGGGTTTTCGGTCTAGCGAGCGCCTTATTTATGCCATAGTTTTTGCCTAAGCCGCCCTCGCGGGTATTTGACCTAGCAGGCTACTTTAATTTTTGCTTAGGTTCGCCCACCCTTGTGGTTTTCAACCCAACAAGCATCTCTTAGGGGTAATACTTCCTCAGCTTATCGATGTTGACCGGTGTTGTGAATTCCATCCCATCCAAGTCTGCGATGTATGCTGCTCCTCCAGAGAGTATGTGTTTGACAAAGTAGGGTTCTCCCCAGTTTGATCTAAACTTGCCGCTTGGGTCCGAAATGTGGCGACGGATTGCTTTGAGCACCATATCCCCCACCTTAATATCTCATGGCTTCACATTCTTGTTAAATGCTCGTGCAATGCGGCGTTGATGCCCTTGCACATGGTATAATGGTCTTAGTCTCCTTTCATTTAGCAATGCCAACTCTTCGTAGCGGTTTTGAACCCAGTCCTCTTCGATCATTCTGGTTTCAGCTAAAACCCTTAGCGATGGTGGTTCTAGTTCGATAGGCAAGACAGCTTCCATCCCATAGACCAAGGAGTAAGGAGTGGCCCCAGTTGAAGTCCTTTCGGTCGTTTGATAGCCCCATAGTGCCAAAGGTAGCATTTCTACCCAGTCTGTGTAGATGTCGGTAATCTTTCACAGAATCCTCTTGATATTCTTGTTTGCAGCCTCAACTACTCCATTAGTTTGAGGTCGATAAGTAGATGACCAATGATTCTGTATCCCAAATTCAGCAAAGAGCATCTTTGTTGCTCCCCTGAAATGTGACTCGTTGTCGCAGATGAACTCGTGAGGTACACCATAGCGATAGATGATATTGGTGCGAATGAACTTGGCCACATGAGTGGTTTTGGGGGTAGCGTAAGAAGTGGCTTCTACCCATTTGGTGAAATAGTCAATAGCCACCAAAATGAACTGATGTCTGTATTTCCCCTTTGGATTTATACTCCCAATGACGTCTATCCCCCAAATGGAAATTTCCAAGGGGACGTCATGCTATATAATTCTGCGGGGGGAATACGCATGCGATCAGGGTGGGTTTGACATTTGTAACATCGGCGGATGTAGTTAGCACAATCAGCCACCATGGTAGTCCAGTAGTATCCCTAACGCAGGATTTTCTTTGCCATTGTTGCTCCATTCATGTGTGGCCCACAGATTCCTTCATGTATTTCCTCCATCACCTTATGGCTTTCTTCCCTAGTGACACAGAGTTGATTGGGGCCCATATACGCTCTTTGATGCAGTATCCCTCCGTAGCCTATATATCGGGCGGCAAACTTTCGTAGGGCCATCTTGTCCTTTGAAGTGGCTTCGGAGGGATACTCCCCCTCTTCCAGGAATTTCTTCATGTCTTCATACCATGGCTTTCCATCATTCTCACCTTCTTCAGTGAAGGTACACTGGCATGCTAGTTTGACCTTCTGCTTGATCATGAGAGGCCGCATTGTGAATCCTAGGGGTATCTCGACCATAGAGGTCAATGTTGCCAGTGCATCTGCAAATCTATTACTCACTCGCAGAATGTGTGTGAAGATGACTGCGTCAAATTGTGGAATTAGATCTTCCAACACAGAGTGATATAGCTTTAGCGTGTCTTCCTTGACCTTCCAGTTTCCTCTAGCTTGGGACACCACCAGGTTTGAATCCCCAATGACTTATACCCTCTTTGCCCCTAGTTCTATGGCTACCTCCATTCCAGCAATGCAGGCTTCGTACTCAGCTTGATTGTTGGTGACTTCAAACCTCAGTTTATATGACAGAGGATATGGGAGTCGTTTAGGAAAACTAACAATACCCCTATGCCATATCCACGATGGTTTGATGCTCCATCGAAATGAAGCTGCCAAGTGTCGTCTAGGGGACATAAGATGTCTTCATCGGGGAACATGAAATCCTCAACCTCAGCCTCCGTCATGGTGTGGTCTGCCAAAAACTCTGCCACAGCCCTTCCTTTCACTGATTTTCTTGTTATGTATTTGAGATCGAATTCTACTAGTAACAATAACCACCTAGCTAGCACTACCGGATGTGCTAATAGATAGTGCCTTAGTTTCTTCGTGGCCCATACTAACCCCCAACAGGTTTTCTCCAAGGGAGTATACATTGTTTCATAGTCCATCGTCTTCTTGCTGAGGTAGTATATGGCGCACTCTACCTTGGCATCGTTTTCTTGTGCTAGCATGCATCCCATGGATGTGTCTGTTACTGAGAGATACGGAATCAATGGCTTCCCAGGGATGGGTGGTGACAGCACAGGTGGATTCTGAAGATACTCTTTGATTGCCTTGAATGCTTGCTGACAGTCTTGACTCCACTCAAAATCAACACCTTTCTTCAGAAGCTTGAAGAGAGGTTCACAGGTGGCTGTGAGTTTGGAAATGAATCTGCTAATGAATTGCACTTTCCCTAGAAAGCTCCTTACTTCCTTTTCTGTCTTTGGTGGTGATATCTCCATGATAGCCTGTATCTTGGAAGGGTCTGCCTCGATTCCTCTTTGAGTGATGAGAAATCCTAACATTTTACCAGAGGTTACCCCAAAAGTGCATTTTTGAGGATTAAGACGTAACTTGTATTGCCTAATCCTCTCAAAGAACTTCTGAAGAGCGTCATAGTGCCCTTCCCTTTCCTTTGATTTGACTATCATATCGTCGACATATACCTCTACTTCTTTGTGCATCATGTCGTGTAACAGTTTTGTCGCCATCCTTTGATAAATGACTCCAACGTTCTTCAACCGAATGGCATCACTCGGTAGCAGTAGGTTCCCCACGGCGTGGTGAAGGTATTCTTCTCTCTGTCTTCAGGAGACATCAGAATCTAATTATACCCAGAAACCCATCCATGAAAGATAGCAATGCATGCCCTGCGGTGTTGTCCACAAGTTCATCTATGTGTGGCAATGGGAAGTCATCCTTTGAACTGGCCTTGTTGAGATCTAAAAAATCTACATGACCCTAATTCCCCCAGTTTCCCTTGGCACTGGAACGATGTTGGCTACCCATTGTGGATACTCGGTGACTATGAGAAAATCGGTGTTGATTTGTTTAGTGACCTCTTCTTGTATCTTTAGAACCCAATCGGGGCACATACGTCTTAGCTTTTGTTTAATTGGGTTTGCATCAGGATGTAAGGGAATTTTGTGCTGAACAATTTCAGGGTCTATTCCAAGCATATCCTCGTAGGACCAGGCAAAAACATCTTTCTATTCTTTTAGCAGAAGGATTAGTTTTTCACTTTCTTGAAAAGATAGCGCTGCACCAATTTTAACCAATTTGGGCTCATTCTCAAAGCCTATGTTTGTTGTGATATTCCCTCAGAAAAAGGTTTAGTGTGCCTCTCTTCTTCTCTCTCGATGAATTCTAAAATTTGTTTTGGAATTTCTTCATCAAAATTTGGATTGTCAGAATTGACACAATTAATCATAGGCAAGGTGAAATACTCTAAATCTTCCTTCTCATTGCTAAAATCATCAAAAGACATTTTGGAGTCGAATTCAAAATAAATGTTATGACTTGGTGCTTTGACCAGGTTTTCCTCCCTAGACTAGGTAGTTTGAAAAGATGAAAAACTAGACTCGGATTGAGTTGACTCGGAGTCGAAACCGGAATAGAAACTAAGATCAGGATCAGCATTTTTCATTTTGTATTTTAGAGTATGTTCCATGGTCTAGTTTGGGTAAGCCCCTTTTTTAGCATCCATAATCAGCTCAGAGCAATCTTTTTCATCACCAAGGTTGATCATTAGCACTTCGCTGTCATCTTGATTCGCACTTTCATTACTGTCACCCTGCAAGTCTTGGAGGGCCATATGACTTGTTGTTGCCGTTATCTCCTCCAGTTGAGCTTCAATCTCTGCTTCGTCGCTGTTGTCGACTCTTCATGTGCCAACAAATCCCCACCAATTACCAAAGCTATCCGTGATGGGGTGGATCACCTTTATTTCATTATTGGTGACCCCCGCATCAAAGAGTAGGTTTAGTGATATTTCATCTAGTGGATCGTTGTTAGCAGACTCTTCTTCCTTTACTTCTTTAGTTTCAAAGTCGTTGACCTCATTGATTGGCCAATAGTCATCGGTAGGTGCATAAGGGTCATAAAAATAGATTCGGACTTTGCAAAGCCCTTCTTCTTCAATTATGCCTTCTAATTCTTCATCATAGATTGTTCTTGCGAACATGACATGATTGCATGATTGTCTTCGATGATAATTACCGTAGGCTTTGGTTGATCCACCGGAGTGATAAATTTGGATGGGTCGAAGTTCTTGGCAGCAGAGTGGGCCAGACAGCTTAGTGACAACTTGAAAGTGCGAATCAAACATGAACAGTGATGCAGCCATTTCTCCTGAAAAATTTTGCTTTAGTTAGATTGGTTTTAGCTTACCCACTTTCATTCGACCTTAAGAGACCCCTAAGGTTTAACCTACAAAAGAAAATTTTTACAACATACATATATACATACAATGGGTGTGAGGAAGAACTTTTACAAACAAATGCAAGTAGGTTCCTAGCCTGTAGGTTCCTGTCTTAGTTTGGTAAGTTCTATGGCTTTCTAACACATGTAAGGTTTGGGTAGCCTCAAGGGTGCTCCAGTGTCAAAGGGCACCAGTCGTTTCGCCAGCCCATTACAGGTGGCAATCGGGTGATTTCCTTTTGATATACCACTAGGTACAAGTGACTATGGAGTTTGCTAGAACCCCTAACATAGCCCGTGAAATGCCGGGGTATTAGGTGAACTCAACGAGGTTGCCCGCTCGATCCATATGATAAATAAATTAAATAAAGCATGTGCTAGTCTTATGTTGAACTTTCTGGTTATGGCTCTCAATTCCCTAGCAGAGTCGCCAAAAACTGTAGACACCTTCCTGGAATGGGGTATCGCCATACAGATTGATCATTGTTTGTTAGTTTGCTTTCGCCTTCATAAACAAAGATCGTGGACATTCCCATGGCTAGGAACATCGCCACACGATAGCGGTTATCATTAAAATAGAGTCGCCACCTAGTTTATAAAAACTAAGAAAACAGATAGAGTTTCTGGTTACAGGAGTCAAAGGTACAATGAGGGAAAGGTGTTAGGCACCCCTCTCTGCCCAATCGTGAGACTAGCCCATAATCGTTCGACATAGGATTAAGACATGCTTTACATAATTCTAACACATAGATTGATTAATTAGCCTTAAAATAGTTAATGGTGATCCGAGACTGTAATTGAAAGTACGCATTAGAAAACAGGAATAAAACAGATCTGTCCCAGAAGAATGGATCTCGCGGCTGGTGAATGGATGTCACGGCTGAGAGATCCTCCTGGTTTGATGTATCGGCCGAGGGATTGATTCCCCAGCTGATGTTCTTCCTCACACCAGACTACACGATTAACAGATAATCAAAATGCTATGATTAAACATAAAAAATAGAAATAAATCGAACCAGAGGCCCCTGGGCCTCACCACCTTGATCCCTCAGTGGTTTGATTGCTTCGAATTGAATATGATTGGCTAACTTGCTCCTTGAAAACCCTAGGGTTAGGGTTTGAACTTCGGGGTTTTGATCGTTGGATTGCGGCTGCCTTCAGGAAGTTGGGGCTTTTGTAGTGGGGATTTGAAAGAGTATTTATGTAGAATTTCGTGGCTGATGAGAGAGTGCTCCTCTTCTAATTTCAAAGCCAAAGGCCCCTTTGTATAGGCATAGGGATGATTCACTCCATCTAATCAAAACGCACGGTTGGAATTGGAATTGCAATGCAATACAAACTTTTCATGGTGATCCCTAAACTAGCCCGAACGCATTGGGATTTGGCTGCTAGGGTTTAGTGAACGGATCAAACGATTGACAGAATGTTCCAGAATCTACAAAATAGACAATCTGGCGGTCGTGGAAAGGATTAAGCGGCCAAAGGATAGACCTGGCGGCTGAAAGATCAATCTCTCAGGAGATTTTCAAGCAACAAGTTTCAAGGGTGAAGAATTGATGTTGAGACCGTGAGATCGATGTTACGGCCAATAGAAAGATTCTCCTAGAATAATGTATTTGTGTCTGAAAGGCTTTGTGTCTCTGGATTGAGTCCTCTAAGTGGCTCAAAGTTCTTACCATAAGTCCATGGGTTCACAAGAAGTCAATCAGCAATCACTGTATCCATATCTTCATCGGGATGGTCCCCAAGGTGGGACTTGAAATAATTGTTAGGCCAAATTGGGGTGTCTACACGGATACAGTTATCCGTGGTATGACCAGGCATCTGGTGATAGTCACAGTAGACATTGTGGTTGAGGTTTGGTGGTAGAGTTTGTGGTGGTGGATGTACTTTCAGAACCCCAAACTCAACAAGCTTCTTAAGCAGGGCTGATCTAGGGGTGCTAAATTGTGTGAAGGTTCGGTTCGGTTCTTGGTTTACTTTTGCCGGTTTAGCAGAAGAGGTTCCAGCTTGATTGGCATTTTCAAAAAGGACATTGTTATTTCCAGAATATGCCCTTTTAGTCCTTGAACTCGATTCCTTCTTTTCCAAGGTACCATCCCTCAGAGCTTTCTCCACAGCTAGTCCGGAGTCATAAAAGGTCTCAAAGTTTGGGGATGCCTAAGAGAGAACCATGTATGGTGCAAAGGCACTTGGCAAGTTCTTGGTTATGATCCAAATTTGTTCTTTCAGATCTGGCTCATTCTACATTCGAACGGCCTTGGCTCTCCAACATTTCACATAGTGAGCAAAGCTTTCTTTGTCACCCATCTTAGTGTTGTCCAACTCCTTGGTAGTCATTTTTAGGTCCACATTGAAATCGTACTAGGCAACAAAAGCAATCCCAATATCCTCATAGGTTTTCTTCTTAGAGGGTTCCAGGGTGGGAAACCATTGCAGAGCAGGACCAGTTAAGGACTCATGAAACAATTGCGCCATAGCTTCCTTCTCAATCTCTTGCATGGTGAGAGATTCGACATACCCCTGAAGGTGAGCCTTTGGATCAGTAGTGCCATCGAATTTCACAAAATCCATGCCTTTGAACTTTTTCAGCAGTTTGGCATTTGGGAATAGGCACAGCTCGCTCATGTCTATCTCCCCATTGCCAAGCCTCTCAATTTTCTGAACGAACTCCTCTAGCTTATTGATTTTGGCAACAAGGGCAGCCAAGTTTGAGCCCACAGCTGCCGTCTCTTCTTTAGGTTATTCTGGTTGGGGCGGAGATCTAGCCTGTAGCTTATCACTAATTTCTTGTATGCTATCCATCATCATGAGCATGTCCTTTTGAATTGTGGTGATAGAAGCATTGAATTGGGTGTCAACATTGGCAATGGACTGTTTGAGCTGGGGGTCCAGATTTGCCATGTTTTGCCCAATTTCCTCCATCCCATTTGCCTAGTCAGCCATTGGTAAAGGATCCTCGGGTGATATTAGTGGTTTTTGCAATGCTTCTACCGATGACTATCCCTCCTGTAATACCTCAACCTCAAACAACTGGGTTTTTTTCACGATGTCTGTGCAAACTAGTCTTTTGTAGACACCTCCCAAATGGGGCATCCCCATACAAATTGATCATCGTTTGTTTGGTTGGTTGTTTACTTCATAAACCAAGATCGTGGATGTACCCAAGGCTAGGAACATCGCCACACGATAATGGTTATCATCAAAACAGAGTCGTCACCTAGTTTATAAAAACTAGGAAAAACAGGTAAAGATTCCGGGTATGGGAGCCAAAAATACAATAAGGGGAAGGTGTTAGGCACCCCTCTTTGCACAGTCGTGAGACTGGCCCAGAGTTGTTCGAAATATGATTAACGCATGTTTGATTTAATTCTAAACACGTAAGCTGATTAATTAGCCTTTAAACAGTTAATGGTGAGCCAAGACTGTAATTGAAAGCATGCATCAGAAAGTAAATAAAATAGATATGTCCCAGGGAGATGGATCCCACGGCCGGTGAATAGATTTCATGGCAGAGGGATCCTCCTGGTTTGATGTACCGGCCAACGGATCAAAGATACAACCGATGTTCTTCCTCACACCAGATTAAAAGACTAACAGAAGATCAAAATGCTACGATTGATAAATAAATACTGAAAATAAACTTAACCAAAGGCCCTTGGGCCTCACCACCTTGATCCCTCAGAGGCTTGATTGCTTTGGATTGAGGGTGATTGATTGAATTACTTCTTGAAAACCCTAGGGTTAGGGTTTGTACTTCAGGGGTTTGATCGTCGGATTGCAGCTGCCTTCGAAAAGTTAAGGGTTTTGTAAAAGGGATATGAGAGAGTGTTTCTGCAGAATTTCGCGGCTGGAGAGGGTGATTATCTGTGTTAATTCTGAAACCCAAAGGCTCCTTATATAGGCAATTGGTGACTCACTCCAGCCAATCAAACTGCATGATTGAACTGGTAATGTAGGGCAACACAAACTCTTCATGGCAATCTCTCTACGTAGCCCGAACGCATTGGGATTTGGCTGCTAGGGTTATGTGAACGGATTAACGATTGACAGAACATTCCAGAATCTGGAAAATAGACGATCTAGCGGTCGGTCAAAGGATCTGGCGGCCGAGGAATAGATTAGGTGGCCGAAGAATCGATCTAGCTATCGAGGAATCAATCTCTCTGGGAGATTTTCAAGCAACATGTTTCGCAGGTGAAAGAATGAAGTTGAGGCCGTGAGATCAATGTTACGGCCGAAGATGGATTTTCCTGGGATATCATATTTCTGTTTGAAAGGCTATATGGCTCTGGATTGGGTCTTCTAAGTGGCTAAAAGTACTCACCATAAGTCCATGGGTTCATAAGAAGTCAATCAACAATCACTATATCCACATCATCATCGGGATGGTCCCCAAGGTGAGACTTGAAATAATTGTTAGGCCAAATTGGGGTGTCTATAGATGCCTCTCTTTGACTGAACTTAGACGGATCGTGAGACATGTTTAAGTAAGAGTCAAAGCTGTAAAAGCAACTTCAATTTGGTCGAACCACTATTTCAAGGGTTTTTTCAAAAAGGTTTTAGTTATGGTCGGACTGGGAGGCTGCCTACGTATTCCTTGAGGGAAATCTAGACCAACCGTAGTTCGGGGGCAATAAAGAAAAATAAAAAGTTTGGAGGGTTAAAGATAGAAGATGTATCTTCAAGCTTTAAAAGCCGTAGTGCAATGTACCTAGGCTAGGCTAGGATTTCGGGGGAGAGTAGTTGAAGGAGCGCGGGGCTGCTGGGGAAATTTTTGCACAGAGCATCTTTAGAATTTTGGGGTAGATCAATACACAGCAGGTTAGTCGATTGCTTTTCTTGATCATCCTTACTTTAACTGAGGGGAGCTCGGTAGGGTAGCCTATCCTTGCAAATGAGCTGGATGGAATTGATGTAGTTGGCGTGGAATCCAAACCATCTTCTGAAGACAAATTGGACACCAATTTTGAGAATTAGGGGCACAAGGCCAATAACTGTGTAATAACTCTGAATTTCAATAAATAAAAATTTGTCATTATTCGAGTTATTAATTTAATTTGCTTGTATTGCTTTAATTTTCTTTTAGTTGTCATAATTACACTTTAGCCCTTCAAAAATTCATTTCTTGACTTAAAACCCTACTTGGTATGAATAATTCAATTCTAACCGGCTAGTTGGATGAACCGAACTAGGAAGACACCTAGTTACATTTTCCTAACCATAGATGCACCATTTTGCCCATCTTTGAACCTTGTGAACCTTTTCAACCCTAGACTAGGAAATTGTTTATTTATTTTCTTTTATTATTTTGGTTTTCTTCTTTATCCATTGGACGATAAAAGTTAGGGGAACTTTTATCCATTGGATAATAGAAACCCCATTCTTTATATTAAAGGTATATATTGATGGATTTGATTAAGTACTAATATTTATATAAAAATAGAATTTTATAATTGATTAAAAGGACATTTTGGTTATTTTAATAATAAAAGTTTCCTTATTACTTTTGTCCATTGGACAATAAATACTAGGGGATTTATTGTTCATTGGGTAATAAGGTTAATCTTCCAACTAAGTACTTGGATTTAATAAAATAGTCATTTTCTAAATTCCCATGTGATGTTGTACCTATATTTTATTGTGTATGTACTTAGTAGACTTATAAACCTAAGATTCCTAAGTACTCCTATATTATTTTATATTGGGGTTTTGTACCCAATTGGATTAATTTAGTGGGGAGTTGATCTACCTAGAGTACATAAGTACCTATGTATATATAATATATGTACTTGGATGACTAAAGTCTTGTCTTAGTACACATGTGCTAATTGATTAGTTTAATGGAAAAATCTTAGCCTTTAAATCTTTTTGATTCAAAGTACCAAAAGTACCTATTATTTTATTTGTTTTCTTGCACATAATAGTGTATATATATATATGTGTGTGTGTGTGTATGTACTATGCAAGAGAGTGAGAGAGAGGGAGAGGAGAGAGAGGCCGAGAGAGGGACAGAGGAGAGAGAGGCCGAGAGAGAGAGAGAGAGAGAGAGAGAGAAAAGGACGAGAAAGAAGGAAGTACCTTGGGCTTGATCTTCCATTGCACTTCAAATCCTTGGTTGTATATTCTTCCCAGCCAAAATCTAACCTCCATTGTCCTACTTTGTACAATTATCAATTGTTTAAACACAAAATCTTGTACAAACCCTCCTTTCTACCACAAATCTTCCAAGAATCAAATCCAAGGACTAACCTAGCCATGCAAACCTAAGAAACTAGACTTTGATCTTCCTTGAAAGCTTGATTTTTGGAATAAAAAAAAATGTGATGTAGAGAGAGAGAGAAGGAGCCGGCCATGAGGAGAGAGAGGGAGAGTTTGCCTATAAATAGAAGCTCACTCCAAGCATTCAACTCACACCTTCACTTCTTGCTCTTACTTCTCTCTAGAAGTTCTTAGTGTTCTTGGTTCAAAAGTTCTAGTTTTCTTGAGTTTCTTGAGAGTTCTTGAGAGAAATCACCAAACCACTTCCAAAAGCACCTCTAGATCTTTAAAGTAGCTTAGTTTAGTTAGCAAGTTGTTTCTAGGAAGAGAAAAGATCATCTCTCTTCCTTTCGAAGCAAACCGGAGCCGTTACGCCGCCGAATCACAAAACCAACGACCAATTCACCGTAACCGACCACCGCCAAGAAGTAAGGTAGGAATCCTAGTCCACCAACTCTATGTATCGTATAAAATCGTATGTTGGAGAATAGAACGTCCTTAAGTAGTAACTTTGATCATTTCTTTCTAAGTAGATAAGGTTATCTTTTGATATTGGAAATGCATGTTTTATGTTCGCTCATGGTGATTCAAGCATGCTAAGTAGTTGGAGTTGGATGATCTTGCTAGATTAGTTTTGATAAATGCATGTTTAAGTGAAAGGTCCTACCGCGAAGTCATTGCATGAGAACGAGACATGAAAATCGAGAAAGTAGAAACATGACACCTAGGGTGTGGTTAAATGAGAAAAGTGTTCCGAGGACGGAAATAATTTTGAAACTACATAATGACTAGTTTGGTGGCATTATGTGAGATGTGTGTGTGTGTATTGTGTGCCAATGGGAACCGGCGCGGCGGAACCATTGTGAGGATACTAGGAAGACCGGCGCGGCGGAACCAAGGTTGGGTGTGTAGCTTGGTTATCCGTGGAGAGGAGCCAATGTAAAGTTTTGTGTGCCAATGGGAACCCGGTGCGGCGGAACCATTGTGAGGATACTCGGGAACCCGGAACGGCGGAACCAAGGTTGGGTGAGTTAAAAAGGAGTTTTTGGAGAAAGAAAAGTGGAAATAACGACACGGTCCACGATGAGTCAGAAAAGTTAATGCTAACATTACTTGAATAAGAAATGTGGATTTGATTAACTGTTTTGTCATAATGCTTGATCTATGTAGACGCGTTGTTATTATGATCTCTTGTTTATAAGTTAAGGGTTAGTAAGTAGGATTATACTATTGAGCCTTTGTAGCTCATGGTGTTACCTTCTGGTGACCCTGACATATTATATGGGTGGCGACGCCGGTATAATATGTCAGATCTGATAGATGAACAGGGCGAACTCTTCACTTTGGAGGCGTTCGGAGCTGAAGAACTCGCTAGGATGGAGGAACAATAAGAGCAGTAGTTAGGAACCCTAGTTCCCTATTTTGTGTTTTAAATACTCTTACGAGAGTTATGTTGTAATGGTGAACAGTGACTCCCTTTATGTTCTATAATAAATTATCCTTTTAACGTACCTAAAATTAGGGGTGTTACAAACTGGAGCACGGAGCTTTGAGATGAAGGAACCGAGGCATGGAGCCGGTTGCAATTATAGGGCTAGAGCCTGAGAAATCGGAGCACGGAGCTTGAAGTGATAGAACCGAGGTGCGGAACCGGTTGCAATCATAAGGCGAGAGTCTGAGAAGTCGAAGCATGGAGCTTTGAAGTGATAGAATTGAGACACGAAGCCGGTTGTAGTCATGAGGCGAGAACCTGAGGAGTTGAAGCTTAGAGCTTGAGGTGATAGAACTGAGGCGTAGAGCCAGTTGCATTCTGAAGGTCTATGCATAGAGCTTTCCCATCATAAATTCTGGCGTAGAGCCAGAGGATCGAAGCACGAGACCGATCAATAAAACCGAGTCGTAGAGCCGGTTGATTATAGGATTGATTTGTTTCATAAGAGAGAGAGAGAGATGCAAAATATGGTATATGATGTTGATTGTTAGGTGGGAATAGATATGATGATGATAATGTGATTGATGCAGACTCGATGTGATAATGGTAATGCAATTGATGCTTATGTCCACGGGCCTGTGCGTGTGTGTTTGATTTAAGCGTAGAGCTTCTTTCAAGTTCTGGACTTGAGCATTCAGAGTGTAGGGCTCGAGCATTCGAAGGGTAGAATTCGAGCATTCAACGTACAGGCTTTGAGCATCCAATACGCAGTGGTTGGGCATCCGAACATAGAGCTTGAGCATTCAAGTGTAGAACTTGAGCATCCAGTACACAGTGGGTGGGCATTCGAAGAGCTTCAAACATTCAAAATGTTGGATTTTGAGCATTCAAGCGCAGAACTTGAGAACAAATGATAGCTTGTTAATTGGTGTGTTGTAGAGCCAGTAGAGCCAGTTGAGATAGTGGGCGTAGAGCCGCTGTGATAGTGGGCGTAGGGCCAAGGCGCGGAGCCGATTGCAATCATAAGGCTAGTGCTTGAGAAGTCAGAGTACGGAGCTTTGAAGTGATAGAACTGAGGCGTGGAGCCGGTTGTAGTCATGAGGCAAGAGCCTGAGGAGTTGAAGCTTGGAGCTTGTGGTGATAGAACTGAGGCATAGAGCCAGTTGTATTCTGAAGGTCTATGCACGGAGCTTTCCCATCATAACTTATGGCGCAGAGCCAGAGGATCGAAACACGGGACCGATCAATAAACTGAGGCGTAGAACCGGTTGATTATAGGATTGATTTGTTTCATAAGAGAGAGAGATGCAAAATATGGTATATGATGATAATTGTTAGGTGGGAACAGATATGACAATGATAATGTGATTGATGCAGACTTGATGTGATAATGGTAATGCAATTGATGCTTATGTGCACTGGCCCATACGTGTGTGTTTGATTTAAGCGTAGAGCTTCTTTCAAGTTCTAGACTTGAGCACTCAGTGCGTAGAGCTCGAGCATTTGGAGGGTAGAATCCGAGCATTCAAAGTACAGGCTTTGAGCATCCAGTATGCAATGGTTGAAGCATAGAGCTTGAGCATTCAAGTGTAGAACTTAAGCATCCAGTACACAGTGGTTGGGCATTCGAAGAGCTTCGAGCATTCAAATTGTTGGATTTTGAGCATTCAAGCATAGAGCTTGGGAACAGATGATATCTTGATGATTGGCACGGCGTAGAGCCAGTTGAGATAGTGGGCTTAGAGCCGCTGAGATAGTGAATACGGACATAGAGCCGCTGAGATGGTTATAGGCTTAAAGCTGCTGAGTGACTTGATGGATGTGAAGTTGCTGGGGTGGCTAGCGTAGAGCTGCTGAAACGATTGGCTTGAGCGCAGAGCCACTGAGTTTGAGGGCGTAGAGCCATTGAGCGAGCAGTCATGGAGCTACTGAATAGTTACGGGCGTAGAGTCCCTGGGTGAGTGAGATAGTGAGCTTTTAATAGAGTGGCTGAAGTGGTGGAACTTAAAGCATTGAGTATATGGGCGTGGAGCCGCTGAAGTAGTGAGCGTGGCACTACTGAGCTACTGGTAGCGTGCGTAGAGCTGCTAGGTGATGCTGACTATGGGCATATAGCTCCTGTGGAGCTATTGAAGCAATAAGCATGTGGTGCTGTTGATTTCGGCGAGCTTTAGAGCTACCGTGGTGATCGCTGAGTGGATGAAGCTACGGAGCTGTTCGCTTGAGTATAAGGAGTAGGATCGTTGAATAGCTTGATAGCAATGAGCTCAGAGCTACTAAGTGTGCATGCGGTGTTGAGTGAGCCTAGAGCTGCTTTAGAGCTGCTGAGGGAGCTGCTGGAAGGAGTAGAACTGCTAGAATGATAGGCTCAAGGCTGCTGGGTGAGCTTAGAGCTGCTGACAGAGATGATGGAGTTGTTGAAGTTGAGGAACTTGAAGCAGTGAGCTTATGGGTGAATGCTGCGAATGAGAGCACAAAGCCATTAAGTAGCTCAATGGTAAGTATGGAGCTGCATAGAATTGTTGAGATCGGGGCTTGTTTGCAAAGCTGCTGGATGGCTGAGATTGCAGGCGCTAGACTGTTAAGGTGAGTGTGGAGCTGTTCAAGCATAGGGCTGCTGAATTGATGTACATGGAGATGGAGAGCACAGGGTTGCTGAGTGATAGTGAACATGGGCATAGAGCCGGAGCTTGGGGTTTATAGTTGGTCAAGTGATCGGCATATGGTGAGCTTACTATTATGGAAAATCCCAAAGTGGGTTCAATGCTCGTGTATGACATTCTTCATGCTTGGGGATGCCCCCCCCAAGGCTAATTCCATCATTGCCTTTGTTGGTTATGAGCCCAGAATTCCATAAGGGCTTGAATTGGTGTAATGAGCAAAATCTAATATTACTATGGGAGATAGATTCAGGGGCCAGAAGATCGATTTCTTGGCCGAATAATTGATGTCTCGGCCGATGAATCGATGTCTCGGCCGTGAGAAAGCAAAAAGTCGGAAAATTGATTTAAGTTAAGTTCGATCGATCTCACGGCTCATTTGATCTTTCTCTAAGTGATCTTGCAGAGATAGCGTGTTTTTTCTAAGTTTTGACAAAAACCTAGTTCTAAGCAATCAAGGCTTATCCTTTCTTTCCTTCTAGTTAACAACATAAAGAATTTGATTCTGTAACGCCCCTAATTTTGGGTACATTAATGAGGCATTTATTACATAATAAAGAGAGTCTGGCTCATTATTACATCATAAATACATCAAAGGGGTACATTTATTCACAAAGGAGGAACTAGGGCTCCTAACTATTACTCCGCTTGCTCCTCCATTCTTGCAAGCTCCATGGCTCCGAAGGCCTCCATGGTGTACATCTCCCCCAATTCATCTATGAGGTCTGACATATTATACCGGTCGTCACCACCAATATAATATGTCAGGGTCACCAAAAGGTAACACCGTGAGCTACAACGCTCAATAGGAAATCCTTACCCACCAACCTTACATCAATAGATCATTTACAACAACACTAACAATCACACATCCACATTCGTTAATCATCTGTCGTTGGTGTCCAAGATTTCAGAGTTTCTCCTACGCCGCTCGTCGTAGACCGTGTCAACATTTTCCACTTACAAATCAACCTTTCAAAATCATTTGCATTGGCTCTATACTGCGGATAACCAACCCATACCTCACCATGGTTCTGCTGCTCCGGGTTCCCATGGGAACGTACACAACCTCACAATGGTTCCGCTATCCCGGATTTCCATTGGAACACACACACACACACACATCTCACATAATGCCACCAAAACTGGTCATTATGTAGTTTCAAAAATATTTCCTTTCCCGGAAAAACACATGTTCCTTGTCGACCACACCCTAGGTGTCATGTTTCTACTTTCTTGGTTCTCGTGTCACGTTTACATGCAAAGACTTCGCAGTAGGACTTTCCACATAAACAATAATCTTTAAACTAACAAGATCATCCAACTCTATACTATTTAACATGCTCAAATCACAACTTGAAGCATAACGCCACATGTACGGACACCCTTGGAGTGATAAATCACTTATGCTTTATCAACAACCACAAGTAATGCAAACAATTCATGTACACATGCTCATAACCATCCTAAAGATCAAAATACGAATACTTGAGATGGAAAGTAAGTAAAGATAACCTACTTTCTACTTGGGATGGAAGATAGGGAGATCCTACCTTACTCCTTGGCGGTAGTAACGGCTATGGAAGGTACGTCGGGGACTGGGCAGAGTAACTTCCTACGGTAGGCTTCCGGTAATTTCGAAAGAGAAAGGTTGCTCTCGAAACTTCTTCTTGGCTATTACTACTACTATTTTTGGATCGAAAGGGTGGTTGAGTGGCAGCTTAATGGCAGCCTTGGAGGAGTTTTTTGAAGAACTCAAGAACAAGAAGAACAAAGAAAGAACAAAGGATTTCTAGAGAGAAGTTGGAGCAATGAGAAGGTGTGAGTTGAATGGCATGGGAATGGCTCTATTTATAGCCAAAACTTGAGCTCCCTCTCTCTCTCTAAGGCCACCCCCCCCCCCTCCCCCCTCTCTCTCCATACTTCAAATTTTGACACTTGTCATGCAATCTTGGAAGATCAAAGACCTAACCCTAGGCTTGCATGGCTAGATTTGTACCAAGGATTTGATTCTTGGAAGATTTATGGAGGGAAGGCTAGGTTGTACAAGATTCTTGTGTTAAACAATAGATAATTATACAAAAGAGAACAATGGAGGTTAGATTCTTGGCTAGGAAGAATATTGCCCAAGGATTTGAAAGGACATGGAAGATCAAGCATGGTACAACCAACCTTTCTTCTTTCTTCCTTCCTCTCTCTCTCTCTCTCTCTCTCTCTCTCTCTCTCTCTCTCTCTCTCCCTCCCTCCCTCCCTCTCCCTCTCGGCCTCTCTCTCTCTCTCTCTCTCTCTCTCTCTCTCCTAGTACACCACATATATATATATATATACATACACACACACACACAAGGTACAAGAAATAATAAACAATAGGTACTATGGTACTTTGAATCAAAAAGGCTTAAAGGTCAAGATTCTCCTACTAACAAATAAATAAGCAAATGTTGGATTAAACTAATAAACTAGTGTACTAATGTACTCTAGGTAGATCAACTCCCCACTAATTAAATCTAATTGGGTACAAAACCCCAATATAAAATAATATAGGAGTACTTAGGGTATCTTAGGGCATCTTAGGGCTTAAGTCTAATAGGTACATACACAATAAAATATTGGTACAACATCAGATGGGTTTTAGAAAAAAACTAGTTTATTAAAACCCTAGTACTTAGTTGAAAGACCAACCTATTACCCAATGGGTAATAAAATCCCTAACTTTTATTGTCCAATGGACAATAGTAACTAGGGAACTAATATATTAAAACAATCAAAGTTGTCCTTTAAAGCATGTGAACAAAAGCCCTACATTTAAGTACAGGTGTGGTACCAAGTACCCTAATTAAATAAAGGCTAGGATTCTCCCCATTAAATAACAATAAGGTACAAGTACTAGTTTAATCAATAAAGTACTTTAGAAATCTAGGATTTAGATATACCCCAATATTTTAATGCATAAAAGTACATGGGAATCCAAAACTTGATTATTTAAATTAAACCTTGTACCTTGTTGGAAGAGTAGTGCTATTGTCCAATGGGTAATAATTTCCCTTGTGGTTATTAACCAAAGGATAATAGAGAGGTGGGAGAATACCCAATAAACAAAGAATAAAAGTACTTTGCACATGTGTTTAAAATATATATAATACTATATTCATGTACTAACCAATATTTAAATAATAGGAGGCCTATTGTCCAATGGACAAAGATTACCCTAACTTCTATTGACCAATGGGTAAAGGCATAACGGTTCAAAAGGTTCATCTAGTAACTAGGTTAGTTTGGTCCCGCCAACTAATCGGTTAGAAACTAACTATATTGATCAAGTAGGGTTTCTAGTCGGGAGTTAACCAATGACCAAAACCTAACTATGACAGAAATTATCAAGAAATCATATAGCCACTCAAGAGAAAATAAGTAATTCAAATAAAATTCAAATATTTAACGAAATTTTTACTGACCAAAAATCAAGGCTGTTACAGATTCTTAAAATCCCCTTTCTTTGGCAAAGAAACTGTAGTGTATTGGCAATTGCAATTCAAGATTCAAACCTTTCAATAAGCATAAACTAGAAAGATAAAACAGGAATTCGTTTAGTCATAGAAAATGTCCAAACAGGGACCCAAAACATGTCCTAGCTTGATTTAGGAAACAAAAGTAATGTTTAATGTTTTTGCCATGTCATGATTTTGCAATTACTGTAGCATCTCGGGGTTTGCTCATTTTTCCTTGCCTTTCACAGTTTTATACTCCTTTTCACCCTCTTCTTTGCCAAACAGAATCTTTAAGTCAAATCCTGCTAGCACCTTGATCCAGTCTTCGGAGACGAGTGATGAGTTTGTTGGTTCTTCTTCTATGTCACTATCAGTCCATTCTTGATTGAATAAGATTTGCGTCCCAGGATACCTGTGCTTGGTGGTTGGATCTTCCCATGTTTCTGCGAAGCCACAAAATGGGAAGTCATCGCCTTCTCTTACAAACCAATCGTTGAGTGTTTTTGGGACCACAAATGCCTTTTCATTGATTATGCTTCCTTTTGCCCTAGCCTTTTCCATGCTTTCTTTCTTCTTCTTTTCTATCTCGACCTTTGTTGGTGTGTAGCCAAAACCAAAGGCGTATTAATGGTGCGAGAAATCAACCATCTATGGGATCCCTTGTGATCTTTTGCCTAAACCCAATCTAGGAAAGTAGTTCTGCTTCTTCATCATTTGTATGGCCGGGGTGGTTATGTAAAAACTTCTCTCAGCCATCAAAGCTTGTATGGCGGGGTTTGCCATGTCATGATTTTGGAATTACTATAGCATCTCGGGGTTTGCTCATTTTTCCTTGCCTTTCATAGGTTTATACTCCTCTTCACTCTCTTCTTTGCCGAACAAAATCTTTAGGTCAAATCCTGCTAGCACCTCAATCCAGTCTTCAGAGATGAGTGATGAGTGATGAGTTTGTTGGTTCTTATTCTGTCACTATCAGTCCATTCTTGATTGAATAAGCTTTGCATCCCAGGATACCTTTGCTTGGTGGTTGGATCTTCCCATGTTTCTGCGAAGCCACAAAATGGGAAGTCATCGCGTTCTCTTACAAACCAGCCGTTGAGTGTTTTTGGGACCACAAATGCCTTTTCCTTGATTATGGTTCCTTTTGCCCTAACCTTTTCCATGCTTTCTTTCTTCTACTTTTCTATCTCGGCCTTTGTCGGTGTGTAGCCAAGACCAAAGGCGTATTGATGGTGCGGGAAATCAACCATTTGTGGGATCCCTTGTGATCTTTTGCCTAAACCCAATCCAGAAAAGTAGTTTTGCTTCTTCATCATTTGTATGGCCGGGGTGCTTATGTAAAAACTTCTCTCAGCCATCAAAGCTTGTATGGCTGTTGCTTCCTCAAGACTAAACCCAATAAGAAAGGTTTCCTCGGCCCTTACTTCTTGCACGAGTGCATCGGAATGAGTTCAGATCGATGAGTCACCTAGAATGGTCACGACCCTTCTGTCTACTGCAAACTTAACTTTTTGATTTAAAGTGGAAGGTACTGCTCCAGTGTCATGTAGCCAAGGCCTTCCTAGCAAAAGACTGAAGGTGGTTGGTATGTCCATGACATGGAATTCCACATTTCTCTTGATCTTTTCCACTTCTACTGGTAGGGTAACACATCCTACCACTCTTTTTATTGAATTGTCATATCCCCTTATGCCTTGGCTTGAGGGGCGTATGTCAGTAGTATCAACCCCTAACTTGTCGAGGGTTCTTTGATGGCATACATTCAAGGCAAACTCGTTATCCACCAAAACTAATGGGATCCACTTAGTGAGACACTTAAGGAAGATGTATAGAGGTTTATTGTGGGCAAGACTTCAGGAGGTTGATCTTTGTCAGTCAAGCTATTATTGGTTTTGGCACTTTGGATGCCATTATAAGGCCCAATAGATTCTTAGGAGTGATATTGATGGGAACTTTGGCTTTTCCCAAGTTCTTGACGAACGAATTACGATGTTCGTAAGAGAACATGAGCAATCCCCAAATAGAGATATCAGCTTGGATTTTCTTCAATTGCCTCAGTACCTTATCTTCCTCAGGTTTGATCCTTTGACTTTCCTCTTCTTCTTCTTCTATTACTCGGGTTGAGGTTGAACTTTCTCCATTAAGCTTAGGAGGTTTGTACATTCTTCCACTTCTAGTGAGATGAATTATCTCTTCTTCCTGAATGCCCCAAGGATCAGCAGGCTCAATCCTTCCAATTTCCCAGTCACTTGGCAGGGCTTGGTCCATTTCCAACCACCAATCCCCATCATCAATTGCATAGACGTAAGGGGAATGAAATTCCTTTTCCTTCATAAAACACTTATCATCCACAGGGAGGGTCAGCGATGGTTTGGCTTGGGTATTTGAAATGATGTACTGGGTAGGATTATATGTGGAGTTGTTGGAGAAGCTTATAAGATTGATGTTTCGAGGTGGTAGTTTAGCATTGTGAATGGGAAGTGGGTTGGTTTACACATTGGGCTTGGGTGGTTTTATGGCTTGGCTATCGATGAAATCTTGGATGTCATGACGAAGACGCATGCAGCGGTCTGTCTCATGTCCAGGGTGCTGGTGATAAGCGTACTGTTTACTGGCATCATACCTTGGGCCATAAGGTGACTGAGGAGGTGGGTTGTTCAAGTGCTTGAGATGCCCTTGACGGCTCAGAATGGCTAAGGCTTAGGATGAGGTCATATAGAGAGGGTCAAAGTTGCAGCAGGGGCGATTTGAGTTTCTGGATGAGCTAGCTTGGAAAGGGTCCTGTGGTAAGGCAGGGTCAAGGGTATTTACATAGGCATGAAAAGTACGAGTAAGGAAGGTTTTCTTGGGTGGAAGAGGAGCTTCTTCTTTCCCAATGAGCCTCAGCTTGATTCCTTCTTCAATTTGCAGCCCAGTAGCATGCATGCGCTTGAAATTAGTGATAGCCTAAGTATAGATATGCTTAAGATATTTGGATTGCAAATTCTTGACGACTATTCTCACTTGATCTTCCTCAGAGGGACGGTTCTTCATCTTGGTGGCCTTTTCTCTCCATCTTGCCATGAAGGTAGCAAAGTCTTCGCTTGGCTCTTGCTTAATCATCTCCAAATCTCGAGTGGTTAGCTTAATTTGGACATTGTATGCTTATTGCTTAACAAAAGCATTGGCAATTTGTGGCCAAGTTTGATAGTGCACAAATTCCAAAGTGAGAAACCAATCGAGAGTGCTTCCAGTGAGAGTCCTTTGAAATAATTGAGCAATGAGCTCATCACTCAAACCCATTGGCTTTAGGGTGTTGATAACATGGTGGACATGGCTGGTTGGGTTACCAGTTTCATTGAACTTCTCAATGTTTGGCATTTTGAATTTCTCAAGTAGTTGAGAATCCGGAAAAAGGCAAAGTCCCTCAAAGTCCAGAATTTGGTCCCCCTGAGAACGGGCCAAGGCATGTTTGATCTCTTTGACTTGTTTGGCCAATTCAGGATTTTCTGCCAATACCACTTCATGAGGATTCTCTACTTCTTCCTCGTTTTTCTTGTCTTCAGCATCTCTTGCTACTTTTTCGGCTAGTAAATAAGTAATTTGAGCTCGGAGTTCAGCTATAGTGGTGTCATTGTCTACCATTCTTGAAATAGGAGTGGGAGGATAGCTTGGTGCAGCTTGAGGATTGGTAAATGATCGGGTTCGCTGAGAAGATGACCGCGAAGTCCCAGGAAGTGATTGGAACCGTTGCAGTGAAGGTGTTTTGACAGGCGAGGATGACAGTTGGGATGGCTGTAAAGACCTCTATTTAGCGTGGCTTCGGGTGTTGTAACAGTATAAAACTGGTCGTGGTTGCTTCTTTAGTCTACCTATCGTGCCTGTTTGAAAAGTAAAATACCTGCAAGTCAGTACTTGGCTCCTGGTTTGATGTCACGACCGAGGGATCCTCCTGGTTTGATGTAACGGCCGACGGATCGAAGATCCAACCAATGTTCTTCCTCACACCAAACTAAAAGACTAACAGAAGATCAGGATGCTACGATTGGTAAATAAATACTGAAAATAAACTTAACAAAAGGCCGCTTGGCCTCACCACTTTGATCCCTCGGTGGCTTGATTGTTTCGGATTGAGGGTGATTGAGTGAATTACTTCTCGGAAACCTTAAGGTTAGGGTTTGTACTTCGGGGGTTTGATCGTTGTATTGCGACTGCCTTCGCAAAGTTAGGACTTTTGTAAAGGGGATATGAGAGAGTGCTTCTGCAGAATTCCGTGGCTGGAGAGGGTGATTATCTGTGTTAATTTTGGAACCTAAAGGCTCCTCTATATAGGCAATTGGTGACTCACTCCAACCAATCAAAATGCACAAATGAATTGGTAATGTCGGGCAACACAAACTTCATGGCAATCTCTTTACGTAGCCCGAACTCATCGGGATTTGACTGCTAGGGTTTTGTGAACGGATCAAACGATTGACAGAACATTCTAGAATCTGGAAAATAGACGATCTAGCGGCCGATCAAAGGATCTGGCAGCCGAGGAATAGATTAGGAGGCCAAAGAATCGATCTGGCTCCTGAGGAATCGATCTCTCAGGGAGATTTTCAAGCAACATGTTTCACAGGAGAAAGAATGAAGTTGAGGCCGTAAGATCAACGTTACGGCCAAAAGATGGATTTTCATGGGATATTGTATTTCTGTCTGAAAGGCTATATGGCTCTGGATTGAGTCCTCTAAGTGGCTAAAAGTACTCACCATAAGTTCATGGATTCACAAGAAGCCAATCAACAATCACTGTATCCATATCATCATCTGGATGGTCCCCAAGGTGGACTTGAAATAATCGTTAGGCCAAAGCAGACGAAAAGAATTGGTTACAGCCTCTTCTTGTAGATGACCAATGTTTGAGAACTGGTAGCAAAGCAAAAAGGAACGACTCAAAAACTAATCATGGAAGATTGCCCTATCATCTACATGCCTCCTAGAAGCTAAACCTAGAACCTACCGTGACCCAGATCTCACTTAAAGGAGTTTGTGCAGAAGATTTTCGATAATCTAGATAGGTATTGTTAGGCAAGTTAAATTCTACCGATTTAGGGGAACCAGAGCCAATCTCCTTATCTTGACCATCCGAGACAAAGCAATATGATTACTGAAATCCGAATACGTATACTTTCAAGGCTAGTTTTGGACCAAGGGAGCTGTTCTGACATGGCAAACATTGGAGATATCTCAAACTCCATTGATTTATAGTCTTCTAGACCAACCAGAGAAAAAGGTTTTATTATTTTTAGGCTGTAACAATCCTTAGAGTTTTTCTTCTTAGAGTGTATCTTTTATTTGAACAATTGATTCCAAGAGATGTCAAAATGAACCAAGTACTCAACTAATTCTTTTTCAAAGTTTCAATTTTAAACTTATAATAACTTATAAGGGATGACGTGATTCTATGACCAAGGTGCCATTAACCGGAATCGTGCAAGCGACATGGCGTCACAACATAGCTTCTAAATTATTTCTTATTTTTCATTGAATCTTTAATTAAGCATTAGCCAAGGACTTAGTAATTCTGATTTCCCAAAGTCTCATTGTCCCAAGGACTAATGAAATTTAGACAACATACACCAAAGTGTACGACTCTTCATCGGGTGTCTGCAACCTTTCAAAAATGACGAGAACAAAACGCCCTACCGGAGTCCTACGCTCTAGTCTGCATGAATGTGATGATGAATGGATGACATGTTTGTACAAAAGAAATATGCACGTAAATAGGGTATATCGCATAAATCCTAACCACGGGCCCCTGTCCTAATTTGGATGGTTCTATGGTTATATACAAGTGTAAAAGGCCAATTTTGGTTTAGCGGGATTCCCCATACTAGAGCCAAGATGTACCTCCCATTGTCAAGTGTATTGCGAGACAATGGTCGGACGGTACGATGGCTCATCACGGTCAAGGGTTGCTAGGCATCATGGGAGATCTTGTCACCGGCAAGCCGGGCAAGATTGCCAAAACACACTAGCGAGGCTGTGTAGTGCAAATTGTAAAGAATAACAAAAGTTTGATTTTCCAAAAGATATTTGAAAATTCCCCTTTGAAAATGTCTTTAAAACTTGGCCCTCTTAATTATTCAATTCTTTAAAAAATAAATGTAATTTCCAAAGTTATGAATAACCATTTCCTCCTTAGCGGAGTCACCATTGTGGGCTCCCCGACTGGCACGCCCGAAAGAAAGTTGCCACCCGAATTTTTTAGATGGATGATCCGAGAAACCGAGGGTTTGATTTGAAAAGAAAAACTTTTGGCCTAACAAAAACGTTGAGACTTTGGTTCGAGGGCCACGTAACGAACGGGGAAGGTTTTATTGAAAAAGCACCCCATCCGCCCAATAAGTACCGGTCTCTAGTTAACATTTTCAAAGGGGAAACTTCAAACGTTTTTTGGAAGATTAAACTCTTTATAAACAAGGAGGGGAAATGGAGATGGGATTGAATGTATCACATTACCGTGCCTGTGGTGCTTGCTGTACAGTTAATGATAAATAAAGGATGTGCAGGAATGAAATGACAAAATGTCAATAAATTGCCTTGATCATAAACCATACCGCGCGGCATAATAGAGTATCACGCACGGTTTTCTGATAAACCATGCGGTGTACCAGCTTACTGTCAGTCCACTATTATTCTTAGAACCTTGCACGATGTAGCTCACGGCTCATTTCAAACTATCTTTATATTCTCAGATTAAAGCAAGCCATTGATCGAGGCACCTTTCTTATGATTTTTATCGAAAAACAATTTACAAATCTCTTTTTGATGCAATTGATTGTCAAGATGATCATAAAAACCTCTCTCAATGGGCAAAATGTGTGATTTTTACGCAAAACTACATTCTAGAATGCAACGGTAACAATCTCCGAGCAACACTAGTGTGACCAACAGTAGGTGGGTATGATCAAGACAGATAAAGCAGATTGACAATGAATACAAATACACCGTACGGTAGAACCCACTACACTGCACGATGTAGTATTTCCAGTACAGTTACTACTTCTGTTTTTGTTTCTGAAAATAGTTTTTGAGCCAACACTTAACAAAATAGGTCAAGTATGACTGTAGGAAGTCCCCTCAGGGCCAAGGTTGAGCTTGGCCCAAAGAAACTTGCCTTTATACCTTCGGTTTTGAGCTTGAACAATGATGGATGAGTGTGGATGGTTTCAGAGCTTGGAGTTTTGGAGTGGTGGAGTTTCAAAACTAGTGGTGTACTAACTTTGGAAGTGGGGGAGATTAGAATGTTTTTAGAGAAAGAGAATGTCAGAGTAACTTTCTCAAGACTTAGAGGTAATGGGTATAAGGGCCCTTTTCTTCTAAGAGGAGGGGTGTATTTATAGGCAAAAGCCAAGGAATATCAGTGCAAATGGGGAAGGTATCTTCTAGGCCGGCTAGAAGTGTATTCCCTGCCAAGCCGTCCTTGAGCTATGGCTCAAATGAGCGTGGCCGACAGCTTTCTGAGCCAGTCATAACTTTTCCCCGAAATGCCGTGCGGTATACCCCATAACCATGTGCAGTGTAATAAATTTTATTACATTATTCGGTGTAGTGGTGTCTCATACGGTATTCTAGGTTCAATCCTAGGCTTTTAGGCTTTTCTGGGAGTCCACATTCAAACTCTTGAAGGCACTGTTTCCTTTGTTTCATCATCGGGGCATTTAAAGAACCCTTGAGGTCCGGATTGGGGTGTGTACAACAGTTCTTCATTTTGGTGGCCTTTTCTCTCCATTTGGCCACAAAAGTAGCAAATTCCTCATTTGGTTCCTGCTTGGTCATCTCCAAATCTCAGGTGGTAAGCTCAATCTGGACATTGTATGCATATTGCTTGATGAAAGTATTGGCAATCTCCAACCAGGTCTGATAATGCACAAATTCCAGAGTGAGGAACCAATCAAGAGCACTACCAGTGAGGGTTCTTTGAAAAAGGTGAGCAATGAGCTCATCTTTCAGGCCCATCTGCTTCAAAATGTTGACAACATGGAGAACGTGACTGGTAAGGTTACTAGTCCCATTGAACTTCTCAATGTTAGGCATCTTGAATCTTTCCAGTAGTTGAGAATCTGGGAAGAGTTAGAGTCCTTCAATCTAGGATTTGGTCCCCTTGGGAGCGGGCCAAAGCATGCTTGATTTCTTTAACTTGCTTGGCTAGCACAGGACTCTCCATCAGCACCATCTTGTGAGTATCCTCTTCTTCTTCATCCTCAGCCTCTCAGGCTACCTTTTAAGCCAGCAAAGTGGCAATTTGACCTTGGAGATCCGCAATGACAGTGTTGTTATCTGACATCTTTGGAACGGGAGTGAGACGAAGCCTGGTGAGACTTAGGGATTGGTAGACAATAGATTTTGCTTAGAGGATGACCGCAAAGATCCGAGAAGTGATTGGGATCGTTGCGGTGAAGGTGTTTCGACTGGTGAAGGTGATAGACGAGACGGTTGCAAAGACTTCTGCTTCACGTAGCTTCGGGTGTTATAAAAGTATGAAACTGGCTGTGGTTGCTTCTTTGACCTGCCTATCGTGCCTACTTGAAACAAAATACCAGCACGTTTGTACTTGGCTGTATAGGGCTATGTAAGGACCCGTATTTTTCGGATATTATTCAAAAGTTTTATAAATGTTAGAAATTGAGGAAAATATGAAATTTCTTGAATTTATATGATTCGGGGTTAATGTGTTAGGATTGATATTCGAGGGAGTGCAAGTGTGATTTGTGTTGGTGCTAGTATATAAGTGTAGGTGTGTGTGTAGGAGATTAAATTCTCCCATCTGTCTCTCTCTCTTCTCCCGATCTATCTCTCTCGGCTCTCCCTCTCTCTCGGTGATCTCTCTCTCTTCTCCCTCACTCAAAACTCCAACCATTACTCAAAACCCATGACAAATAACCTCCAATCCTTCATCCAATCGCGTTGTTGAGCTTGAAATTTCGTGGGTTTCGCTCGGAGGAGGAGATTCGGTTGATTTTGAAGTTTTCGGAGTTTAGGGCATGCTCAAATCGCGTGGGTTTCGATCCTTGACTTGAGGTAGGGATTTCTTACTCTCGTTATGAGTTTATATGATGATTATGTGCCTAAATCGTGCTTTAGTTGGTTGAAATTTGAGTTTGTGATCGTTCTTAGTTTTTCTACAAAATCGCCTGCTGCTGCATTGGTATCAATACCTACTTTTTGAGGTATTGGTACCTTGGTTCTGATTGCTTACTGGATTCGTTTGGTATCAATACCTAATTTTTGAAGTACCAATACCTTAGTACCAATATCTACTTTTTGAGGTATTGGTACCTTGATTCGGATTGCTCACTGGATTGATTTTGTACCAATACCTACTTTTTGAGGTATTGGTACCATTGTCTCAGAAAACTGTTCTTGAACTTTATTGATCATTCGTCGATAGTATTGGCTCCCGATCACTTCTAACACTCTCCAATCATATTCTAATCAACTCTAAACTCGATTACTTGGGTTCCAATAATTCGTTGATTGTTCTAATCCTTGCGATACTCGTTAAAGGTAATCTTTGTACCTTTGTAAATGGAAAATGAACCGTAAGGTTGTTTAGATGTACCGTAGGTTGTATGAGGCATTGTGGTGAGCGTGATGGGTAGTTGTGAGTTTGGCTAGTGATCCGAAAGGTAACTTAGTAACTTGTGTCCTTGTGACTTCATCTTGTTGATCATCTTAAACTCTTTGGGCTCTCGTTTTATGAGGTTCTAGTAAAAAGGCTAGTGGTTAGCGAGTCGTAAGGTTACTTATGAGTTCAATATGCTGTGTAGGTTGTGGTGATATACTAAATGGAAATGTGTGTGCTTATCTATTTGTTGGTGTATGTGACGGTTGATGGTTTGTAGCATAATGAGATATCAATGACTATTTGAGGTTACGGACACAACGAAAACTTGACACTACGGGTATCACCACTCAGTGGTGAGACGACCGGAATGGACACTACGGGTATCACCATGGACATTCGGTGAGACGACCGGAATCACGCAAATGAACGGGTATCACCATGGACATTCGGTGAGATGACCGGAAACGAGCGATACATGCGAAAACCTTGGATGTTATGAGATGAGATTATCGGAAAACAAAAGAAAGAATGGTTTTTGCTAAATTGGATTGTTTAAAAGGGGAAAAAGAGTTTTTGATGACAAATGGGAATGGGAAAGGAAATTTATTGAAGAATCGAGGAATGTGAACAATTGTGAAATGGGAATGAATGTGGAAACACACTTGATGTGATGAATCGGTTGAGAACCCAAAAGTTAATTACTTGTAATTGATGTGGGGAATTCTTGTGGCATTGGGATGGTATATGCGACTATAGGTGTTACATATAGGATTGTCTAGAATCCTTTAGCTATAGTGAGTTGCTTGTCGATAGCCATATGAACCTTGGGCATATCTGTCTATATTCATTCACTTTAGATGCATTGCTCATTATGTTTTCTTATAACTTGCGTATAGAAATTTCTACTGGGCTAATGTAGCTCAACAAAATCCTTCTTTTCAGGTCTAAATGCCGGGCAGTCGATTGCATGCTATGGTGTGATTCGAAATGAAGATTTTTGGAAGCTAATTTGACTAGTTACTTTTTCATCTATGTAACAGACTTACTTTCGGTTAAAGATGACTTTGTAACTAATTCACTTTTGAATTATCTTTTGAGTTAAGTTTGTAATTTTTCTAAACACTCGTGTTTGAGTTTAAGTTAATTTGGGCCGTGGTGCCAAGGTTGTAATTCTTGAAACTTGGAAATTTGGTTTGTAAATTGAACAGGTGGGAAATCATTTTGGGTATTATTTACCGTATGCGAGAATCTTTTATCGAAATGTGATATTAAATTATATTGAAAATCGAGGGCGTGACAGGCTAGGATTTGGATTCAAAATCTCAACCCTTTGCACTGAAAGAGATGTTACAACAACGATTTATACAGGGTGTGAGGAAGAACTTCAAAGATAAACGAAAGTAAATTCTTAACCTGTAGGTTCTTGTCTTATTTTGATAAGTTCTATGGCTTTCTAATCACATGTATGGTTTGGGTGGTCTCAAAGGTGCTCTGTTGTCAAAGGGTGTCAACGCTTTCGCCTGCCCATCATAGGCAGCAATCAGGCGGTTCCCTTTTTAATATACCACAGGGGTACAAGTGACCATGGAGTTTACTGGAACCCTTAACATATCCCGTGACATGCCGAGATATTAGGTGAACTCAACAAGGTTGTCCGCTCATTGCATATGATAACGGAATTAAATAAAGTAAGTATTAATTTTATGTTGAATTTTCTGTTATGACTCTCAAGTCCCCAGCAAAAAACTGTAGACACCTCCCAAAAGGGGCATCGCCATACAAATATCCTCAAACACTAGTTTCTTTATCAACAGTTGAAATCGTGGATTTCCCATGGTTAGGAATATCTTCACACAATTACAACTCACCTCTAAGAGAGTCACACTTAGTTTATGCAAACTAAGCAAACAAGGTAGAGATTTAGGGTACGGGAGCCAAAAGTACAATAAGGGAAAGGTGTTAGGCACCCATCTTTGCCTGGTCGAGAGACAGGCCCATAATCATTCAACATACCATTATTGCATGCTTTATTCAATTCTAAACAATTAATTTGGTTATTAGCCTTTAAACAGTTAATAAGGTGAGCTAAAGCAATAAGTAGAACATGCATCAAAATAAGCAACAAGCGGTCCCAGCGGATGAATTCCACGGCTGGCGGATGGATTTCGCGGCCGTGGGATCCTGCTGCATCAATGTACCGACAGTGGGAATGATATCCCAGCTAATGTTCTTCTTCACACTAGGAAAACAAACAGTTAAACAAAAATCGAAGATTAGAACACACTACGATTTAAACAGCATAATATAAACAAACCACAGGCCTCTGGGCCTGACCACCTTGATCCCTTAGTGCTTAATTGCTTTAGATTAGAGGTGATTGATTGACTTGCTTCTCGAAACCCTAGGATTAGGGATTGTACTTCGAGGTTTGATCATCGGATTGAGGCTACCTGCGAGGGTTTACGGCTTTTGTGGAGAGAGTTTGAGAGATGATTTCTGCAGAATTTTGTGGCTAGAAAAGGTGTGTTGAACTTGTATTTTGGAACCCTAAGGGCGGGGTATATATAGGCATCGGATGACATCACTTCGGGCAACAAGAATGCACAGTTCAAATTAGAAGTGTAGGGCAACTGTAACTCTGCATTATAATCTCTTTACGTAGCCCCGAAGTCACACTTCATGGCTGCTAGGGTTTGTGTGTGGATCAAACGAGATAGAACATTCCAGAATTCTGGTCTAAGGCGATCTGGCGGCCGAGTAAATGATCTCATGAAGAGATTTCCAACACGGTATTCCACGAGTGAAAGAAAGAAGAGGTGGCGGTGAGATCGATCTAGCGACCGGCAAATGCATTTGACTGGATCACTCTATTTCTGTCTGAAAGGCTATTTGGCTTTGAATTGGATTCTCTAAATGGCTAAAAGTACTCACCAAAATCCTCAGGTTTACAAGAAGTCAATCAACAATCACTATATCCTATTCATGATCGGGATGGTCCCCAAGGTGGGACTTGAAATAATCATGAGGCTAAATTGGGGTGTCTACAGTCCAGATGAGCTTACACGCACATCGACTAATCCAAAGGGCCCAATCCCACCGCCTACTTGTAGGAGCGGGGAGCCCAATTAAAACTGGACCAAAACTCCGTATGAACTGGCCCCAAAGGAGTTGATAGTACCTTAAAGATTTCAAATGTGAGCCCTTAAGACGGAGCAAACCTTTAAGTCTCAATCCTTGACCACTAGGCCAACCCGCTCTCTGCTTACGCTCTCAATCCGCACTCTAGTGAATTTCAGTGTATCGTTCGTATATTTTAATAGTTCAATATTTTTTTTGCGCAACGCTCCTACACATGCGTTATGTGACTTAGCGCACAATAAAAATATAACTCAAACAAATTGAGCAACACGAACACAAAAACTGCAAAAAAGTAGAAAAGCAGAGAAACCAAATCCACTGAATAAAACCCTAACTCACCGAATTCGTGGAAGCAGGGTCCTTGGGATCAGAGATGGAATCTCAGAGGGCGGCATGGTCGACGTTGGCGTCATTCCTCACCTTCCAGTTCTTGTGCATCAATCGATCCTCCCACGGTTTTCTTTGCCTCCTTCAACAACTTCTTGTCCTCCGTAGACATTGTGGTAATCTATCCATGTAAATCTTTGTACTGTACAAATGTCAGAGGATCTGATTGACGGAACGTTGTAGAGAGAGAGGGGGTGGGGATATGTCGTGTATTTTTCTCAGTTTTTTCACTGCCGGCGAGGAAAGAGACGGTGCGGAGGAGAGATCAGGGTAGAGGCTAGGTAACGATAATTTTATCTCACTCTTCAAAAAAAAGAGAAAGAGAAAATGTGGAGAGAGAGAGAGGGTTCTACATTTGGAGTAGGGATGAGCAAAATATCCATCAAACCATGAATCCAGTCCAAACCAATCCAAACTGAAAGATTTGGTTCGGTTTTTTAGTAGTATGGTTTGGTCATGGTTTAAAAAAATTAGAAACCGCATTATATGGTTTGGTTTGTGGATTCATGTTCACGGTTATGGTTCCAAACCGATCCGAACCGTATAATATATATATATATATATATATATACACACACACACACACAATATGTATAGTTATATATATTTTAATTATGATTCACCAAATAAATATGGAAGCGTACTTTCCTAATTTATTGATCCTATTATATCCACCAATATTTAGTTTTCCAATTCCTATTCCTATAATTCCTCTACTACCATTACCAAGACTAATTACCCTAACTTTCTATATAAGAAAACCTATCCCTATACTATATAAACCTAATGAACTAACGTAACATCCATCTCTTTGCCCTTTTATTTGATTAAACTATCTTAAGATGTTTAATAAGTGGTATTCTTAGTTGATTCATTTTAGTGACTTACCGGTATTTCGTTTTATTTGTTTGTGGCAATTATTGATATTCTATTCTTAAATTAGTTGGTTGATGTTAGATTGTTTTAAGAATTTGAATGAAAATGATTTTAATATAAGTTTTTTTTAAAATTTATATTCGTAATTTTAAATACTTCAAATATTTTTTTGGAGATGATAGCTTAGTTCAAAGCAAACCGTGGTTAAAACCGAAACCGAACCGTAGTCTAATGGATTGGATTGGTTTGGTTCTATGCGTTTTGTGGATTGGTTTGGTTCTCGAAATTTATAATCCGTAGGTATTGATTTGGTTCTTGGTTTACTATAAAACCGAACCAAACCGGACCATGCTCACCCCTAATTTGGAGTAGTTACCGAAAACCACGAGTGCATTTTACAAGCAGTTCATTAGCGTTTAAACTTTTTGAATTTTTTGTTTAGTTTTGTATAGTCGGTGGTCTGCTCATTTGTCTTAAAAGTTAAGGTAATAATGCCAAAATTATTTAAGGGTAGTGATAATGTCAAGACTTTTATGCACTGGAGTTTCAGCTCCAACAAAAATAGTTTTCGCATTATAATTTCCCAAAGTTAAAACAAAGGTTGTGTTCCACTTAAATTTTAGTAAAATAAGTTGATTTTGTCCTTATTTGAATTTTTTGCATTTGTTAATTTTGCACCAAATTACTATTCCATCTCAACGAGATGAATTGGAAAAGTACAAATTCTTTACTCTTTTTTTTGGCTAAAATATGGTTATTTCCAAAAATATTTGGGTAATTTTACTTTTTTGATTCGTTTCATCGAGACGAATCAATAATCCACACAAATTTAACACAAAACTAACAAACGCGAAAAAAATTTAAATAAAGACAAAAAGTGCTAAAAATTAAGCGAAACGGGATCTAAGTGAGGAATTTCACTGTATTTTTTGTCCACCCTAAATTTTTTTCAGAAGAATGCTAAAGTTTTTTATTCATGTTAGGTATATTTAAAAATATTATTAGGGAAAGTATTTTTGTCTTGTTTTTGTCTTTGATGAATTTTTTTTATTTTAGCCTGTATTTTTAAAATTTTGGACAATTGTACTTCAAGAATAATTCCAACTATTGAAGATATCAATGTGATTTATTGATCAATAAGTCTAGCGAGCATGAATCCCACTCACGATCCAACCCATGACGGTACAGCCCAAAATTGGAAAGAAAAAACAAATGTTGAAAATTTTCCCCCCTAACCCACGGTCTGGTTCTTTTAGAGAGAGAGAGAGAGAGAGGAGATCGACACCCACCACCACCAATGACTCCCACCACCACCACGATGTCCCCGGGGCAGTTTCGAATCAAATTTTAATGATCTAAGCCGCTCAATGTGTTCAGAACGTGATTTTAAGGGTGGCCGAAAAAATTAGGAAAATATATAACCGGAAATGCTTGTTTTGAGCATTTTTTACTTGAATCGTTCATCAAATCTAAACTAAAAACCGCTCAGATCAAGTCATTTCAGGTCTTTTTTTTTTTGCTAATTTTTCGCAAGTACCTTTAAAATCACGTTCTGATCACATTGAGCGAGTCAGATCATCAAAATTTGATTGGAAACTGACGGGTATTTTTTTACATGTTTTTTAGGTGTTTCCGAAACCGCTTCAATATATATATACACACACACACACACATAGGATCCAATGAGAGATCCCATACGGTAAGGCCGTGCAATCCCTTAGGATATATATAGTCCGAATCTCCTAAGGGATCGCACGGCCTTACCATGCTGGACTCTCCTTTCCAGATCGAATTGCAACGATTCAAGCCACTCAAAATGATCAAAGCGTGATTTTAAGCGTACACGCGAGAAATTAGAAAAAAAAATGATCGAGAATGGCTTGATATGA
Source organism: Rhododendron simsii (assembly GCA_014282245.1). NCBI lineage: Eukaryota > Viridiplantae > Streptophyta > Magnoliopsida > Ericales > Ericaceae > Rhododendron > Rhododendron simsii. The sequence goes on from CM024961.1 coordinate 14,759,957, forward strand.
GCAGTTTTTTACTAAACCGTTCAGTAAAAAACTGTTCGGATCAAGCCCTTCCTGATCAATTTTTTTGCTGATTTCTCGCATGTGTATATATATTTACACTCAGGATCCAATGAGAGATCCCGCACGGCCTTACTGTGCGGGACTCCCCTTTTTCAATCGAATTGTGACGATCCGAGCCGCTCAAGGTGATCAGAACGTGATTTTAAAGGTATCCGCGAGAAATCAGCAAAAAAAAATGATCAGGAAGGGCTTGATCCAAGCAGTTTTTTACTGAACCGTTCAGTAAAAAACTGTTCAGATCAATCGCTTCCCGATCAATTTTTTTGCTGATTTCTCACAGGTGTGTGTGTATATATATATACACACACTCGGGATCCAATGAGAGATCCCGCACGGTCTTACCGTGCGGGACTCCCCTTTCCCGATCGAATTGAGACGATCTGAGCCGTTCAACGGTTTAATAAAATACTGCTCTGATCAAGCCCTTCCCGATCATTTTTTTTTTTGCGGATTTTTCGCGGGTACCCTTAAAATCACGTTCGAAACACATTGAACGGCTCAGATCGTCTCAATTCGATCGGGAAAGGGGAGTCCTGCATGGCATGGCATCCCTCATTGGATATATTCTGTATATATATATATACATATACATATATTAGACTTTTCCCACATCGCTCATTTAAGCCATCCAAACTTGGTTAATACTCCTATATTCTAGAGGTTACTCCACATATATCCAATTGATTTTAGGTTGGAACCCTGCAAGAAATCTAACATGGTATCAGAGTTAGATCTTGGGTATCTCACCTCTCGTGGGAAAGTCTTTGTCATCTCTGTCGCCCGAGTCAATCGCTCGGCTCCTGGTCTCCTAGTCTGTCACCTCCACATGCATCCGGATTGCATGTGAGGAAGAGTATTAGACTTGTGTCACATCGCTCATTTAAGCCACCCAAACTTGGTTAATATAATCTAGAGGTTATTCTACCTATAGCCAATTGATTTTAGGTTGAAATCCTTTAAGAAATGGAGAGGTCCGCACTTCAAGAGTTTATTTAAGGTCCTCACATGAAACTTACTCTCTGTGTGTGTATATATATGTGTATATATATATATACACAGTCCACTTCTAATAAGAGCGCCCTTACCATATTACGGTAAGTGCTTCCCCTTTTCTCCCCTTTCCCAACCACATTTCGATGATCCGAGCCGCTCAATGTATTTAGAATGTGATTTTAAGGGTATCCACGAGAAACCAGCCAAAAAAATTGTTAAATATAATTGATTTTTGATTATGTTCTATGACAAAATTTGATTTACGAAAAACGTTTTACTTTTCGACAAGTAGTATGGTTGGCCCTGCATAATTTTTTTTGGACTACAACACATTTTGATAAGTGTCGAAGAAGATTTTTTTTTGGCAATAATTTTGGCTAACAAGTAAAACTTGCACATTGGACAGACGGACAGTTCCTTCATTTAAGTCTAATGTTTTATTTTTTCTTATTAAATTGGGAACATGTCAGTTTTGTTTTCTACCTTTGTTGACTTGGATGATCTACTCCTGTTATAAGCAAATGAGCCAAGGCTCATTCTGTCAATCTCAAGAACCAGGGTTAGTAATTAATGAGTTTGACCGGCTAGCGTTTCCTCTCCTCCACTATTGACTTTAAGGCTTCACAGTTAAGACATGGGATCATTGGAGATCAAAATTTCAGAAGATTTCGTCTCATCTGAAAGAATACAACGTTCATATTTTTTTTCTTATAAAAGAAGGACTTCTTCCCCAGAGAAAACTACCAAGCTTCACCAGATTACTCAAAAACTCTGCAAGAGCAATATTCATCATCTCCTACACTTTTTATACAATCACTTTGAGAGATTTGTGAGCAAAATTGGTATATCTACTCCTTGAGGAGTTTTGTAATTGTGAGCTACAAATTCTATTATTATCTTTTGGAGAGATTAAGTGTTTGAGAAATCAAACACTAGTTTTGTAATTCCAAAAACAGGGGTTTTGTTTTTGGAACCCTGTTTTTGGAAGGGGTTTTTGAGGATTTTGTACTTTAAATCTTTGCGGTTGTCTAGCTCCTCCGGAAAGCTAGGAGCATTGGTAATTGTAAGCACCCGCAAGGCTTACTGGTGTAATTCCATTTTTTAGTGGAACCTTCAAGCGATTGCCTTGGAGAGAAGTGGAGTAGGCTGGACCGTGGACAAATTCAGACCGAACCACTATAAACTGGTTTTGCATTTCTTAACTCTCTCTACATTGTTGCTAATTTAGTTATTTGCCTTTGTAGTTTTTAATTGGTAATTTTTAATTAGCAACCCTATTCACCCCCCTCTAGGTTGCTGTCTGGGCAACAAAAATGACCAGAAAGTGCTTGATTGCTTGATTTGAACAGTTTTTATTGAACCGTTAGATCAAATACAAACAAAAACTGCTCGGATCAAACCCTTTTTAGTCTTTTTTTTGCCGATTTCTCGCGAGTATCATTAAAATCACGTTCTGAACATATTGATCGGCTCGGATTATCGAAAATTGGTCAAAAAAGGGAAGCCCTTACCGTAATACGATAAGGGCGCCCTTATTTGAAAATTGGTGTGTGTGTGTATATATTGTACATTAGTTCCCTTCTTATGAGGGATCCCCTACTTAGCTTAAGTGCGGACCTCATAGATCCCGATCAAATTTCGATGATCCGAGCTGATCAATGTTATCAAAATGTGATTTTAAGGTTCTACGCGAGAAATCGTAAAAAAAAACGGTCGGAAAGGGCTTCATCCGAACAGTTTTTTATTGAACGGTTCAAAAAAATTGCTCAAATAAAGCCCTTCCCGGTCAGTTTTTTTTGCTGATTTCATATAGGTACCCTTAAAATCACGTCCTGATCACGTTAAACGGCTCGGATCATCGAAATTCAATCGAGAAATGGGAGAATTGGGGAGGTCCGCACTTAAGGAGCCTATTTAAGGTCCTTACAGGAAGCTCACTGTACATATGTGTGTGTGTGTGTGTGTGTGTGTATATATATATATATATATATATATATCGAGGCGATTTCGGGGACAACTAATTAAGCTTCTAAAAAAATACCGCATAGTTCTCAATCAAATTTTAATGATCATAGCCGCTCAATGTGATCAGAACGTGATTTTAAAGGTACCCGCGAGATATCAACAAAAAAAAACGTTCAGGAAGGGCTTGATCTAAGCAGTTTTTAGCTTAGATTTATGAACGGTTCAATTTAAAACTGCTCAAAACAAGCACTTCTCGTTTAGATTTTTTGCTAATTTCTAGCGGGGCACCCTTAAAATCACACTCTGCACACATTGAACGATTCAGATCATAAAAATTTGATCAAAAACTATGATATTGAAATTTGGGGTATTTTTTTAAGTGTTTAATTGGTTATTCACGAATATATTTGAGGGGTTTTATATATATATAGACACACACACACAATGCCCTTTTGTTTATAGATGTATATATATATATATGTATATATGTGTATATATGTATATGTATATATGTGTATATATGTATATGTATATATGTGTATATATATATATATAGACACACACACACACACAATGCCCTTTTGTTGCGGACGTCCGCAAAAGCCAAAAATGCGGACTTTTGGTGTGAGCTGTTGGATCTTATCCAACGGCTGCGATAAAAGGGTGTATCTCTTGGGTTAAAAGGAGTCCGAGTCAGATAAAAGATCCGCGGGTAATAACCGGGTTATAACACCCCAGTCGGCTTCCATTTCACGCTACGAAGAGAGAGAAGAGAGTGAGAGACGAATCGCAGAAGAAGAAGACGACGAATCGAAGGAGACGAAGTTGAACGATCGAAGAACAAGGTAACTTCTCTTCTCTTCTCTTCTCTCTCTCTCTCTGGCTCGTTTTGGAAATATCAGAAGTTAGGGTTTTTTTTTTTCAGATCCACAAAGAAGAGGACAAGAAGAACCCTAACTCGGAAGGTATCTCTCTATGTGATTAGAGCTTGATTTTGATTTTGGGTTGGATTCCAGTTCATTTTATTGTTCAATGTCACAAACCGTAGGTTGTGAATCTGTATATTTTTGGTAATCTGTGGTACGTTAAGCTAAAACCCTAACCCCTTTTTGACTGTTTGTTCTCGCACTTGGGGGTGTATATATACAGATCTGAGCGGTCAAAGCTAGTGCAAGTTGGCATGATTTGATTGTCAGTTCTGTATTGCACTTGGTTTTATTCTACTTGTGGAGTCAAACTTTAACTTTTGTGTAGTGTCAGAAGTTGATGATGATGAGAACAGCAGATGAGATTTTGAAGGCCCAAGAAAAGGGGCCTATTTTCATGGAAGATCTACCAGAAGAAGAACAAGTTGTTGCCGTGGTAAGGCTTGAGTTGCATAGTTCAGTTTAATTGTTCTTATCTCCTTTGGCTTTTGTGGTGCTTTTGGGTTGTTAGGTCGACTGCATTTCTTTTACTGAGATTAACTGGATTAGGTAGGGAACTTTAGAAGTTTTGCGCTTTTGTGTTATCTTCCACAATAGACAAATGAGTGTTTCGAAATTTGCGATGAATGTACGTGTATTGAATTGGTTGTAATAGTTTGTCATGGGTCTACCCTTGTTGGGATGGGGATGGTGCATGTGCAATTTCATTGAGGTGCTTTGAGCTGCAACCCACCCTAACTTGGTGTAATTGAATCTCAAACTTGGAAAATTGTCATCCTTATAAACTCTTTTCTCCTTGTATTTCATTTTTACATAATCATCACCTTTCCTATTAACTCATTGTGTTACGTTATCCAGTTAGCTGGTAGTTAAGTTCAAGTTCCTTGATTTGTTATCTATCTTTATCAATCAAGTTGCTAAGACATTTAACCTGTTTTTGCCCCCCTTAGTATTAGCATCAAGTTTATTGTTTGCAATATATATTTTCTCTTTGTTAGCTTGGGCCGAGACTCTGGAATGCATGTCTTCTAGATATTCAGGTTATAAGTTTGGTAGATATTTGCCATTGATCATACTTTGTGTGTTATATCTTTAACCATCGTTCGTTCGAAATCTGATTTGGGTTTTGTCCGATTTGGGTTTCTTTTTCAATTAACACGAACAGATCGATCGAAAAAGAGGAACGACTGGAGGGTACTGCACGAAGACGATCGACTGAGAACAAGGTAACTTCTCTTCTCTCTCTCTCTCTCTCTCTCTCTCTCTCTCTCTCTCTCTCTCTCTCTCTCTCTCTCTCTCTCTCTCTCTCTCTCTTTCTCTCTCAATCTCTGTATTTTTTTATTTCGGGTTAGGGTTTATTTCGTTCATTGTCTAGAGATTTTGGTTTTTGACCTACAATTCTTTTGGGATTCTTGATCTGCAGTGAATTTTCCGATGAGTTTCGTTTTTCAAGCCCTAATCATCTTCGGTTTGTGGGTTACATCCATAATTTAGAGAATTTTCTAATTCGTGTTAACTGAACTGTAAATGTGCTTCTTACTACTCTTGAATTGAAGTGTGTTTGCAGTGTTGTATGGTGGGAGAATATGTCATTTGATGTATTTTTGGATGGAAAAGTAGGATGGAGTTAGGGTGATGACAAAATAGGAGAGATTTTGGATAGTTCAAGGACAAAGTAGGAGATTTTGATAGTTCGAGGACAAAGTAAAAAAAGTGGTCATAGTTCAAGGGATATTTTTATAAAAAAACTCTTGACTATTTTGCAATCATTTTTATAAGCGGAGACCTAAATTCCCTTCTCTTTCCTAACATAACGTCCCAGAAGCATACAACTATGTATCTGGATGTTGTCTTTAGCCACTTGCTTTGCTCAAGCTCAGATTATCCCATATAAACTACAACTTGTAATCGAAGTACCCCTGTAGCAATATAAATGAGCCATACATGGAAGAGGTACTGGTAGTTTTGAATTGAAAGGGAAATGCAATAGCAATATAAATGAGCCATACATGGAAGAGGTACTGGTAGTTTTGAAGTCCCTGTTTATTTGCTTATCAAGTTGATTTTTTTCTAGGATGGACAGAAAAGAGATTCTATTATGTTGTTAGTGTTGGAAAAGTCCCCAAAATCAATGAAAGTGGATAGCTTATAGCGAACAAGTAACTCGCTTCTCTGAGGTTGCGTTTAAAAAGTATCCCTCATTGGAAGAGGCAAATAATGCTTGGACTGCTTATGTTGAAGCGCATTCCGATGTGCAACTGTTGTCTCCCCAACTTCCTGAACTCCCGACCAATTATCCACCTTTGCTCGTACCTGTGTAAGCAAACATGGATAACCAAACTCTTTCCAGGCTGCCCAAATGTTGCGTGCACCTTGCAATGCTCTTACTTGGAGTCGTAATAGGAATTTTAATTTTGTTGGTCATCATGTATGTTTTCTTTTAGTTGGTTTATGTAATGGTTATGTTGAACAAAATTTCTAGCTTGTTATCAATTGTACAAATTTGGAACTTGAGCAAGTGTTATACCTTCTTTTCCTTTTTCCATTTTTTGTCCTCAGTTTTGCCTCCACTTTACTTTCATTTGCTCCGAAAAACTCATTTGTCAACTGTGATTGTCCTGCAATTGTGATCTTTTACCTCTAAGATTTAAAGCCATGATTTTAGTAAGGTAGCGAACCGGCCCCAACAGGAAATGTCCCATAGACGAGCAGCGCCACATATTGATTAAAGTGTAAACTTCACCCAGCAGCTTCCAGAATTTTGATTAAAGTGCTCACTTCACAGTTTGGGGCACCAGCAAAAAAAACCAATGTCAGCTGCTTTAGTTGATTTTTTGGGACAAATTTCCATAAGATATGTGAGCTGTGAAAGAGTTTCCGAGTTAGTAAGTTTGTAAGTGCCCTTTTATTTACCGAATTTGCTTTGGGTAGGTTAGTAATTAGATAAGACCAAGATTTGAATTTTGTGCTCCCACTCTTCAAGGGACTAGGAGTTAAACGTCCACTATCTTCCCACAATCATCAAATCCAGATAACACATAACCGGAAAACAAAGAACAATAAAGGGTTCACATGCACATCCCTTTCAAACGTCAATCATCCAAAATTAACATAGACCAACGCGCATACAACCCAAAGTCGTGCAGTGTTCCATAAGGTTCTAAATGCCACGAGAACGATTATACATTTGGGGAACGATTATAGAAAGGAACCAAAAAATGGGAAACAATTATACATTTGTATTGGGAACCAAGTTCATGAATAAAGTTACAACTTTTGCCTTCATTTTTAGAGTCTAATTTCAGTGTCTAATACAAATAGCTACACCATTTCCATAGCATTCAGATAATTTACAAAAGGAACCGAGCATCATTGCTTCCAAGACCAGTAATCATTCACGAAGCTTAGGGTAACCCCACCTTCAACTAGCAGCAGCTAACCATTGCAGCATAACACTTCAAATGACAGACAAGTAGCAGCAGCTAACCATTGCAGCATAAAACAAACAGGCATGACAGACATCCCCATGCAGCAGCAGCACACTTCAATTGCAGCATAACACCTCAAATGTTGATCAGTAGCGGAACCCCTTAATTACTGGACTACATAACAGACCAGCCTAACAGAATAACAGTAAGACCAGTACAAACAACTAAACAGTAGCATAACAGGCATGACAGTACCAAAACATAGCAGAACAGGAATGGCCAGCCATCAGTAAACAGAACAGAAAACTGCTGCTGTCTAGTGAACAAAAACAACAGCAGAAACAACTAAACAGTTGCAGTAAAGAGCATGTAACAACAAGCTAAAAGGGTAAGAACAAATCACTATCCAAATTTTTCAAACACTGCATTCTAAAAACCAAGAGACAAAACATATGGTCCTTTGAGAAAATAGTCAAATCCACAGAATTTATATTCCAGAAAAAACCCCTAACTTCAAAAAAATACCCTTAACTTAAACGGCTACAAATATAGTTGATAAGTAAACGGGTGCAAAAGAACCAAGAATATTGCTTTATAATTTATTCGCATAATCCAGTGCAAGATTACACAAGGACTCACATAATTCAGAGCAAGATTACTAATCAAAGGATTTTTATGAAACCAAATCTTCCCTTGCTGACCAAGAAAGGAAAAAAACTAAATACAAAGTTCCCTTTGAAGCAAGATTAATTCATAGACAAAAAAATTAAGTACTTGCCAACTTAAGAGTCAAATACTATATGTCATGGTACACGTGTGAAGGGTGATTAAGCATTTTTTAGGACTTAAGCTTTTAGGTAATCACTCCCCATAAAAACAAGCAATATGCATTAGTTAAGGGAATGTTACTCTCCATAAATGTCACAGAAATCAGCTGCCCTCCATGAGAACAAATATTCATCTAAGTTCCGGACAAGCAGAACAAGATCATAAAAAGAAGGAAAAAAAACCAGCAAACTGGAAAAAAAACATTCCGGTGTGTACAAACATATTCCTTCTTGTCGATCCATCTCCATATCTGGTTTCACAAAGCATAATATCAATCAATACCGATTTTCTACAACTTTAAAACTACCAATTTTTGAAAAATCTAACTCCAAAGAAACCCTAACTCGTAAAAAACCATAATTGGAAAAAAAAAAAAAAAACACAAACCCTAACCCAATTTCACAACACTAATTTCTGTGCCATTGTTGGTAAATCGAACAAACCCTAAATCCAAAATACCAAAAAACAGATCCGAAAAGAGAGAGAAAGATACCTTGAAATGGAGCCCTAATCTGGCGATCGTCGTACGTTCTTCTCCTTCACAAGATAGAGATAGCTTGTCATACCTCGTATTATAGAGGTAGAATTCATGTTCTATTTGTTAGGGTTTCTACTTCACAAGAACACAGCTTTGTGTTAGGGTTTCCCCTTGCTAGGGGAAAATCGAGGGGGGAGAGAGAGAGAGAGAGAGAGAGAGAGAGAGAGAGAGAGATAAAGGGAGAGATACCTTGGTTGTATTCGTGTTCTTCTACGTTCATTGCCGATCATGTTCTTCTGGTTCATCGTGTTCGATCGTGGGGTTGTCTAGCTGTATCTCCTCTCTCTTCAATCTGGAACGAAATGAGGAAAGGGGGAAGAGGGATCCGTTTTGCGGGTTAGAGTTTGTTGTTTTTCTTCGGTCTCTCTCTGTCTTCCTCGATTTCGTGGTCGTCGTCTTCGATTGTTCGCGTTTCCAGCTCTCTTGCTCTCTTTCGAGTTTTCTATCAAAGTAATCTCATTTTTAAAACAATTGGCCGGAATACTCTAGTTTTCAAACTATTTTAAAAACTACTCGGTAGCGCCACTTCAAATGGCTCAACCCGAGTAGCGCCATTTAGATTGGCTCTACACGATAAGTGGCACGAATCCTTGTGCCACACAGCTGTATGACATGGAATTAGCGCTTTTTCAAATAACTCTACTCAATCAAGTAGAGCCATTTGAAATAGCTCTACTCAATCAAGTAGAGCCATTTGGAATAACGCTACCTGATTAAGTAGAGTCATTTGAAATGGCGCTACGTAATATATACTAAAAAAACACGGAATCAAACGTGGACAAGGAAAATGGGATAAAATGGGACGACGAAAGTAAAATCATTTGTGGTGTAAAAAATTTTGCTATTAAAACTTGAATAGTGTTTTCTATTTTCTCATTTCCTTCGTACTTTAGTTAGGGGAAAAAGAAAAATAAATTCTATCCCTCAAAAATTCGAAAAGATGTTATGCACTAAATGTTTTGCCTCGTGAATTTGCTAATTTGTATCGTACATTTTCCTCGCTAATTTGCTAATGATACCTCAGACAGTACCTGTGATACGACATCAAGATTAGACACTCACATGCACATCTAAATCAATCTTTCGAATCCCAAGTTAATGCCCTTCGTACCCTTCATCGTGTTCCCTTATTATCGTATTTTCATCTGAACGTCAACATGTCATGAGTGACCCACATCCACATACACAAACGCTTTTATTCGATTGTACTTCGAAGTATCAACTAATCAATCAAGAGCTTAATCACCGTACGGAGGCTTGGAGGCCATTATTCAATGCCTTCAAAAGGCTTATCTGTAACGCCCCTAATTTTAGGTACGTTAAGGGATAATTTATTACAGAAATTAAAGAGAGTCACTGCTTATTATTACAACATAACTCTCGTAAGAGTATTTTAAACACAAAATAGGAAACAAAAGGGGAATAGGATTCCTAACTACTGCTCCTCTTGTTCCTCCATCCTAGCGAGTTCTTCGGCTCCGAACGCCTCCAAGGTGAAGAGTTCGCCCTGTTCATCTATAAGATCTGACATATTATACCGGCGTCGCCACCCATATAATATGCCAGGGTCACCAAAAGGGTAACACCATGAGCTACGAAGGCTCAATAGTAAAATCCTACTCACTAACCCTTAATTTATGAACAAGAGATCATAATACCAACGATTATACATAAATCAAACATATGGACAACATAGTTAATCAAATCCACGTTTTTCCTATTCATCTAACGTTGGTGTTGACTCATCGTGAACCGCGTCGTTAGTTCCACTTTCTTTTCCAAAAACTCCTTTTTAACTCACCCAACCTCGGTTCCGCCATTCCGGGTTCCCGAGTATCCTCACAATGCTTCCGCCGCACCGGGTTCCCATTGGCACACATTTGCTTTGGCTCCTCTCCACGGATAACCATGCTACTCACCCAACCTCAGTTCCGCCGCGCCGGTCTCCCAAGTATCCTCACAATGGTTCCGCCGCGCCGGGTTCCCATTGGCACAAACACACACACATATCCCACATAATGCCCCTGAAATGATCATTATGTAGTTTCTAAAATATCTTCTTCCTCGGAAAACACATTTCTTCCTCGTTAACCATACCCTAGGTGTCATGTTTCTACTTCCTCGATTCTTATGTCTCGTTCTCATGCAAGACTCCGCGGTGTAAGACTTTACATATAGACAAGCATTTTACAAAATTATTCCAACAAGATCATCCAACTCCAAACTACTTAGCATGCTTGATACATCATGAACATAAACCATGCATATCCAACATTCAATAAAAGATAATCTTATCTACTTTTGAAAGAAATGATCAAAGTTACTACCTAACGTCGTTCTATTTTCCAACATATGATTTAATTCCATTCATAGAGTTAGAGTGCAAGATTAAACTACTTATACTTAGGATAAGTGAGTAGAGGTATAAACTACCGTTCTTCTTGGCGGTGGTCGGCTCCGGCGAATCGGTCGTTGGTTTTGAGTTTCGGCGGCGTAACGGCTCCGGGTTGCTTCGAAAGGAAGAGAGATGTACTTTCTTTTCCTAGAAACAATTTTACTAACTAATGTGGACAATTTTAAAGATCTATGGGTGGTTTTAAGAGGTGGTTTGGTGGTATTGCTCAAGAACTCAAGAACAAGAAGAATTCTTGAACTTTTGGACCAAGAACTCTAAGAAATTCTAGAGAGAAGGAAGAGCAAAGCTTGAAGGTGTGAGTTCAATGCTTGGAGTGGCTTCTATTTATAGGCAAAACTCTCCCCCTCCCTCCTCTTGGCCGGCCCCTCCCTCTCTCTCTACATCTCTTTTTTTTTATTCCATAAAATCAAGTTTTTATGGAAGATCAAAGGCTAAATGGTAGGCTTGCATGGCTAGGGTTGTCCTTAGATTTGATTCTTGGAAGGTTTTGTGGTAGAAAGGAGGTTTGGTACAAGATTCTAGTGTTAAACAATTGATAAATGTATAAAAAAGGACAATGGAGGTTAAGTTTACTTGGAAGAGTGAGCCACCAAAGATTTTGAAGTACATTGGAAGATCAAGATCAAGGTACACATCAATCCCTTCTCTTCCTCTTCCTTTCACTCTCCCTCCCTCTCGGCTCACTCTCTCTCTCTCTCTCTCCCCTCTCTCGGCTTCTCTCTCTCTCTCTCCCTCTCCCTAGCATGGTACATGTACACACACACACACACACACATATATATATATATATATAAGTGCAAGAATACAATTAAAATACTAAGCACTTTTGGTACTAAAGATCAAAAGGACTAAAAGGACTAAGATTTGCCCAATAAACTAATAAATTGGCACATGTGTACTTAGGTATTATTCTATTCTTCCATGTACTTATATAATATATACATGTACTAGTGTACACTAGGAAGAACAACTTCCTAATATAAAATAAATAAAGGGTACTTAGGAGAATCTTAGGTCTAAGTACTTACATAATAAAATAATAGGTACCTTGTCATATGGGGATTTAAGAAAAAGACTAAATTAATCAACCGATGTACTTGGTTGAAAGAACAACCTATTACCCAATGGGTAATAAATCCCCTAACTTTTATTATTCAATGGACAATAGTTACTAGGGAACTTTTATAATAAAATAATCAAAAAGTCCTTTTAAGAAATTATAAAATTCCATTTTAAAAAAAAAAATATATATATATATATAAGAGTACTTGATATTCTAGCAAAGAATATCAAGAATATAAAATCTAGGGTTTCTATTATCCAATGGATAATAGTTCCCCTAACCTTTATTGTCCAAAGGATAAAGAACAAAATCAAAACATTAAAAGAAAATAATTAAACAATTTCTAATCTATGGTTGAAAATGTTCAAAAGGTTCAAGGATGGGCAAAACGGTCCATCTAGGGTTAGGGAAAAGTAACTAGGTGGCTTCCTAGTTTAGTTCCTCCAACAGGTCGGTTAGAAGCTAACTAGGCTTGCTAATTAGGGCTTAAAGTTAGGAAATAAATTTTGAGAGGCTAAAGCGTAATTATGACAAACTACAGGAATTTAAAGTAATTCAAGCAATTTAAATTAATAACTTGAATAATAAATAAATTTTTATTTATTGAAATTCAGAATTATTACATTGGCGATCAACTTCCAAAAAAAAAATACAACCTAAAGTTTATCGTGAAGCCATTTTGAAGGCGAAAAATATTGGGCTCTGGACCTCCGTAGGGTGCGTCCCCCATACCGTCATGAAGACAAAATGTTTGTCTTTGAAATGGTACAAAGGACGTGCCGTACGGAGGCCCAGAGGCCATTATTGGATGTCTTCAATAAGGCTTGGCAGTCAACTTCCAAAAAAAATATACCCTAAAGTTTATCTCAAAGCCATTTTGAAGGCATAAATGTTGGCCTTCAGACCTTCATAGGGTGCGTCCTCATACTGTCACGAAGCCAAAATGTTTGTCTTTGAAATGGTTCAAAGGGCACGCCGTACGGAGGCCCAAAGGCCATTATTTGATGCCTTCAATAAGGCTTGCGATCACTTAACTTCCAAATATATCCCAAAGTTTATTGCGAAGCCATTTTGAAGGCATAAAATGTTGGCCTCTGAACCTCCGTAGGGCGCGTCCCCCATGTCGTTGCAGAGCCAAAATGGTTCTCTTCGCAACGGTACAAGCAGTGCGCCTTACGGAGGCCCAGAGGCTATTATTCCATATCTTCAAAAATTATAAAAAAGACGTTATAGCATAATATGCACATAGCACGGTGGGGTAACAAAATCTCAACATGGCCTACCAAAAGGAAAAAAATTCTCAATAGGAAAACACTAAGAAGTAGGAGTATCTAACAATAAATAAAAGATACTCCTAACTTTATTCATATTAAACGAAAAAATCTACAGCATAATATGCACATACATATGTTACATCCCATCCCAAAAACACCACATTTAATTATTTTCCAAATGGAATGGACTCACGCCCTCTGGCTGTCAAATGGTAAATGAAATACACCAGACATATGGAACTCATGAAAGCTTAACTTGCATACGTACGGAAAAATCTTTCATAGAAGACGTGCCCACAGGTTTTTATTACGACATAAATAAGCTCCAAAAATATGTACATAACAGGTTTATTTTTCTTTTTCCCCAAACTGAAGTAGAAAGGAAATAAGAAAATAGAAAAAGTTAATACGTTTTAACAGCAGAATTTTTTACACCACAAATGATTTTATTTTCGTTGTATTCACATTTTATCCCATTTTCGTTGTCCACATTTGATTGATGCCGTGTTTTCCCAATATATATTAAATGCCGCGTTTTTACTTTTATCCAAGTATTTTGAGAAATAATCACATTTTTGCGCTAAAAATGGTTATTTCTCAAAATACTTGGGTAAAAGTGCCAAAATATTACTTTTCCGATTCCTCTCATTGAGACGAAACAATACCCCAAAAAAATTTGGCACAAAACTAACAAATGCGAAAAAAATTCAAATAAGGACAAAATTTTCATATTTAAATTAAGTCTAAAAGAACGGAGCCTTAATCAGGTAGCACCATTTCAAATGGCTCTATTTAATTGAGTAGAGCTATTTCAAATGGCTCTACTTGATTGAGTAGAGTTATTTGAAAAAGCGCTAGTTCCACGTCATATAGCTGCGTGGCACAATGGTTCGCACCACTTATCGTGTAAAGCCAATCTAAGTGTCGCTACTCGGGTAGAGCCATTTGAAGTGGCTCTACCGAGTAGTTTTAAAAATAGTTTGAAAATTAGAGTATTCCAGTCAATTGTTTTAAAAATGAGATTACTTTGATAAAAAAAAAAAAAACTCCTCTCTTTCTCTCTCTTCGTCTGTGTTGGTTTGAACGGAAAAGAGGAAGGCATGGGGTTTTGTTAGGATCCGGTTGAGGAGATCCAGATGACCCGCGAACCATTTTTTTTACCCGACCCAACTCCTTCTTTACCCGCGAGCTGCTTTTGTTTTATCTCATCCGATGGATTTCATCCAATGGCTAGGAAGCAAAGTCTGCATTTTGAAAGTCTGCGGGCGCCCGCAGAGGAAGCGTTTTATATATATATATATATAATAGAGAGAGAGAGAGAGAGAGAGAGTCCCCTCCTCCTAAGGACCACCTCATTTTAATAAAATAAGGACCTCCCTTTCCCGATCGAATTTTGATGATCCGAGCCGCTCAATGTGTTCAGAACGTGAGTTTAAGAGTCCCCGCGAGAAATCAGCAAAAAAGAAACCCGGAAAGGGCTTCATCTGAACAGTTTTTATCTAACGGTTCAAATAAAAACTGCTCAAATCAAGCCCTTCTCGGTCTTTTTTTTTGCCGATTTCTCGCGGATACACTTAAAATCACGTTCTGAATACATTAACCGGCTCGGATCATCGAAATTCGATCGGAAAATTGGAGAAATGGAGAGGTTCTTATTTTAACTAAAATAAGAATCTCATCATTTGAAAATGACTGTGTGTGTGTGTATATATATATATATATATCCCGCGAGAAATGCAAACCTTTCTTTCCCAATCGAATTTCGATGATCCGAACCGCTCAATGTGTTCAGAACGTGATTTTAAAGGTACACGCGAGAAATCAGTTAAAAAAAAAGACTGGGAAGGGCTTTATTCGAGCAGTTTTTATTTATTTTTTATCTAACGGTTCAAATAAAAACTGCTCAAATCAAACCTTTCTCGGTCTTTTTTTTTTGCCGATTTCTCGCGAGTACCCTTAAAATCACGTTCTGAACACATTAATCGGCTCGGATCATTGAAATCCGATTGGAAAAGATGAGAAATGAGGAGATCCGCACATACGGTCCTCATTTTAAAGTCATTACCTGAAGATTTGTGTGTGTGTGTATGTGTGTGTGTATGTATATGTGTATATATATATATATATATATATATATATATATATATATATATATATATCACTTAGGATCCAATGAGGGATCCCTCATGGCCTTACCATGCAGGACTCTCCTTCCCCAATCGAATTGCGACAATTCGAGCCGCTCAATTTGTTCAGAACATGATTTTAAGAGTACCCATGAGAAATCAACAAAAACAATGATCAGAAAGGATTTGATCCGAACAATTTTCTACTGAACCGTTCAATAAAATATTATTCGGATCAAGCCCTTACCCCTTATTTTTTTTGCTGATTTTTTGCGAGTATCCTTAAAATCACATTCTGATCACTTTGAGCGGCTCAGATCGTCGCAATTCGATCGGAAAGGGAAGTCCTACACGGTAAGACCGTGCGGAATCCCTTAGGAGATCCGGACTAATATATATATAGTAGCCTTATTGGTAGCCTTATTATCAAACACACATAATGCATTATTTCACTTCCAACTTTATCGTCTAAATACGAGGGACAGCTATCACCGACACAGAATTAACAGGATGACATCGAGAAAAATAAAACAAAAACAGGAGTTTATTTAATACTCCTACTTATATAACAGTATCGTTGAGAGTTGAAATCCAACGAAATCTTCTAAATTCTACTACTATACACTTCTTGTAATGTTCCATATTCATACACCTTCTGTAGCATGAATTTATGACATTTATCACGTAAACGTATGCTGGTATGAATTGAAAGCTCCCACTAACCATCATTCACTTCTTGGTTGCATCGAAACTCCCAAAAAAATCAAAGTTTGGTACTCAACAGATAATGACAAGTCTTTTAAATTCCAACAAAAGGTTTATTTCCTTCCCCTCGCGCTTTTGAACAGTTACTTCTATATTCTCCTGATAATGGATGCCCAAGGTATATAATAGAACAGGATCAAAAAAAAAAAAAAAAGGGTATAATAGAACAAAATCAACTACGGAAAAATATGGATCTACAGAGGGAGATCGAACTAATCAAGTGCAGCTTTGTTTCGTCGACCTGTCATTGGCTTTGGCAAACCATCAAATATTGGTCTTGTAATTGCTGCAGTTGAAAGGGCCTGAAGATCGGACTTCAAATTCCATTTTGGTGGAGCCCAGATAGAGGAAGAAGAAGACGGACCATTTTCTTGATCCTGCAAACTTGATGTACTTGAGGACTTCCTTACTAAATTGAGACTATCTGTAATAAGAGAATCCCCCAAACTTAAGGGAATATGATTGTTCGTCAAACCTGGTTCCGTATCAACTCCTGAAGTAGTTCTACTTGCTGCCTTGGGTCTGAGGGCCAAACCCTTTCCTCTATTTGAGGAAAATCCACCACTGCTACTGTTGTCCCCTTTAAGTAGTGTCTCAGGTGTGCGAGAAGTAAAGTCGGCTTCTGATTTCTGACGCCTTCTTATCAACTTCTCGTACCATTTGTCAGAGTCGACTGCTCTGGATTCTGTAACCGCCACATCCAGTTCGATGTTACTCAAAAAGAAACCATTGGCTACACTTTTTGATTTTCGGTGATGACTCAAAGGGGGGTTGATAAGAGGGGAGGGTTCAGCGAACGGTCCATCCTCTAAATAGTGAGAACCCCCATTCTGATAAACAGCCATTTCAAAGCCTTCAGATTTTGGTTTTTTGTCAAGTTTTTTTAGACCATAGTAACCTTGTAAGTTGCTCATGGCTGGGGACACCCTTGTTGGTGGTGAAGGTTTCAGATTCAGTGACTGGAGTGATTCAAATAAATCAGAGTGCCGGCGGCGGGGTGGGGTCTGCTCTGAGCTGCTCGGTCTGCAAAAACAGGAACGGTAAGGGATCCTGCTTTCCCATGCAAGTACCCAAAGATCTTCCAATCAGATATCTCGCGAAAGTAAAACATCAGTTCAAAGAAACAATCCTCAAGTTCACATCTAAGTCGAGAATATTTTCCTATGCGAGTGTAAATTTAATACAGTTAAATGCTAAGCAAAACCTATATCTCCGAAAAAGGATTCATCTTGTCCCAAAATGAAGGAATTGAGAACCAATCTGTTATCTGTCAACTGTTCCTATTTCTGGAAGCAATAACGAATTACATTTCTCAACTCTCAATACCAAACTATTGACCATCAAAACATGTAAACTAGAGGAAAGTCTTTTCCATTGCAGGTCCAGAACAGAGAAAATATGCCCTTTACAATGTCCACCAATCAATAACAAATTCCCAGCAGAGGAGTGCATTGAGGTGGCATCAAATACTGTTTTTCTAATACTAAGATGAAAAGCATTATAGCTTAACCAGTAAAAATGTGAACTATCAGATGCAAATGTATTCTAGAAATATAGTATTAACATACCAATTGCTCAGCGAAGGATTGCTACTCATAAAAAAGGATCAAAACTGGAAGAGAGAAAAAAACACCTAACTAGACTCGTTTGAATGATCTCCAACATGGATAACGCCAGTGCACCATGCCAGAAGCTGTCTGTTGTCCAACCTTGACTATCAGAAGCAAAAGGCGAACGTAACTCAACCCCCACCACCTCTTTATCTCTCTTTTGGTACATTGTGAGGCCGAAACCTGAGGAGGGTGGTGTTGTGGTGATGTTTGAGCGCTGGGTGTTGGTGTGTGGTGGAGGTGGTCGACTGGTGGTCTTGCCTGACATAAGCTCAAACTCTTAACTCTCTAAAAAGGTGCAAAATTTTGACAAACCGGCCTCCTACAGTTACATACTACAATAATATATGTCCTACTTGGAAAATAAAAACTTCAAATTTCATGTAATAGAGAAACAGAATACAAGCAGAAATCAGCTACAGGTTGAGCATAATATTCATATAAAATTAATGCATACTTGCAAAACAATCCGTAAATGACACCCATCTCTAACACTTATTCAACTTTTTCAAATAACTACCTACTGATGTCCGTGCTCCTCTAGCCCCAATCCCAACCTTGAGATACTGCATCAAAAGGCTTAGAAAGAAGCATGTCCCACTGACAAACTTTTAGTTTCCACATTTTCTTTCCCAGTTGTGAGGTAGATATCTAGACTGGTGTGGAGAAACCAAATTGGAACCTATACCATCGAGGGGCTCATTCTACACCAATCTCCATACAATTCTCATTTGTAGACTGTGGAATTGGTTATCCAAGTAATTTTGCTATGTTTAGAGACCCTACAAACTAAATCAGGCTCAACCTAAATGTTGGTTACTTGATTCATGCCTGTCGTGTAGCACTGCCCCTGCTAGTTAAGTTACAGGTTTTCTTCTGGACTCTGTTGCCAAGCTTCCAGGTTTTGTAGGGGTTTCCTTCTATCCATACTCTGTAGATATTTACACTTCGTAATTGAATGACTAAACCAACCAATAACAGCAGACAACAACCATTTACTGGCCAAAAATGGTTAAAATTCAACTCAAAAAAACTACCTAGAATCCACTAGACTACTAGAGAATATTTAAGCTCAGAGAAGACGGAAAGGGTAAAGCAATATAGCATGCCAACACAAGCGAGCTGCAAACTATACCACACATGATAAAACGCACAACCTCTAAGATGAAGCAAGTATATAAATTAACAACTATCAAAATGATAGCCAAAAAAGACCATGAAAACACAAATGAAACTCATGAATTTGCAAAAAGGAAAATGAAGCAGCTAGTATAGATGCAAAATAACATGAACATTGGGTAAAAAGGAATGACATTTGTAGAAGGGTCAAACAAATACCCCTGATTATCTAAACCATTTGACAAACATGGAGATGGAGGGTGTCTTCCTGGTAGTGGTATGTGGAGCGACTGCAGAGCAAACATTTGGAGATCTGTCACAAGGCCATTCATCCTTTTAATGTCGGAAACCTAATACATATAAACCATTGCCCGTTAAACAAAACCGGTCAGCCCATAATATTAACTCTAAAATGCAAAAAAGCAATTCAACACAGGGAAATAATCAACTTCATAACAACTAATAATAATTAAAAAAAGCACGGCAAAAATATCACTGGACATAATTATGGGACGTGGAGAGATTCATCCGAAACAAACTTCCGGCTTAAGTAAGAAAACCAATATCTTCGTCCAATCTACAGCCAAACTCAAAAGCTACAGCCAGTCTTTACCAGAATGATTGTCATTTTCGTGCAGACTTAGATTGGACCAAACATTTGGAGACTCGGTGTGGGAAAGTAGAACAGATGAAGTCTAAATAATTCCCTAACATAACTCAGCAGAAAAAGAAGAAAAGTAAACGCAATTAAAACCACATTAGATACCTGGGCGATGATTTTTTACGACCCATTTGGTGGGTGTATACGAAAACACCCACCAGAAACAAAGAATTGCACATAATAGAAAACAGGAAATCAACGAAATGAAAGATTCGATGAAATATTTCGATTTCCCTCGTTCTCCTATACTGATTGCTCAATTCCACATACTGATAATGAACAATTTCGATTTCCTATCTTTCTTTTTACCTCAACGCCGTACTTGATCGCGACACCGGCGAGCGTATCCATCTTGGAAACGCGGTGCTCGATGTAACTAACCCCACCGACACCACCGCCAGAAGGAGGCGAACACGACGGAGTCGTCCCGGGACGAGCCGAGGACGGAATCGGGGATTTCGACCGCATTCGCTCAGGGCTCAACCGATCGAAAACCTGATAATTAAGAAAACAGCGCTGATCTCCGTCATCGCGCCTCTCTCTCTCCATTTATGCAACTCGACACACGCTCAAACCCTAAAACCCGAACCGCAACGCCTGTGACTATGCATTACCGCATCTGGGCGCACACATTTTACATGCCCTAGATCTGAAAATTAAAAGATCGAGAGGACGATGGGGGTAACGATCAACTTTTGGTCGATCGGTTGGGGAAGAGAAATCAGAAAATGATGTAAATGTGCAGGGGAAAACCCTAGATCTGGTGGGCGTTGATCTCGGGCGACCTCCGTGGGGGTGCTTCCTAGGATCGACGTTTCTTCCGGAGGGTCGAAAGGTGCGTGTGTCCAAGCTACAGAGAATTCCAAAATGGAAGAAAGCGTACAACAGTAGGCCTTTTTAATTGGCAAAATGACGGGAAAGTGGAGAAGACAAGGCTTTATTACCACCTGATGGTCTCCAGTATTAAAATCACTCCTCTCATGACACCAGCAAAAATATTTACCAAGATATGGTGTGGTAAGTTGAATTGACAATTATACCCTCTCTTATATAAAAGTAAAAAGTCAACTCTCATTTTTTCTCGAAAATGTTTTTCTCTGCTCCTCTCTCCCTCTCTATCTCCGTGGTCGACTAGTACAGGTACACTCTCTCTCTCTCCCTCTCTCTCTCTCTCGATCTCGACTACTACAGGTACTCTCTCTCTCTCTCTCTCTCTCTCTCTCTCTCTCCATTACTACAGTAATCGAACATAAGTCGGCCCTCAAGCCGCTTTGTTTTGAAGCCACACAAATAACCGTAAACCTAATTTTCTCACAACGCCACAACGATTTAGGATCCAAGGTTTGTTGGGTTTTTTTTTTTTTTTTTTTGGAGGCAACCAAGGCCAAAGCCTCTAAGGTATACCTATACTCATATTGTTAAATAGTACTTTTGGGGTTTGTCTTCTAATTTTGGATTTTTTCATACCTCTGCTTCTTTTTTCATCTTGTATGTTCCTAGTCTGCTAAAAAATTGATAATCTCAAATTGGTAATGAAACGGATTTTCCTTTTTGCTTAGCCATTTGTTTATGAGTTTTTTTTTTTTTTGAGTCAAGAAATCTGCGAATGTGGTGACGATAGCGTTGCTTGCGCCTGGATTTTGGTTTCGTTTTGGGTTTGTGGTGCTACTGATGACTTATGTTTCGTTCCCTTGTAACATTGAGTTTTGAAGGATAAGTTTGATTTTGCCATTTTTTTTAAGTATTATTTAAATGTTTGGGCTTCACATCCCTTTCAATTTGGTGAAATGAACAAATATCACATATCCAATGTTTGTTGAAATGCTCAACCTAAAAATCTGTTTCGAAAAGTATTTGTTTGCACAAGTTGGATTCATATCTCTTTTGTAATCCTAGGTTTCTTATTTTCTTTCTTGAATTGGTTAAATGAATCTACGATTGATCTTTGGTATAATAGTTGAGAGTATTTGTTTATCTTTCTATTTAACAAAAGCCTAGCCACATAAATCACAGCTTGATCAAATTTTGAATTTTGATGGTGTCGTAGATAGGGAAATCTGGTGAATTTTAGCAACTTGAGTGATGTTGTATGAATTTTTAAGGAGCTGAGTTGATGAGCAAATATGGAGTAAAATTGTTTCACTACAACAATAATGCTTAATGATCATAGTTATTACCCGTGATCTATTGATTTTAATAACGGTTATGAAACCATGGTCTATCGGGCCATTATTAAAAGTCTCTTACTTTTAATCATGGTTATAACCTGTGATACAAGCTAATAAAAAACCATGCTTGATAGGTAAGAACCGTGATTGTTTGCAATTAAACATCTCAGTATTCTCATAAAACCATGATCATTTTGAATGAACTAATCACAGTTTTTATTCAAACCGTGATTGTATCTTCTTTACCTTGATCATTTTCAATCAAATAAGCACAGTTTTCTATTAAAACTGTGGTTAAAAATATTATACCATTACGGTTTGCATGAAAAAATTGTAATTAAATTCACTATAACATTATGGTTTGAACTTAAAACCTTTGTTAAATATGTTATAAGATCACGGTTATGACATAAAAACGTGGTTAACAGTCAAGTGAAGAGAACGGGTTTTATGAAAAACCGTTGTTGTTCTTACGTAAAAGATTACGTTTTTAAGTGAAAACTGTGGTTTTAATGGTTTATTATGCATATTGCCATAACCTTCCACAGTCGACATTAATAATTTTACGCCAAAAGAAAGGCAAAAAATGTTTGTCAGCTCCCCAATTAAAAAACAATGACAAGTAGATAGAAAAGACATTAATTAAACCCAAGTTTCTAAATCAATCTTTGACAATAAGAACTATTAAAATAGATACCAGTATCATGAGTTATAAATAAGCCCAAACATCGTACTAGGGGACTACAAAAACGTGAAATTAAAAAACAAATTAAAAATCTCTTCAAAACAGCTCAACCAACATGATCTTTGTCAATCGGTTCAGAAAACGTTGCGCCATCCGGCATATGAATTGAAACAAATACATAAAATGCTAGTGTTAGAATTTCTAAGACCAATAAAACCCAAAAATATAGCACATACATTGCAGTAACATTGCAGCACCAACATACCTGTTGCCTCACACACACAAAAAATAGCATCATACTGCAGCAATACCAACAAAATCTATCCTGCATATTAATGCACGATTAATTTGACACAACATAACTAGTATTATATCTTCTGCGCATTATAATTACAGAAAGTGTATTTAAAAGAAAGCAGAATACAAATTAGGGAAGCCCTAAGAAACCACAACACACTCGAGTAAAAAGTATCTTGAAGTCTTCGCAGTTGATATTGTTCTATAGCCCTGTAGACACCGCAATTTGGCCTAACAATTATTTCAAGTCCCACTTTGGGGACCATCCCAGTGACGATATGGATATAGTGATTGCTGATTGACTTCTCATGGACCCATGGACTTATGGTGAGTACTTTTAGCCATTTAGAGGACCCAATCCAAAGCCAAATAGCCTTTTAGACAGAAATACAGCATCCTAGAAAAATACATCTATCAGCCGTAAGACTGATTCTTCGGCCACCAGATCCATCCTTCAGCCACCAGATCCATTCCTCGGCCACCAAATCTATTCTTCGGCCACTAAATCCATTCCTCGGCCGCCAGATCCATTCTTCGGCCGCCAGATTCATTCCTCGGCCTCCAAATCGATTCTTCGACCACCAATCCATTTCTCGGCCGCCAAATCCATCCTTTGGCCGCCAGATCATCTATTTTCCAGATTTTGGAATGTTCTGTCAATCGTTTGATCTGATCCCCAAACCCTAGCAGCCAAACTCCGATGCGTTCGGGCTACGAAAGGAGAATATGAAAAGAGATTTTTTACATATATACTTCCTATTTGATTTTAATTGGCCGGAGTGAGTCATCCCATACCTATATAAAGAGGCCTTAGGGTTCCGAAATTAACATTCAATTCTTTCATCTCATACCTCCAAACTCTGTAGAAATCACCTCTCATATATTCTTTACAAAAGCCCTAAACCTTTATGAGCAGCCACATCTCGAGCAATCAAATCCCAAAGTACAAACCCTAATGCTAGGGTTTCAAGAAGAAGATCAGTCAATCACCATCAATCCGAAGCAATAAACCACTGAGGGATTAAGGTGGTGAGGCCCAGGCGCCTATGGTTTGATTCATCTTCTGTTTTTATACTTTAATCGTAGTGTTTTGATTCCTGATTAACTCTTTGTTCTAGTGTGAGGAAGAGCATCGGCTAGGGAAACAATCATTCGGCCGATACATCGATCCAGTGGGATTCCTCGGCCGTGACATCAATTCACCAGCCGAGGGATCTATTTGCTAGGACATATTTGTTTTTTGCCTATTCTGATGCATGCTTTCAATTATCGTACTAGCTCACCTTATCAACTGTTAAAGGCTAAAAACCAAATTATATGTTAGAATTAAATAAAGCAAATATACATTGTATGTCGAATGATTAAGGGCCAATCTCACAACTAGGCAAAGAGGGGTACCTAACTCCTTCCCCTTAGTGTACTCTTGGCTCCCGTACTTGGAATCTCTGTTTATTTTTCCTAGTTTTAATAAATTAGGTGGCGACTCTATTTTGATGATAACCGTTATCGTGTGGCGATATTCTTAGCCATGGGAATATCCACGATCTTGGTTTATGAAGTGGAACGAAACAAGCTTGATCAGTCTGTATGGTGATGTCCCGTTTAGGAGGTGTCTACAGTTTTTGGCGACTCTGCTGAGGACTTGAAAGCCATAACCAAAAAGTTCGACATAGGATTAATATTTGCTTTATCTAATTCTTTTATCATTTGCATCTAGCGGGCAATCTCGTTGAGTTCACCTAATATCTTGGCATGTCATGGGCTATGCTAAGGGTCCCAGCAAACTCCACAGTCACTTGTACCTAGTGATATATCAAAAAAGGGATCACCCAATCGCCGCCTATGATGGGCTGGCGAGAGGACTGGCACCCTTTGACAACGGAACACCATTGAGGCTACCCAAACCTTACATGTGTTAGAAAGCCATAGAACCTATCAAAATAAGACAGGATCCCACAGGTTTGGAATCTACTTGCATCTTTTCTAGAAGTTCTCCCTCACAACTTGTATATGTTGTTGTAACATCGATTTCTATGCAGAAGGGTTGGGGCTTGAACTAAGAGCCCTAACTCTAAGTCTTTATAGTTGAGCACTGAGGCATAGCATTGCCTGCAAGGCATGTTTTTGGTAAGTTGAAAACACCACTGCTTACTTAACACTCTCACTTTGCTTAAAGCATCGCAAAGCATGGATTTCTAGAACAAAATCAAACATTGAAAAAAATATAAGCCGCCCCATCAGCAATTGAACTGGGGTTGCTTTAGCAATCTTTGCCTTGCAAGGCTAAAGGAAATAGGGAGTGTGAAGTGGTAGAGCAAGTTATGGATGATGAGTCAAGGATATTATGGATAGAACTGACAATACTTATTTCTTGATGGATGATTCAACATAACAAGTTTAGGACTTTGATTTCTATTTCCAAATCGGCGTAGCAACCCATCTTTTAAAATTCACAATTTTGAGCATGCTTACTGCAACGAGCCGGTAAGATTTAGGAATTTATCAATGTGCTAGTAGGTAATCATGTGGATCCCACTTACCTCAATCATGTTTTGAGGAAGAGAAAGAAAAGGAAAAACTTGTTGAATGAGTTTCTGAAAGACTAACCCCGATGTGCTTTGGTGAAAATGAGTTTCGATAAACACTTGCTGAAAGAATAACCTAAAGCTGGTAAAAAATCACGTTAGCATTGTTTGGAGTGAATGAATCTTCCCTAACTGAAAGAAAGAAAGACTTTCAAAACTTTGCTTAGTGAAAATGGCTTATGATGATCAAATCCTCAGACAACAAGTTTTTCTTAAAACCAAAAATTATGTAAGGTGGAACATTCAAATAGCCGCTAGCACAGTGGTGGACTTTGAGTCTACTCTCAGTTGTAGTCATCTGCTTAGCTTTTTCGGTCTATTTTATAGTGTGGATTGGCTTGGAAGTAAGATCTTAAGTGGCATGTAGTATTCTAAGCAACGAGTCTTAAGAAACATCTATATTAGAAATTGCTGGCTATCTATGGTATCCGATAAACTCATTCATACACACGAATTGCTATACATGACTCATCCATAACCTGTGTAAGTAGTTGTGGTGCTATGTTTATAATTTTGCTTGTCTTTCTCTAACCATGCAGGGGACTAAACCAAAAAAGGAGTCCATCACCCTCATTTCTTCTCATAACACATTGCATAATCACGTGCTGATATTGGGTATCATTTGGTTGAGCCACCACATCATACTAGGGGCAACTTGCATTTTAGGGGGCAATAGGCGTAGGTGCACTGCACGATCACTTGATTTTGGACATCTCAACTTGAGCGTAACTAAGTTCTTGCATGTCCTAAAATTTGGGTTTGATCTTAGACATGATAGCGATGGCTGACAAGAAGATTAAAGCTCTGGCTACTAAAGTTAATGTATTGGCTAAATCAGTGGCTGCCCTGACCACCATTGTTCACAGTTTGCAAAGAAGTTCTCCACAAGCTCCACCTCCATCTCCCCTTGTTGGATGGACGGAGAAAGCAGTTCAAGAGGAAATTCATTTTGCCAAGGAAAGACAAGGAAGAACAATGACGAAGCTGCAGCCTCAACATATGGATCAAGTCGAGGGAGAAATCACCCAACCACAAAGAAGCCGTCCCAACCATACCGTTGTCACCAATGCCAGCAGTGCCATGGTTCCACTAAATCCATCCCAACACGCCCCTGCTCACCAGAAGCCCACTTCCAGAAATCCCAAACATCGTGCATTCCGTCATCGCCAAAATCTTAACTCATCCCCATCTCAAGCCCTGGCTACCCTGGTTGAACAAGGACTCCTCGAACCTTTAAAAACTCAGTCACCCCAAACTATGATCCTACCAAGCACTGTGCCTACCATTAGATTTCTGGGCATGAAACTGATCATTGCATCCAATTGCAATGTGATATCCAAGAACTCATTGATCAAGGGGTGTTCTGATCCAGCCAAGTTGAATGTTTGAGCGGCAACAACCAAGTCTGTCACGTCTTAGTCTGAGTGTTGAGTCAATATTTTTTTTAGCTTCTTTTCACAATCTGAGTCTTGAGTTTATTCTCTTTTAGGAGTTTCAGTCTTGAGTTTATTTTCTCTTAAAATTAAAGTCAGTTTGTTCATCATGGTGTTTGACCAACTCTTTGCAATCGACATGAAATGTGAATCTCTTCCAGAATATGAATCTCCTTAGACTTGAACTACGAATGGCCTGATTCTGTTTTGAGATACGTAGGCACCTTATGGTCAACCACCATTTTTGAAAATGTTTTCTCCTATGCTAAGCTGCTGCTATAGATTGTTCATGATAACGTTAAATATTGAAAACAATCCTTAGGGATTTCAAAGTGATCTCGTAATATCTTTTTGAAATGCATCATAAATCACTCAAGTTGTTAAATGCAAAAATTGAGTCTTTCAAAACTATGACCCACATCATTTCTATTGAGCTAAGAAGGAGTTGAAACATTTATGCACACTCACAGGGATCACTTGTAAGAAAAGTAGGAAGAAGATGAGTGTAGACACCCTAATCTAGACCTCAGAGGTTCTTTAAATGTCCCGATAATGAAATAAAGGAAACAATATCTTCGAGAGCTTGGAGGAAGGATTGTCTTAAAGCCCAATAGCCCAAAACAGACCCAAGGGCCCAGAACTGGACTCTTGGTACCGCACGACACATCTCTACACCGCACGGCATAACGAAACTCATTATGCTGCACGAGGTCATGAGGTCAACCGCACGACATTTTGAATATAGCTCTGACTAGCTCAGCTAGCTGTTGGCCACGCCCATTTGAGCCATAGCTACAAGTCAGCTTTGCTGAAAAAGTACTTCTAGCCCACCCAGAAAATACCTCCCCCATTTGAATTCAAAATCCTTGGCTATTGCCTATAAATACAACCCTCCACTCAAGAGAAAAGGGCCCTGAATTCTCTTTCTTTCTCATCATGCTTTCACACCCAATCCTCGCTCCCAAGTCTTGAGAAAGTTACTCTAAAAACATTCTCTAGGCTCTTTCTTTCTCAAAATCCTTCATTTTTCTCCTTACCCTTGAATTGAGTCCTTTTACTCACTTTAAGGTCCCAACTACCCAACATACCTATCTATTATTCACATCTACAACCTACTTTTCTCAACCATTCTTAACCGCACACATCCGTAGCCATCCCTCCTCATCCAAGCTCAAGATCAAAGGTATAAACCAGTTTCCTTGGGATAGGCCTTGTCCTTACCCTTGAGGGAACCTTTCTGTAGTCAGGATCAACCCCCTTTTAGTTAGATACTGACTTAAAATCGTTTTCAAAAACAAAAAGAAGCCACTGTGCTGGCTGCACTACGCCGCGCGGCGCTTTGATGCGTCGCACGGCGTAGTGTAGCCAAATGCACGGCATTCTATGTAGCTACTGTTTTCTTGTTCAAACTGTTTGGATCATAGTTATCCTCTGTCAAGCCTGTTTTTGTTGCTAAAATATCAGGCATCAGTGCTTTCAGAATTAGACCATATCTACAAGCCATGTTTGGGTTTATAAACGAAGCTTTCTTGATCATTTTGGGTGATTAAACACATTAAAAATCATTTTTTGTTCATGGCTTGAAAGAATGGTACTTTCCCAGAATGATCCAGTGACTAAAGCACTGTCTGATGTTTGTTAAAAACCCCGTGTGTACTACTCAATATGCCGGGTGGTATTCTGTAACCTGATAATAGGACAAATACCCCGCACGGCGTACTGTAAAGCCGTGCGCAGTATTACAATATGCCGTGCAAGAGGATACTGAGATCCAGGCAGTTTCTATTGAAAAGGTCTTTTCTTCTGCATCATCTTTGCCATTCTTGTACAGATAGCACCACGCACACGTGAACGTGATATATTTTCCATGTCCCTTCCCCACTTACTTGTTTAATAAAGAGCTTGATTTTTTCAAAAGATGTTTAAAATTCCCCTTTTGAAAGTGTTTAGTAGAGACCGGTTTTACCGGGCGAGTGTGGTGCTTTTTTCAACAAAACCTTCCCCATTCGTAACGTGGCTCCCGAACCCGAAATATTGACGCTTTCGTTAGACCAAAATGCCTTTTCAAACGAGCTCTCGGTTTCTTGGATTATCTATCTCAAAAATCCGGGTGGCGACTCTTTTTGGGCGCGCGCCGGTCGGGGAGCCCACATTGGCGACTCTACTGGGGAATATTATTAATCAAAATTTGGAAATTAATACATGAATGAACCATCTTCAAAAAGTGTGTCAAAACAGTATGCTTCACGCTGCTGAAGAACGGAATGGTAACATAACAGGATTTTACATCCGACCAATCCGGACTGGAACTTTTACTATTGTTCGCTTGTGTAGTTTTCTCCAAAGTATTGATTAATAGAGTGAGCCAAGCTTGAAAAACATTTTCAAAGGGGAACTTTCGATATCTTTTAGAAAATAAAGCTTTTTTATCCTGTACACTCTGCATCGCACAAGCCTCGCCAGTGTGTTTTTGCAATCTTGCCCGGTTCGCCGGTGACAAGCTCTCCCATAATGCCTTTCAACGCTCGACAATGATGAGCCGTCATGTTGTTTGACCACTGTCTTGCAATACACTTGACGTGGGGAGTACATCTTGGCTCTAGTCCGGGGAACCCTATTGAGACCCAAACCGGCCTTTGCACTTGTACATAACTATAGAACCATCCCAACTAGGACAGGAACCCGTGGCTAGGACTTATGTGATATATCCTGTTTATGTGTTTTCCTTTTCTGTATATGCATATCATTCATGCATCATTGCTTTTTGCAAGCTAGAGGATAGGACTCCCTTAGGATTCGGTCATTCATACCTCCGGTGTTTGCCGTGCCCGAACGGCTCCCTTGGTCTAGGACAAACCTTAATGGTGCGCATATCTGGATTTTGATAATCATATTGCCCTATCTCCGATGGTCAAGGTAAGGAGATTGGCTCTGGTTCCGAAACGTTTGGAATTAAACTTGCCTGACAACACGTACCCGGATTGTTGGAAATCTTCTGTGCAAACACCTTAAGTGAAGTCTGGTTCATGGTAGGTCCTAGGCTTAGTTTCTTGGAGGCTCGAATGAGGGAAGGACGAACATTCGTGATGAGTTGAGAGTTTCCCCTTTTGCTTTGTTGTCGGTTCTGAGACATTGGTCGTCCGCAAGAAAAGGCTGTACTCAATTGGTTTCGTCCCTCTCGAAAACTGGTTCGCATAGACACCCTGGAAGGCACAGAGTTGTTTGAGGTTCGGATAGTATAGGAAGAGCAATCGTCAACAGGAACACCACAAGAACCCTCAATAGAAATACCATCTAAAGGACCTTTGCCAATGGCCGACCAAGGAAATGGTTGCTTTAGATGCTCAATTTAGGCAGTCTATCGCCAATGTCGATGCACAACTCAAGACCTTTGTTGCATCTATGAAGAATGACATGATCATGATGATGGAAACCATGCAAGAAGTAAGTGATAAGCTTCAAGCCAAACCTCATCCGCAGCCTGAGCAGGCTAAAGAAGAAGAACCCACTACAGATACTAAGATGGCTGCAATCATAGCCAAGATCAGTCAGGTAGAGGAATCTGTTTAAGAGACTAGGCGACTTGGGAAGGGAGAAGATGACATGAACAAGCTGTGCTTATTCCCTAATGCCAAGTTGCCAGAAAAGTTCAAGGGTGTGGACTTCGCAAAGTTTGAGGGCACCGGTGATCCAAAAAGCCCACTTCCAGGGGTATGTTGGCTCTCCCTCCATGTGAGGAATTGAAAAGGAGGCTATGGTACAATTGTTCCATGAATCCTTGTCCGGTCCCGCCTTGCAATGGTTTCCTTACTCTCGAGCCATCAAAGAAAAGGACTTGGAAAGACATTGGGACTGCCTTTGTAGCCTAATATGATTTCAATGTTGATCTGAAAATGACCACCCGGGAGTTAGAAAGTACTAAGATGGGTGAAAAGGAAAGCTTCACCGACTTTGTGAAACGTTGGAGAGCCAAGGCAGCTCAAATGCAGAACAAGCCAGATCTCAAGGAACAGATACGAATCATAACCAAGAACCTGTCGAGCTCCTTTGCCCCATACATGGTTCTCTCCCAAGCCGCCCCAAATTTTGAAATTTTCTATGACTTTGGCTTGGCCGTAGAGGAAGCTCTACGGGATGGCACCTTGGAAAAGAAGGAAACATGATCCAAATTCAAAAGGGCATATTCTGGTAACAGCAATGTTCTTTTTGGAAATACCAATCAAGCCTAAACCTCATCCGCCAAGCCTGTGGAAGTTAACCAGATTTTTGAAAACCAAAATCCCAGAACCGAGTTTTCACCCAATTCAGCACTCCAAGATCTACGCTACTCAAGAAGCTCACAGAAGTTGGGGTGTTGAAACCCCTTCCACCACCACAAACCATTCCGCCAAACCTGGACCAAAGTGTTTACTATGAATGTAACGCCCCGATTTTCGGACACGTTAATTAAATCCTTTTCAACTGATTTAATAATTCATAAAATTGATATATAAGAAATGAAATTTGATTAAATAGAGTTTAGCAGCGAAAACCTCAAATTCAAACATACTTAATTGTCTTACAAACCAACAAAATGAAATAGAGTTTGACAAATGTGATAACACTTATGAAAATTTAAATAAAAGTTTATCAAATTAACAGAGCTTCTAAGGGTATGGCCTCCAAGGCTCAATAAACTCCCCTTCCTCTGCTGGGAGGTTCTCACCCTAGTACAGATCGTCTTGCAGTGGATTCTGCTCTTCGGTCTCTTGATTACCTGGCATGAAACGCCAGCCAAACGGCACGTAATGAGTTTTGAAAGTCAATAGATAATCTCAACCGTACTAATCCCTTACCTTACAATTAGCAGATCAACAATATAATAATTCACATGAGGTACAGGATAACGACACATTGTCCTTTTCTTTACTATACATCAACTCACATGAAATCTAAGGATCCTCTCCTCAAGGTCCTTTCCTCTCACATCCACCAACTTTGACCGTCCCATGGAATAACTCTCCCTTTATTTGTCCTGCACTAGGGTTCTAAGCGAATATTACTAAATTATGTATTCAGTTTGTATTCGTCTACAACCATAATAAAGGAATAGCTCACCATTACAACTCAGCATTAGGGATTGCACTATCTCATTGCCAGGATCTTTTACCGTCTCCCAACTCTACACACTGGGTACTTTACCATACCCCTAATCTACACATTGGTACTATACTGTATTCAGGGATCCTTTATCGTTTTCCAAAATACTGTACCTGAAGTCCTTTACCGTCCTTCACACACACATAAGGTACTGTGCCGCATTTAGGATCCTTTACCGTATCCACTACTACAATAATAGATATGCGTCACACTAAGGAGATTCATAAAGATCACGGTTTCAGTGAAAGCGTGATAAAAATTGGTGCTTAAATTTTTTTTCTTAGTTTAAGTCCAAAACTGAGATAAAAAGTGGGTTTTAGCGCAAAATAAAAGACCTCGCTCTTGCGGTGAGATAAAAGAAAAACAACCTCACCCTTGCGGAGTGATAAAAGATTTTAGGGCGGAAAAAATGAGATAAAAGATCTCGCTCTTGTGGCGAGATAAAAAAGAAAAGACCTCACCCTTGTGACGTGATAAAAAAGAGAAAAGATCTCACCCTTGTGATGTGATAAAAGATTTTAGGGCGGAAAAGAATGAGATAAAAAATCTTGCTCTTGTGACGAGATAAAAGAGAAATTACCTCACCCTTTTAGCGTGATAAAAAACTTTAGCGCGGAAAAAAATAAGATAAATGATCTCACTCTTGCGGCGAGATAAAAAGCCTACCTATTTTGGCACGCAGTCTGAATTTTCATGTGGGCAGCTGGTACTCATTTAGGCAGACTTTGAAAACTTATGTAAGAAAAACGATGTCGTTTAAGAACTTTGAGAAGTTCTTTTTTTCTTTTTTACAAAAGATAAGAAGATAAGCTCTCATTACACTTATTCCAAAAAATCTCTACGTTTCATCTTCATCTTCATGCCCAAAAAGATCAAGAGAGAAAGAGAAGGCAAATCCCACAACAGAGTTCCACCAATGCCCAATTGTTTCTTCGACAACGGACGGACTATTCCACTAGTGCCCGATTTTCACGTGGGCGAGCTGTGATCATTATGGTTTATTGTAGTAGTGAAATTTAGTTATTCGAATGTCTTCCAAGTATATGTTTGACACATTAGTAAAAAAGCAATTAAATTATTATGGCTTAGCCTTATCTGAAAAGGATTAAATTCCAATTGAGAAGCCACCATTGAAATTGAAATTCAATATGAACACAAAATCCATGTGAAATGGTTAGTTTATAAAAAAAAAAAAATCTAAAGTTTGTCCATAATGTTACAATCTACAGGTTGTGATAATTTTTATAAAAATACAAAGTGCACACTACAACAATAAACTCTATTGTCAACTAAATTTACTAGCTAAAACTAAATTTGTCGCCCCAAGAAAATCTCTTGGTGACAACAACTAATTTTGATTGGCAAAAAATCTTTTGTCATATTTTTAAAATTTTTTAAATAATGCTTATATATGTATTTTTTTATATTTTAATATCATGTTAATTGTATTCCAAAAAATTCTGCAAATTTTAAGAGAAAATTTTTTTCCCTCACTTTAGGAAGTAAGTATAAATATTTTTGTTTTCCTAATCTAATAGAAGTTCTTGGCTAGCTTAGTGGTAAGGGTTTGGGAAATCAACTAAGGGTGAGTGGGTTCGAAACTTAGCAATGACAAGAAAAGATGGTCTAGTAGATACAAAGAAAAGATCACACGCAATGGTTTTTCATCTCAGTTTATGATGGTGTGATCATTTTGAACTTTCTATCATAGTTATAGACCATGATCTAAAGAGACATACAATCACACCCAGAAAAGAAAAATGATCACGTCCAAGAGAAACAGTCACGGCTTATAACCGTGATAAAAGAGAAACGATCACGCCTTTTGGCCATGATTGTTTCTCTCTTTCAATCACGGTTTATAACCGTGATAAAAGAGAGTGATTTACAATCACACGCAAATCCATCACGGTAGCAGGAGTGTGATGAAAAACTTACAATCACAGTCAATAGTTGTGATCTTTATGGTTTATCGTAGTAGTGATCCCAAATCCTGTACCCGGAGTCCTTTACCGTCCTCCACACACGCTGAGTACTTTACCGTACTCGAGGTCCTTTACCATTCCCCAACTCAACTAAAGGTACTTCACCGTACCAGGGTCCTCTACCGGCACCCAACATCCTCAATCAACTTTACCATTTTTATTATTTACTTAAACATTGTCTACGCATTCACTACTCAAAACCATCCCATGAACCTAAGTCCATTCTAGCACGTATAACAAGATACAATCAATAACAGCTCAATTCATAACATGATACATATCAGTGAGATAAAAGTACAGATCAAATAATATTGTGCGAGTAAGTAAACACCTAGTATTTTATGATGGCCAATGCCTTTAAGTTACTAAGTTTTATTGAACAAGTATATTCATTTATAAATAAAATTCTTAAAATCATTACAACCAAGATAATGTTATCACATTTATAAACGGAATAAATCTATTATTTGTGACTTGTAAATATTATACTAACATTAGCAAGGACAATATTATCATACCATATTTATCATTTTCAGTTGCTAACGTTACACCCTAGTGGTAGTATAAAGAAAATGTTATTGGGCCGAAATTGGTGCCGATTGTAACTTAATATAATTATTTAGGCTAAAATAATACACTAGAGTAATTAGGAGAGCCAAAGTGTGATTTTAACAAGAGAGATTTGAAACCTAGTTCGTTGGTTTCATTGGTCACGGCCGAGAAAACAAGAGGAATAACCATTCCGGCCACACAACATCAAAATCAAAATCTTTAATACTGAAACATAAAATTCAATACATAATCACATAATATACTTAGAAGGAAGTAGGAGAGCGATTATTCTACCTTTAATTGGGACAAAACGATTCGGTAGAGTCCGGTGGATTTTCGTTTGGCGGCAAAAGATCGGTATTCTAGCAGCAACTTTGGACTGGAATAACTTGAACAAACCTCTGCCATTTTCGACGATTCTTGTGTCTAATGCGAAGATCTTGAAACGCTCTACAATTTTGTGAAGAAGTCTAAACCCGAAAACCATTCAAACTAGGAGAAAAGTAGGGGTTTTCATAAGTCCTGTGTGCTGTCTGGAAACAGAAATCCGAATATTTCACTAAACCTTGGATGGCGATAACTCTATCAATCCTTGACCATTTTGGGTGATTCTTGGGTTGAAATCAAAGCTCTCAACGCCCTCTACAACATTCGTGAAGAAACTCAGGCCTAAAAACGTCATCCACAGGGAAGAATAGGTTATGAATAGAGGTACTTGTTATGGATGGAAAAAAAAAACGAAATGGTGTGATCCCTGTTTTCTTGTTTCTGTTTTTTTGCAGTGGACTAGGAGTGTTGTATTGTGAGAGAGAAGTTTGAGGATAAGTATGGAGGTGATAGAATGCGGGAGGAGAGAGAGATATAGTTTACGGAGAGTTTGAAGGGGAATGTAAGATTGGTTTTGATAAAATTTTGGTTAGATAACTTAGATATGACAAGAGATGAGTATGAATCCTTGTATATCTAAAGTATAATTATATATCCTATACAAGTGTGTACATTATAATATCAATTATACACATAATAATGTATTTTAATAATTCAATCTAATTAGTTATTGAATTAAGAAGTTAACATTATAAATTTGAATTTAAAAAAATGGGGCAAAAATCCGAGTCGTTATAGTGAATTCCATCAAATGCCGAAACATACTACCAATAACTGCATCAGCCTTCGTCATGCGATCATGAGATCCAAAATCTCATCGATAATAAGGTTATTGATACCCCTCATCCTAACAAACCAAATACCATCTCAAACCCTTTACCACAACACAACACCCCTTTCCATGTTAACCAAATTACCTTAACCACGGATCAAACCACCCAGGATTTTGATCCAACTCTCTTTATCACCCCTGATACTGAGCTTAAGCCAATTGTGGAAATTTCTGAAGAAATTGCTCTTTGTTTCTTGGGAGAATGGGAAAATGCGTGGGGAAACCTCATGTAACGACCCTGATTTTTGGTCGTTAAAAATTTCGTTAAATATTTGAATTTCCTTGAAGTTTGTCAAAATTACGTTTTTGCCCTTCAAATTTGATTTCTTTGCACTTTAGCCCACTTAGCAAGCCTAGTTAGCTTCTAACCATCCGGTTGGAGAAATTAAACTAGGAAGCCATCCAGTTACTTTAACCTAACCGCAAATGGACCGTTTTGCCCCTCTTGGACCATTTGAACCTTTTGAACCCTAGAACAAGAATTGATTATTCTTTTTCTTTTAAATATTTTTGGTTTTATTCTATTGTCCATTGGATAATAGAAGTTAGGGATTTTATTACCCATTGGGTAAAAGCTTAGTCTTTCAAAGTACCATGGGGTTTTATTAAATTCAACCTTTCTTTTAAACCATGTGAAAGTATTACATATTTAATTAGAAAGGTACTTAGTACCAAGATTCTTAAGTAGCCATGCAAGCCTAAAGATTTGGCCTTGATCTTTCTAGGATTCTTTGACATGTGTCAAAGTTTGAGGAAGAGAGAGAGGGAGAGGGAGCTCAAGGTGTTGCCTATAAATAGAGGTCATTCCATGCCATTCAACTCACACCATCAAGCTTTGCTCTCACTTCTCTCTAGAAATCTCGGATTTCAGTTCCAGGCAGCCTACTGCCCTTCGGAAATCCCCAGTTTTCTCCTTCTTAGAGAAGTTTTTAGAACCAACTTTCTTCTGGGAAGTTGTAGAGAACTTCGAAACCTTCAAGTTAGACCCAAGAACCACCCCAATCGGAGAAGAAATGACAAAGATATTGTCATTCAAAGTTCAGTGAAAATCTCGGATTTTCATTTCCAGACAGCTTACTATCACTTTCTTTATCACCATTTTTCTCCTACTTAGAGTGGTTTCTAGGATCAACTTTCTTCACGAAAGTTGTAGAGAATTTCTAGAGCTTCGATTTCGACCCAAGGACGATCGTATTCGGCCAAAGATTGACCGAGTTACTACCATCCGAAGTTCGGGCCAGATTCGCGAGTTTCATCACCCGTGGATTTTCCAAATAGCTTATTCGGCCCCGACTAGTTTCGGATCAAGGTAGGATACTCTTACCCTATCCCTATGTATGGTATTAAATCATATGTTGGAGAAATAGAATGTCTTTAAGTAATAACTTTGATCGTTTCTTTCAAAAGTAGATAAGGTTATCTTTATATCAAGTAATCGTATTTTGATCTTTACGTTGATTATGAGCTTGAATACATGAATTGCTTGTATTACTTGTGACACGATAAAGCATAAGTGATTCTTCACTCCAAGGGCGTCCGAACATGTGGCGTTATGCTTTAAGCGTTAATGTGAGCGTGATTAGAAATATGGAGTTGAATGATCTTGTTTGTTTACAAGGAATGATTTATGTTTACCTTTGTCCTGCCTCGGAGTCTTGCATGTAAACGAGACACGAGAACCAAGAAAGTAGAAACATGGCACCTAGGGTGTGTTTGACAAAGAACGATGAGTTTTCCGAGGAAAAAGATATTTTAGAAACTACATAATGACCATTTCGAGGGCATTATGTGTGTGTGTGTTCCAATGGGAATCCGGAATAGCGGAACCATTGTGAGGTTGTGTGTGTGCGTTCCCATGGGATCCCGGACCGGCGGAACCATGGTGAGGTATAGCTTGGTTATCCGAGGAGAGGAGCCAATGCAATTGTGTGCCAATGGGAACCCGGCGCGGCGGAACCATTGAGAGGATACTCGGGAACCCGGCGCGGCGGAACCGAGGTTGGGTGTGTGTGGCTTGGTTATCCGCGTTACGGAGCCAATGCAAATGATTTTGAAAGGCTTGGTTATCCGCGGTACGGAGCCAATGCAAATGATTTTGAAAGATTGTTTTGTAAACGGAAAATGATTGACACGGTCTACGATGAGTCGCGTAGGAGAAACACGAAAAACTTGGACACCAACGTTAAATCGAGAATGTGGACGTGTTATCATTATTAGTTTGGTTTCTATGACCGTTTGTTTGTAAGTTAAGGGTTAGTGGGTAGGGTTTACTCTATTGAGCTTTCGTAGCTCATGGTGTTGCCTTTTTGGTGACCCTGGCATATTATATGGGTGGCGACACCGGTATAATATATCATACTTGATAGACGAACAGGGCGAACTCTTCATCTTGGAGGCGTTCGAAGCCAAGGAGCTGGCTAGGATGGAGAAGCAAGAGGAGCTGTAGAGTAGGAACCTTAGTTCCCTCTTTGTCATCCTATTTTGTATTTCAAATGCTCTTACGAGAGTTATGATGTAATAACGAGCTAGATTCGCTTCATTTTTATAATAAAATGTTTTATTTAACGTACCCAAAATTCGGGGCGTTACACCTCATTTCAGATTGGGAAGAATTCGAAGCAGCCAACTTTCAGGGGGATGCTGAACCACAGTTCGAGCCTGGATGGGAAGTTGATTGGCAGAATATTCATGCGGATCTCCTTGACGGATTTTCTCTAAACGTGATGTTCGAAAGCCAATACGAAAGCTATCAGGTTCCTCAAGAAATTCCCGGGTGGGAATGGGACCCAATCCTGGGCGAGTATCAACTTTTGGCCGCGGATGATCCGCTAGATATGTTCTCCCTACCGGCAATGTTTGATGAAGGATACCAACCCGAGATAGCAACTTATGGTTGGCCAGAATTTGCCCTATTTCACCCGAACTTCTGTGGGTACGACGTTGGCAACGATGTTGGGTATGCTCCATGGCTTCCGACTCTAGGATTCCCAGAGTTAGAAGAAAAGGTGGCCAGTGTGTAACCCCATGGATTACCTTGTGGAAGAAGTAGAATCAGAACCATCAATCACCTTCCTGAAAGATGTTGATGTTGCCATGATGAACTTATGGGAGGATGAACCAGGGACCAAAGCAGGACCTTGGGCTAGCTCCGAAGTCGTCAACATAAAGGTGGGAAATGAGGAATGGACTGTGAACAGGGCAGTAATGGAGGCTGAACGATGGAAACCAGAGGACCTTTGGGAAGATTTGGTTATCGCCGATCTAGTCTCCAATTTCCAAGATTCAACCATCGGGACCAAGCATAAAGCCCCTATTGATTTGTGGAGTGAGTAATCAAGATACCGCCAGATTGATCATTTGACCCGGGGTGGGCATATCTATCAACCTTCTAACCTCCAAGTCGGGGAATCTTCTAACACTGCTACTCTACCAGCCGAAGGACCCTCAGATCCTTTCACTAATCCGACCAAAAACACTTTCCAGTCTTTTGCTTCACCAGCCAAGGAACCCTCCCGTCCTGAGAAAAACCCTGAAGAAATGATTAAGCGACAACTCGAGCAGACTCAGGCTAAAATGTCTGTTTGGGATGCGCTTGTTCATTCCACTTGCCACCGTGAGGGACTCATTCAAGCCCTCTCCCACCTGGAAGTTCCTTCCACAATAACTCCCGACGAGCTTGTGGCATTTATCAAAACTATACCCATCAAACATGCCATAACTTTGACCGATCGAGATCTGCCCGCTGAAGCAACTAATCACAACAAGCCACTTCATGTCACTTTGAAATGCCGCGATAAATGGGTTCCAGTAATCCTAATTGACAATGGCTTAGCAATCAATGTTTGCCCGCTCCATGTTGCTTACTGTTTGGGGTACAAAAATAAGGACTTCTGTAACGCCCCGAATTTTGGGTACGTTAAATAAAACATTTTATTATAAAAATGAAGCAAGTCCAGCTTGTTATTACATTATAAACCTTACAAAAGTACTCTTATTTACAAAGCAGAGGAATCTAGGGTTCCTAACTACTGTTCTTCTTGCTTCTCCAGCTCCTCGGCTTCGAACGCCTCCAAGGTGAATAGTTCGTCCTGTTCGTCTATCAAATCTGACATATTATACCGGCGTCGCCACCCATATAATATGCCAGGGTCACCACAAGGCAACACCATGAGCTACGAAGGCTCAGTAGTATAATCCTAATACTAGCATCGATTTCCACATGATAAGTACATAAGCAGAACATAAAGCAATATCATATCTACATTCATTTCATGATTATCGTTGGTGTCCAAAATCCTCAAAGTTCTTCCTACGTAACCCATCGTAGACCGTGTTGTTTTTACTACCTTTCTTTTCCAAAGTCTCCTTTTTAACTCACCCAATCTCGGTTCCGCTGCGCCGGGTTCCCGAGCATCCTCACAACGGTTCCGCCGCGCCGGGTTCCCGTTGGCACACAAAACTTGCATTGGCTCCTCTCCACGGATAACCAAGCCATATTACCAACAAGGCTACCACGTCCGGCCCTATTGACAATCTTCACAAAGGGCTACCAAGTCCGGCCACTTTGTGGTTTTCACAACCCACGCAATGGGCTACCAAGTCCGGCCACATCGCGGTTAAAACACATTTCTCTTGTTAAACACACCCTAGGTGCCATGTTTCTAACTTCCTCGATTTTCGTGTCACGTTCTCATGTAAGACTCCGCGTGTGGGACTTTACATACAAACATGCATTCAATCAAGCCTTGAAATTAACACAACAAGACCTTCCAACTCTAGGTACATAGCATGCTTGAACATCTTGTAAGTAAAACATGCATTTTCAATTTCAAAAGATAACCTTATCTTACTTTAGTAGAACGATCAAAGTTACTTCCAAAACGTCATACAACTTATACAATACATAGAGTTGAAATGTTAAAATTACTTTATACTTGAAAAATAGGTAAGGATAACTACCTTAATCCGAAACTAGTCGGGGCCGAATAAGCTAGGTGGAATTTCTCCCGAATCTGGACCAAACTTCGGACGGCAGTAGCTCGGTCAATCTTTGGCCGAATACGATCGTTCTTGGGTCCAGATCGAAGATCAAGAAACCCTCTACAACTTCCGTGAAGAAAGTTAATCCTAGAAACGACTTTAGGTTGGAGAAAAATGGGGATGAACAAAGTGACAGTAAGCTGTCTGGAATTTGGAAATCCATAAATTTTACTGAACTTCGGATGACGATATCTTGGTCATTTCTTGACCGGTTGGGGTGATTCTTGAGCCTAACTTCAAGGTTTCGAAGTGCTCTACAGCTTTCCAGAAGGAAGTTGATCCTAAAAACTACTCTAAACAGGAGAAAATGGAGGATTTCCGACGGGACAGTAGGCTGCCCAGAAACTGGAAATGGTTTTCTAGAGAGAAGGAAGAGCAAATGCTTTGAGGTGTGTGTTCAAATGGCAAGAGAATGGCTCTATTTATAGGCAAACCTTGAGCTCCCTCTCCCTCTCTAAGGCCGGCCCCCCCCCCTTTCCCTCTCCTTTCCCCAATTTGACACTTGGCAAGAATCCTAGAAAGATCAAGGCCTAATCTTTTAGGCTTGCATGGCTAGTTTGTCCTTCTTGGGAGACTTGGTGTGAAAAGAGGTGTGAACAAGATTAAACAATTGAAAGTTGTACATGAGAGGACAATAGAGGTTAAGTCTTTGCTTGGAAAAGTAATAACCCAAAGATTTGAAGTACATTGGAGATCAAGGTCAAGGTACAGCCAAATCTTTCCTCTTTCTTCCCTCCTTCCTTCCTTCCTTCCTTTCTCTCTCTCTCCTCTCCCTCTAGCCGAATTTCCCTCTCTCTCTCCCTCTCCCCTCTCTAGCTTCTCTAAGGTACATATATATATATATATATATATATATATATACACAAGTACATATAATGCAAGCAAACAAATAAAAACTAAGTACTTTTTGTACTAAGGATCAAAAGTAGACTTAAGGGCTAGGATTCTTTTTTTTAAACTAGTCAATTAGCACATGGGTACTTTAGGTATTTAAATAAATCTTCCATGTACTAAAGTAATATAAACATGGTACCTTTGTACAATAGGAAGTTCAAAACCCCATTAGAAAATAATTAAAAGGTACTTAGAGAATCCTAGGGTTAAAAAGGTTCAAGAGGTCAAAGAGGGGCAAAACGGTCCATTCACGGTGACTAGATGGCTTCCTAGTTTAGTTACTTCAACTGGATGGTTAGAAGCTAACTAGGCTTGCTAAGTAGGCCAAAGCGCAAAGAAATCAAATTGGAAGGGCAAAAACGTAATTATGACAAATTATAGAATTTTAAAGGTAAATCCAAGCAAATTCAAGTAATCAATAAAAATTCAAATATTTAACGAAAATTTTAACGACCGAAAATCAGGGTCGTTACAACTTCTCTCCCTCAGGAGTCAAGGTCCAAGCATATGACAATACGCGTCGAGATGTATTTGCGACCCTTATGCTACCAATGACCTCCGGATCCTACCAAACTGAGGTGGAATTCCATGTGGTGAACATTTCTGCTTCCTTCAACCTGTTGCTAGGTAGACCTTGGCTGCATCAACCTGATATCATGGCCGTGCCTTACACTCTCCATCAGAAGATTCGTCTAGGTCTTGAAATGAGCATTCTTACTATTCATGGAGACTCTGAGATCCGCGCACCTACAGAAGATAATGCCCCACTTTTGAAAATCCAGCATGGGGAAGAAGACATTGCTCTGGGGGCTTCTCGCTAGATACCTCTAACTCTGTCTTTTCAGTCAGAATTGATAATGACTTTGCCATTAGCAATGTTGCTAGAAAGATAATGAAAAAGATGTCCTACATGCTAGGTTTGGGATTGGGAAAGAAACTACAAGGTCCCGCAAAGTTCGAAGCTTGCGGAACTCCGGTATGCACTACTGGCCTTGGCTATCTAGCCTCAAACGATAGTAAGGTGAAAAAGGGGAATAGGCTGGAAGACTATTTTGTGAAGGAAAAAGCAAAGCAGATTTACCAAAGGCAGTCGGAACCATTCTGGGACAAAGAAACCAGTACTCTACTTCCGAGATTTGAGATATTTGCCAACGATGTCTGGCGAGAAAGTGATGAAGAATCTGAGGCCAGAAAAGAACCGACAGGGCCAACGGATTGGATCGAGGTCTTTGACATAAGGAGTCTGGTGATCCTGTTTAGGGAGGACGAACCAAAGAGTACAGTCATGGAAGCAGAAGTGCTGATGCTAAGACGAACCAAAGAGTACAATCATGGAAGCAGAAGTGCTGATGTTAGGACAGGTGGTCCTTGAAGACCCGACTTTGCTCATCATGGATGCCGCTAGAGATTGCAAGAATTGGGCTTTCTTACCAAGTGCAACTCACCGTGAATCTAAATCTGAGTCTGAGTCTGGGTCATCCGAGTCTTCTGAGTCTGCTAAGTCTGTCGAGTCTAAGTTTAAGCCTCTTGGCCCAACCCCTCATCGTCTGTACTTCGAGTTTGAGTCTACCCGTATATATGGTGCCCCCAAGGCCTTTGATAGTGATGAAATAAATGAACCTGATTCCGCTTTCTTCTCTGATTTTGAAATAAATTGTGTCGACCCTGATGATGAGGAGATTGAATTCGATGGGGATATCCTTAAAGAAATCCGATCTCTAGTCGAAAGGGAAGGCGAAAGGCATGCTCAGCCTATAAAGGAAAAAGTTGTTTTGATAAATCTGAAAGATGAAGGAAATCTTCGAATGATTCAAATCGGTTCCGCGCTGTCTGTAGCCGAGCGTCAAGCTCTCACAAGTTTGTTAAAGGAATTCGAAGATCTTTTCGCATGGTCGCATGCTGACATGCCCGGAATCGATCCTGAAATCATGGAATATCGGATTCCCCTTTATCCTGATGCAAAACCCGGAAAACAGAAACTGAGACGCATGAGACCTGATTGGGTGCTTAAGATGAAAAAGGAAGTCACTAAATAGATCAATGCAGGATTTCTAATGGTAACTGGATACCCCCAGTGGGTCTCAAACATTGTGCTTGTTCCTAAAAAGAATGGTAGAATTAGGGTTTGTGTTGACTTCAGGGATCTCAACAAAGCAAGTACAAAAGATGACTTCTCGTTACCTCACATTGATGTGCTGGTTGACAACACCGCTGGACATGCTCTACTCTCTTTTGTGGCTGATTTTTTGGGACACAATCAAATCCTAATGGCCCTAGAGGATCGGGAGAAAACCACGTTCATCACTGAGTGGGGAATTTATTGCTATCGGGTGATACTTTTTTGGCTAAAGAACGCAGGATCGACGTTTCAGCAAATCGCTACGACCTTATTACATGACA
This sequence comes from Rhododendron simsii, assembly GCA_014282245.1. Classification (NCBI taxonomy): domain Eukaryota; kingdom Viridiplantae; phylum Streptophyta; class Magnoliopsida; order Ericales; family Ericaceae; genus Rhododendron; species Rhododendron simsii. The sequence goes on from CM024961.1 coordinate 14,804,126, forward strand.
TGATTCATAAGGAAGTAGAGGTTTATGTTGATGATATGATTGTCAAGGCAAAAGAGCGGGAAGGACACCTACCAGCGCTCAGAAAGTTCTTCGAAAGAATTAGGAAGTACATGATGCGTCTGAACCCGGCCAAATGCACGTTCGGGGTTACAGTCAGAAAAATTCTCGGGTTCATGATTACCACCCGAGGTATCGAGGTCGACCTATCTGAGATCAAAGCTATTCTAGACATGGAACCACCATGGTCTGAAAAGGATGTGAGAAGCTTACTCGACAAGATGCAGTTTATTAGTCGATTCATTGCCAAATTAACTTCGACCTGCGAACCAATCTTCCGCCTACTTAAGAAAGGCATGCCATTCAAGTGGGATGACAAGCGCCAAAAAGCTTTTGATGCGATTTAGACTTATCTGCAAAATCCACCAGTTTTAACGCCTCCCATGCCGAGAAAACCTTTGATCCTATACCTGTCAATTACTCCAACTTCTATGAGGTGTATGTTGGCACAGGAAGGAGATGATGGGGTTGAAAGCAATTCAGACTTATCTGTAAAATCCACCAGTTTTAACGCCCCCCATGCCTAGAAAACCTTTGATCCTATACCTGTCAGTCACTCTAACTTCTATGGGGTGTATGCTGGCATTGGAAGGAGACGATGGGGTTGAAAGGGCTGTTTACTACCTAAGCAAAAAGATGGTCGGATGTGAGGAGAGTTATACTCCGTTGGAAAAAACATGCTGGGCACTCGTCTGGGTTTCCAAGAAGTTGAGGCATTATATGCTAACCTATCCAGTAATGCTCATTTCTCGAATGGATCCCCTCAAGTACCTATTTGAGAAACCGGCCCTCACCGGAAGGATGGCACGATGGTTACTAATGTTGTCAGAATTTGAATTAAAATATGTCACTAGGAAGTCTATAAAAGGAAGAGCTGTTGCTAATTTCTTGGCCAGCAGTCCGATTGAGGGAGGTGAAGAGGCTGAGTTTAAGTTCCCTAATGAAGACATAATGACTCTAGCTGAAGATGTTTGGAAGCTGTACTTCGACGGGGCTACTAATCAACAAGGGTTTGGAATTGGTGTGTTGTTAATATCACCCGATGGATCTCACATTCCACTCGCGTTCAAATTGAATTTTGAAGTCACCAACAATCAGGTGGAGTATGAAGCTTGCATTGTAGGCATAGAACCAGCCATCGAAATTAGTATAGAGAAGTTGGAAGTAGTAAAGAACTCTAACCTGGTAGTGTCATAGGCCAATGGCGACTGAAAAGTCAAAGAAGAAAAGCAAAAGCCATACCATCAAGATCTTGAAGATCTCATCCCTCATTTCAACAGAGTAACTTTTACTCATGTACCGAGACTCCAGAATCAATTCGCGGATGCCCAGGTGATGCTAGCATCCATGGTCGAGATTCCTGCTAGTGTGATGCTAAGGCCAATAGTGATTGAACAAAGGGATACGCCGGTATACCAGCATGTCATGGTTGTTGATGAACCTGAAGATGGTCACCCTTGGTATTATGACATTTGGAGATTCGTAGAAAGGGGAGAATACCCCATGGAAGCGAGCAAGAAGGACAAAATCACTCTTCAAAGGATGGCGGCTCAATACATCATTTGTGGAGGAAATCTATACCGGAGGTCGCAATGTGGCATGCACAAGTTGTGCATCCATGGTGCAGAGGCAAGAAGAGTGATGGAAGAAATTCACGAAGGAGTATGTGGCCCTGACATGAACGGCATGATGCTCGCCAAGAAGATCCTCAGGCAGGGGTATTTCTGGTCAACCATGGAGACAGAATGTGTGGAATACGTACGGTGGTGCCACAAATGTCAGATTCATGCCAACTTAACGCATGTCCCGCCATCCGAACTGCATCAAATGACCTCACCATGGCCTTTCTCAGTATGGGGTATTGACGTCATCGGAAGGATCGTGCCGGCTGCCTCGAATGGTCATAAGTTCATCCTGGTGGCTGTGGATTACTTCACGAAATGGGTAGAAGCTGCTTCTTATGCCACTTTAACCGTAGTACAATTTGCTCACTTCATCAAGCAAAATGTCATCTACCGGTATGGAGTCCCTCAAGCGTTCATGTCCGACAATGGTGTTCACTTCAAAGGATGAGCCGGAGAAGTTTTGAATGAGTTCCAGATCCAAGTACACAAATCAACGACCTATCGGCTGCAGACCAACGGAGCTGTAGAAGCAGCTAACAAAACGATCAAAGCCATTCTAGAAAAAACCATTCAATCCGCAAGAGACTGGCATGAGCAATTACCATTACCCTTATGGGGATACCGCACATCCGTACGTACACCAACTGGAGCAACCCCTTACTCTTTGGTTTACGGTATGGAGGCTGTGCTTCCTATTGAGCTAGAAATTCCATCTTTTCGGACCATGATCGAGTGTGAAGTCCAGGAAGCAGAATGGTTGAGTAATCGATTCAAAGAGCTCATGTTGTTCAACGAACACTGGTTGAGGGCTCTCTATCATATCCAGGGGTACCAGAGGAAAATTGCACGTTCATTCAATAAAAAGGTGAAGCCAAGGGACTTGTCGGGGGGCGATATGGTTTTAAAGGAAATCTGGGCACCACTTTACGATCCACGCGGAAAGTTCTGACCAAAGTGGTCTGGGCAGTATATCATCAAGACCATCTTGTCTGGAGGAGCCACACAGCTCATTGACTTGGACGGGAATGAATTTGCAACTCTAGTCAACCTGGATCAACTCAAACGCTATTATCCCTGAGAGAAGCTCGCTGGGCTAAAAATCGCAAGGGCAGGCAGACCCAGGCAAAAGCTAGAGCAAAAGCCTGCTAGGTTTAAAACCCACAAGGGCATCCTAGGCAAAAATTAAGGCAAATAATGAATGAGCTCGATAGACCAAAAACCCGAAAGGGCGGTACTAGGCAAAATTTGCACGTGCATTTTTGGAGAATGTCAAAACCAGAGCGAACCTTAGCCTGAACTACGTTATGACATGATTCCTTTACCACAAGGATACGTAGGCAGCCTCACTCTGAGGCCTGGTCATCACCATCAATCAAAATAAAAATCCAAGTTGTGAGAAATTAGAGCACTGAATCAAGGAAGGGGAAACCCTCTGTAACTCATTTTATTATAATAACTGCTTCTAATACATAAGGCTGAGCACAACTTTGGAAAATAAAAAAGACAACATGATCAAAGCAGGTCCGCGATTTATTTCATGGTCAGGGTAGTAGGATTGAGTTAGTTTACTTGAGCCCCAGCTCTTGCGGTAATGTCCCTCCTTAGCCACTTCCGGTAGCTCCCGCGAACCATCATAGACGAGTAAGGGTGTGCATTAGTCACTTCACGAGTTCTCCAGAACCGCTGATAGTTGCAAAGAACGGAGTGGTGAAACAAGGGCAGAACAACATCGACCATAACTTCTACAGGGGCCTCATGTCTAAGGCCAAGCTGACGCTGAATCCGGTATGGGATGTAGAAAGTAAAGGCCTCCAAACCAGCAAGGATGACCCGCTGGAGGCCCATGAAGTGCACAGTCATATGAGGGAGATCTAGCCACGAACACCTCCATGAAATGGTCTCAGCCCGCGAACGCCTAAAAAAGTTGACCCACTCAAGAACTCGCCTGTCTGCGAACTCAAAGCATCGGAGGGACAACAACCTAGCCTCATATGCCCAATTGCCAGAAGGAATGGTCTACACATTCACCTTATCACAGAGCCAGATCTACAAAGGAGAGAAAAATAAGTAAGAAACCATAAGAAGCCGAACCGAGCGGTGATGTAAAATGAGAACGTGAGAAAGACTCGAAAAAAGAGAGCTGAGTGAGAAGCCAACCTGTAGGAGGAGACTACTACCCCCGAAAGCCTCAGTCTCTCCAGAACGAACTTTATCCAAACCTATCAATGTTTCAGCCAAAACCATCGGAATCATGTTATTTCGGGCCTCGATTTGAATGGCAACGCTGACCATAGCTGAGCTAGTGTGACCAGTGGAGGGTACCAAAAGGTAGGCCGCAAGCAGGCACATGCAGAGGGCAGTCATACGCCGAGTTTGATAAGTTTTGTCCACAAGATCACGGGGGGAAGAAAACATCTCAATAGGTCGCAACACGTTGAGGCGACCATCGCTAACTAAGTCAAGGGCAGCACCGCTACTCAATCCAAGGGCCGCGGATAAAACCTTATGGATGCTCTCACGTACCGGAGGGATAATGACTTCTCCCAAGCCAAAACCGCCTAGATAGGCACGAAATTCCTCCACGGTAGGACAAAGCTCTTGCTCGCCAAAACGAAAAACGTGAACTTCTGGATCCCAGAAGCTCGCAGCTGCCTTCAAGAGCTCGGGGCAAAGACGGATGTTCTGAAGGTACCTCATGGAGTAGAGGCCATGAGCCTAGAAGTTGAGCCAATCAACGCCCTCCATCGAAACTAACCATGGGCGGAGTGAGCCGGTGAGCGAAAGGGCCATCGGGAGGAAGAGTGAGCTTTAGAAGAGTGAGACTTGAATGGGATGCAAAGAATTTGGGGTTAAAGGCCTGAATTTATAGGAAAGATGGCGGGTTTATAGGAAAGATGGTGGGAACAACTTCAACTTTCAAGGTGCCTTGGGTTTCAAAAGTACAAATTTTCCATGAGTCTTGCATAGGAAAATGCTTGGTCATAGCATGGAAGTACAATGCAGACATGCATTGGCTTTGAAATGCCTTTGCACAAGTCAAACTTCAACCTTCGTGCAAATGCCTTGGGAAACAACAAAATGCAGAATGTCAGGAAAGATAACCCAGCGCGGCGTAGTAGAGCCATGCACGGCGTATCAGATTCGGGAAAATCAGCACGGTATAGCTTTGATACCCCGTGAAACCTTGAGGAGTAACGCATGGTGTTTCGAAAGAATGTGCGACATACTGCTTCTGCATTTCTGCAATTTTTGACAGCAAGAACATGGAATGGATTTGAGGCATCTCAAGGCATCACCAACCACCAAAACCCACTCCACCACTCCAACAAGTATATAGGATTTCAGGGATGTTTTGTTTCGGGTCAACTCTCAGAATTTGAGATCATAGTACAAAAGGTCGATAAAGTCCTATTTTCAAACCACGTCGAAGTAGCAAATCGCGTTTTAAGCCATTTCAAGTCGTTTCTTAGAGTCACACAGGTCATAATAGTCAAAAGTGACTTAGTCCAAGTTCCAGTTCGAGTCCCGGGTCAAGATTTGAAGTTGTCACCTTTCAAAGTCAGCATTTCTTGGTTTTTAGGTGCACTCCGAGCATAAGGTCAAACTTTCGAGTCACATCTCGAGCTTTAAAGATTGTCATTGCTGTATATGGTTATGTTCGAGCCCGTAGCAAAGGCGTCTATGAGAATTCTTGGGTGTAGCATCAATTTTTCAAAAATTATTCAATTACTTTTTTGATTTCTATTCCCTTGTCCATGAATCCCCTATTGTAGACCATGTATTGGACTCAGTTTTATGATTTATGGTTAGTTGCACATCCCAGTAAGTGTCTTAGTTACTCAATTTTCTTGGAACAGTAGCAATAAAAGAAATTGAATGACAAAAGACAATGAAAAAGCAATCTCTGTGCATACATATGTAATCCCGAAGGTATCCATGAGTCGAAGTACAAAATAAGGCATGCAAGCCCAGTGCTCAAAATCCTATCTATTAAGGATAAACAGGCACCCCACAAAAAGGAAGCACGCAGGCTCCACCAAAAGACAAAAGTAAAAGCGGAAACTCAATACTCGTCCTCATCTCCGTCCTCGCCCTCCTCCTTGTCGTCCTCAGAGACCTCCTCCTCCGGCTTGGAGCTGACGACCTCCTGAGTGCGCGTCACCCTGGGCACAGTACTACCAAAGGTATCCTCCAAATCAATGTCTATCGGCTCCTCGGTCTCGTCCGTGACGGCAATGGGCTCCTCCTCTGTGCCGCCAGAGCGGCGCTGTCTCTTTAATGAGCGCTCCTCCCGAGAGCCAGTAGACGAAGCCTGTCGCATATGCATGTGAATGGACTTCCTGCGTAGCCCCCGAACAGCTCCTCCTCTAGCCTGCAATAACACAACATTCATATGGCATTCGCATCATAAATAGGAGTAATGGTAAGCGATCAAAGTTCAAGGATTTACCATTGATCTTCCAGCGCGAGCCAATACTGGTGGGGAGTGGCCTATGGCATACTGTCGCACGAGCTGCTCCAGACCCATCATGGCTGCTGCCATCTCCCTGGCATACTCCGGAGTCACCTGCATAATAAGAAGGATAATTAGAATAAGCGGCAATGATAGTGCATTCACAAATGAAAACATGTCGTACCTGAGCAAGGAACTCCGGAGGCTCGACTGCAGGACGCGAGACCTCCACCAGGCTAGGGACTCCCTTAGTAGTCACCACAGCCACAGTCCAGGAAAGGGTGGGCAATCTAGCCCCACTCACTCTGCCGCCCCAGGAGCTCTCACTCCCTCTGTCTCCACCTCCTCTTCTTCCTCCCCTGCCTCTCCTACCACCTCTACCGCCTCGCGCCTGCCACTGCTCCTCTCAAGCAGCGCGAATCCCAAAGCTCTGCATCAGGTACCGCGCCTGGTACTCTGCGTAGTCAGCGCCAGCCTGAAACAACGGCTCTAGCTGAGGGTCCGACTGCGTGAACCGCTCAATCTACTCCAGCGTATACTCGCTCATCGTTAGCACAAGAGGAGGGAGCAGTCCAGGGACTGAGAAAGTGTCCAGCCTCAGCGACTAACGTGATACCCGATCACCCAGGTACCACTACCAGCCGTAGGGGGACTCCTGTCACATCCAGGTTGCGGGCCACATATGGAACCTCGAAGCGATCCCAGATGCGCCAGTGTACCGCAATTAGAAGCACACATTAGGAAATTGATTCAATACATGGGTAACATGGATTGAGAAACCAAAGAAGCATGAATACCTGATCCGGACGCAGCTCATCCAAGTACAGCCGGTAGGCGTTCAGATCGCCTTTCCCTTTCTTCACCCCTCAGTACTCCTTCTACCAACGAAGGGCTCGAGGGAGTACCATGTCATTGGGGCACGACGTCGTGGGAGGGTACATGTCCAGTACCTCCTACATTCAAAGCTGCAGAGTTCAAAGCATTAAGAGTTAGCACGAGATGATACAAATGCATGAACGGAAAGCTAACTAAGTATTGAAAGCAGGATTTTGAAGTATACCTCCCAGACTCGCCAGTAACCGCCCTGGGAAAGAGACCCCATGAAGGCGTAGCACGCCCCCAAAGCCGTGCCGCCCCAGTCAAAACGGGCAATCTCCCTGATATTCCTCAACGCCAGTAAGGAAAAAAGGTGTACTCGGTTGCGCCTGTTGGGAAACAGGGACGCAGCAAGTACGTACAAGAGAAAGCACCTCGCCATCTGCTCTTCCTGGACCTTATCCACCGGGGGCTCCTCCCAAAAGTCTAGAAGCTGAGCGCATGGAGCATCCCCCTTCTCTGCTCTCAGCCTACGCCCCAGGAGAAGCCTCTAAAGCTCTGGGTCCCTCCCCACCATGGCGTCGTAAAGAATAGGGTCACCTCCGACCCTTAGCGGCAAATGTCCTCACCACCTGCAAAGTCTAAAGGCGTCGCCGTCATCTCACCAAAAGAGAAGTGGAACGAGTTCGTCGTGTCCCACCACCTCTCGGCAAGTGCCCTCACCACCTGGCGATCATTGCTTGCCCTCGTCAGCACACTGACGAACTCCCCAAAACCTGCCTCTCTCACCATCTCCCTCGAAGCCTCTGGGAGCCTCTCCCAAAGCTGGGGCACGTCGCCCGCATCGCCGTAGCACGAGATCCTTATTTCCTGTTATAAAAAGAGGTATGATTCAATGAACGTGGCATGATAATCAAAGGCATTGAATCAAGAAACATAGTACATTGCATTGAAATATGAATATCAAATCATACCTCGGCTCGGCGCAAGGACAAGTGCTGCTGCAGGTCCCTCAGAACTAGGGACTCGTCGTAAACACTGCTCTCCAGCCTGTAAGCGTCTAGCAGCAAAGGCACTACCACGTGCCGAAGTGGCACGTAAGACTCCTCAGCAAAAGGGCGGTCTTGCCCTAGGACCGCAACCGCCACCACCACGTCCACCACAGTCCTCTGTGGGACTAAAACCTTTTCCTCCTCAACCCGTGGCCCCTCGGCCGCTCCAGTCTCTAGCTTGTCCCGGAGCTCCCTCTCACGAGACTCGAGCAAAGCCTCTGCTAGCCCGAGGACCCCTCGTAGCGTCTCTACTAAGTCCTCGACGGACGCAATCTCTAAGTAGTTGCCAACACCAATGTGCCGTTATGACCCTGCACCCACGCCATTGCCTATGAACATGGTCGGTGTCTCTCGCTCGTCCACCGGCTCCTCCTCGACAATGGGGGCCTTTTCCAAGTTGGCCCAAGGCTCTCTCACGAGAGAGACCTCCGTCTCCTCCTCTACCCTGTCTGACCCACCACCACCCTCGGCCTCCAAGGCCCGCTCCTCTAAACCATCACCGGCCCCCAATTGGCCCATGGCCTTGCCCTCGCCCCTCGGCTCCATTGCACCCGAACCCTCCTTACCTTGGCCATAACTTGCCAACACCACACTATCGCTGCTGCCGGCCACCATGGAATCTCAGGCCATGGCCTCCTTGGCCATGGCTGCCGAAACCAAAACTCCTGGGGTCTTCAGAACATCCCCAATCGTTGTGTCACTCTCCGGAAGGACCGAAAGAGATGAAACCTCAACCCTTAGTGGTTGATCACCACCCGGTATATCGACACCGCGATCCATGATCGCTAAAGGAGAGAGAAAGTACCGAGAGAGAGAGAGCTGAGAAAGAACGGAGAGAGAGATGATCGGGAGAGAGAGAGAGAGTCGAGAGAGGGAGAGATGAGAGAGTGGGAAAATTCGAACGGTGAGGCATACTATGTACGCCTCACTCGTATATACCCCCTGAACCGGTTCGCCTGGAATTAAATCTGGGTCGGGTCTGTAACCTATAGCACCACATGGCACTTTGACTAAGACGCATAACATAATGATCAAACATACGGATGATTTGTTTTGAAATGTTGTGCGTACTTCCGTAAGCTACGCACGACGTTATTGTCTATTTTGACAGTTCGGGTTCTGGACGGATTCCTGGCGTTTGCGGATATGTTTGGATTTGCTAGAGTTTGTTCAAAAACAAAAAGCTGATAGAAGTAAAGAAAGGAAAAGGGACTTTCATTCATAAACCGGGGTATCCTCTGGAATTTTCATTACATTCGAAAAAAAAGAAAAAAAACAAACAAAAAGAAATCCTACTGCCCCTTTTCTTCTTCTTCCTTTCCCTCATCTTCAGTCGCTCCCCTAGCCGGACGCGTCATTCGCTCCGTTCGAGCGGTCATCAGAACCATTTGGATTCCCCTTGAAATCCTCCATAGGACCGTTAGACCCGCGCTCCGGAGCATACTCTGGGTTGTGCTTGTCGTCCAGTTGATCAAAGGCAACGTCTTGGAGATTAAGGATTGCGCGGTGAAGGGTACAAATGGTGGAGATAAGCCTTGTAATCTGTCGGGTGAGTTCTTCGATTCCTCACAATAGGAGGCCACTTTGGGCTCCAAAGCAATAACACAAGCAATAAGACTAAAATATGCCATGGGTTTGATTACGGAAGATGCGAAAGAAAGAAAGAAATGGAGAGACCTGAGAGGTTTTTGGTGGTGGTGCATGGAATGAGGCACCACAACCCTTGTAAAGATGATAAAAAGGATGAGCGGGCACGCCTGCATCAATGGACATGCTCAAACCAGTTGACTGTTCACAAAAATCGAAGAGCTGCACGGGAAATTGAAACACCACGCGTTGGAACGCTGGGCCGCACGGCATTATGGCGTCACAGGGTTAAATCCTTCTTCTTGGAAATTGTTCAACCCACCCACCAAAATCCTCTTGAAAATCAAATATTCCAGCCGTTCTGCAGAAAAGTCTATTTAGAATGTTGTGCTTGGATTAAAGGGTCCTTTAGGACTTGTAGAATTTTTTGTCTCCCGAGAATTCGCCATATTCGCATTCTTTCGCTATTTTCGCCCTTCGAGGGCTCGTCTCGTCTCAATTTACCTCTTGAAGGCCCATCTCGCTATTTTTTGCCCTCCGAGGGTTCGTCTCATCTCAATTTACCTCCTGAAGGCCCGTCTCGCTATTCTCGCCCTTTGAGGGCTCGTCTCGTCTCAATTTTACCCCCTGAGGATTCGTCTCAAATTTCGCCCTCCGAGGGCTCATCTCGTCTCAGTTTTATCCCCTAAGGGTTCGTCTCGAATTTTACCCTTTAAAGGCTCGTCTCGTCTCGTCTTAATTTACCTCCTGAATGCCCATCTCGCTATTTTCGCCCTCCGATGGCTCGTCTCGTCTCAAATTACCTCCTGAAGGCCCGTATCGCTATTTTCCACCGTTCAAGAGCTCGTCTCGCCTCAATTTTACCCTCTGAAGGTTCGTCTCGAATTTCGCCCTTCGAAGGCTTGTCTTGCACACATAGTTATTTACATTTAATTCGTGATACTCAGCACCACCGTCACTCAGTCTTCTCAAAGTTTATTGCATGATTTTAATATTTGTCCCCCGGGACTCATTTCGCTTGCTTTGTCCCATTCGAACTACGTTGGTCTGATCCCTATAATGTGGTACGTAGGTAGCTCCACGAGCGCGACCACCACCGTCATTTGCTTGCATTTCGATTTTCATGCGTTTTTGTCTCTGTTTAAAGACTTTGGAAGCAACGGATTGGCATGCCTATTATTTAAGCGTCACTCACGCCAACCAATGGTGTCCGAGTTACGTTAAAGAGTGACTATTGTAAACACCCCAATTCAGACCTCGGAGGTTCTTTAAATGTCCCGATGATGAAATAAAGGAAACAATACCTTCGAGAGCTTGAAGGAAGGACTCCCTTAAAGCCCAAAAGCCCAAAACAGACCCAAGGGCCCAGAACTGGAATCTTAGTACCGCATGGCACATCTCAACACCGCACGGCATAACGAAACTCATTATGCTACACGAGGTCATGAGGTCAATTGCATGGCATTTTGAATAAAGTTCTGACTGGCTCAGCTAGCTGTCGGCCACGCCCATTTGACCCACAGCTACAAGTTGGCTTAGCTGAAAAAGTACTTCTAGCCCACCCAGAAAGTACCTCCCCCATTTGAATTCAAAATCCTCGGCTATTGCCTATAAATACAACCCTTCACTCAAGAGAAAATGGCTCTGAATTCTCTTTCTCTCTCATCATGCTTTCACACCCGCTCCTCACTCCAAAGTCTTAAGAAAGTTAATCTAAGAACATTCTATAGGCTCTTTCCTTCTCAAAATTCACCATTTTTCTTCTTACCATTAAAGTGAGTCCTTTTAGTCACTTTAATGTCCTAACTACCCAACATACCTATCTATTATTAACATCTACAACCTCCTTTTCTCAACCACTCTTACCCGTACTCATCCATAGCCGTCCATCCTCATCCAAGCTCAAGATCAAAGGTATAAACCAGTTTCCTTGGGATAGGCCTTGTCCGTACCCCTGAAGGAACCTTTCTGTAGTCAAGATCAACCTTCTTTTGGTTAGATACTGACTTAAAATTGTTTTCAAAAATAGAAACAAGCCACTGTGCTGGCTGCACTACGCCGTGCGACGCTTTGATGCATCACATGGCATAGTGTAGTCAGACGCACGACATTCCATGTAGCTACTATTTTCTTGTTCAAACTGTTTGGATCATAGTTATCCTCCGTCAGGCTTGTTTTTGTTGCTAAAATATCAGGCATCAGTGCTTTCAGAATAAGACCATATATACAAGCCATGTTTGGGTTTATAAACGAAGCTTTTCTTGATCATTTTGGGTGATTAAATGCATTAAAAATCGTTTTATGTTCATGGCTTGAAAGAATGGTACTTTCCCAAAATGATCTAGTGACTAAAGCACTGTCTGATGTTTGTTAAAAACCCCGTGTGTACTACTCAATACGCCGGGTGGTATTCTGGAGCCTGATAATGGCCTGATAATAGGACAGATACCCCGCACGGCCTACTGTAAAGCCGTGCGCGATATTACAATATGTTGTGCAGGAGGATACTGAGATCGAGGCAGTTTCTGTTGAAAAGTTCTTTTCTTCTGTATCATCTTTACCATCCTTGTACAGATAGCACCATGCGCACGTCAACATGATATGTTTCCCATGTCCCTTCCCCCCTTACTTGTTTAATAAAGAGATTGATTTTTTCAAAAGATGTTTAAAACTCCCCTTTTGAAAGTGTTTAGTAGAGACTGGTTTTACCGGGCGAGTGGGGTGCTTTTTTTCTACAAAACCTTCCTCATTCGTAACGTGGCTCCTGAACTCGAAATCTTGATGCTTTCGTTGGACCAAAATGCATTTTCAAATGAGCTCTCGGTTTCTCGGATTAGCTATCTCAAAAATCCGGGTGGCAACTCATTTTGGGCGCGCGCCGGTCGGGGAGCCCACAATGAGCTCGCTAGATTGAAAACCCGCAAGAGTGGTCTAGACAAAAGTTAGAGCACGAACGAAGAGAGAAATCAGCCATGTCTCCATGCATCCACAATGTTTCTCGAAGGAATGTCGTCAATCTTGGAAAGTCCACTTGGTTAAACATCAAAGCTCTTAATCTCTTAGCTAGGATCTCTGTCACTTCGTTGTGTGATTCAAAATGAAGAGAGGCATTCATTTCATCTATCCAAACACTTATCCCTTGCTAGCCACATTGAGCCTTAGGATAATTTCTTTGAAAAGCCTGCTAGGCAGCCATTCCCTACGCTGGGGTTAACAAAAAATACAAAAAGGATAGATGAAAGAAAAATCAATGAAAAAAATGAGCACCCCGTCATACAAGGGGCATTTTGAAGAAAACATTTCTTCCAATCCATACAAATGACATTTTGGTGAAAACAACTCTTTCACACAAAGTGAGACAAGAGATGACAAGAGTTGATAAGAATGTTAAAGATGGCTGCTAGCTTTTAAAACCCAAGTGTTAGTAGAAGTTAGGTTTGAGCCTTTACATCCGCTTCTTTTCTTAAGCCAAAACCCCAAACCTACATTATGGTCCATAACAAAGTCCTCTTAGATTATGGAACATGACTTAGCAATAGGGTCCTAGGCACTAGGGCCATAACCAGTGTGGAAAAGTGACGTGATATGCAAATGTCTTGGGGTACGTATCACTTTTGCAAAGTACACATCATGAAGAATTATATGGGATAAGGGGCACGACTAGGCCCCCCTCTATTCTCATCTCAGAAGTATCCAACCTCCCGTGGGGATAGCCACTCAACAATTCAACTCATGACGATCGATTCAAAACAACGAATTCACCTGAAATGACTAGGGGCATGGGTGTGTGAAGCTATGTCTCGTGGCAAATTGAGTGGTATGGATATGGAGCATGATTGATGAAATGGTATGATTTTGAAATCCTTGAGGAAAAGTTTTCAAAGTTAATTTTATCCTAAGCATTCTTGACACAGCAACACAAGCACAATTATTATCTATAAACTTTCGAGGAGATAACATGAGTTTCCCATTTCATGAAGAGTGTAGCTAGTCAGTCTCTTTGCCAAGTAGTATTATCACTAGAGTGTCGCGACGTTTTAAATCTTATCTTGTCATAGCTGCTTGGCTGGTGTGAAGTTTTGTCATTAGTGAGTCACCTTAGGAAGCACCGGATCAAATATGCAAAAATTGAGATGTCTAGAATACATTGCGAATTTGTGTGCATACCATTATCATCCTGTCATCTAGTTTGGGCATTTGCATTATCTCTTGGCCCTAATATTTTATGGGCTCATCCTTATGGTGGGTGGCTGCCTCGGTTTCTTGATTGCATAACATTTGTTTGGACTAACTTGTTCTTAGTCAGGGTATTACTATCATCAGTGAAACTCATCTAACCTCTACAAGAGTATTCAAGTGTCACCATCATCACCATAATGCAAGAAGCAAAACAAAGGATACGAGTGTAAGGCCATAGGGCAAATTCACCGTGTCAGCCAAAACTACCCCGCTCTTGTTGCCTGTCAAAATACGCATCGTTTACTAACAATTTTGCAGGTAGGAAGCAAAAAAGTGGTGCTCTGAGGAGTCTGTCTTTCTGCCAACATGCTTGGCTCAATCTAGCTTGGAGGATGCCATATCTTGGAAGGGCGCCCATGCCTCAAACCCTTTTTAAGGAAGAGTGTCGCATAGCACTATCAAAAAGCATGCCAACAAGAAAAGCGTTGCATTCATATTCATCGCATATTTCTACGCTAGGCGCAATTAGGTTGTCGTTATCATGCACGATTGGGCTAGGGTCAAGCATTCATGGCCTAAATAGAGGGCTTGCGTTTCTTCTTAAATACACAGATCTAGTAGTCAGCATAAAAGGACTTCGGTCAGTGGTTGACTCCAAGCTTGTTGCATGTTGTTTTCCTATCCATTGCTGTTTTTTAAACTATTCAAATATGGATTGCAGGATTCTCCTGGATTTCAGTCAAGATATTAGAACCGACCACATCAAGCTTTGTGTCTATGACCGACGGAGCCAAGTCAAAGAAGCTAGAAGATAGCCTCAAGCAAACTCTACAATTGGCACCATGTCAGTAGTGTTAAAGTGGCTTCACACTTTGCATCTCCATAGCTCCTTGCTTCATGCTTTCATCTCCCACAACTCTACCTCCATAACTCAAAAGTCCTGCACTTGTCCTTCAGTGGCACCATGCACATGCCCTGTCATATTCACGACCTTGTCGAGCTTCATGAACTCTGAGCAATTTTACACTCAAGTAGCCTCGGGCTCAGCAGGTTCAATCTCAATAGTACAGCGCCTACTTTAGCTACCCCGAGCTCACATCTTGAAGATAAGCAGCCTCACCACTTCCAGGCCGGTGAAACAATCCTGTGGCTCCCACTTAATGCATGGGACGAACATTTATGCAGTTTTGAGTCAACAGCCAACAAGAAAAAGCTCCTGTATAAAGCTTATAATAACCTAGTGCACGCTCCAGCCCTTTCGAAGATATCTGTGTGGCTGAAATCCTCCCAAAAAAAGGCATTTGTGTTGCTAAAGCCCTCCAGAAGGCGATTATGTTGCCAGAAAGCATTTAGCCACCAAAAGACGTTTGTGTTGCTAGAAAGCGTTCAGCCTCCGGAAGGCACTCTCAGCAGTGGAGGTGATGGAAATCTCCTTAACAAAGTTGAAATTGCCTAAGGACGCAATGGGAATCTCCTAGAGTGCACGTGTGGATCAATCCGTCAATGGAGGCAATGGAACTTTCCTTAAAACACCAAGTTTGAAGAGGCGATGGAAATCTCCAAAGGCAATAACAGCCAACAGGTTTCACTCAAAGCATTTAACAAGCCTTACGACATTTTGGGTCAATAAGTCGACGGAGTCAATGCGAGCATATGGAATCTAGCCTTGGGGATGACCAAGCATATAGAATATACTGGTCTTAAGGACAATCCCGAGCATATGGAATCTAGCCTTGGGAACAATCCTGAGCATGTGGAATCTAGCCTTGGGGATAATCCCGAGCATACTCAGAACTAGCCTTGGAAACATCCCGAGCATGTGGAAACTAGCCTTGGAAGCATCCCAAGCATGAGGAACAAATCAAACCCCGTGGAAGATGGAAGATGGAATACTCAACAGCTATAATCTTAGCAGTTCTACAAACTCACTACTCAGCAGCTCCATACAACAAGATATCTTCTGCTCTCAAGTTCTATACTTGAATGCTTACAGTTCAAAACTTTGAATGCTCGAAACTCTTCGAATGCCTAACCACTGTGTACTGGATGCTCAAGTTGCACACTTGAATGCTCAAGCTCTACGTTTGAATGCCCAACCACTGCGTATTGAATGCTCGAACTCTATGTTTGAATGCTTAAGGTTTATACCTTAAATGCTCAGTCTCTAAGCTATGAATGCCCAACCACTGTGTACTAGATGCTCAAAGCCTGTACCTTGAATGCTCGGACTCTACCCTCCGAATGTTCGAGTCCGGAACTTGAAAGAAGCTTTACGATTAAGACAACACACACGCACGGGCCCATGCACATAAGCATCAATTGCATCACCATTGTCATCATCAAGTCTGCATCACCATTATCATATCTAACCATCATCATGCACATACTATGTTTTGCATCTCTCTCACTCATGAAACAGGTCAATCCTGCATACAGCCGGCTCTACACCTCAGTTCCATCACTTCAAGCTCTAAGCTCTGACCCTCAGGCTCTTGCCTTATGTCTGCAACCGGCTCCGCAAGCTTTGTTCTCCAGTCATTAGTCCCGTGCCGCCATATCTCAAAAAATTGCGTCCAATTGTCTTGGTGGATGGTTTGGATTCCACCCCAATTACATCAATTCCATCAAGCTCATTCGCAAGGATAGGTCACTTAAAGCAAGGATGATCAAGAAAAGCAAACGACTCACCCGCTGTGTACTGATCTACCCCAAAATTTTAAGGATGTTCCACGCAAAAAACTTCCCCGGTAGCTCTACGCTACTTCAACTACTCTTCGCCAAAATCCAGGCATGGCCCAGGTACATTGCACTAACGGCTTTTAAGCCTGAAGGTACGTCTTCTGTCTCTAACCCTCCAAACTTTTTATCTTTCTTTATTGGCCCGAACTATGGTTGGTCTGAATTTCCCTTGTGGAGTACGTAGACAGCCTCCTAGCCCAATCATAACAAAAACCTTTTTCAAAACCCTTGGGATAGTGGTCGGACCAAATTGAGTTGCTTTTATAGTTTTGACTCTTACTTAAACATGTCTCGCAATCCGTCTAAGTTCAGTCAAAGAGGGGCATCTATAGACACCCCAATTTGGCCTAACGATTATTTCAAGTCCCACCTTAGGGATCATCCCTATGATGATATGGATACAATGATTGCTGATTGACTTCCCGTGAACCCATGGACTTATGATGAGTAATTTTAGCCACTTAGAAGACCCAATCCAAAGCCAAATAGCCTTTTAGACAGAAATTCAGCATCCTAGGAAAATACATCTATCAATCGTAAGATTGATTCTTTGGCCACCAGATCCATTCCTCGGCCACCAAATCTATTCTTCGGCCACCAGATCCATTCCTCGGCCTCCAAATCCATTCTTCGACTACTAGATCCATTTCTCGGCCGCCAAATCTATCCTTCAGCCACCAGATCATCTATTTTCCAGATTTTGGAATGTTCTGTCAATTGTTTGATCCGATCCCCAAACCCTAGCAACCAAACTCCGATGCGTTCGGGCTACGAAAGGAGAATATGAAAAGAGATCTTTTGCATATATACTTCCTATTTGATTCACACCATTTGATTGGCCGGAGTGAGTCATCCCATGCCTATATAAAGAGGCCTTAGGGTTCCAAAATTAACATTCAATTCTTTCACCTCATACCTCCAAACTCTATAGAAATCACCTCTCATATCCTCTCTACAAAAGCCCTAAACTTTTATGAGCAGCCGCATCCCGAGCGATCAAATCCCAAAGTACAAACCCTAATGCTAGGGCTTCGAGAAGAAGATCAGTCAATCACCATCAATCTGAAGCAATCAAGCACTCAGGGATTAAGAGGTGAGGCTCAGGGGCCTATGGTTTGATTCATCTTCTATTTTTATACTTTAATCGTAGTGTTTTAATTCCTGATTAACTCTTTGTTCTGGTGTGAGGAAGAGCATCGGCTGGGGAATCAATCCTTCGGGCGATACATCGATCCAGTGGGATTCCTCAGCCGTGACATTGTATGTCGAACGATTATGGGCCAGTCTCACAACTGGGCAAAGAGGGGTGCCTAACACCTTCCCCTTATTGTACTCTTGGCTCCCATACCTGGAATCTCTGTTTATTTTTCCTTGTTTTAATAAACTAGGTAGCGACTCTATTTTGATGATAACCGTTATCGTGTGGCGATGTTCCTAGCCATGTGAATATCCACGATCTTGGTTTATGAAGTGGAACCAAACAAGCTTGATCAATCTGTATGGTGATGCCCCGTTTGGGAGGTGTCTACAACGATACTCGGGGGACTACAGGAAGAGTTCAATGACTTCCCTATGAGCATTCTTCACCTTTTCTAGCATCTCCAGATTCATGGTCCTATACTTCTCCATCTCCACGTCCCATTTATAAATCTTCTGCTCCAAACTCAGAGCAGTGGCCGTGGAAGTATCTCTCTCCTCCTCCAAGCCTCTCTTCGATTCTAGTGCGGCATCTCTCTCTTTGATCACTTTTTGGAGCTCTGCAGTCATGGAAGCACCATGCTTCGTAAGTTTCAAATTGGCCTCCGTAATTACCCAGGCTATGGCTCTGGGAGGTAAGATATCGGCCACGAGCCGCAGCCTGCCAGAAGAGAAGAAGGGTCAGCAAAGGAGCAATAAAAAATAAATAAAATGCTAAAGCAAAAAAGAGGAGCATACCATGGCCAACTCGACCAACATTTGCTCCCCAACTGCTTAGAGAGACATCTCCGCCATTAGCTCTTTATTAGCTGCACAAAGCAGCCTACAAGCACGCTCAAGGGATTCCTTATAATTACCCAGAACAGAAGGACCAATAGAAGCCTTCGCCTCTTTGGTACGAGGGGCACCCTCCACAGTTGCTCCTTTCATCTTTTTCCTTCATCTCTCGGCTTCTTCTTCAACAATCTGCTCAACCACTAAGTCAAGAGCAGGGTCATTAGACAGATCGGCATCCAGGAAGCTATCGACATTTAGCTCTTTCCGGAGACGAGAGCTTTTCCTTTTTGGAGCTGCGACCCCAGATAACTGCCTTGCCCTCTCAGCTTTAAGTTGAGCTAGCAGGGCTTTGCCCATTTTCGATGCCATGCTTTTGTCCTCACTTTCTTCTTCTGAAAAGGAAAGAAATGAAAGCAATGTAAAAGTCAGCTCAAAGCATGATACCAAATAAAAAACAAAAGCTACCTCTAGAGAGTGCTAAGGCCTCACGAGTAGTCTCTGGGCCCAGTAAATATGCGGCCAACGACTCCGAAGTCACAAGCAATTCCCAGCTATGAACTGAATAGCCCCTAGCTTGCTGCAGCTCCGCTTCAAGGCAGGGCTCAAAGGAAATGGAGCGCTAGCTACATAAATAAAGAAGAATTCATAAATATATGACCAAATTCATGAAGTTTATTGGATTAAGGAAAAGCAATAGCCTACAATTTGTGATGGGAACTCCCCACCTACTGGGAATCCGAGGGGTATATGTACCAATCTCCCAATTAGGGATCTCCCAACCATCACCACCAAGAAAAAAGAATTTATCTTTCCAATTCTTATTCACAGTAGGAAGCTCTGTGACTAGCTCCCCTTCACTAGGCCTCTTCGCGAAATAATACCACCCAGTGCCACCTGGGGCTTCCTTGACAGAAAATTGATTCAAGAAAGGCCCTTTCGTCAAAGAAATCTGCCCATCCGACATTGCCCCCCACAGCGTTGCACAACCTATCAAGAGGCGCCAAGAATTGGGTACGATTTGGCCAGGTGCCAAACCAAGAAAACTCAAGATATCCATCACCACGGTGGGAAAGGGCAGGCGCAAACCTCCTTCTAGGGCACCAATATAGAGACAAGTCTCATTTTCAACAAAGGAGCAAGCCCTTTCAGAATTAGAAGGTTTCCCAAGGGAAACAGACGATGGAATAAAGTATCTAAACCTAAGAACAACCAACTCTTCATTCGTAATTGTAGAAGGGGTGTTGGAAGCAGAAAAAATGAGAATCCTATGGGGACCCCTTGACAAAGAAGCAGAAGGCGACGAGGGCTTAACATTGCTCGATGGCCCTTTGTCAAATGGAACCCTAATATTACCACCATGGTGCAAATATACCTCCTCTTCTTCAAACGACTCTTCAACGCTCAGAATAGAAGAAAAATTGATAAATCCCTCAGACATTAGGGTTCCAATGGAGAACTTAAGGTACAAATTAATGGAAAAAAGCAAGAGCTTTCGAAACACCCTATTTTGAAGTACAATAGAGTAAAGGGCAAAATCCTTAATAATGGGGGAATATAGGTTGACGGAAACAAACCCGACCAACCTTGCATAGATGAACTCCCTAGGAGCAACCCATGCTAGGCTTGAAATCTCTACACTAGGCGGAGAATCCAGTTTAAAAAAGAAGGAGAAAGAAGAACGTACCGAAACGAGAACGGGCTCTAAGAGGATCGAAGAAGAAGGGTCTCACATAGAAGATCGCCTGAGTAAATTCGAATGCCTCTCTGATAGAGTTTCCTCAAGGCAATAAGAAGCTTAAATGATGAGCATCAATCCTGAGAACAGCTTTTTGATCTTTGTCATCCACCTCTAAAAAACCAGAGTTGCAGGGATCTCGATACCTGTCCCACAACGTGACCCACATATTTAAAACCCTCTGCAAAAAGGAAAAGAGCGGTAACTGCCATTTAGGTCTAACCAATGTTCCCTACCTCTAGGGAAAAGCTGGAGCTTAGAAATAGGGGAGTACCTGATAAGTAGGATAGACCTAAGGAGCTCAGCACTACAAGAACTACAGACCTAGGGAGTGTAAGCTAGCCTCACTAAGCCTCCTCTAGAAGCTTATCTAAAACAATGACAGCATCTTTCAGCCCCGTCCCTCAAACGAAGCTGGAAGAAGATCCAAGGACCAGCTCCGGCCTCTAGGTATAACGAGAAGGATAATATCCATGATATTATCCACGGAATATACCTGTTCTGATAAAGATGCCACACCGAGAAATCTAAATCCTAACGGATAAAGGAATGTCGATGGTAAGATAAGCATAAAAGGCCGAAGATATTCATGATCAAAGACTTGTAAAGATTCCTAGCTAAGGCAGGATGCCCATGGACTCCTAGCTAAGGCAGGACTCCACATTCCTCAAAGAGGCAATCCGGAATCTACGAGATACAGTCCTATAAGGACTCAACCTCCAACTAAAATGCCTATAAATATGACGGTAGAACTCCAATACAAGGTACAAAACTCATAAATAGAGAATCTCAGTTCTCTCACCAAATAGCAAGAATTCTACTAACTTAGGTATCGGAGGGTGGTAGGCACGCCACCACACCAGTGACTCAAGCTCTTGCTTTGTTTTTGCAGGTCCATGTTGGAGCTAACGACAAAGCTGATTCATCAACTACCATCATTAAGTCTAAGACCGTCAAGTTTTTTTACATGGACCAAGTCTATAATTGAGAGAGAGAGAGAGAGAGAGAGAGAGAGAGAGAGAGAGACGACAATAGAAGTTCAATCAATATGAATAGGTCTCAATCCATTACATTTAGCAAAAGCAAAAGTAGGAGACAACAACACACATAATGGTATTAGTTAAATTTAACTTCAAATACGAAGTACCGCTAAGAATGCATAGCGCAAATAAAGCAAAAGGTTGAAACAAAGTACCATAGAATTCAATAAAACATTATCTCAGTTGTTTGAGCAAGCTATTGCTCCAATGCTCACTAAGGCAAAGCAGACTTGCACGTGCTTCGATTGTGTCCGGGCTTGCGGCAACGGCCGCAAAAAATAGATTGCTTATCTTGAAATTGCGACTCAAACTCTTTTTCTTTGGGCACCCAGCCGACGCCTTGTAGTAGGATGCAGCAACGGTGGCAAGGGTGAGGAAGAAAAGGGAGCTACATCGAGTAGATCACAACCAAATTGGATCTTGTTAACATTTGGTACCATGTCAGAAGAAGAAGGCATGTCACGCAGAGGAACCGAAGACATTATAGTCTCGTATATAATGGATTGCGACTCCACCTTAAAGAATGGGTCCACTAGGTCATAATTACTATATTGGGAACCTCTATCGTGCATACGACGTGGTTGCTAGGGATTTCTTTCATCTGTCACTCCAAGCGGCTGCTGCAATTTGGAGGGAAGAGCTTCACTGTGTGAGATTTCCAGGCGAAGTCAAACACGATGAACTCCATTGGAGAAGTGTCCCGGTTAGTCAAACCTACATGAACAAGAAGAAAATATTTCAAATTGAAAGAACGGTTCAAATTTTCAACCCATACACTTTATAGACAGAGTATACAAAAATAGATTCCTTTTCGATATGTGGAAGTAAACAAAAATGAATTACCATGGTGAAGAGTCCACAAATAACTTCGGTAGCAGCCCAAGCAACATAACATAATTTCAAATTTTTTCTTCGACATAGGGGTCAAATCCACTCAAAAAATGTTTCGCGTTTCTTTGCAACATCCACCCAAACTCTCATAGCATTTAGTTCAATAGGAACGTAATGAACAAGTGTATTCGGATCACTAGAAGACCAACACCCTTTAGTGACTACTCCCTCCGTCCGGATTTAATAGTCCTTTTTGGGAGTTCGTGCCATTTTTCAATCGATTATATCTTCCAATTTATAATGTTTTACGTGATTTCGAATATATTGTATTATAGAACTAATCGAGATCTATCAAACAAGATCCATATTCGATATGAAATTCATTACGGATTCTAAGATATAACCCGTTTTTTAGCCGGTTAGAATAGAACTAGGGACAATTAAATCCGGACGGAGGGAATATTTCTCTTGTCCCAATCCAATTAAGAAACTTGCACGTGTTGCTACGAGGGTTGGTTGTTCACACTCTTTAGCAACAAGGCGACACAAAACAAATTGACAAGTAAGTGGAGTTACAAACTAACATTAAATTCAATAAGCATCCATGATCTAAATAATTCGATAACAAAAAAGAAGAATATCCTCTTGATCATAGCTCAAGGGAATGAGAAAATATAACCCTTTTGGAATGTGTGCGCATAATGTCATTTACCAATAAAAATTCACCAAACAGAACTTTTCCCTTTCTATTGACTTTCACAATCAAGCACGCAGGATCTATATAGTCGGTTTAAAAATATTTTTTTCTTTGTATTTAACTTCAATTTCCTGCAATTATTTCATAGTTATAGGTCTTTACTTTAGAATGTCGGTACAGTCCAAGTCCAAGTTGAACTAGGGGTGATACCGGTCCGGTTTCGACCGGTTTGAATGTAGTTTTAGGTCGAAACCGGTTATCTGGTTTGAGATTTTTAGAAATCGGAACTGGTTGAGATAAATCGGTCCGGTTCAACCGGTTTTGATCCGGTTTATCTGGTTTTATTTATGGGCCATATTTTGGGTCCAGCACATCAAAAAAATCACAATTTAACCCACAAAATATCAACAAAAAATCCATAATTCAACCCTTTTTTTTTGCCAACAAAAAAAGATCAATTTTGAGCCCAATACATAAAAAAAACCTATAAAAACATAATTAAGCCCATAAAAACAGTTTATATATATATGTGTGTGTGTGTGTGATTGATTTTATATAATAAATATATTTATTAAACCAATATACACCACAAAATATCAACTAAAAACCCATAATTCAACTTCTCCCCTATGTTTTTATATGTAGGGGAGGGGAGGTATCTACAAAATTCCAAAATAATATTCTTTTTCTTGTCATCTTAGCCCTCCAATCTACACAATCTAATGGTTCAAAATTGTCCCTCTTACAAACTAACTTTAGGATGGCAATTCAGTAAAAATAGTGGATGGCAATTCAATAAATATAGTGAAACACTGAGGTTACTTTTACAAGCTCTTGATTGAGTCTGTGCTCACAGAGCATACTGATGCGACGATCTCATGATTCAAAATTTGAACCTCTGATTTTCTCTCTCTCTCTCTCTCAACTCTCACACCAGCCGCCGAGCACTACCACCACGGGATACTCATAGACGGCGCCTCACCAAAACCGAAGCCCCCACCGACGCTGCCCCACCACCACCGTCGAAAACCGCCTATGAGTTTCAGTGTTGGGCTCGGTCTCTCTCTCTAGTCAAAATCTACCAGAGACTTTGATCTAAAACAGGTAATCACTCATATTTCCCAAATTTCTATTACTTTTCATATATTCTTTCGATTCTGGTTAAAATCAGTTTGCCCGTCATTTTTTTAAATCCCCAAATCCACGATTAGTTAGAATTGGCTTGTGAAACCCCCAAATCCCAAACCAGTGCCTTCGTTGGATGGCCTGTGAAATTTGTGTTCTTTCACATTTTTAATTAGTTTGATTCTTCTTTTTATTGTCACTGAATATTGACTCAAAATCCCCGATTCATATCAGCAGAAAAAATACCAGATTAAGGCATGACCTAAATGTGCTATTTTTTTTACTGAAATCAGATCGCAGCATATGTGTTTGTTAAAATGACTCAAACGAACTTTTTTTTTTTTTTTTTGATGAGTGACTCAAACGAACTTACGAATCTGAACTCGATATTTTGAATGTGAGTTATTCATGTCATGGTGTCATGGTCAGTCATGCCTCTTAGGTCAACTTAACCATTGGTCTGTTACATTTGCCACTGGTAACTGGCTTAACTTACTAGGGTTCGGCATCGAACTGGTGTATAGGATGATAAAGGCTCAATATCGTGCCTGTTTTGGCTCTGTGTTTGTTTGCCGAATTTGCATGATTTTCTCTTTTTCATGTTCATCAGTATATTCAGTAGATGTCTAATTTTCTATTCCAACATACTGGTATGAAAGTATAGAATTGAAAAACCCCATAACTATTTGATCTTATGGACCTGATTTCAATTCTAGGTTGCAAAATATGTTGCAAGCAGTTCTGTTTTTCCATCTATTCCTTCATTTTTCCTACACACACGTATGGTCAAGAAACTGTATTTATTACATTACACGAGTGTAGCAGGATTATAGGATACTTTATTTCTCTTTGCGTATCAATATTGTCGGATTTTTCTTTTTTTCTTTTTTACAGGAGACTTTATTTTGCCCTCAAACAAGGCATCCACGTTTAACGGGGAAGATGAGATGCTGATGTTCCAATCTTTGCAACTTTAGGTACTATTTTTGGGCTTCTTTTTCTCATTTACATATTCTTATCACTTCTCTTTTCGTCTTTTATGTCTCTTGATCATACATGAAATGGTTTTTGCTTAGTCGATTGTGATTGCTTTATTTAGTTTGTTAAAAAGAAAGGTTGGTGTTGGTGTGTTGCCCATCAGTGCTAATCCTAATCAGCTGCCTCCTATCCTATTCAGATCTCACAGTAAGGAGAGAGTAAAACATGCGGTGGTGTCACCGGTCAGAAGCTTCTAACATCTCCATTTGGGTGACAATGATTTTTTGGCCCAGTTTTAACTTGCCAAACACGTAATTCACGTGGTCTAATTACCAGGTGTAGTTAAATGCCCTTCTTTTTATGAAGGCTTGTTGTACTTGCATGAGTCAAACATTGCATGATTCTTACCCCAAAATGACTTGGCAGGTTGTACTTGCAAATGTATATTAGGGGAAAAAATTCCATGATTTTTGTCCCAGATTTAACATGCCAAACACGTAATTCAAGTGGTCTAATTACCAGGTGTTGTTAAATGCCCTTCTTTTTATGAAGGCTGGTTGTACTTGCATGAGTCAAACATTGCATGATTCTTACCCCAGAATGACTTGGCAGGTTGTACTTGCAAATGTATATTAGGGGAAAAAAATTGAAGGAATAATGGCCATGAGGATGATTCTTTCGATGGAAGAGTCATAAAATGTTCATTTTATTTTGTTTTCATATTTGACCCACATTTTTCCAAGGACGCTGAAGTCATATTCAATACGAAGCTTTCGGGGAAATGAATATGCTTGGTTAGCTTGTACTTTGAGTCTTCTGAGTGTACGGATTCATTTTGCAGGGGTAAGATTTTGAAAATTGCAAGAAAGTCAGATCTCAAACTTCGCCCCTATGTGAGACTCTTGGTTCCACCAACCGGGTATGCTTTTTTTTATTATGCATGGACAAAAACCAGAATGATTGAATATATATTTTGTGTCCTAAAGTTTTTTATGGAGTAATGTGCATGTGGAATTGTCCCTAAGGACTATGATGTAGTTTTCCATTTGCTTAATCTGGATTGAAATTTTTTATTTAAAGTGAAAGGATTATGAATTGGTACTGGAAAGAACAAAGATGAGTTGCCCAATAATTCAGAAGTAAGCAAATGCCCATTTGAAGAGTTTAATTGCTACAACACAGAACATTCTTCTTTGCTAATAGGGGACATTCACCAATGGATTTTTCCTAATTGGTTCAATAACATTCGCCAATGAATTTCTTCCAATATTCAATAAGATTTGGATAAAAAATGGAGTTAATTGTAGCTATAGGAATTTTTATTCGTGTCGTTTGTAGAACGAAAATGATTACGCTCCTGCAACAAAGACCACTATTTTTGTCATCATAGGTACGCTCTCTGGACGATCTTCAGAATAGTTTTCTTAATTTGCCAATGGCCTCTGACATGGGTTTCTAAATGGGTTTTGTTTATTTTGAAAAACTCTTTTCTGAACATGAGATGCCAATTTGTTTACACCATTTTCGAACATTTGATGTAATTTTGAGATACTTCGTTTAAGTAGTTTGAATGTGTTTAGTTTATGTAGAAGCTTAACATGGTAGTTATTGGAAAATGGGCTTTCAAGTGTGGAAGACTTGACATCATGTTTTAGTTGCCGCTTAATCTTATCAAGTGTAGCATGCCTTTCGAATTATGAGGAAGTTATGTTTATGGCTATAATCAACATTTATGAGGAAGTTATGTTTAAATATGGTTGTCGTTGGACTATGTTTACCAAAGCAAGATCGTGTCGCTAGAAGTATTGGAAGAAATTCTGATTATATATAACCTTTTATATTGATTTGTGGTGTGCTTGATCAAGTAACTTATTGACTATTCTGTGGAATGAAGGCAACGACTCTTTGGTAGTACGTGATTTTTGCTTTTGGTTTTAGTTTCTGTTAGGTAAATTGCACTCTTTCTATCATGGTATCTATCTCCTTCTTTATGGATTTCTAGAACTAATTTTTGTTTAATTTTTTAACTAGGTAATAGGAGTGGGAGCTTGAAAACTTGATTTTGTTCAGTAACAGACAATTGGGATAGCCACATAAGCCCCAAAAATTCAAAATGGCTTCAGGAGAATCTTGCAGGTATAGCTTTCTATTGTTGAAAGATGATTTCATATTTGGAATAGTTTTTGAAAGAAGACATCTAGCAAGCTGAGAATTTCATCTTAATTTAATTTTTTTTTGGTTTTTGTAGGATTTTGGTTCTTACAGCACATGCATGATGAGTCTGTTCACTATACTCACATGATTAGTATGTATACGATGTTATTTTGCTAACAAAACCAAAATGGGTCTCCAATTATTGTGACTTCAAATTCCGACGGTGCCTTCTTGGTATTGCCTCCTTTATCCAATGTTGGTAAAGGAAAAAGGAAAATTGATTTAAATTTTGGTTATGTATATGGTAAACTTTATCTTTGTGTTTTGCTTATTGTTAGTGAATCTCATTAGACTCATTGATACGGGAGCATTGCAGTTAAACTGTATTGTTAGTAAATGTTTTTGTCGGATTTCGGTGGTAAGTGCCTTCAGGCACGAGTAAGTAAAGAAATGGCATTTGCTTTTAGTTTATTTTGTTTTTTAAGTTTATATGGAGGCTCATTGGTGATTGGTTATGCGGGATGATAATTCAGGTGGTCTATTACATATAGGTTTTTGGTAAATCGAATGTAGACTCGCCCTTGCAAGGCATGTGTCTTGACTCCTATTGTACTTATGTAAAGAAATAACCTACAGTATCAAATTTATTTTTTACGGAGCTTTCTCTAAATATATTGCGTTCGCTGTAAGAAATGCCTTAATGGAATTGGACTGTGTTTGTTTCATTTTGTTTATATTATTGTATTTTTCTTTTAATTTGCTTGCGGGTAACTATGATTATCAGGGAAGAATACTTTTTTAGACCGAAATCAAAATATAATGCGTCGTGCTTTCACGCATGGGTTGATTAGAAGTAGAGAAGGATACTTCAATTTAATTATGTTTAAAACGTGTTGCGCCATGCCTTCAGGCACGGGCACAATCCCTAGTACATATATATAACCGGTCCGGTTTCAACCGGTTTTTAAAACACAAACCGGATCGAAATTATTTTTCCGGTTTATAAAATTTTATAAACCTTAATCGGATCGAAATTATTCAACGGGTTTAAAAAATTTGGTCCGATCCGGTTTTTTCGGTTTCGATCGTTATTCCGGTTTGGGCTAACAGCCCTAAGTCCAACAATAACATTTGTAGATACGGCAATGAAAATCACATACCCCAACAGGTTGGTCCATTTTTTAAGCAGACCAAATGATTTACAACAAAAGAACATTAAATTCGTGAACTTTTTCAGAGTTCCACTTCCCTAACTCATAGTTTCAACACATTTTAGTAGTAGCAATTCAACATTCAATGAAGTCAATACGTGAACTTCTAGTTTTGACAATCATAGACTACAATCTCAAAGGATATATCTCAAAATTGGAAAAGTAAAAGTAAGATTCATCACATTAAAGATTTCAGATGCAAGAATATGAAATTATGCAATCCTTTCGAAAGCCCAAAAGTAAATAACATTCATACCGAGGGAGGATCAAAGGGTGTAGGTGTTGGCCCTTCATTATTGCCTGATTTTTTACTCTAGAAAGTTACAGAACAAGTCAATATGGGACAGGACCAAGTCATTCTACAAATCAATAATTTAGCTAAGGTTGATACTTGAATGATTCATAATCGAAATCCACAACCCCCCCCCCCCCCCAAAAAAAAAAAATAATAATAATAAAAAATAAAATAAAAATATATAATTTACTTTTCGAACTCGATAGAATGATTCAATGGCGTTGGGAATTAGAACTAAATGGAAAATTTGTGTCTATATTTATATAAAGATAAAGATATCAAGTGGAGTATCAAATAGGCTAAACACAATACCCTAAGGCCCCGTTCGATAACCGGACTATGCCTTAGGATTGGACTACCAATCCCAAGGGTTTCCCAAACCCCTATTTGATAACCGGATTATTACTCCGTTGAGATGAGCAGTGAGCTCTATAGGGGTATTAGCAATACCCCGTGGGACTTGGTATTCGTAGTCCAATCCCAACCCCTTCTCATTACTAATCCATTTTCATTACCAATTTGTTCTATCAATCCGATCTCATCTCAAACAAACATGATATTAATAATCCCATCATTTAATCTCATCCCAAACAAACATATCCAATATTTATCCCTTCTCATTAACAATTCTTTTCCATTACCAATCTCAATTCTAATCCCATTTTCTTACGAATCTCATCCATCTATCACTGTTATCAAACGGGGCCTAAATTGCTAACAGTTGATTTATCACTAAAGTTTTGAAGATTAAGAAAACTTTACCTGATGATGAATGAGCCATAAAATGATGGAGCGTGCCGTCTTCTCCAACTCCAATCGCCAAAAATAAATTAGGGGAAATGGTCGTCGGCGTAGGCGATTTGCTTCGAGGTATGAGGGTGAGGGAACCGATTAGGGGGTGGAGTTGGAGATATGGTACCACGTCGGGGTAAGAGGCAAGTCTTGCAAGGATGGGGAGCATGGAGGATAAGCAAGGGAGGAGCAAACCCTAAACAAAAGAAACGGGGAGATCATTCGAGAGGAGGAGCAGAGAGGCATAAAAGGGGTTTAGGGGACATGAATCAAAACTATAGCGTTTTAATAAAAGGGCAAAACGGTCCAACCAATATATCTTTACCATGTATTGGTAATTAAGATAGGAGCTACCATCTACTGGTCAATTTGTAAACTCGGGACCATGGATTGAAAATTAATCCCGGTCAACTCCACTGTCCGGTGATTTTCCCTTCCCCATTTTGCTCCTCATTTCCCTCCCATCTTGACAACACATTTTTTACCCAAAGGATATTACCCTCCCTCCAAAAATTCAAAACCCATTATATTCCCTTTCTTTTTAATTTTTTGGTTCCCAACACACACAGGTCCTGTTCCGATTTATCTTCCTTTTTTTTAAAAGTTTTTTTTTTAATTTTTAAACTCAAATATAATAAAAATGAAAAATATTTTTTTTTCATTTTTTTTGCATCATATAAAAGATCTTAATAAGATCTATCAAACAAGATCCATATTGGCAGAAAAGTTATTTGCATAAACAATGATTTTTGAGCTTAAAATTGCCTTCTTTTTCAAAAAATACTTTTTCTATAAATTGGAACGGGGCCACACACTCGGCAAAGAGAGAGAGAGAGAGAGAGAGAGAGAGAGAGAGTAACGCCCCGATTTTCCAAGGAATTTCGAAAGCATTAACCCAAAAATACATTGAATTTTATAAACTATTAGGTCCCTATTTGTCATTATACAAAATCTACATTAAACAGAAATACAAAAAAGAATCTAACATTTTATTTAGACATCTTCAGAGCGACTCTAGTGTTGATACAGATCTCAAGCATCCTCGGTCTTCGCCCTTGATATTCCTCCTGTGTCAAACAGCTCTACCATTGAACATTGCACCCTCTGGCAAATTGATCACCGAAGTAAATGATTTACCAGGATACAAACGTATCCGTGAGTGATAATTCACCTAGTAAAATAATCTCAATCTTACCAACCCCTAACTCTACAATTAGCAGATCAACAATATAACAATTCAAAGGAGGTACAGAATAACATCACATTGTCCTTTTTTTTACTATCCATTATCTTACATGAAATCTAAAGATCCTCTCCACAAGGTGCTTTCCTCTCACATCCACCAACTTTGACCGTCTCATGGAATAACTCTCCCTTCATTTGTCCTGCACTAGGGTTCTAAGCGAATACTATTAAATTATGTATTCAGTTTGGATTCGCCTACAACCATAATATAGGAATAGCTCACCATGACAAACTCAGCATTAGGGATCGCACTATCTCATTACCAGGATCCTTTACCGTCTCCCAACTCTACACACTGGGTACTTTACCATACCCCTAATCTACGCACTGGTACTATACCGTATTTAGGGATCCTTTACCGTTTCCAAAATACTGTATCCGAAATCCTTTACCGTCCTTCACACACACACTGGGTACTGTACCGCATTTAGGATCCTTTACCGTATGCCAAATCCTGTACCCGGAGTCCTTTACCATCCTCCACACACGCTGAGTACTTTACCGTACTCAGGGTTCTTTACCGTTCCCCAACTCAACTAAAGGTACTTTAGCGTACCAGGGTCCTTTACCGGCACCCAACATCCTCAATCAATCATTTTATCCTTTACTTAAACATCGTCTGCGTGAGTCACTATTCGTAACCACTCAGGAATCTAAGTCCATTGTAACACGTACAACATGATACAATCAACAACAGCTCAAACATGATACATCTCAGTTAGAAAACAATATAACAATTGATAGGTGCAAATAATTAAACACACAAGGAATTTGGATTGGGCCAATGCCTTTTGGATTGTTAAAAATTCTTTATCGAACAAGTACCTAGTTATAGTATTAACTTGATAAAATCAACTAATTGTTTTGTAGGCCCTAAAGTGTTTTAGAAATCTCTAATAATAATAATAATAATAATAATAATATGCCACGCATAGTTCGATGAGCTTTTGAGGCGTCTAAGTGTAATCTAATGTATGTAGGGAATTAGTTTAAATTGTACTGACTTTTTGTAGTAATCAAGTTTAACTTAATCGATTTCCAAAGTGGTCTAATAAGTTATGTAAATCTAGAGTTTAACTGAATGGTTTAGCTTGTAGCTTTATCCATAAATTTTTGGAAGCCTAGATGTATATGTCAACTTACAGAAACTTAGTGAATACTTAAGTTAGTTAATAGTTTTATGAATCTTTATCTACTTGTTACTTAACTAATACAACAGTTGAACCTCTTATGTTATAGTAATTCTAGTTTCTAATAATTCCGAGCTTAGTCTTAATCCTTGATGTAGATTAATTTATTAATATATTAGGAACACGTAATATCACATGAACATTCTTCACAGTATTAGTAATTTCTAGTAACTTGTTCCATAAGTCAGTGGTCAATTTAATAAAATGGAAAATCTAATAATCCAATAATAACAAATTCCAGGGGCGAAATATATACTTTTATAACTCAAGGGGCTATATGTAATATGTTATTAATACATCTGGGCCAAAGTCATTACACTAAATAATCAAGAGGACTAAAGTATTATTTTAACAAAATATTTCAAATTCCACTTCGTGGGCCTACTGTTCACAGCCAAGGAAAATTCAAGAACTACTGGCTCTGGCCATGTGACGCCTCCGATTGTTTTATTTTATTCCGGAACATCACAAATCAATACGTAAGCACTTAATAACTTTCAACGTACTTTTTGTTCAAGCCGCGCTGTGGGATCATCTGATTTGTTAAGAAAGGGAAGTTATCTCCTCGCTACATTGGTACGTTTGAGATCTTGGAGCAAATTGGAAAAGTAGCCTATTGCCTAACTTTACCGCCGCAGATCGCTAAAATTCATGTCGTCTTTTATGTTTCTATGCTGTGGAAAGATATGGCCCTTTCCACCTATGTGCTCAATTGAGAGGAAGTCACACTGATCGAGGATACGATCTTTAAAGAGCAACTGATGAAAATTTAGGACCATGGAGAAAAAGTTAACCGAGGACGAACAATCAAGTTAGTCAGAGTCCTATGGAGACACCAAGGACTGGAGGAATGAACTGGGGAATGAGAAGACACGATTCGTACCAACTACCGACAATTGAATTCTCCAAAGAGTATGCTTTAATTTCGAGGACAAAATTGTTTTAAGGGGGATAGATTGTAAAGACCCGGTATTTTTTTTATAAATAATAATAATTCTCAAAACAAAAACAATATTTTTGTTTGAAAAATTATTTATGTCGTCACACCTATTTTTATTCCAAAATAAATTTTGTGCGCGCGCATCCAATGAGTAATTTTCCTAGTGTGTGCGGGTGTTGCACCGTATATCATTTTCATTCCAACCCAAACCATCCCCATCTTTCTTTATTTTTCGGCAGAGAGGGAGAGGACAAAATCCCGTGATATCCTTCTCATTTCCCTCCAAACATGACAACACATCTTTACCCTTAAGTTAATACCTTCCATACAAATTATCCAAAACCCATTTTTATATCCTTCCATCCCTTTTCATTTTGTTTCCAGCAACCTTTCGGCAAAGGAGAGAGAGGGATAGGAGCAAGGAGAGGAGCAGCGAGAGAGAGAAGTAACGAGAGCCGAATCACTAGTATCGAACCTCACCTCCACCAGAGCCACCCTCTCCAGCCGAGCACCACCACCAGTCGGCACCACCGTCACATCCAGCCACCGTTCGCCCTCT
Organism: Rhododendron simsii; assembly: GCA_014282245.1. NCBI lineage: Eukaryota > Viridiplantae > Streptophyta > Magnoliopsida > Ericales > Ericaceae > Rhododendron > Rhododendron simsii. The sequence goes on from CM024961.1 coordinate 14,837,400, forward strand.
CACCACCACTGGGTCACCACCAGGCGAGCTTCACGCCACTCCGACCGCCATCGAAATCTTTTCGAACCCCGTTTCGCCGGACGAGAGGTAGTCTGAACTCACCTCCCTAAATATATTATGTGTTAACGTATTGTATTGAATCGTAGTGTTTCAAATAGAAGAAATCAGTCAGGGATGATCGCCATGGCCGAAACCCAATTTTCTTTTTGCCACTATTGATAGATGTTGGAAACTTGAAATTTAATGACATAATTACAGTCTTTTCCCTTATCTATTTGAGTGCAGCATTTTAGCCCAAATTAGGAATTACAAAGTGTTGATTGTTTCATGTTTCGGTATAAAAATAATCGAACCCGACATCGCAAGTCGAGCCTGGCCCAAACTCCTCTGTTTTCCTTCATTCTTCCCGAAATATACAATCACTGGAAATTGAAATGTTCAACTTTGTTTTAGAATAATTACAGTTTAACCTTCAAACTAGATTAGCTTATAAATCTAACCCTTGAGTATTAAAGGCTAAGATTATAAGTACCGAGGTGATTAAGAGTAAATCGTAGACTTTAGTTTCAAAAAGAAAAAAATAAAAGAGAAAATAAAAGGAATAACTTAATTTGTTTTATCGTATGATTAATTTTATCGCATGCTTATGTGTTGTTAGCATGTTAGTATTTTAGTTGAAATGTTAAACTGTGTGAAATGTTGTTGTACTGATAGAATGGACAAATAGGTTCCCGGGGTTGGTTGCGATGTGCGGATTTAACATATTAGACGTGAAACTAGGTTTAATGGAAAGTGGATAATGTGAGAGGATGTGATTTTGGGTTCCGGGCAATCCTAGTTTGGAACCCGTGGTGATGTATTGTTGATGAATGATTGGTGGTGATCTGTTGAAAGTATGGATTTACGAATCCTGGGTACGACATTGTGGTGGTCAGCTCTCGGATGTTGGGACGGGTCATAAGGGAGGTATTGTGCTTGTGTCACAACCCGGGCTCGAATGTGCTCGCGTGCGCATCCGGTGAAGTTTTATCCGAACTTACGGTCACGGATGGGATACCGGGTATATAACTTAGGTATCTTTCATCCGGATCTAGAAAAGGGGAGTCGGACCACACCAGTGTTTGTGCCAGAGGTTATGGGCAGGAACGGATCTGTGTATAAGATCCAAGATTTCACTTAGGCTAAAGAATAGTAATGAAATGATGGATTTGTTCTCTTTTGATGTTATTCTTATTGCATTCCTATTATATATCTTGTTGCTTGTAAGTTATGGATTCGGGTGGGTTTTGGCTACTGAGCGTCATTGCTCACGGTACTATGTTGCCCTGGCAACTCGAACGCCAGGTACCGAAGATGGAAAAAAAGTGTCGTACGATTCGATCGACTTCAATCCTATTGAAGAAGAAGCTAAAAATCTTGGTTTTCGTGAGCATGGTTGCTTTGATTAATTTAAGTCGATTTTGTTTTGGAGACTTCTAAATTTACTTGGAAATTGTAATATTTTGATTTATTCGAAACGGTTGTAAAATAATGACATATGCTTTTGAAATGATGACGTAGTAAATCTATGAATTCCTTTTGTGAAAATAATCTTTGAAATGTTTATTAATGTCTCCGAATTTTCGGGGCGTTACAGTATCCATCATCTTCGATCTCTGAATAACCCATTGAATGTCATTCAAATTGAAAAAACATACATACATCGTTCTTATGCCTCCATTGTAGTTCACATGCTACGTTGATTATTATAGCCACGAAAAAATAATCGTGGCACCAAATAAATAATGCATGCGAATTTAATTATTACAAACACAAAAAATAATCGTGGTACCCAATAAATAACAATAACCGTGAATATAATATCGTGGGATCCAATCACACAAAATCAACCAAAATATATTTGGCCATAATAGCTGGGTAAGAACATTGCAAAATAAGAGTTAGCATAGTTCTACGTATTACCCTTTATAATCTACGGACAACATGACCTATGTAATCCATATGCGCGATTACAGCTTGGTGTGAGTGCCACCGCTTCCGAGGAGGGAATGCTCGCGTGACCGCTGCACGTGTGCGTGGATTTTACTGAAAACACGATGAACAACACAACACTGTCAAATACTTGCAATGAACAAGTACACAATGAAACACAGAGTCGCCACTTGGTTTTGGTCCAAGAACCATGAATGACTCTTATGGAAAGGCTTGATCCTTGCATCACCACAGACGGGTCCGGGGGCTAAGGTATTGAGTGGGAAGGTGTTAGGTACCCACTCCGCCCAATCCCATGATTGGCCTCTACTCATCGCCATTGGTTCAAATCATTTCTATCCTAAATGCATGGGACTCAAGCAAACGGATAGGTAGGTTTTATTAAACACGTTTTTTAAAAAGGAGTCTTTTGCAAGAGGGAAAAATCATTTGAAAACAACATCCGTCGAACGCAGCACAAAAAAGAAAACAAAAGCATACAACTTATGGATGAGGGCCTAGAGATGAATAACTCATTATCATCCCATATCCATAGGTGATGATCAAAAACATCCTTAGGTCCTCATATGGTTCCAAGATCTAAACTTGAACACAAAGAAGATTAATCCGCCGTTGCAAATGCCGAAAGGGTCCTTGCTTCTAGGGCTTACTTCTAGGGGAAGTTACCCTAAAGCTAACGAGCATAGCAAAGGCCTGAATTAAATGGTTGCATGCAACATGTGATTTTAAACTAGACATGTAACTAGAAAAAAATAGGAAACATGCATGAACTAACATGCAACATGAACACATTAGGAAACTAGCTAAACTGGAAACCTGACCGGATTAGGAAACTTTTCAAATTAGGAAACCCGACCAAGTTGAGAAAGTAACGCGATTAGAAAACCTGACCATATTAGAAAATTTTCCAAATTAGGAAACCGGGTCTATTTCCCAGCCGGTCCCAAGCCCGGATAAAGGAGGAGGGTTGTGCGTTAGGTAGCTGACAGCCAGCACGTAAAAACCCGTTAGATCTTTTATGACATGAATCCAAATATGATTACGAGACATGCTAGGGCGTTCCCTTTAAGCGATGCATTGTGCCTGCCTTCGGGTGCTTCGAAAAATGAGCAAGAGGCGCCGCCGGGTGTGGTGATAAGTGAGCAAGGGTTCTCGCGCGTGGCTGGACGAGCGCGGGTAAAGAAGCTAGCCCAGGACTATAGGATTCGTTTAGCAACTTGGAATATAGGGACATTAACGGGTAAGACTAGAGAGCTAGTCGACACCATGCTTAGGAGGAGGATTAGTATAGCTTGCCTTCAGGAGACTAAGTGGGTAGGGGAAAAAGCTAGGGAGATAGAGGACACAGGTTATAAGCTTTACTATATGGGTAAGGATAGGCATAGAAATGGGGTAGGTATCGTAGTAGATAAACACTTGAAAGATTTGGTAGTTACGGTAACAAGAAAAGGAGATCGGATTATTTTAGTTAAGCTTGTGATTGGAGAGAGTATAGTTAATATTATTAGTGCATACGTGCCCCAAGTAGGCTTGGATGATCTTATTAAAGAGCAATTTTGGGAGCAAATGGATGACGTGGTTCAAGGGATACCTTTTGGGGAGAAACTATTCATAGGAGGCGATTTCAATGGTCACGTGGGAGTACATAGGCAAGGGTATGAGAAGGTGCATGGTGGCTTTGGATTTGGTGACCTTAATGAAGGTGGTAGGAGGATTTTAGATTTCGCGGTAGCTTTTGACCTTGTAGTTGGGAATACGCTCTATAGGAAGCGAGAGGAGCATTTAATTACCTTTAAGAGTGGAGCCAATAGAAGCCAAATCGATTATTTTCTTGCTAGAAGTGTAGACCGCTTGACATGTAAGGATTGTAAGGTTATTCCCGGAGAGTGTTTAGTGGCACAACATAGACTTTTGGTGTTAGATGTTCGTCTCAAGGGGAATAATAGAAGGAGAAGGAAATTAGATGCCCACGGACTAAATGGTGGGGCCTAAGAGAGGAAAAACTAGAGGTATTCAAGGAAAGAATGTCTCAAGAAGTACGGTGGGGAGTGGAAGGCGATAGTGACAATATGTGGAATACGATAGCTGACGGTATTAGAAGAATATCGAAAGAAGTTCTTGGCGAGTCGAAGGGCAAAGGTCCAATTTCTAAGGAGACGTGGTGGTGGAATAACAAGGTTCAAATCATGGTAAAAGCAAAGAAGGAGTGCTTTAAAAAGTGGCAAAGGGACCGACGTGAGGAAAATTTTCAGGGTTATAAGCAAGCTAGCAAAGAAGCTAAGAAAGCCGTTAGAGATGCTAAGTTGAAAGCCTATGAGAATTTCTACGCTAGACTCGATGGTAAGGATGGAGAAAAGATTATTTATAAATTTGCTAAGATACGAGAAAGGAAAGCTAGAGACATTTCTCAAGTTAAGTGTATAAAAGGTATTGATTCGGTGGTGTTGGTGAAAGACGAGGCGATCAAGGATAGATGGAAGTCGTATTTCGATAAATTGTTAAACGAGAAACATGAAGGAGGCTTTGGTGGGGAGGAGGTTTATGTACCTGGTGAGAATGTAGAATATGAGTTTTATCGGAGAATACAAAAGTTTGAAGTGGTTAAAGCTTTGAAAAAGATGAAACTGGGTAAAGCCCTAGGACCAGATGGTATCCCTATTGAAGTGTGGAAAAGTCTAGGTGACTTGGGGGTGACTTGGTTGACGAAGTTGTTCAACAAGATTATTATGACTAGGAAGATGCCCGACGAATGGAGAAGGAGCACCTTAGTACCTATATATAAGAATAAAGGGGATATTCAAAGCTGCAACAACTATAGAGGTATTAAATTGATGAGCCATACAATGAAGTTGTGGGAAAGAGTTATTGAGCATCGCTTGAGGATGGTGGCTACGGTGTCAGAGAAACAGTTTGGGTTCATGCCAGGAAGATCCACCATGGAAGCTATCTACCTATTAAGGAGATTGGTAGAAAAACACAGAGTAAAGAAGAATGATCTCCATATGGTTTTCATAGACTTAGAAAAGGCTTATGATAGGGTGCCTAGGGATATCATATGGTGGGTTTTGAAGAGAAAAGGAGTGACCAAAGGGTATATCGAGGTGATTAGAGACATGTATGAAGGTACCGTCACTACCATTAGATCACCAGTAGGGGAAACGAGTGAATTTCCAATCACCGTAGGATTGCATCAAGGGTCAGCCCTGAGCCCATATCTCTTTGCCTTAGTTATGGATGAATTGACTAGACAATTTCAAAAGGATATTCCATGGTGTATGATGTTTGCAGATGACATTGTCCTCGTAGATGAAACTGCTAGAGGTGTTAATACGAAACTAGAAATTTGGAGGGAAGCATTGGAGTCAAAGGGTTTTCGGATAAGTAGGAGTAAAACGGAGTATATGGTGTGCAAGTTTAGTGATACTAGTAGTGCGCTTGAAGAAAGTGTGATGATTCAAGACCAGGAGATACCAAAGAGTGATCATTTTAGGTATTTAGGCTCAATTATTAGTAGCAATGGAGAGATTGGAGATGATGTGGCCCATAGGATCCAAGTGGGGTGGCTCAAGTGGAGAAGCGCTACTGGTGTACTATGTGACAAGAGGGTACCCACAAAATTGAAGAAAAAATTCTATGGAACGGCCATAAGACCAGCGATGCTTTATGGGACAGAATGTTGGCCTATTAAGAAACAACATGTGAGCAAAATGAGTGTAGCGAAAATGAGAATGCTGAGGTGGATGTGTGGTAAGACTAGGCAAGACAAGATTAGAAATGAAATAGTTCGTGAGATGGTAGGTGTAGCACCTATAGAGGAGAAGTTGAGGGAAACTAGGCTAAGGTAGTTTGGGCATATCTACCGTAGACCGGAAGATGCAGTAGTCAAGAGAGTGGATAGGATAGCTCTAGGTAGCAATGTTACGGAGAGGGGTAGACCTAAATTGACATTAGATGCTGTAGTACGCAAAGATATGAGTCTAATAGGTCTATGTGAACAAGTAGCTCTTGACAGAGCTCAATGGAGGAAACGGATTCATGTAGCCGACCCCAAGTGATTGGGACGTAAGGCTCGGTTTGGTTTGGTTTAGGAAACCGGGTCAAATTAAGAAAGTAACCCAATTACGAAAATACATGCATCGACAAGCTAATCATGGATAGACCATGAGGGCTGAACAACTAATTAAATGAACATCATCCTAATATGCGACATGTAGGGGGAAAACGATAATTCAATATGCTGAGGTGAAATCGGCAGCATGCGGCTGTAATTGGACAGAGTAAAGGCCATAATCGGGCAACATAGTAGTATAAGCTAAAAGATCAAGGTGCATGCAGACAGCATAATGACAAGGGTTAAACGATAAATGTGCATGCGGGCAAAGCAACGGCTATGTGGATGTATGTGCAAGTGGTCATATTACAGAGCAGCAACAGTGCAATCTATCCAAAAAATTAAATGGGCAGCACAACCACTAAACATGTATGAAGGGCAAAATAGTCATTATACAAGTACTATCTAAACCTTAGAATAACATGCATAAATGAAAACTACACTAGCATGGAATATTAAAATAAATTAGAAAGCCCAAACTTGCATGAACATAAAATAAACCCTAAACATGTGACTAACTGACTAAACTAAGCAATATTTAACTAGCAGCTAAACTAGACTAAACAATAAAGAAAATAAAGATGAGCAACATACCTTGACTCCACGAGACCAAGTGGACTGCCCTCAGGAACTGAGTAAAAATGTGAACTAGATTGCCTGTAGGGGAGCAATATTGATGCAAGATGCCTTCGGCAACCTAACGACGTGAGGAAGACTATGCTAATACTAGGAAATCTTAATGAGCACGAATTGAATAAGGTGATTCTGAGCTTTTGAATGAATGATCTGAGCCACCGTATTTTTTGAATCTAAGGTTTTGAACGATTTGAAACCTATGGAGGTAAGGGGTTTATATAGGCTTGTCCGCAGGGAAAAATGACTTAGATTTTCAATGTGGGACTGCAGAAAACACGAAAAACGTAGAAACCTAGGATATACAACAAAACAGCACCGTGGCACCACACGAAGGCCGGCCTGGCCTTGGGGGAGAGTCGGCCCAGCCTTGGCCCATGCTTATGGGCTTAGGCAAGGCTCCCTCAATTCGGGTTAGGTTCAGGTGCGTTGCGATGCATTCCGGTTTGATTTTTGGGTCAAAAACAACAACGATTTGGGCTAAAAATAGGACTTTTGTGAGCCAAAATGGATTGCTTTATGGATTAAAAAGACTTAACATTTTCAAAAGAATATTTTAAAATGGAAAACAACATAATTTAAAAGAAAGTTTGCAACTTGATAAAAACATTTTAAAAGAAATGATGAAAGGCTAACTCTGAACATCAATGCATCAAGATCACTTCTTCAGGATAACCATAATTGAAAGCAACATTTTCATCACTAGGTGGCCACTTGGCGGGAGGCCTAAGCATTACGGACTACCAAATGGGGTGTCTACACCTGCTCTAATACCACTGTTGGGAAACGATTCCCAAAATCTAGTAATGACACGTACATAGGGATGGCAAAGCGAACCGAACCGATAGATACCCGAACCGTAACCGAATTTTTTTCCTAAACCATAACCGAAAAATTTCCTATGGGTATGGGTATGGTTGAGGCCTTGGATAACTGAACGGGTATCGGTTCGGGTATGGTTTAGCAGATCCCCGAACTGAACCGAACCGAAATATATATGTATAGGAGTCTAGTGGTTGAAGTGCATATTTGAACACCTAACATATTACCTCAAATAAAGCGCATAATCATAGTAAAAAAATTGAAAAAAAAAAAAGAGAAAAAGAAGAATCTATTAGTGTAAGTATTTTGCTCTGCGTTCTCTCTCCATCTTTATTGTTGATGGTCTAAATGTGTTAATTTCGCATTCTTGGCAATATATATATATATATATATTTTGTCTAGTTAACTTGTAGAATTACAGACAAAGTTTTAAAAAAATTATACTACATTGCAAACCACGTAGACTTGAATAATATTCCTTTGAATTTAAGACTACGGTAGAAAATCTCATCAAATCATCCAAAAATAAACATATTTTGAGAAGGTCAGTCCTAACATACTCCCTACAATTTCTTTCAAAAGAGTTTTAATAGATTAATATGCCGGTTAAACGTTGACACAAAATATGATAATTCATCTAGGACAACTGTAAAATTTTACCCTCTCCATTCTCGAAACACTATCTACTACGCAATACGACAACTTTCCAAAAAATTAAATTTATGATTAAAAAAATAGTATGTATTTGAACCTCTATGTGACCTTATCGTACCCATCTTAATAAATTACATTTCACAATTTTGATTTTATCTCATCATTTGTGGTTTTTTGGGACTCTAAAACTAGAAGTGTGGTATTAGAAATAATAGGGTTGGATCTGCTGAGACAAATGGATTTTTATTGGTTTTGAAGTTTTTAGATGTTTCATATCTAATAGTTCCGTCATTGATTTAGCTGCGCAAAATTATTTTGGTTTCATAGTACTTATATGCATCTATGGCCCATTATTTGCATGGATTTTCGGGGAGGATCCCTGGAACTATCCCCATGTCAAAGCATTTATAAAATGCAATTAGTAACCGGAAAGGTCACATTTGAAAATAATTGCTACTCATAAACTCATTCGCTCCCCTCTCATATCACCATGAACATTTTATAATCTGATATAGTGAAACCGAGATAGACGAGTCATTCTTTATTCAATTACGATTTGTTATTAAATAGATTAGGGTTGGACTATAATCCCCCATTCTTTAAGGGTACATTTTAACTTGATTGAATCCAATACTATTGGATTTATGCATTGTAACCTTGGTTGATTATGATTTCATGTCTTTTATTTCAGACTTGCTAATTTAAAGAGATCCTTTTATCATGGATGACATTATGAATTCTGCCCATGGATGACAATGACATCCATTCTTTTATACGTTACATCGGCTAACCAGTAAAAAATATCGAGTTGGTTGAAACTTAAAGCTTAGAAAGTCTGCAACTTTGTTGTCAGTGATTCAATGTAAGTGAAATTACATTTTTATGTAATGAATTTTTTTTGTTGTTAAAAAAAAAACAAGGAATTACGTTTTTATATTCAATTGAAATTACATTGCATTATGTTTTGTCTTTTTCTCTTGATTTTACTAAACTTAATGAAGAAAAGGTAGATGCCACTATATTATCATTAAGTTTTATTACTGGTTTTGTATTCTTACATTTTGAAGCTTGATTTATTTTTAAGCCCATGAAGTAAATTTTGTGATAACAATTGGGTTTTGCCATTTGTGATCAATAGTTGGTAGCGTGGTTAACATACTGTAAATTTAAATTGTTGGCGATAAGTGCCTTCAGGCACGAGCACTACAAGTGTTAGTTTGTTTATGTGTTGATTCAAGTTAACTGGTGAATATACTTGAGGTATTTTATTTATTTATTTTTATTTATTTTTTGCGTAATTGGAATTCTACAAATAGTGCATTGGCCTTCAAGAGGTTAGAGAGACAAAATTGGATATTTTGTTGAATACCAATTTCGAGCCGCACCTTATATATATTGTTTGTCAAAAATACTACTACTACTCATAGACTTTTAGATTACTTCTTTGCACACAACTGCATCCTCCCCTAGAGTTATAAATTACAAAGCTAGTTAAAGTAATAAAGCTTCTCGCTACACAAAAAAATAAAGTAAAATAAAATAATAATAATAATAAAGGTTGAATGTCAATTGTGGGTACACTTGAGTAAAAGTTAAATTTGTTTTAACTAGTCATTTTTATCTTCAACAATAGTTTTAGTAGCAATAGAACGACCACCACCACCCACTCGGATATGTCACGTCTAGACTATCTAGTTAATCAGCCAAGTCAATGGGGAAGATCCACTCTCACACAAGATACAACTCTTCATTTGACCTTGTCATAAACTATGAAGCACCGACACTCCAAAAAGGTGTCGTATCCACGTATTAGACACTACAAGAAATTACACAATTGCTGACTAAATTTCCCGACTAAATAAAGTTTAGTCGCCAATTGTGGAACCATTATCGACTAAAATTCATTTAGTCGGTAAATGTAAATTATAACTCCGACTAAATAAATTTTAGTCGGTAAATAAAAATAAATGCCGACTAAAACTATATTTAGTCGGGGAATATCTATTTTTTACACATTTTAAAAAACCATTAAATGAAATAAATTTGCCGACTAAATCATTTGGTCGGTAAATGTAAATAAATGCCGACTAAAACTATATTTAGTCGGGGAATATCTATTTTTTTGCAAATTTTAAAAAACCAATAAATGAAATAAATTTGCCGACTAAATCATTTGGTCGGTAAATGTAAATAAATGCCGACTAAAACTATATATAGTCGGGGAATATCGATTTTTTTCCAAATTTTAAAAATCCAATAAATGAAATAAATTTGCCGACTAGATCATTTGCTCGGGAAATGTAATTTTTTGCCGACTAAAATTATAATTTAGTCGGGGAATATATGTTTTTCCCCTTTTTAAAAAATTTCAAGAAAGGCAGTATTTGTTCGATTACATTAATCAAAATGCAACCTTCCCAATTGAAAGCATTCATTTTTTTTTCTTCTTAATCATAGCATTCTCGTAAAATTTTGGCTTGATCGGGAAAACAAGTTCCCCCTTTATTGGCACACAAATTCTTACATAAAAAGAATTTACTGTCCAATCAAATGTCTTTCCATATGTGGGTAACTTCATTCTTGGTACAAATGATCTAATTTATATTATGTCCAATGTTGATGTTTTCGATTGCCAAAAAAGACCTCAAGCGAGGCTCGGTTAGTTCACTATAACACTTAAACGTCTCCAAATGCATTAAATGTCGTTCAATCATGTGGCCGCCGATATCGAATAATCTTTGATTTTGTGTGACAATGTAATAATCGGTAAGATGTGAAATCCTAACGGTTCAGATCGAGCATTATAGAAAGTGACTAAGCAGTTACCTTTACAATGTCTACTTTTGATCTACTTAGTGGTCAACTAAGTCTTATGTTGCACTTGTTGTTATAGTACCCACACGATCGTGAGACCATCATGACAATTGAGATCATTTATTTTTGTTGCATTTGTTGATTTATTCACTCTCGTGAATTTGTGGTTCGATCAGGTTTAGAAACCCCTTTATCGAGACATTTTCTAATTAGAAAAATAGTATTTTTTGTTCAATCAGTTGTCTAACAAAAAGCGTTCAACCACTACAACAAAATGGGTGTTTAATAAACTTAATTCTCGGAATGAATGATCTACTGATTCTACTCTATCATATTTAAAAGATAGACGGTTCCGATCGCGAAGAAATACCTTGGGTAGTGTTTGAGTGGTGCATTATTAGACTTTAATACCTCCAAACGTATGAAATGTCTTCCGAACAAGTGGTTTTCAATATTCGATGATCTCTGATTTGGGTGACACTGATGGAATTGGTAAGATGTGAAATCCTAATGGTTCAAATCAATCGGTATAATAATATACGCGTCAATAACCTTTAGAATTTATATGTTCAACTTACTTAGTAATTAACTTAGTCTTATTCTATAGTTGAACGTATGGTAACCACACAATCAGGACACAATGATGATGATCAAGCCTGTTGATTTCATTGTGCTTGTTGATCACATCATTCACGTAAAATTTTAGCTCTATCTGGTTTAGAAAACCCTACCTGATAATAAACTAAGTCTTGTGCTATAATTATATGTACAGTAGCCACACGAGTGCGACACAATCATGACGATCGATGTAGAGTCCCGTATTTTTTTTTTGAAATTTGTTTAAAAGTTTGATTAATGTTAGAATATGGAATAAATGAGGGATTTATTGAATAATGTGAATTGGGTTCAATGTGTTAGGATTGTTATTTGAAGGAGTGTTTCTGCAATTTACATATATGCTAGTATATAAGGTGTGTGTGTGTTGTAGGAGATAAGTCTCCCATCTTCTATCTCTCTCTCTCCCGACGCCTTCCCCTCTCTCTCGGCTCTCTCATCTTTTTCACTCTCTCTCTTGAAAAACTTCACTCAAGACTCAAAACCCACAAAGTTCAACCTTCATTCCACACTCTAGACTTGATTTTAAGCTCGGGGTTCGTTGGTGGAAGCCCGAAAGAGAAGCATCCTTGGAGGAATTCGAATTTCAAGTTCTAGGGCTCGATTGATTGGGCTTGGATCTTCGTTTTTGTTCATTGAGGTAGGGATTTCTTGCTTTCTCTATGCGTATATGAGTTGATTGTGTGCTTGAATCGTGCCTTGGTTCATTGTTGTTGTTGGAATTTTTCCTTTCGAAGTCTGAAAAATCGCTGAAAAGTTCAGGGGTATTGATACCCCAAAAATGGGTTTTGATACCCCTGCCTTCTCTGGACAGCAGCCGACCCGGGATTGATACCTCACTTTGGGGTATGATACCTCCTTGATTTCTGGACAAATTTGGTACACCTCTTTTCATGGTCGTTGGAATCCCGATCACTTCTAGCACTCTATAAACACCTTTGAATCACTTCTAGACTTGATTGTTGGTATCTCGAATGGTTCATTGATCTCTCAAACTCTTTTGGTCCTTGTGGAAGATAAGAACAAGTTGAACTTAATGAACTTGATGTCCGTTAGTCATTCTTGCTTTAAATTGTTTTAGAAAACATCATTGGCAAGTTGACATGATCGTATTAGAGTTGGTATATGTTGAACTTGGGGTTATTAAAGAATGAGATATGGTTAGCATGAATGGATACGAAAGAACGATACAAAGAAAGCCACGAATCCACCGCAAAGTGTGATGCCAGAAATGGGACGCACGGGGTCCCGAAAGCCTGGAAGTGCACAAGAAAGCCACGGATCCACCAAAGAGTGTGATGCCGGAATGAATGTGGGACGCACGGGGTCCCAAATGTCCGGAAATGAGATCCAAAAACGTAATTTAACGAATATGGAGAACTTTGGAGGTCATTATGCTGCTTGTAGTTGAGTGGGGTTGGTTTAGATGCTCATGTTCTCATTGTCGAACGTATGGAAATATTGTTGTTGCTCATGTTCCTTTCGGTGCATTGATCATCTCATTTATTTATAGCTTGAGCATAGTAATCTCTACTGGGCTAGTGTAGCTCAACCTATCATCATTTTCAGGTGCACCGCAAGGGCATTGAGTTTGGAGTGCATGGAGTGCTTGTTTGACATCATATCTTCTGAAAGCCGTCATCGAGAAGTTGTTCTTGCATCTTTTGTAAACTCCCTTTTGAAAAGATGAACTTGTAACTTCATTTGAACTCTTTTGACTTTGGAAACCATGTAATCGCTAAATTTATCGTCTTTTGACTTATTCTGGAAATGGGGCCGTGGTGCCAATGTTGTAACTTCGTTTAAACCTGGATTATGGGAATCATTTTGGGGTATTATGGTGTACTATCGCGTTGGACTTTTATTGAAATGCTATTATTATTATGTTGAAAATCCAGGGCGTGACAATCGAGACCGTTGATTTTGTTCTACTTGTTCATTAGATCATTCACGTGAATTTTTGCTCGATCGGGTTTAGAAAGCCACTTCATTTTGACGCAAATTCATTAACAAAAGGGTATTTTCCTCGCAATCCTGCTACACACATAACAATCTGTGCACAGATTGTGCAAAGATTTCGTTGTCGAGCCCACCACGGGTTCCACACAAATCATCCGAGCCGTTCATTAAATGTAAAACATTTTTTCAAGGGTCCCCGTAAAAAATAAGCTCAATCCAATACCTATAGGTGCTTCATCCAACCATCTAACTTTTCATTCTGATTTCAGGATAATGAAAAGTTATATGATTGAATCGAGCACCTATAGGTATCGGATTGAGATTATTTTTTATTGAGACCCTTAAAAAAATATTTTACATTTAATAAACGGCTCGAATAATTTGTATGAGATCCGTGGTGAACCCCACAATACAATCTGTGCACAATAGGCTATTTGTGTTGCAGTGTAATTATTTTTTTCAGGCACCAAAAATAATGAAAAAGTTGAACATGTAAAATTTTACACGCTATCATTCCCCCGCCCCCACAACTCTCCCAATTTTTTCCCTGAACTTCCATTTCGTTCTCGCCCTAGCAAACCAGTCTCCAATTGTTTCTGAAGCAGCCACTCTTTTCCATTTTTCCCAAATCCCTCCTCCCCACCTCTCGCCCCTTCACCACCAAAGCCTTTTTCAACCAGGGCCTCCGTCGCTTCTATCCCAGCCCCGCCCGCACCGTGGCCTATGGTAAATCTCTCTCTCTCTCTCTCTCTCTCTCTCTCTCTCTCTCACACACACACACACACACAAGCACTGACTACTGAGAATGGCGCCATCGAAACTCGTCCGCGCTGCCAATCGACGAACGCCGGCACTGCCGTTTGACCTCCATTCCGCCACTCCAATCCCTCCCGTCTCTCGACATTCACCGAAACAGGTTAAGTAAATCTTTGCTTATATCGTTCTCCCAATTTCTAATCCTTTAACAAATTGGGTTTACTGCAACAACTAGCTCTCTCTTTGACTCTGTCGTGCTGAACCCTAACCGAATAAAGGTGGCTTTGCTGGACTGAATTTGGCTTTAATTTTGGGTATATATGAATTTTTTGGCTTTAATAATCCTCCTAGCTTATTGTCCAATTGAAACTTTCTTTTTTTGGCTTTAATAATCCTCCTAGCTTCAGCTCTGGTGTTTTGATTTTGCAAAGTGCGACACGCGTCGGAAGGGGTATGAACATGTATGACGAATTCGGTCCCTGGGATTGTGCTTGCAAGGTGTTTGATAAAATTATTGGCTCAAATGGTGTTTACTTTTGTTAAAGTTAATGGTGTTAAGATTGTAGGGATTGTGTTTGATAAAATGCCACACTAGTAAGACCCTTAAATTAAATTTTAATTAGTGTGATCTTCTTATCCTAAGAGCATGTACATCAAGGAATATGCATTTTAGCTACAAAATAGTTCACTTTTTTATTTTACCTACTCAAATTTCTATTAACCCCACATCAATCCTCTCTACTATCATCTCTATCTTTATAAAATATTATATTATATTATCCCATCTCTCTCCCACACAAACACACACCTCATCAGGAAGGAAAAAGAGAGAGAGAGAGAGAAAGAGAGAGAGAGAGAGAGAGAGAGAGAGAGAGAGAGAGAGAGAACAATAAAATAAAGGATTGCTGTTGAATAGTAGCTCGGTAGAAGTACCGACTACCGAGTCATTGGAGCAAAGGTATTTTGCCTGTGTGTTTGACTAGGCTGGTGTAGGGAGTTTTTAGGGCTTTTCTCTTTATTTTACCTAATATACTAGATCTACCTAGACTTGTGCACATGCTCTAATGATGGAAAAAAGGCATGGGTATACATTCGGGCCCATGTTCTCAAACTGCTGCATCTCTTCCCAATGTTTAAGAAGGTTACAATTGGGATGATTGATCAATCGGTTGATGCCATTGAGTGTTTCAAGAATGGGTTAGTCCCAAATATGCAATCCAATGCCGAAATCTCGGAGCAACAGATTGGCATCTCTTCTTTGGGATATAGTTCCAACCCTTCCTTCTTTTTAATCCAGGCTTTCAAAGCCATTGCTTCTGAGCCCAATATGTTGAATCTTGTGACAGCCACACATGATCTGAAAATTCTTCTTGGAAGGGTTAATTGGGCTGTGAGGGTGGTTTCTTGCCTCTACATTTCTTGTTTTCACAAGTTTTGGGATCCTGGCGGACTTGATTCTTGGTACAAGATAGTTCTTAAGCTATTGGTAGCTAAGAACAAGGAACAAATATTTGGACAACAAAGAAGTGAAATGCACTTGATCTTTTCACTGCTGGGTTTTCTTATTTTTTCTTATTGGCGTCATCATATTGCAAAATTAAAGCAAGCATTATATTGGTGTCACGAAAGGGAAGTGGAGGCTATTGGTGGCATTATATTGTTTTTGTTTGTTTGTTCACAAATATGTTCTTACCATAACAGTATCCTACGAGAATCAGAGATTCTGTGGCACCTTTACACTACTAGCTCTATGGGAGGTTTTTCCATTGACTTGGTTGTATTGCAGCAAGAGAATCTATACACAGCGACTTTCAAGTTCACCTTGTTGGTTCAGTTTTCTGCATGAAGTTCTGCTAAGGTGGTGGTGTTTCTTTAACTTGATTAATGTTTGTTCCTTTCAATTTACTGGAATATTCTTAGACCTCAACTTTGTGATATGATTTATTCATTAATATGTTTTTAGGTCATGGCCCTAACAACTCGTAATACTGGACGAGTCCATGTGCAGCCTAATTCCTATTAGCCACACCAAGTAACTATGGATGATGTGGCAATCATTCAGCCCCTTAACTAACCAGGTACATGATAAATTCACAAGTACATTTTTTTTTTGGTATTTTGTTGTATGGTTTTGCTTTTGCTCTTGCTAAGGTATAAAACTTATTTGTATTGAAGAGAAAAATATAATTAATAAGACCTTAAATCCTAACGGTTTAGATCGACCATTTGAAAAAAATGTGTTGGCAACTATCTATAAAATCCATACATGAAAATAATTTTGATTTGTCAGAGAAAAAAATAAGTGATTTTGATCTTGTTTCGCTGACTCCCCGTTCGGCTAAGCCAACTGACTTATTTTTTTGTTCTTATTCAATTTTTTTTTCGTATTTGTTAATTTTTCGTCAATTTTGGAAATTATTGCATCGTCATGACAATATGAATCTAAAAAGTAAAAAATTAATATCGAAACCCAATTTTTTTAAATAAAGAAGCCAATTTTTTCGTCTTTATTCAAAAAATATTGGATTTCGATCCAAATTTTTTACTTTTTAGATTCCTCTGGTCACGACGATGCAATAATCTCCAAAAAATTGACAAAAAACTAACCAATACAAAAAAGACTTGAATAAAGACAAAAAAAGAAAAAAGAAAAGCCAATTGACTTATTTAGCCGAATGGAGAAACTATAATTGGTCGAGGAAAAGCAATTTCTGTGCTAATTCAAAATTTCACGAAAAAATTGGCGGGTTTCCCACGCAGTAAAAAAAACTCTACTATTTCCCTTTCCCACCCAAGTCTCAAACCCTATCTCCTCATTTATAGAAGCTGCCGACTTCAGACTTCTCCATGGCGATTTTGCGATTTCCTGAGACCAAGGGTGAGTCTCTCTTTTTCTCCCTCCCTCCCTCTCTCTCCATCTTTCTCTTCCTTCGTCTTTCTCTTCTTCAAGACTTCATTTGTTCATCATATTCTTCATTACGTTTTGTTTGTAGTTAGTACACCGTGAACCACCACGAACCACCGCGTGCACCACCGTAAACCGTTGACAACTGCAGGTGAGTCTCTCTCTCTCTCTCTCAGATTATAGACTGTAATCACTGTATTGTATCCTAATCACCATTATCCCCATATTGAAGCTTCAAATGAAGGCTTTTGCCTTTTGGTCGAAATATTACAAGATCTCAAGACCTGTGAGGGCTTTTGATTTTAGGCAAGTTAGGGCTTCTATTGAACCACGGTGAGTTCTCTCTTTTTCTCCAAATTAGGGCTCTTGTTCAAATTAGGGCTCTTGTTCAGGGGGACACAATGGCTAGTACCGTAGCACAGATGGGTAGTATTGACCTGAGCACAATCATGTCCAAAAAAGATTGGTGAGCACAGTATTTGTGGGTGCACAAATAATAATTAGATGATAGGAAGTTAATTTTTTATTTTTTTTATAAATCACATGGCGTAAGTGAATCTGGATTTTGTTGTGCTCAAACGGCAGAGCATGTTTCATGTGACTGGTCCAAGGTAACTATACAAGAGCACTGTGAGTTGACTAATGTTACTAGCCTAGTAAGTTGTAGCAGTGACTTCACTAATTCCTGAATATAAGGGGTTATATCATGTGGATGTTAGCCGGGTAGTCCCCAAGTCTTTTCAAGACCAAACTGAGCATACCAAAACTGATAACTTCGCTCCTCAATATCCTACCGAAGCCTCCAATTGAGTGAATTGGTGAAGGAAGAACTAATGCCTTTCGGATAAGAAAATGACCCTTGCTTGCTTCGATTGTGCATATCAGATTGAAAAAGTGCCATGTACTTTAGTTTTAAAGATTACTGATGACCCTTTCACTTGAGTACCTCCATGCACTTTAGCTTCATTTTCCTAGCATCCAAAGGCCAAATTCTTCTATTGGGAAATCAAGCACTTGCAGGAAGAATATCCCTTTCACTATCTGCGGTCCACATAGTGGGGAAAAAGAACTGCTGACCTTTTCCAGTGGTGGAATGAGCATGTTCGTAGTAGCTCTTATAATCCATGTGTTTGAGCATGTTCTTCCAAGGTTTTGGTGATCTTCTAGTAAGGGGCTTGTACGTGTCTCTGTTTTCTGCAGAATTCATGTTTTGCACGAATTTTTAAGAGCATCAATTGACCTTTAAATGATCTGATTTTTGGACTGATTATGCCTTTTGTTATCTGCTATGAGCGTGATTTTTTGTGAACATGGTTTATTTGGAGGAAGTAGGTCAAACTTAACGAGTTTTGGACCCCTGTTTTTCCTTCTTGCAAGCTGTCAACTTTGAGACAGTCTCATTTCTTCCACATGTCCTATTTTTTAGTGATTCTTTCACACAAAGCAAGAAAAAGAAGTTAACTTTCAAACCCAACTGGTCTCACCTATTTTGATGAAGTTTTGAGTGAGTTATGGTTACTTTTCGGGGACTGGTCCGTTCAAGACCAGCACTGAGGTTTCTTTCAAAAACTCAAGAAGTAGACCTTCATTTACAAATCCGAGAGCACCATTGCGTCCCTAATGAAATTTTGCTTAATAGGGGTGAATGAGAGGTTTGTAAAGTGCTTGTTCTATTTTATACGAATTTTTGAACGAAGGGACAGCTTGCTGAGTTCTTGGCAGATTGAACGTAGGAAGCACCCTAGACTGACCGGAGCCTCGTGACGGCTTGTTGGACTTGTTCTCTAGAATAAGATGGCGTGTAGATACAAATGTGATATGTGGGTCATGTTTGAGTAAATGAAAATGTGATTCGTTGTTCATTATTACATGCCTATAATGTCCTTACATGCCTATAATGTGCTCACTTGTCATATATATATATATATTTTTTTATAGTTGTGATATGTATTGTCTTTTATGATTGGGATTTTCTTTATTATACGCATTGTTTGGTTGTTATGGTTGAACTCATATCTGTATGCGGTTGAAATGCTGTTTAGATGATTAATTGAGATTAGAAAGTAAGGCGTACGTGTGTATGCGAATGTGGGTCACTCATGACATGTTGACATTGAAATAAAAATACGATACAAAGGGGACACGAAGAAGGGTACGATAGGTGTTAACCTGAGAATTGATAGTTGGGTTTGAATATATGTTTGAGTGTCTTGATGTTGTGTTGTTATTTTTCGACGTGTCATTTCTCGCATTATGTTTCTCCTCCTCATGAGTAGGGTATATATTTCGATGATAAGTTGGTTAGTCAAATGGGACAGAAAGAGAAAATAGTTAGAGAATCGAGAATGTCTCAAAGCTGCTGGAATGATAATGAAATAACAAAACTTATATTGGTAATGGTAAGCTGTAGCTTAAGTAAAAGGTGTGTGTACATGCGTGTGCGTGGGTGAGAGTGTTGGTACCTGTGTGAAGGAGAATTCTATGTTGTCGAAAATAAAGATAGCGTTGTATGCTCTACCTTTAGTCAAACATCATTTCTTTTATCTTAATGATTTACTAGGAAGATATATTTGACTGTTATAGCGATGATACATTAGTGAAAGGTTAGGTTAGTATCCACGAGTTGGAATAATAAAGGAGATTTATGAAAAGAGATTCAATAGATAATAACCCGAGGTTTGAAGGAGTGACGTGGGTGTGTGTGTGTGAGTTCCCCGAAGATTTGTTAGTATGACTAATAGTTCGGCATTAGGGCATATTTGTTACTTGATAAACGATACTCTGATGAAGGGTTGAATTGGCTTTTGTAAGTCAGACTTACAAAGGAAATCGGACAATCATGATTCAATAGAGAAAAGACTGAAAAAAATGGTATATTTGCATTAGTTCTTGAGTAACTAAGTTATAATGATGATGTACAACTTTATTTTCTCTAATGTCATTACCCATATTTTAAGTTCTGTTTTGTCAAAAAAAAAGGAGAAACACTTGTCACCCCATATGCATGTAGAACCTGCTAGAGGTTTTCCTACTGGGCAATTTGAGCTCAACCCTTCCTTTCCAGTACTGGGCAACTTGCTATAATGACTTGGTTTTTGACAGTTTTGAACCAGAGTTTGACCTTGGTTTGTGACTTGGAAAATAGATGCAATTTGAGTACTCTGTTTTTTGCCTCATGTGTAAGGGGTTGTTCGGATAAATAAGCCAAAGTGGCTTATTTTTTGTCCTTATTCAAATTTTTTTCGTATTACTTGGCTTATTGTCAATTTTTTGGGGATTATTGCATCTTCATGACAAGAGGAATCTAAAAAGTAAAATTTTTTGACCGAAATCTATTTTTTTATTTTTTTTGAATAAAGACGAAACAAGTGGTTTATTTTCGTTTTTTTGTGGCTTTATTTGGCTCATTTTTGGAGGGAAAGCCAATGGGTTTTTAAGCCGAACAAGCCCTAAGTCTATATAGAGCACAAAATGGAGGAAAACCCATCTGGTATGGCGCCAGATGTGTTGGGAGGGTGGAATTTCAGTTCTGCCAGAGTGTAGTTTTTTGTTGGGTTTGCCATCCAAAATAAGTGATTTTGATAGTTTAAGGATGAAGTAGAAAAATGAGTGATAGTTTGTGGGATGTTTTTATAAAAAACTCTAAATACTAATGATAAATTGTTCTTTTTTTGGTATTTTTTACAGGGACGGTGTTTTAATGGAGTATCGTGCATGACGTTGGTTATTGACTATGAAGATTGAAGTTGGATTTTGGTTGTGGACGTGCTTGGATTTTTTTGGGTTATCCGTTTGTTGAAGTTGAGTGTTGACGAGGTTTGGATATATTTTGTTACTGCGCTTGGAATTTTTTTTCCCCCCGTGGTGGATATGTTATTTTGCACTCTAAGAATTTGGATACAAGTTGTTTTTTAATTATTTGGTGGATACCTCTATTTATGAAAGTTTTATTTATTTTTTGGAAATTTTAATTTGTATTAATTGCATTAGGTTGGCAATTTTGTGGATGTAATGATTGTCGGCTGAAATTTACAGGGAATAATAATGTGAAAAAAATATTGTAGAAAATTCTAGAATGACAAATTAGTATGGAACATTTCCCGACTAAAGTTTAGTTGGCAATAGTTTTTTGTATCTACTTTTACCGACTAAACAATTAGTCGGTGATAGTAAAAAACATTTCCCGACTAGACTTTTTTAGTCGGCATAGGCCACAAATTAGTTTTTTGTATCTACTTTTACCGCCAATAGGCCAGAAATTAGTTGATTCGAAAAAACATTTACTGACTAAACTATTAGTCGGCAAATAGGTAACATATTCACCGACTAAATCATTAGTCGGCAAATAGGTTATACATCCCCGACTAAACAATTAGTCGACCAATAGTAGCACATTCGTCGACTAAAAAGTAAGTCAGCAAATAGGCTGATCTTTACCGACTAAATACAAGTGTCGACTAAGTATTGGGTCGGGAAATGTTAGTCGGTAAAGGTATATACTTTAGCCGACTAAACTTTTTTTAGTCGGCAACAACCTTTGCCGACCCTCTTCCACCGACTAATCTGCCGACCAAAATTTTTAGTCGGCGAAGACTTTTGCCGACTAAAATTCCTACAATTGCCGACTAAACCTTTAATCGGGAATTGTGTTTTTTCTTGTAGTGAGACATGGGGACACGACGGGGACATATATTGGACACGTCATGTGGCATGTCCAATAATTTTTATTATTTTTTGATAGTGGTCACGCGGGAGACATGCCGGGAATGCAGCTGGGGTCAAAATGTAATATTTTTAATTTTGAAGGTTAATATAAAATTATTCAAAACATTTGGATTAAACTGTAACTATGCCTTTGTAACTTAAATTTCTTCATCCATCGATCCAGTCGACTCCTCAATCCAAATAGGTTGACCAGGAACTCTCTTGTGGTCCTCCCCCACCCCCCCCCATCCTTTGTCTCTCCTCTCCTCTCCTCTTTCTGTATCGTCCCTCTCTTTGCGTGTCTGTATCTATGTATACAAGAAAATACAAAATGGTTAGTATACATTGAAGGCTCATTTGTTTATATACAATGGTTCATAAAAAAATTTATATATATATATACAATTCCCATCCTATATGGACGCCCTTATTTGGGCTAAAATGCAGACTGCCTTTTGTGGCCGTTGGATCTCATCCAACGGATGAGATTTTAAAAGCTATCTCGCGGGTTAAACAAACCCATATCCGGGAAAATGGTTTCGGGTCAATAAAGTTGGGTTATACCAAGTGCACTCTCCCTTTCCTGTTCAAACCCAGAGAGAGACAGAGAACAGGAGATGATGGAGAAGAAGAAAACACCCCTTTCCGTTTGCTTCGATCGAGAGACACTAGGCGTTCAAATCTCCAGGTATATCTTTCTCTCGCTTTCTCTCTCTCGTGCTCTCTCTCTCTCTCTCTCTCTCTCTCTCTCCATCGCTTAAATTCTATATCTACTAGGGTTTATTTTGGAAAGCCACGACGATTACCACGACGAACAAGGACGACGAAGACCCTCGATTACCCACGACGCACCAAGGTCGATTTCTCTCTCCCTCTCACTCTCTTACTCTTTGTGTTTTTTTTATTGAATGCGAAATTAGGGGTTTTTTTGGAACGCGATTGAACTGGTTTTTCTTGAATGCGAAATTAGGGTTGTGGCTGTATAGATCTGATTCTGATTCTGATTTGGGGCAATAAATGTGGAGAGTTGGGTGTTTTGAGGGCCAGGGTTTGTGATTGGGAAAATTGGGTCTATGGTACACCCGTACCTTCAAGCTCTTCATGACTCACAAAGAGCTTGAACCTATCATGGCCTCTCTTGCAGTGGCGGACCCAGGATTTCACTATACTGGGGGCACCTATTGACTATTATTCATAATGTTAAACATAAACATATATGACAGTATAAAAAGCTTATTATTGGATGACAAACACAGCCGAGCAGACAACAAGTGAATCTGAGAATTGTTAACATATATGTTGTATATTTGTATATATTTATGCTCTGTTCCACTGTGTTTAATAGCAGCAAAAAAATGCATTTGAACCACTTCTCGAAAAGCCTATCAGGATGGCCTCCATCCTTTAGCCATCAAATCCGTAAGTCTCCCAATTGGGCCAATTCCCCCTCGGCCGGTCGGCCCCTCGATACTATTTTCTCAAGATTTTCAAACATGTGTATCAAACGACCCCCAATTTTTTTACACTGCACAGAGAGAGAGAGAGAGAGAGAGAGAGAGAGAGAGACCTTGATTTAATCACTGATTCAAGTTTCTTCAACAAATCTCGGCAGATCACTGGTTAGGGCAGATCTGTTGCTGGTTCGATTGGTGATTGCCGATTGGTGAGAGAACCGGCGAGGAGAGATACACCGGAGATCGGCGACGGCAAGGCAAGTTCTCCGACGTTTGTGACTTGTGAGCGAAAGGGGGGAGCGAGCGCCGACCAGCGAGAGTGGGCAAGGGCCGGTGCCTGGGTTTTTCTCATTTGGGGTAAGAGGACAAGAGAAGGAGCATTCTTTCTTCTAAAATCAAAAAAAAAAAAAAAATTTTTTTTTAAAGAGGGGTGGTACACGTGCCCTATTCTCAGTCCGCCCCTGCTCTCTTGCTTTCGTACCCCTTCCCTCCTATATTGACTCATCCCTCAACGGAGCCGGAGCCATCTGGAGGGACTCTGCCTATTCTGCCTATTATTCTGCACGAGGAGGAGGAGAGTACCTCAGGGATACTAACAGTAGTAACCCTTCTTTTATCGGGCTGCTTTGCTGTCTGAATCTGCTACAGCAGATCTTATCGGACTAGGATATGTCACGATTGACATAGCGACTGAAAACACCGGAGCTGCCCTACTATGTAATGCTGATAAATTTCTTGCATATATTGCGTTTATTCACACTACACAAATGTATTCTCAATGAACACAAAAACGTGCGAGACACATTGCAGCTTTACCTAGTATACAGTAAATGGGTTCATGAATCAAGAATTAACCATGAATGGTCAGTCAGTAAATGGTTTCATTATCAATCCATCTAGAATTGGTCATTGGAAACTGCAAAAAAAACCAAGGCTTGATACATTGAATATTGTAATGTAGAGAGAGATACTTAATTGCATGTACTGTAATTATCTTTCCCATCTTAACCTTCTTTTTCTTTTTTCGGTTGCACAGGCCAATTATTGATCATTTCCAAGAACTTGTACGACTCCAGAAGACACTCTATTTCATCAGTAGTACTACAAAAATGAACATAATTCAATGGAAAGAAGAAGGAAATAAACTGATTAGTACATTGTTAGTTCTTGTTAGTTTTTTTTTTTTGGTAGTAAAGCTTGGCATGGCTTCCGCTTCTTCAAATGCCACATCTGGATGGCCGAAGTCCAAATACCCCGGCCGGTGCTACTCCAGTTGCCCTCGTGACAAGTCCTGCAAGTGGATGGGTTGTGCAACAAGAATGGGCACAATGTCGCACATTCAGAAGATGATCAGTTGCGCCAGTTGATCGACCGGTTCATCCATAGTCGACTTCCACAACTTAAGCATGTTAGCCATGTTCAATGTAGTCCGTCTTGTAATCATTTTTGGGATTGTTATTGTCTACTCCAAGCAATCCAACTTGGTGTATATGTGTATTTATGCGTATGCAACTTGTGTACTCCACACCGTCGGGTGGCTTGACTATTATCTTTTAGCTTAAGGACCAGATTTATGTAATTGGTATATTTATGCTCTTATCACATAAGGTGTTATCTGTAATTGGTGCATTCTGCTATGATCAATGTAGAGCTATGTTTTTATAAGCTCTTTTTTTGGGTGTGGTTTGGTATAAAAAAACAGCCCGTTGCCGTTTGCGCTAGCTGTTGCCGTTGCCATATTCCATTGAAAAAAAACAGAGTGCTTTTCCATTGAGAGCCTAGAACAGTTCAATTGCTGCTTTTCTGAAAAGTGCTTTTTGGTTATCTAGATCTTGAAACAGTTTCAAATAAGGGGAAAGCACCATGTAGAGCTAAATGCATGTTATTAAACGGCTGAAAAAGAAATAGATATGCCTTTTCCAACCTTGCAATGAATAGATGGAAAGTTGGTGAGTTATTTTCCTTCTTTCTGGAGATAACTCAACAGAGAAGACCATTTCCCTTCACCTGTTTTCCAGAGAAGACCATCTCTTTTATCCTGTTTTCATTGCCTCCAAATCATAATTAAAAGAAGTTGCAAAAATTTAGCAAGTGCAGGAGCCTTAATTCAACTAAAGTACATGTCCAAATCATCCAGAAAAAAAAGGTAATAATGCGTCGAGCTTTCTCAAAATAGAAATATATCTACTAGAATAGTTTCACCAAAAGTAGAAGCAACAACAATTTGTGGGGGCCTCTGTCTACCACTATCCATTATATTGCCATAAAACAGATGCCATATCGCCTTGTTATTTAACAATCATCAACAAAACCACATCGGCTGGTTCTCGATTACTTCCACGACAGCAGTAATACAAGTTTGATCGACAACAAAAAGAGGAAGCACCAATCCATCCTGCAAATTGAATAGGTAATAATATCAATACAAGAAACAAAAGACAGAACAATGGTGCAAAAAATCCCATGGGAAACAACGGTGCAAGTTATATTTGAAACAACAATACTCCTTCCTAACAATTATTTTGTCTGCATTCTTTCTGCTAGAATGTGATCGGGTACTAAATCCACCTTCTTTAGCAGAACGGTTGTAACATTCCTTAGCCTTCTCTAAACTGTCAAACTCTTGGTTAATTTTCGGTATGAGGTCATTCTTAACTTGGAGAGTGTAAAGTACTTGTGAAGAATTAGTAGATGATTCACACAACATACTACAATGCAAAAGACAAAACAATAACAACTTTGTATAATTTTTGAACCCGAGGAGGAAGGGAGAGAGAAAGACCTTGGTTGGTGGACGGTTGGTGGTGGCATAATGCTTTCTTCTTGTCGATCGGTCTCCATATCTGGTTGGGAAAAAAAATAGAAATGAACCTTCTCTCTTTTCAAACTGATTCAACACAATAAAATACAACACACACGTAGAAAAAAAAGAAAAGAAAAGATTTTCAAATCAGTTCGAAAAAAAATCTGATTTTTTCAAACAAACCAGAAACTTTCGAAATGGCGATGAACCAAAATCCACAAATTGACTTTGAATCTGATTGCCCTGATAACCCTAATTTCAAAAACAAAAAAAAAAAAAAAAAACCCCAAGTCGCTTGAACGAAAACCCTAATTTTTGAGTCAGAGAGACTAACCATGTTTGGAGTAATATAGTTGTGCTCCCATCCCAATTGCCATCTTAATTGGGGGAAACATAACAGAAAAGCCAAACTTCTATATACCCAGATTCACAGACAACACAAGAACGACTAAAAACATAACATTTCTCCTTACAACATGAATTTTTAGTGGAAAGCTTTACCCAGTTGAAATTCATAGAAAAGTATGCAGGAAAATGATGCAAGGGAAACTTTAACCAGTTCAATCGCGTTCCAAAAAAACCACTAATTTCGCATTCAACAAAAAAAACACAAAGAGTAAGAGAGAGAGAGGGAGAGAAATCGACCTTGGTGCGTCGTGGGTAATCGAGGGTCTTCGTCGTCCTTGTTCGTCGTGGTAATCGTCGTGGCTTTCCAAAATAAACCCTAGTACATATAGAATTTGAGCGAGATGGAGAGAGTCAGCGAGAGAGAGAGAGAGAGAGAGAGAGAGAGAGAGAGAGAGAGAGCACGAGAGAGAGAAAGTGAGAGAAAGATATACTTGGAGATTTGAACGCCTTGTGTCTCTCGATCGAAGCAAACGGAAAGGGGTGTTTTCTTCTTCTCCATCGTCTCCTGTTCTCTGTCTCTCTCTTGGTTTGAACAGGAAAGGGAGAGTGAACCTGGTATAACCCAACTTTATTGACCCGGAACCATTTTCCTGGATATGGGTTTGTTTAACCCGCGAGATAGCTTTTAAAATCTCATCCGTTGGATGAGATCCAACGGTCACAAAAGGCAGTCCACATTTTAGCCCAAATAAGGGCGTCCGTATAGGATGGGAACTGTATATATATATATATATATATATAGAGTCGTTTTTAGGTCCGGTCGTTTGGATTTTCTTACGGTCTGGATTTGTGTCTTAGCTCCATTTTCCGATCGATTTACGATTATCCAAGCCGCTCAATGTGTTCAAAATGTGATTTTAAGGGTACCCACGAGAAATCAGCAAAAAAAATGACCGGAAAGGGTTTGATCTGAGCAGTTTTTTTCTGAACCGTTCAATAAAAAACTGCTCGGATCAACCCCTTTCCGGTCTTTTTTTTCGTTGATTTCTCGCGGGTACCCTTAAAATCACGTTCTGATCACATTGAGTGGCTCGGATCATCGCAAATCGTTCGAAAAATGAAAAATCTGGACCATAAGAAAATCCGGGCGAGTGGACCTGAAAATTTATATATATATATATATATATATTATTTATTTATACACTTGGCGTGTCTTCCGGCGTGTCCATATCTCTATTTTTTTAGAATTTTCGTGTCCCGTGTCTATGTCTGTATTCGTATTCGTATCCGTACTACATATAGGTAATAAGAACCCGGTCATAATCAAAGGAACTAAAAATCAATTCCTTATAGAAGCATGGTTACTCAATACTCAAATAATAGAATATATCACGAAGAATATCAACCAGCCTCCCTCCCACACACACACACACATTCCGTGACTGCGTGCATGTTAGGTAGCTTGATATAAAATATTAGGCCTATTTCCTAATAGCTTAAACAGTTGGGAACCAACATGGTATCATAGCTTTAATTTTTGAGACTCGTTCGTATTCAGCTTCTTCCCTTTGTTTCAAATATGGATACTTCTATCTCCATGTGCAAGAGAAGATTACATGTAAGGGAGGGTGTTGGATAGCTTGATATGCGTTTTTGGGCCCATTTCTTACTTGCTTAAGCTTTCGAGACAATGGGCAACTTAACAGTCTAATTCTGGACTAGCATTCCAATTACTGCAGAATCTAAGCATAGAAGTGGACAAAGCAATGTCCGCAAGGATACTAACTTAGATAGAATAGCACTTCATCAAATGGTCACCAAGTCCTAACATGAAAATTACAGAACTAGAGAAATTAACCACCCAAGTTATTAACAGCTATTCATACACAAAATATAGTAATATACCGCAGCATTTGCAATTGCATGTCTCTGATAATCAATTATTTGGACAAGGTATTTCAATGCTTTAAAAACCAGAATAAAATACATGAAATATGAGAAAATAATAACATTAATTTACAACAAAAGCTGTTAAAATGCAGTCCAAGTGTTTTCACAAAAGGCAGGATCATGTAAAATAGCTTAGGAGAAGCTATAACAGTAACATGTACCTAAAAATAATTTTGTAACGACCCTGATTTTCGGTAAATAAAAATTTCATTAAATAATTGAATTTTATTTGAAATACTTATTTTTACTTTTAAAAATTCTTTTTAAATCCGTCGTAATTAGATCCTAGTCCTTTAAAATTTTATTTCTTGGCTAGAAATCCTACTTGGCAAGTATAGTTAGCTTCTAACCGATTAGTTAGAGATACCTAACTACCAATCCATCTAGTTACTTTCTCCTAACCATAGATGAGCCTTTTAAACCTCCTTGAACCTTTCAAACCCTAATGAAACCTTTTGGACCTAGGTTATTATTATATACATATACATACACACACACACACACACACACACACACACATATATATATATATATATATGACTAGTCAATCAAGTCATACTTGTCATCTTGGATCTTTACCCATTGGACAATAAATGTTAGGAAAATCTTTATCCATTGGACAATAGAGTAAATCTAGATTTTTACCAAGAGTACTTTACTAGATTTGTTAAAGGAACATATATATAGTTATATATTGTTATATACACACATGCCTAAAGTACATGCATTATAATTCAAGTATATATTACTTTACTTGTTTAACCTTTGGTCCATGACCACTAGGAAAAATATTATCCATTGG
This sequence comes from Rhododendron simsii, assembly GCA_014282245.1. Lineage (NCBI taxonomy): Eukaryota > Viridiplantae > Streptophyta > Magnoliopsida > Ericales > Ericaceae > Rhododendron > Rhododendron simsii. The sequence continues at coordinate 14,866,722 of CM024961.1, forward strand.
ATAATAGAGTCAATCTTCCAACAAGTACTAGGATTTTATTAAATAGTCATTTTCTAGATTTTCCATGTGATCATATCTTAATATATATATATATATATATGTGTGTACCTTATAAATCTATTGCCCTAGATTTTATGAAGATTTTTTTATATAAAAATATGTGTACTAAAGTACTCTAATATAATTTTATAATAAGAACATGTGCTAATTCGGACTATTTTAACAAGAAATTTTGATTTGGAAATCTATCTAGATTTCATGGTACACATTTATATATACATATATATGTACTTAGACTTATATATACTTATATTATTACAAAGTACACATGTGTTTCTTAGAATAGTTTAATAGAAAAATCTTGGCTTTGAAATCCCATTAGATCACATAGTACCATAAGTACATTTCTTTATATATGTTTACTTGTACCTAGAAGTATAAGTATATATATGTATATGTACTAGTGCAAGAGAGTGAGAGAGAGAGGGAGGGAGAGAGAGAGAGAGAGAGAGAGAAGAAAGAGGAAGAGATTGGATTGTACATTGGCTTGATCTTCCTTTGTACTTTAACTTGAATACAATCCATGGAGATACACTTGTTCAGGCAAAATCTATTTCCCATTGTCCTTATATGTAAAATTGCCAATATAAAACCTTGTACCATCCTCCTTTCTTCCACCAAAATCTTTCCAAATCAATCCAAAGTACTAAATCTAGCCATGCAAGCCTAGAACTAGACCTTGATCTTTCAAAGAAAGCATGACAAGTTGAATAAAAAAATGAGATATGGAGAGAGAGAGAGAGAGAGATTTCGGGTGAGAGGGAGAGAGAGGGAGCCTTGGCCTATAAATAGCAAGTCATTCCAAGCTTAAACTCACACCTTCATTCTTTGCTCTCACTTCTCTCTAGAAATTCTAAGCCTTCTTAGTTCAAAAGTTCAAGTTTCTTAAAGGCTTCTTGAATTTCTTGAGAGATACAACCAAACCACTTCCAAAAATCACCCCTAGATCTTTAAAATAGCCTAGTTTAATTAGCAAAGTTATTTCTAGGAAGAGAAAATCCATCTCTCTTTCTTTCGAAGCACTTCGGAGCCGTTACGCTGCCGATTCGCAAAATCGACGACCTATTCTCAAAACCGACCAACCGCCAAGAAGAACGGTAGAATATTCTTACCCTCAATCCCTAAGTATAAGTAGAATCCCTAGTCTACTAACTATAGTATAGAATCGTATCATGAAAAGTAGAATGTCCCTAGTTCAAAGCATAAATATCCTTAATCATTTTCTCTAAGTAGATAAGGTTATCTATCGTTATAGTAGTTGGAATGCTTGATTGTCAACAACGGATTTTTGCTAATGGAAGTATGAACATGTTGAATAAACGATCCTTACTTCATTAAACGTATGTTGTTTTGAACTTCCCACAAAAGAAGAAAGAACGGTTTTCGAAAGATAAGACTTTATCATTGATTCGAAGTATTCGTATTTTGATCTTTGAATGGTTATGAGCATAAATGTGTGAATTGTTTGTATTACTTGTTGATAAAGCATAAGTGATTTTCACTCCAAGGGCGTCCGTACATGTGGCGTTATGCTTTAAGTTGTGATTTGAGCATGCCAAATAACATAGAGTTGGATGATCTTGCTAGTTTCGTTTCAAGATTCCAATGAATGATTTATGTATACGTGAAATGTCCTACCGCGGAGTCTATGCATGTGACGAGACACAAAAATCAAGGAAGATAGAAACATGACACCTAGGGAGTGTTAATGAGAAGGTGTGTTTTGAAATTGCAATGTGGCCGGACTTGCTCATTGTGGGAATGTGTGTGTGTGTGTTCCAATGAGAATCCAAATCAGCGGAACCATTGTGAGGTTGTGTGCGTTTCCATGGAAACCCGGAGCAGCGGAACGATGGTGAGGAATGGCTTGGTTATCCGCGGAGAGGAGACAATACAATTGTGTGCCAATGGGAACCCGGTGCGGCGGAACCATTGTGAGGATACTCGGGAGACCGGAACGGCGGAACTAAGGTTGGGTGTATTAAAAATAATTTTGGAAATGTTGATTTGGTATATGAAAATGATGACACGGTCTACAATGAGTCGCGTAGGAGAAACACAGAAAATCATGGATACAAGCGTTAGTTGGATAATGAATATGGATGTGTTATTGTTAGCTGTTTTGTTAAATATGCATGTGCTATGTGGAAGTCTTTAAGTATATGATCTATTGTTTGTAAGTTAAGGGTTAGTGGGTATAGATTATTCTATTAAGCTCCTGTAGCTCATGGTGTTACCTTTGGTGACCCTGACATATTATATCGGTGGGGATGCTAGTATAATGTGTCAGATTTTGTAGATGATCAGGATAAGTTGTACACCTTAGAGGCTTTCGGAGCTGAAGAGCTGACAAGGATGGAGGAGCAGGTGGAGCTGTAGTTAGGAACCATTTTTTTCCTTTATTAACTCCATTGATCTACACCTCCAATAAACCCAAGTTTTGTTTTCTAGTTGAAACCCATAAACTACTGGAACATGGGAAAAGGAAAAGAGAAACAAGAATTGAAAAGGAATGCATAGAGAACAAAGCACTGGGCTTTTGGGTGTATGTGGTTGAACAGAAGCTTATAGCAATGGGGAAGGAAATTGGATAATGGTTTTGGTATTAGTCTTAAATCATTCTTAGGCTTAAATTATTATAGTTCCAGGAAGCTTTAAACTACCATAGGTAATATTATACTTGATACAATTAATGATAATATTGCTATATGATGCTTTGTTCAGGTTAGGCTTGCGCGGTTCGACTTGCATTACTTTCGGACCCAGATGAGTGGTTAAGCATATTATGTATTTGCGAACTTCCTCGTATCCCTTAAATTATTGTTTTAGAAAAATTAATGATTGAAATTGAGAACATATATTTGTTTTATTTGGTTCTTGAAATTGGCCTGCGGATTGGTGAATCCATTTGTTGATTGAATAAAATTTTGGTGAGAACTTTGTGGATATTAATGGGAACATTTATTTTGGAAGTCCAGGGAAATTAATCCTCTGTGTGCGGTGACTCTGGCCATTAGGGAAGAGATCGGATTAGGCCGGTGATCCTAATGCTCAACAGTTGTTATTGACCGGATTGTTCTTTGGGAAAAGTTCCATGGGCTGCCTACTCGTGGTGACTCTAAGATTCGATATTGGATCCAATTTTGAGATATTTATTCGCTGGCACTTGGTACTATTGATTTTGGTTGTGGTTCCCCATTATTGTTGGAGATTGGATTGAGAATACCATTAAGATTTATCGGATGAATCGTTTGTTGGATTAATGGATTATTTTGTCTTTCACCGCATATGCCAAATTTATGTTTACATGGTAAATTATTTTGATCCCTACTTTAGAACTGTAGTTAATATACATGCTTTACTACTCACTGAGTTCGTCAGCTGACGGATTTATTCCAACTTCTTTTTCAGGCAAGTTGGGCAGTTAGGAGGACTCTGGCGATATCTTGGGGTGTTCTGTTGTTTGACCTCCTTAGGGTGTCTCATCATAATTTAGTATTTTATTTATCGCTTCCGCAATTGAAACATTTTGTCAGATGTTTGGATCTTTTTGAGATTGTTTGGTTCATGGGATGTTTGTGCCCCATGCTTATGATTGGGATTTATTTAATAACAAAAAATATATTTATTGATCGACGACTTATTTTATTTTAGGCTGCATGTTCTACAAGCTTTGGTCTTGTGGTTCATGGCCGGTCACTTCTCATTTTGGGGTGTGACAACCTTAGTTTCCCTCTCTTGTGTAATAAAAGTACTCTTGTGAGAGTTATGATGTAATAACAAGCTAGACTCTATTTAAGTTTTCAATAAAAAAGTTTATTTAACGTATCCAAAATTAAGGGCGTTACAAATTTCAAAATGGAAAATTTGCTAATAGCAAGAGAAAAGGATTTATCTGTTCACAATTTTTGACAAAATCAACAATGTCAACTAGTCAAAGCAAGTGCAAAGGGGATGGGGTGTCAGTTGCACATATCCTTATCCATTGGTTAGTCGCCTGGGACCTCATTAGATTACAGTTCCCTTTTTGATTTAGTAGGATAGGTCAGGACCGTCAGATGTTTCTTCTGAGAGTAATTTTGTTTCTGTGATGATGCGCAGGGATAGGGTGGGAAAGAGGAGGAAGATATGGACAATGATTATGTTGCTAGAGGTAGCTCATTTAGTGGAAGACGAACTATCGACATTTTGACGAAATACAAGCTCCTTAAATACAAGCTCCTTAAAGCTTACGTTATTTGCTAAGAAGGATATACACATGTCACTCTTACAAAAATTAGAAGATGGACACATTACAAAGGATATGTGTATAGTTATATATTCCATAGGAGCATCTTTTTAACACATGAAAACCAAAAATATTAGTTCTCTAAAATTAGGATAGAAAAACACGAATTGTAATCCTATTACAATTTTCAAAAACAAAGTCACTACATACGTATCCATAAACTAAAATTCCACTGCAAGGTTGACCATGACCCTACCAGAAAATTGAATAATGACCTCCTATTGTGTCGCCAATATATCCTAGCATGTCTGACGAGTAAAAATTATAATACATATTGAACACGTATTTTAGCATGTCCGACACAGATACATGTAGGACCTTGATATGGCTGGGAGCCAAGGGAGGGTAACCTTCCCTTGAGCACTTAACACATTTAACTGATCCATTCGATATGCATGCAAGCATAATGGGCCTTTTCCGTATGGCTGTTTGGTATACGGACGACATTCCTTTGGTGCCTTCTTTTATATCATTTGTTTAAATGTCAAAAATATTGATTTCTTTAGTTCATTAAAACCGAGAACCGCTTGCGAGAGGGAAGGAAAAGAAAAATAACCTGGATGATAATATCGTCCAAGGATGATGCACCCTTGTCGAAAAAATCATTTTCGTAAAGGCGGCATTTAGGCTTAAGACACCCACAATTTAATGTCTGACCAAATCTATACGCAAGAGAATTTGTTTCAAAGTCATCTTTACGTAAACAGCCCAGACTATGATATTAAGATGACAAAAAACCAAGGTAACACCTCATGCGCTGTCATCCTAACCACTCACCAAGCCTAACATGTTCAGAAGCACAATAGGTGCACCTCGACTTGCCATTGGGCTTAGGTGCTGTAACGCTCTGAATTTTGGGTACGTTAAATAAACAATTTTATTGCATTTTAAACAGAGTCTTGCTCAATATTACATCATAACCCTTACAAAAATACTTTTATTTAAATAAGGGAAGGAACTAGGGTTCCTATCTACTGCTCCGCTTCCTCCTCCATCTTGGCTAGCTCTTCGGCTCCAAAGGCTTCCAAGGTGTAGAGTTCACCGTATTCGTCTATGAGGTCTGACACATTATACCAGCGTCGCCACCAATATAATATGTCAGGGTCACCAAAGTTAACACCATGAGCTACGAAAGCTTAGTAGAAAAATCTCATACCCACTAACCCATAACTTACAAACAATTAGATCATAGACAACAGACAGTAACAATAACACATCCACATTCGCTGTTCAAACTATCTGTCACGACCTCGATTTTCAACATAAATAAATAATACATTCCATTACAAGAACCTCTCGTATTATACGTATTACCCAAAAGGGTTTTCCACCTGTTTAATTTATAAACAAGTCCCCAAGTTTAAAGAAGTACAACCTTGTCGCCACGACGCAAATTAACTTAATTACAAGTACATATTTGTTTGAAATGTTACAAACTTTAGTCAAAAAAGGTAATTCCAAACAAATTAGTTACAAAGCCATCTTTGGCTAAAAGTAAGTTTATCACAAAGATGAATAAGTAACTGAATAAAATTAGCTTACAAAAGAATAGTCTTCATGCATGTCCGAGCACACCTTCGCATGCAGTCTAATGCCCAACATTCGAACCTGAAAAGAAGGATTTTGTTGAGTTACACTAGCCCAGTAGGAAAATTTTTACCAAATTTATATGCAAATATGATGACAAGTGCAAACAAGAGAGGATAAGGAAATACAGCTCTGTAGATGATAATCAATCAATGTGTAAATGAGCTCTTGTCAAAATTGAATACATAAACTATATGACACTAACCTCTCAGATAATCCCAACAAGACTCGCTAACCCCAACTCCCACCATCGGTATTTCCACCACTTGCGTTACCGTATAACACCATAAGGATTACCGTGTTACCACCACTTGCGTCACGGTGATCCCTAACGACTCGAGTTACCGTATTACCACCACTTGTGTTACGAAACCCTCTAAGTCTCCGTATTACCACCACTTGCGTTACGGGACTTCCTATCCCAACTTCCGACCCAAAAATCAACTATTTTCTTACTCGGTATGCAAAATTAGGACATCCTCATAACCACATCCATGCAATGATCATCATACAATATGCCATTAATACTACCAAGTAACCAATCAGTCAACAAGTTACATTTTAAACATGTTTTTACTCAAACGAGTTCCTATTCATTGCTTACTAACGATAAGCCAATGGACCGAGGATAACTTCAATGAATCAAGGGAAGCCAATTGGGCATGCTTGGAATTGATTTGGAGGTGTCCAAAAAGGTTTAGAAGTATTCGGGAGTCAAAACAGTTGAATCGGAGCAACATGGCAAAACTGCCCAGAAAGCCATGGAATATCGATACCAAAATAACCGTATCGATACTCCAGAGTTTGGAGTATCGATACTCCATTAACTGTATCGATACGGAAACACTACGACAAATTTCTAAAGCTACTGGAATGCAGATCCTTTCAGTGTATCGATGCGCAAATAACCGTATCGATACGGGGACATTACGAACGTCGATTTTGTGCAGAAAACTCAAAGGCAAAAACAAAAAAACATCCAACGATTCAAGGCACTATTTCTACACTTAATCAGCATATAAACATATAAAAGTAGCAAGAAATCCCTACCTCGAGTCAAGGAGCGAAACTCAAGCGATTCGTACGAGCCCTAGCCCCAAACTCTTTCAAATCAACCGAAATACTCTCCTCCAAGCTTGACCCACGAAATTTTGAGCTGAATAATGAGATTGAAGGGCTTGAGGGAGGTTGATTCTTGAAGTTTTGGAGGAGTTTTTGAGTGAGAGAAGAGGAGAGAGAGATAGCCGGATGAGAGAGAGAGAGAGAGAGAGAGAGAGAGAGAGAGACGGCGTGAGAGAGAGAGAATGGGAGATAAAAATATCTCCTACAATGCACACACACACACACACCTTATATACCCACATATCTCTAAATCACACACACACTCCCTCAACTTTCTATTCCTTCACTACAATCCACAATCTACTTATCCACCATAAATTCATATTTTCTCATTTAGGCATTTTAATAATCTTTTAAAAAAATCAAAATTATCTGGGTCTCTACACTATCGTAGGTGTCCATGATTCTCTTTGTTTCTCCTACGCAACTCATCGTAGACCGTTTCATCGTTTTCACTTTTCTTTTTCCAAACTAACATCTTCCAAAATAGTTTTTAACACACCCAACCTCGGTTCTGCCGCTCCGGGTTCCCGAGTATCCGCACAATGGTTCCGCCGCACCGGGTTCCCATTGGCACACAATTGCATTGACTCCTCTCCGCGGATAACCAAGCCATACCTCACCATGATTCCGCTGCTCCAGGTTCCCATGGGAACGCACACAAAACTCACACCACACAATGGGCTACCACGTCCGGCCTCATTGCGGTTTCCAAAACATTTCACCCATTTCAAACACGCTTTTTCATTAACCACACCCTAGGTGCCATATTTCTACTTTCTCAATTTCCGTGTCTCGTTTTCATGCATAGACTCTGCGGTAGGACTTTCCACATAAGTATTCATCATTCATTTTAAATTTTGAAACTAAACTAGCAAGATCATCCAACTCTATATTATTTAGCATGTTCAAATCACAACTTAAAGCATAACGCCACATGTACGGACGCCCTTGGAGTGAAATATCACTTATGCTTTATCATGCATCTCAAACATTATAGGTGACAGATAACCTTATATACTCAGAGTTAGAGTGCAAGAATAATCTACTTTTTAAGGTACAGTTCTATACTATACGTAGAGTTAGTAGACGAGGAACTCTACCTTCTTCTTGGCGGTAGGGCGGGTATGAAAAGTACGTCAGTGGTCGGGCGGAGTAACTTCCTACGGAACGCTTATGGTAGCTTCGAAAGAGAAAGATTTCTCTCGAAACTAAGTCTTGACTATTACTACTACAACTTTTGGATCGAGAGGGTGGTCGGGTGGCGGTTTAGTGGCGGCCTTGGATGAGTTTCTTGAAGAACACAAGAAGAACTTCAAGAACAAGAAGAACTAAGCAAGAACAAAGGAAAAATACAAGTTTTTCTAGAGAGAGAAGTTGCTAGGAGAAGGTGTAAGTTGAATGCTTGGACAAGGGTGCTATTTATAGTAAAAGTCTTGGCTATTACCCAATGAATAAAATTTTTCCTAGCAATTATTATCCAATGGGTAAAGATTTTCCTAGAAAAAATAATAGGCCAAAAGGTACAAAGTACTAGATTTCCAAATCAAATATCCCATTAAAGTAATCTAATTATGCACATGTTCTTATTAAACTATTGGATCATGTACTTTAGGAAATCTAGGGCTTTATATAATATGATATATATGTATTCATGTCCACATAGTTAAATATATAGGTAAGTACTAAGTATCCAATAAAATATAAGGCTAGGATTCTCTTATTAATAAAATTCACAAGGTACTAATACTAATTTATTTATTATAGTACTTAGCAATCTAGGATTTGGATACACCCTTTTTTTTATGCAAATAAGCACATGGAAAATCTAAGAAAATGATTTATTTAATGAACCCTAGTACTTGTTGAAAGATTTATCCTATTATCCAATAGATAATAAATCCCCTAATAATTATTGACCAATGGACAAAAGTAATAAGGAAATTTTCATAATTTAAATAACCAAAATGTCCTTTTAAGTATGTATAAAAATCTATATTTAACTATATAATAGTACTTAACCAAATCTAGCAATGAATATCTTTAATAGAAAATTTAGGGTTTCTATTGTCCAATGGATAAAAGTTTTCCCAACTTTTATTGACCAATGGATAAAAGGTAATAAGTACTTGAACAATATTTTAAATAACCAAATGTCCTTTAGTCATGTGAATATGAGTACTTTATCAAATCTAGTACAAAATATTTTTGATGGAAAATCTAGATAGTAAATCCATGGTACATTTATATACATATATAATCACATGGTAGATCTAGGAAAATATTTATTTAGTCCATCTTAGTAACTTGCTAGTAAGACTACTCTATTATCCAATGGGTACTATCTACCCTAGTAGTCATTGACCATGGTTAAAGAAGTAAAGTAATATATATACTTGAATAATATATACATGTACTTTTAGGCATGTGTATATAAGACTATATATAACTATATATATGTACCTTTAACAAAATCTAGAATAGTACCTTAGGTGAAAAAAATCTGGTTTTCCTATTGTCCAATGGACAAAAGTTTTCCTAACTTTTATTGTCCAATGGGTAAAGAAAAGAACTAAAATAATAAAAGAAAATATAAAATGATTTTTGTAACGCCCCTAATTTTAGGTACGTTAAAAGATAATTAATTACATAAATTAAAGAGAGTCACTGCTCATTATTACAACATAACTCTCATAAGAGTATTTTGAACACAAAATAGGAAGCTAGGGTTCCTAACTACTGCTCCTCTTGTTCTTCCATCCTAGAGAGTTCTTCGGCTCCGAACGCCTCCAAAGTGAAGAGTTCGCCCTGTTCATCTATCAAATCTGACATATTATACCGGCGTCGCCACCCATATGATATGTCAGGGTCACCAAAAGGGTAACACCATGAGTTACAAAGGCTCAATAGTAAAATCCTACTCACTAACCCTTAACTTATGGACAAGAGATCATAATAACAACGGTTCAACATAAATCATGCATATTGACAAAACAGTTAATCAAATCCACATTTGTTATTCAAACTAACGTTGGTGTTGACTTTTCTGACTCATTGTAGACCGTGTCGTTATTTCCACTTTTCTTTTCAAAAACTCCTTTTTAACTCACCCAACCTCGGTTCCGCCGCGCCGGGTTCCCATTGGCACACATTTGCTTTGCATTGGCTCCTCTCCATGGATAACCAAGCCACACACCCAACCTCGATTCCGCCGCGCCGGTCTCCTGAATATCCTCACAATGGTTCCGCCACGCCGGGTTCCCATTGGCACAAACACTCACACATATCCCACATAATGCCCTCGAAATGGTCATTACGTAGTTTCTAAAATATTTCCTTCCTCGGAAAACACATTTTCTTCCTCGTTAACCACGCCCTAAGTGCCATGTTTCTACTTCCTCGGTTCTCGTGTCTCGTCATCATGCATAGATTCCGCGGTATAGGACTTTCCACATAAGCAAGCATTTATCAACAACTCAAAATGAATCTAACAAGATCATCCAACTCCAAACTACTTAGCATGCTTGAACATAAATCATACATTTCCAACATTTAAACAAAAGATAATCTTATCTACTTTAGGAAGAATGATCAAAGATACTTCGAAACAACATACGATTTTATACTAATCTTAGAGTTGATGGACTAGAATTCCTACTATATTTAGAGTTAGAGTGCAAGGATAAACTACTGTTCTTCTTGGCGGTGGTCGGCTACGAAGATTTGGTCGTCGGTTTCGTGATTCGGCGGCGCAACGGCTCCGGATTGCTTCGAAAGGAAGAGAGATGATCTTTTCTCTTCCTAGAAACAACTTACTAACTAACTAAGCTACTTTTAAAGATCTAGAGGTGGTGGTTTTGGAAGTGGTTTGGTGGTTTCTCTCAAGAACTCTCAAGAAACTCAAGAAAACAAGAACTTTTGAACTAAGAACTCTTGGAATTTCTAGAGAGAAGTTGGAGCAAAGTGTGAAGGTGTGAGTTTAAGCTTGGAGTGAGCTCCTATTTATAGGCCAAGCTCTCCCTCCCTCTCCTCTTGGCCGAACCCCTCTCTCTCTCCCATTCCTCATTTTTTTATTCCAAAATCCAAGCTTTCTTGGAAGATCAATGGCTAGTTGCTAGGCTTGCATGGCTAGGTTTGTCCTTGGATTTGATCTTTGGAAGATTTTGTGGAAGAAAGGAAGGTTTGTACAAGATTTTGTGGTTAAACAATTGATAAATGTACAAAAGAGGACAATGGAGGTTAGGTTTGCCAAAGATTGGAAGGATGAAGAAGATCATGGTGGTTAAGGCATGGTACAACCCAAATCTTTCTTCTTTCTCCTCCTCTCTCTCTCTCCCTCTCGGCCTCTCTCTCTCCCCTCTCTCTCTCTCCCGGCCTCTCTCTCCTCTTTCTCCCTCCCTCTCTCTCTCTCTCTCTTGTACTAGCTATACACATATATATGTATTACAATGTGCAAAAATACAAATAAAATATAGGTACTTTTGTACTAAAGATCAAAAAGATTTAAAAGACTAAGATTTTTCCTCATTAAACAACTAATTGGCACATGTGTACTAAGGCAACATTTAAGTCATCCAAGTACTAATATAATATATACATAAGTACTTATGTACTCTAGGTAGAACGACTACCCATTAAACTAATCTAATTAGGTACAAAATCCCAATGTAAAATAATAACGAGGTACCTAGGAGAATCTTAGGTCTTTAAGGTCCAAAAGTACATACACAATAAAATATTGGTACTTCATCACATGGGGTTTTAGAAAAAAGACTAGTTTATTAAACCCATATACTTGGTTGAAAGATTAACTTATTACCCAATGGATAATAAATCTCCTAACTTTTATTGTCCAATGGACAAAAGTTAAAAGGAAACTTTTATGTTAAAATAATCAAAATGTCCTTTTAAATAATTATAAAATTCTATTTATAACTATATATATGAGCACTTAATATCCTAGCAAAGGATATCTTGAATATAAAATCTAGGGTTTCTATTATCTAATGGATAAAAATTCCCCTAACTTTTATCGTCCAATGGAAAAAGAATAAAATCAAAATTGTAGCAGGCCGAGCATAATTGTGTGTTCACCATGGACCGTTTCCACTCCTTTCCACCTTCAGCCGCTGTAGGGGCGGTTAACCCACTGTGCCCGTACTCGGCCACAGCCGAGGCATGACGGCCATGAGATCTGCTTTTGCCTAGCGTCCGGCGACAGAGAGTTTCTGTCATGTTCGGCTACCCGTCGGGCGATGATCCAGCAAACAACCTCCGCCCGGGCCGAGCATCCTTCGCCCGCGGTCGCCTCCATGCTCGGCAACCATTTGGGAGGCGTGACCGGCGACGATAATCGCCCGGTTCGGATCCCCCTTCGGGCTCGGCAGCACTTCCGGCTTTCTAGGCTCGGCCATCCGTGCGGCCACGTGACCACCCACGTGCGAAGACGGTTACGCCTGTAGGGTAATCATGAGCGCACATGGGTCGTGCCAGCTCACCCCCCTGAAGCGGTTACCACATCTGGCACGCATCGCTCGAAGGCCCACCGCGAGCGGACCCACACAAGGGACACTGAGTCTTTCACGAGTACGTACTCGACTGGTCGTGCGGAGTTCTCTCGCACAACGGCCTCGCGCCGCAGCCGAGATTCCGTCGAGACCCGGCGCCACGTGTCTGAACGACTTGGGGAGATCCCACCAGAAAATTTGGAAATTGAAAACCGCGTTCGGCGGAATGGGAAAGGTGTACAACTCGATGGGGCGGAGAACGACAACAAAGCCTGTGGCGACGGAGAAAAGTCAGTTGGCCACCCACATCGGGCACAGACAGACCTGCGGGACAAGCTGCGCAGCCGAGTCCGCGAGAAAACCTTAGAAAGGGAAAAGGACACAAAGCGGACGCGAATGGACGAGCTCGGCAAACCGCCGCGTCCAGGTTTCGAGCGACAACTAAAAGACCTTGGCATCTCCCCTTTCACTTCCCACATCGTCAACACGGTTGCCGAGCCCAACTTCCATCTACCTAAGTTCACAAAGTTCGATCCAGCCACCTGCGAAGCGTACACACATCTGATTCACTTTCGCCAAACAATCGAGCTGTGCACCACCAAAGACGAAATCAAATGCAAGGCGTTCCCATCCAGCCTCGGCTCCCTTGGGCTACAGTGGTTCAACAAGTTGCCCGCTGGATCCATACGGAACCTGGCCGACCTCGAACGCGCCTTCAACACCCGCTTCATCACAAGCAACCGAACGGCGAAAGAGCCTGAGTCCTTGTCCCAGATGCGAAAGCTCTCAAATGAAACACTGAGGCAATACGCCAAGCGGTACTGGCAACTCTTCAATGAAATTCCTGGGATAGACGAGTATTGGGCCGCGCGCACCTTCAAAAATGGGTTGGAGACCGGCAGCAAAATTCTCGACGAGCTGGCTTTCCGACCTCCGCACGGCATGGGAGAGTTGATGCGTGTGGTCGAACGGTTTTGTGCGCTTGAAGAGTTCTACGCAGACAGAGCCGCTCAAGGAATTTCCAATTTAACGACATTTCTGCCAACGACGGCCCCTCAGCTACCAAATGCAACTCAACAACACCATCAAAAGAAGCAAGTCCACAACATCAAAGAGGGGAAGAAGCGCCAGCCGAAAGAACATGACTATGTGGCCGAAACCACCCACTTCAAAGAACCTATCTAGTCTTTCCTGAAAGAGATCATGCGGCAACCGTGGTTCGAGTGGCCGCAAGGCAAGCTCGGCACGGACAATGGACAGGCGGATCAAAACCCAAGGAAAAAGTGTAACAACCCCGATTTTTAACGAATAAAAATCTCATTGTTATTGCGTGAATTTCCTTAAACTCTTGAAGTTTGTCACAATTACGTTTTTGCCCTTAAACTTTCGTTTATTTGCGCTTTGGCCTACTTAGCAAGCCTAACTAGCTTTTGACCATCTAGTTGGAGTAACTAAGCTAGGAAGCTATCTGGTTACTTTTCCCTAACCGCAAAATGACCGTTTTGCCCCCCCTTGGACACTTTGAACCTTTTGAACCCTAGAACAAGAATGGATTATTCATTTTTCTTTTTAATATTTTTGGTTTTACTCTTTGTCCATTGGACAATAAATGTTAGGGCAACTATTATCCATTGGATAATAGAAACCCCAATTGTTTATATTAAATGTATACTTGGTCAAAGTACTAGTATTAGTAAAAAATGGACTTTTAATTACTTTAAAGTACTTTTTGGATTATTTTAGTAAATAAAAGTTACCTAATAACTATTGTCCATTGGACAATAGAAGTTAGGGGATTTATTACCCAATGGGTAATAGGTTAGTCTTTCACCTAGTACCATGGGTTGATTAGTTTAACCTTTTTCTTTAAACCCATGTGGTGTAAGTATCATTATTTTATTAAGAAGGTACTTAGTACTAGGATTCCTAAAGTACTTTTATTATTTTCTAAAGGGACTTTGATTCTTCCTAGTGTACATTAGTACATATGTATATAATATACTAGTACTAGGAAGACTAGAGTATTGCCTTAAAGTACCATGTGCTTAATTAGTTGTTTAAAAAGATAAAACTTAGCCCTTAAGTTTCTTGACTCTAGGTACAAAGTACCATTAGTTTATTGGTTTGCTTGCAATACATGTATATATATCTTGTACTTGAGGAAGCAAGAGAGGAGAGAGAGGGAGAAATTCGGCTAGAGAGAGAGGGAGAGAGAGAGAGAGAAAAAGAAGAGGAAGAAAGAGGAAGGGATTTGGTTGTACCATGCTTGATCTTCCTTGTACTTGAAATCCTTGGTGATACTTTCTTCCTAGCTAAGAAACTACCTCCATTGTACTCCCTTGTACATCTACCAATTGTTTAATACAATATCTTGTACCAATATTCTCCTTGCCCACCAAGTCTCCCAAGAAACAATCCTAGCCATTGGATTTGGCTTGATCTTTCTAGTTGGCTTGACAAGTGTCAAAGAGAGGGAGAGAAAGATAGGGGGGCCAGCCATGGAGAAGAGGAGAGAGAGCCAATGTTTTGCCTATAAATAGAGGCCCATTCCAAGCATTTCAACTCACACCTCAAGCATTTGCTCTTCCTTCTCTCTAGAAAACCATTTCTGAATTTCTGGGCAGCCTACTGTCCCTTCGAAAATCCCCAGTTTTCTCTTGCTTAAGTTAGTTTTTAGAACCAACTTCCTTCGGAAAAGTTGTAGAACACTTCGAGAGCTTCAAGTTAGGCTCAAGAACCACCCCAATCGGTCAAGAAATGACCAAGATATTGGCATCCGAAGTTCAGTAAAATCTCGGATTCCCAATTTCTGGACAGCTTACTGTCACCTCCTTCCACACCATTTTTCTCCTACTTAGATTAGTTTCTAGGATCAACTTTCTTCACGAACGTTGTAGAGAATTTCTTGAGCTTCGATTTTGACTCAAGAACGACGCTATTCGGCCAAGGATTGACCGAGTTACTGCCGTCCGAAGTTCGGTCCAGATTCGGGAGAAATTCCACCTAGCTTATTCGGCCCCGACTAGTTTCGGATTGAGGTAGTGATCCTTACCTATTTTTCAAGTATAAAGTAATTTTAACATTTCAACTCTATGTAATGTATAAGTTGTATGACGTTTTGAAAGTAACTTTGATCGTTCTACTAAAGTAAGATAAGGTTATCTTTTGGTATTGAAAATGCATGTTTTACTTACAAGATGTTCAAGTATGCTTTGTACCTAGAGTTGGAAGATCTTGTTGTGTTAATTTCAAGGCTTTGATTGAATGCATGATTGTATGAAAAGTCTTACACGCGGAGTCTTGCATGAGAACGTGACACGAAAACCGAGGAAGTTAGAAACATGGCACCTAGGGTGTGTTTAACAAGAGAAATGCGTTTTGAAACCGTGATGTGGCCGGACTTGGTAGTCCATTGTGTGGGTTGTGAAAACCACAAAGTGGCCCGACTTGGTAGCCCTTTGTGAAGATTGCCAATAAGGCCGGACGTGGTAGCCTTGTTGGTAATATGGCTTGGTTATCCATGGAGAGGAGCCAATGCTAGTGTTGTGTGCCAACGGGAACCCGGCGCGGCGGAACCGTTGTGAGGATGCTCGGGAACCCGGCGCGGCGGAACCGAGATTGGGTGAGTTAAAAAGGAGACTTTGGAAAAGAAAGGTAGTAAAAACAACACGGTCTACGATGGGTTACATAGGAAGAACTTCGAGGATTTTGGACACCAACGATAATTATGAAATGAATGTGGATATGATATTGCTTTATGTTCTGCTTATGTACTTATCATGTGGAAATCGATGCTAGTATTAGGATTATACTACTAAGCCTTCGTAGCTCATGGTGTTGCCTTGTGGTGACCCTGGCATATTATATGGGTGGCGACGCCGGTATAATATGTCAGATTTGATAGACGAACAGGACGAACTATTCACCTTGGAGGCGTTCGAAGCCGAGGAGCTGGAGAAGCAAGAAGAATGGTAATTAGGAACCCTAGATTCCTCTGTTTTGTAAATAAGAGTACTTTTGTAAGGTTTATAATGTAATAACGAGCTGGACTCGCTTCGTTTTTATAATAAAATATTTTATTTAACGTACCCAAAATTCGGGGCGTTACAAAAAGTGCTCGTATCATAACGAGCTCGGCCACTACACGACGGCGTGCGCTCCGTACAAGGCGTTGTTGGAACGGCTGGCGGCCCAAGGCCATCTCGATCAATACATCGACCGCACAAAAACGCCGGCCCGTCCACCTGCTGGAAATTCCAACTCCAACGAACCAAGGCCGATGATACACGTCATCCACGGCCCGGTGACAAGAGAATCTGAAACACACCTCCGGAAGGACCTCGATCGCGCCTCCACTTCTAAACAGGTGCTTGCACTAGGGCCTGGGTCCAAGCGCCCGCGCCCAGACGAACTGCCCAAATGAACCATAACATTCACCGAGCGCGATCTTGAATTCGTTCAAACCCCACATTCCGACGCTCTGGTCGTCACCGTGCAAATTAGTATCCACGACGTTAAACGGGTCCTCATTGATCAAGGCAGCTCCGCGGAGGTCATGTACTATGACTTGTTCAAAAAGCTCGAACTCCCAGAGTCGGCCCTACAGCCCGCCGAAGTCCTACTCGTCGGATTCAACGGGGCACCCGTATGGCCGCTCGATCGGATCTTCTTGCCAGTCATTGTCGGCTCGCGCACGGTGAGCGTCAAGTTCATCATCGTCAACGCGCCAAGCCCGTACAACGCCATTCTCGGCCGAACATGGCTACATAGCATGCAAGCAATTGCGTCAACTTACCACCAGGTCGTCCGCTTCATCGGCGCAAGTGACCGACAGGAGGACCTGCGAGGCGACCAAGTGGCGTCTAAGAAGTGCTATGTTTCAGCTGTCCACAATTCCATGAAGGCAAAACAAGTGCAATGGGTTGAAGTCCCGGACATGGCCGTGATTGACGACGTCGGCCAAAGAGCTGAGGACAAAGCCGAAGAGGAGCTCATCCCCATGGCCATCAATGAGGATGGCTCCCGCTTCTTCTTGCTCAGTTCCTCCCTCAGCGACACCGACCGAGCAGAAATGTTCGAGTATCTGAAGGAAAACATGGAAGTCTTTGCGTGGACGCCCAACGAAATGCCAGGGGTCGACCCTAACTTCATTTGTCACTCGCTCAACGTCAAGAAGGATGCAAAGCCTGTGGTTCAGAAAGCGCGGCGATCGGCCACAGAACATGCCGATGCTGTCGTTGAAGAAGTGAAATGGTTGCTGGAAGCCAATGCCATCCAAGAGGTTCAATACCCAACCTGGCTGTCCAACACGGTGGTTGTAAAGAAGAAGAATGGAAAGTGGCGAGTCTGCGTGGACTACACCAATCTCAACGACGCTTGTCCAAAGGATTGGTTCCCACTTCCGAAGATTGACCAACTGGTCGATGCAACGGCGGGGCACGCCCGGCTAAGCTTCCTCGATGCTTACCGTGGCTATCACCAGATAGCCATGGACCCAGCCGACATGGAGAAAACGGCTTTTATCACCCCCTATGGTATTTTCTGTTACCGTGTCATGCCATTCGGCCTCAAAAACTCCGGCGCCACGTTCAACTGCGCCATATTCAAGATGCTGAGCGAACAAATCGGCCACACAGTGGAAGCTTACATTGACGACCTCGTTGTCAAAAGCCAGAAGGCGTCTAATCACCTCCAAGAGTTGAAGGAAGTTTTCGACATTCTTAAGTTCCACAAGCTCCGCCTGAACCCCGAAAAATGTGAGTTCGATGTAAGCGCGGGAAAATTCCTCGGGCACCTAGTCACCAGGCGAGGCATCGAGGCCGACCCCACTCAAATCAAAGCAGTCAACGACCTTCGGCCACCACGAACAATTAAGGAAGTGCAACGGCTCACAGGGATGGCAGCCGCTCTCAACCGCTTCATCAGCAAATCATCTGACAAGTGCCACGCATTTTTCCATGCTCTGAAGGGCAAAAGCTGCCGCAGTTTTGAATGGACTCCAGATTGTGACATTGCTTTGGCCGACCTCAAATCGTACTTAAGCTCGGCTCCGCTGCTGGTGAAACCGAAAGAGTTTGAGACCCTTTATCTGTATCTTGCTGTCTCTTCCCACGCCGTCAGCTCGGCGCTTGTTTGGCGAGAAGCGGCCAACGACTTGCCCATTTACTTCCCCAGCAAAACACTTCTTCCCGCCCAAACACGTTACCTTCCCCTGGAGAAACTCGCTCTTGCCTTGGTCTCAGCGGCACGAAAACTGTTGCCATATTTCCAGGCCCATACGATCACGGTGTTAACGGAGCACCCTCTCAAAGCCCTCTTCAGGAAGGCGGACCTCTCCAATCGTGTCTCCAAGTGGGCCGTCGAATTGGCGAATTTTGACATACGCTTTGAGCCGCGGACGGCAATCAAGGGCCAAGTTTTGGCCGACTTTATCGCGGAACTCACCCCAGAAGATACGACGGTCATCAACGCACCGCCACCCGCTTTAGCCGAACACAGTTCTGCGGATACACCCTGGAACCTTTTTCAAGGCGAGACTTGGCGCCTGAACGTCGACGGGGCTTCCAACAGCAACGGCGCCGGCGCGGGGGTAGTCTTGGTTTCTCCTTGTGGAACACTTCATGAAAGCTCTATCACCATCGACTTCCCCGCCACCAACAATGAAGCCGAGTATGAAGCGCTCCTCGCCGGCCTACGCTCCACCATTGCGATGAAGGCTACCAGCCTTGTTGTCCTTTATGACTCCCAACTCATGGTCAATCAAGTACTCGGTGACTACGAAGCTCGGGACCCTCGAATGTCAAAGTACCAAGCAGCCACAGCCGAACTCATCTCCCAATTCAGTCAATTCGGTATCGAACAGAT
This sequence comes from Rhododendron simsii, assembly GCA_014282245.1. Classification (NCBI taxonomy): domain Eukaryota; kingdom Viridiplantae; phylum Streptophyta; class Magnoliopsida; order Ericales; family Ericaceae; genus Rhododendron; species Rhododendron simsii. The sequence continues at coordinate 14,886,150 of CM024961.1, forward strand.
TAACCGCGAGCACAACGCCCACGCTGACGCACTTGCTGGGCTCGCCTCGGCATCTAGAGCCTCAGAATTCCGAACCATCAACTTCGGCAGCATCTCCCAACCATCTTTCAAGCCCGCCCCAGCGGTCCTCAATGTTGCACTCGGCCCCAGCTAGATGGATGAAATCGTCGCGTTCCTCAGGCACGACGTCCTACCCGAAGACAAGAAGGAGGCTTTTTGTGTGCGAAACAAGGCCACCTACTACTGGCTTTCTGATAGCGGCCAACTCTATAGGAAATCCATCTCTGGGCCCTATCTCCTCGTCGTCCATCCTACTCAAGTACCTGAAATTGTTGCCGAACTCCACTCCGGCAGCTGCGGCTGCCACTCTGGCGGCCGCTCCCTTTGCCAACGCGCCATAAGCCAAGGCTACTTCTGGAAGAACATGAAGAAAGATTACGAAGAGGCCATCCGCCGATGCCGACCGTGCCAACTCTTTTCCCCAATCCTGAAACAGCCGGCCCAGAATCTCTCTCCAATCACCAGTCCCTGGCCCTTCGCCCAATGGGGGCTCGATATTGTGGGCAAGCTGCCGACGGCTCCCGGGGGCTTAAAGTTTCTGATCACTGCAACGGATTACTTCTCCAAATGGGTTGAAGCCGAACCTCTCGTCACGACAACTGAGGCAGACGTCCGACGATTCGTCTGGCGTAACATTGTTACCAGGTTTGGTGTACCTTATGCCATCGTCTCTGACAACGGCACTCAGTTCGTCGGAAAGGACCTCACCAGCCTCTGTGCAGAGTTTGGCATACGCTTCTTCAATTCCACACCCGCATACCCCCAGGGAAACGGCCAGGCCGAAGCCACGAATAAGACTGTTTGCGCCGGCATCAAGCGTCGGTTGAATTCCAAAAGAGGGAAATGGGCTGAAGAGTTGCCCCGCATCCTATGGGCCTACCGTTCCACGCCAAGGCGTTCCACCGGCCAGACACCATTCTCGATGGCATTCGGCATGGAAGCTGTGATCCCATTGGAATCCAAGTTCCCCACTCTCAGGACAGAGACATTTGAACCAGCAACAAATGATGATGCTGTCGCACAAGAGCTGATCTTGGTCGAAGAAAAGCGTGATGACGCTCGTCTGAAGCTCGCCGAGTACCAGCAACAAGTGGCCAGGGGGTACAACAGGAGCGTGAGAGTCAAGAAGTTCAAGCCAGACGATTTGGTCTGGCGAAAAGTTGTGCAAGCTAGCAAGAAAACGAAATTCAAACCCAATTGGGAGGGGCCTTTTCGTATTGTCAAAATTGCTGGTGAGGGTGCCTACGTGCTTGAGGACATGAATGGCAAGGTCCTCACGAACCCTTGGAATGCACAGAACCTCAAGAAGGCGTACATGTAGAGGACCCCAACAGTGTGTTCATGTTCGGCACCGGCCACTGCCTGTCTTATTTTCTCTTTTGGCTTCGGTCTAAGCTTTTACATTTCCACTTGTACTTCATGATTTGGTGAATGGAAGGAAACTCTTTCTTTGGCAGACTCAACTTTATTTTCATTTACATATTACTTCGGCTAACTTGGCCAACCACAAACGTTGACCTCGGTCACACCCACAAACAGCTCTTATGCCACCTGCTTCGGCCACTATTACCGCCCAAAGAAGCAAAATGGACGTCAGGTCCACCGAGCCCAGAGACACACAATTTGTGTGGCCTATGGGCTCCGGTTCGGCTTGGCAAGACAGTAAGGTCGGCCACAGCCTGGTTACACTCACATTTTGGTGAGCAAACCACCGACAAACATTACATCACCTACACCTCGCCCAGGGGCTGACATTTTGCCGAGCCCACGTTACCGTTCCAAGCAGTAAACGATTCTCGGCGTTTCCACTCGGCGCCTCAAACTAATCTATCAACTGAGCCGAGCACATCAACACGCTCGGCATATCACACCTACTTTTCCTACTCTACTTTGGTCAAGGCTCAGCCACAATCCTAGCCGAACCTAAACCAAAGTGGGGGCTACGGATATCTACTTTAAACAATACCAAGCAAATTGTCAGGCTCGGCCAGGCAATGAACGTTGCAAAACAAGTGAACTACGAGTCAAAGCAATACGTCAGGATCGGCCAGGCAATGAAACTTTGCAAACAAACAGTAAAGGAAAGAACAGCGCAAAAGTGGAACATCCATCAAAAAATAGACATAATGCATTCGAATTCGGCAATGTAAGTTCGGCTAAACATTCACATCCAACAACATCTACATCTGGAACGGCAAAATCCGAGCTCGGATCCGTCCAGTCCTAAAAGTTCCAAGTACAACAAAAACAAAAATCAAAACAAGTACGAATTAAGGGCTGTTAACTACGGTAACCGGCCACCCAAGAACCGGTACCTGCAAAGCATGCCCCTCAGACTTGAGCAGCCCCATCAACATTAGCGCTAGCCTTGGCAAAAGCTGCATCAACATCTGGTGCACTGGCATTTGCCTCGGCTCCGGCTGCTTTATCAATGCCCATCGGATCGCCTTCGGCCAGGGCAGACTTGGGGTCGGCAACTCCAACAGCCTCTTCGACATCTCTGCCACCTCCAGCGTTGTCGTCGACGTCGGCTGCAGTAAGGTCCTCCACCTCTTCCTCGCTCTCGGAAAATTCCTCAGGAGGGAGCGGCGCGCACTCTTCTTCAGTGTATGGAAGGACCAGCTCGGGAGTCACTGGGGCAGGAATCGAATTCATCAGGTTCGTGTCAGCCTCCAGTTGCATTACTCCACAAGCGGCCTTCACGCCGTCCTTGTACCCCGTACGGTAGGCGATGGGGACTCTCATCTTAATGGCTTCATTAACCATGGACCGGGCGTCACGCATGTATTCGGCCCCGGCTCGGTCAAACCCAGCCTGATACGCTGCCCCATCCACCTCCTTCATCTTCCTCTTCTCTCTCCTGAGTACTCTTGCCACCTCACGCTCGGCGGCCTTCAACTTCACCTCCATCTCGTCCCTCTCCTTCTCGAGCTCGGCGATTTGGGTTTTTGCCGTCTTCAAACTACCCTTGTAGCTCCTCACCTTCTCACGCTCAACCTTGAGGTCGTCGTGGAAGCGAGCACGCTCGGCAAGAACGAGCTCGGCATCCTTGGAAGAGCGGAGCAAGGCCTGTCCAGCCTGTTAAACAGAAGGAACGTCAGCATCCAATGACAAAACTTTGACAGAGGAGAAAGCAATGGGAACTGGTTGTACCTAAACAAGGTGAGCACCAACATGGATTAGGCTCGGCTGGAGCCCCTCGGGAATCTTCTGCATGTCCTTCGGAAGGTGAGACCCTGGAGCAATGCAGCAGCCAGTTGGGGCTCAATCTTGACCGAATCCTCCACCGTGACGACCCTGCCCTCGGCCAGGGCATAAGAGGGAGCAAATTCTTGGGCCGCGACAGCACTCGCCGAACCCAAAGACTTTTGGGCAGTCTTCGCACCAACGGCGGCCGACGACTCCGTCCCCTCGTGCTCGGCTGAACGAGTTGTCGGCGGTCTGGTCGGAAAGAAATCGTGGGTGAGCTTTTGCCGCTTCTCAGCAGGCTCGGCTGCACCAGATTGCTGTTGAATGGCTTTCCCATCCCTGATGTTGACTCGAACAACGTTCCTACGTCCCATCTCGCCTGTGTGTTCGGGAGCAAGTGTTTGAAGGGGAATGTTGATGCCTGGGAGCTCGGCTTCCTGATCCTCTCCGAACCAAAACTCAGCTGGCTTTCGGAACGTCGGCAGTTTAACCCTCGGATGCTTGCTGCCCTTCGACGGTCCGGCCTTCTTTCCTTGGCTCGGGCCCTCTTTGCTCGGCCTCGCTTCCCTGCCTTTGCTCCTCAACTTTCCCTTGTAGGACGGCTCGTACCCAAGCAGCGTCGGCGCGTCCCTACAGGTTTGAGACAAGAGGGTGTCGACGTGTGCTTCCACAGACAAGGATTGTTGAGTCTTGGTTATGGCTCGGTGATCTGCAGGAACAATCAACCATCAGGACGAGAAAATCGCACACGCGTCAACGAAGCCGACGTTGGCAAAAGAAAAGGAAGATGACTACCTCGAAAGTCTTTTATCTTGGGCACTTTGTACTTGCGTACGGTTTGGTCGCCGAATTCATAATTCCCCCTCACTTCCACGTAAAGATTGGCCCACTTATCAGTGTCGGGCAACCTATCTACTAGGGGCTCCTTGTCTCTACGCGTGGACAGGTACCGACGCCCAGTGTGGCCGTGCTTGGACATTATGTAAGTATGCAAGAGGTCGGCGACCGTGAATTCTAAGTTATGGAGCTCTTTCAACTTTATCACGGACATCACTATCCTATAGCTGTTAACGGCGAAGTAGTGGGGGACAAGACTAAACCGAGCAAGTAGCTCTCTCAGGAAAGGGTGAAGAGGGAACCGCAACCCAGCTTCACAGATGGCCATCAGAGGAACCGTGATGTGCTCGGGGTGGTGCTCCCTCTGATCTTGGATTCGGTTGCTAGCCACCTGGCTGACGACAACGTCGTCAGGAATGTTGTAATCTCTACAAAATTTCTCATACTCACCTGGCTCCCCACTAAAAAAATGAGCGTGGGGGCAGACTTGGCCTCTCTCGTAGAGGTCGGCTACCTCTCTACCCTCGGACTGGGCTTCATTGTGCCCCGAACGTACAGAGGTAGGAGCCTCAGCGTGAGGGACGAATCTAGATTCGGCCTCCGGCCCGAGCTGGGGCTCGGCATCAGAATGGGTCGATGGCGTGAACGATATTTCAGGCTCGGTATCAAATTAGTCGGCGCCGTACTCGAAAACGCGTTCGGCATTCGAGTCGTTGGAATCGGTTCACATGTTGGAGGCGATGGACGATGTTTGACGTCGGCGTCTATGTCTCTCCACGCACTCGCGGATCAGCGAGGCTGCAGAATCGTCCCCCGAGCTTTCAGAGTCGGATGAGATGACTATAATCGGGTGAGCCAGACCTATCAAACACAAACAAAAAAAAAATGAGAAACCTTATCGTCGGCGACGGATGAGGATCTCCTACGCTCGGCTACCCTACTGGCCCACCCTATCTACATCCTGCAGAGACTCAAGCTCGGGAGAAATCTAAGACTCTATCTACTTAGGCGTCGGCCAAGACCCACCAACTCTAGGGTCGTGCTCGGCCCGTGACAGGCTCGGCACATCCCATTTCCTTCCAAGTCAACCAGCATCGTTGCTGGGGCTCGGAAGAACAGGTTGAAGATGAAGATGAACAGTTGCTCAGCCCCACCTTCGTACTGTTCATACAGAACAGAAAACTACCAAAAAACCCAGAAAAAACAACGGAAAATGACGTAACAACTGCATAAATGCAAGGAGAAGCAAGGGTCGAATGTTTACCTGGAGATTTGGTGAAGAATCCACTGAGAATCAAGACCAAAAGACGAACAGACGGGAAACGGAGCTCTGGCGATGGAGGTTTAGAGAGAGAAAGCAAACGTGGCTTCTCTCTCTACCCCCAACTCTATATATAGGGCTAGGGTTGGAAATTTCAGTTTCCCGCCCATCATTACACCGCCAAACGAATGGCCAATGAGAGCTTGACACGTGGCGATATCAGGCTGGGCCTGCAGGACTGCACGCGTGCCAGGCGTCCCCCTGACAGCCGTACGCGACCACAGAGAGACACCTGGCACGTCCCCAATGGTCTTCATCCTCGGCTGTTGGTTGGATGATTGGGCTCGGCCAAGTCCTGTTCACCACTTGCGGTTTAAGTTCGGCATTCGCGAAACTCGGCCAGTTACAGCCAATCAACCGAGATGCACGCTCGGCATTAAGGAGGCTTGGCCAAAGTTTTATATCAATCCTAACCACGCGCTCGGCGACGGCTAAGATTGAGGGGCTATTGTAGCAGGCCGAGCATAATTGTGTGTTCACCATGGACCGTTTCCACTCCTTTCCACCTTCAGCCGCTGTAGGGGCGGTTAACCCACTGTGCCCGTACTCGGCCACAGCCGAGGCATGACGGCCATGAGATCTGCTTTCGCCTAGCGTCCGGCGACAGAGAGTTTCTGTCATGTTCGGCTACCCGTCGGGTGATGATCCAGCAAACAACCTCCGCCCGGGCCGAGCATCCTTCGCCCGCGGTCGCCTCCATGCTCGGCAACCATCTGGGAGGCGTGACCGCCGACGATAATCGCCCGGTTCGGATCCCCCTTCGGGCTCGGCAGCACTTCCGGCTTTCTAGGCTCGGCCATCCGCGCGGCCACGTGACCACCCACGTGCGAAGACGGTTACGCCTGTAGGGTAATCACGAGCGCACATGGGTCGTGCCAGCTCACCCCCCTGAAGCGTTTACCATATCTATCCGGTGACGTCACGATGACGCCGTTTGGCCTGCGCAAGGCACGTGTCCGTGCTTGGGGAGCAAGTCAGGGAGGCTCTATAAATACCAAAGGATAGCGCCTCTGGGAAGGTACGCACTGACAACCGCAAATACTTACCCAAAACCCTAGTCTCTCCCCTCTCTCTCTCTGCACATACTCATCCTCACGCCGGAGGACCTTGCCGGGTAACCCCCGGCCTGGTCTTAGACGTGCGCTCCTTGTGCAAGCTAGGCGGAGCAAGCTAGGCAACCACCACACCAGCGGAGGAAGGGAGCGGAACAAGGATCACGGGCCACACAAAAATAATAAAAAAAATAAATAAACAAATTCTTAGTCTATGGTTGAAAAGGTTCACAAGGTTCAAGATGTCAAAAAGGTCCATTTGTGGTTAGGGAAAAGTAACTAGGTGACTTCCTAGTTCGATTGCTCCAACAAGCCGATTGGAAGCTAACTAGGCTTGCTAAGTAGGGCCTAATGCCAAGAAACGAAATTTGAAGGGCTAAAGCGTAATTATGACAAGCTTCAGGAAAATTAAAGCAATACAAGCAATTTAAAATTAATAACTTGAATAATAAACAAATTTTTATTTATTGAAAATTTAGAGTTATTACAACTTTCTTGTCCAGGGTTGGAAAGGTTCACAAGGCTCAAAGATGGTCAAAAAGGTCCATCTAGGGTTAGGAAATTGTAACTAGGTGAATTTGTAGTTTGGTTTCTCCAACTGGTCAGTTAGAAGCTAACTAGACTTGCTTAGTAGGGTTTCTATCCAAGAAATATGATTTTAAAGATTTTATTTCACTCACTAGGAAAATATACAAGTACTTTTACAAGCATACTTGTCTTTAGAAAAGGACCATATTGTCCAGGGTTAAAAGATTCAATTTTTTTAAGATTCAGATCTAATTATGACGGATTATTAGAAATTAAAAAGGAATTTTAAAAGTAATACCAAATAATTTAAAATAAAATTCAAATATTTAACGAAATTTTTATTTACCGAAAATCAGGGCGTGCATGCCTTATTTTGCCCTTTAAAACTCTGGTCACCATGATTTATAATCATCACAGCTGAAGGCCGCTGACGTAGTGGAAGCACGCAGCAAGAGATAATGGAACCGTTTTCGATCCTGTGATACTAGAAGGCATACCAAAAGCAAAATCCATCTTAAACTACGTAGAAGGAACATGGGCATTTAAGTGCATCAACAGGTAGTTGCTTCATACAATGCCCAAAAATTCAAAGAAAAGACCGCCAATTCTCTCCAATTTTGTTAACCACCAAAGCTTGAATACTATTTCCAACGTCACTAACCAAACCAAACCAGAACATAGAAAAACTACCCCTAATTGATTAAATTGCTATAAAGCCTAAAGCTCATAAAAGAAAGAAAATTCCTCAAATCTTGGCTGCATCAGGCACACGTGGTATTACAAAAGTATATTACATGTAATTTTGAAACAAGAAAACAAGATGCATTCTCCCTAAATCATAAATCCCCACAAGGCCACAAGTATAGGAGCTACTTACCAAAATCTTGCTACCATTTCCGAACCATTGTGGTCCCAAGGCAACAAAGATCTAAGGACCTTGCTCAAAGGCATACATACCTTTTCCAATACTGGGTGTCCGGGTCATGTGATCAATATCTTAGCCTAATAACAGCAGAAAAGGTGATTTAATTATTGTGCATAGCTAGAAGGGTAAAAGACAAAGCAGGCAGGAATTCTATCAAAGCACAACCTCAGAGTCTCTCAATCCCACATCGGGATAGGCATTGTGAAATCTCGGGAATAGAAGGTGCAGGCTAACTCAACCCTCTACGCTAGTCCTCATGGTTAGACCCCAACCTGGCCATGACAACTCCATATCAGACCTAACTAACCAGGTCCCTTGCCCAATGTCACCAACGCCCAACTCCAGAGGGGGCATTGTTCAGCTCACTAGCGGGGCCCCTACAGGTAGGGTGGACAAGTTGGCAGAGGGTGGCCCAGCCATGAAGAAAGGTGTCGCTTAATTGAGTGGAGGAGAATGACACCGTCTCTTAATCCTACATTGGATAGTAATTGGCAAGGTTTGAGGAGCAAGATGAATTCACCTAACAAATCAGTCTTCAGGTCGGAGCCAGCCTGTTCAAGCTATCTCTTCATAAGAACTTGGACACACCTACATGTAAAGGTATATTCATGATGGAAGAGTTAAATTTCTACTCTCAAACTGTAATCTCTTTTGAGACAGCTTCTAATTAGCAACTTATCACCAATTACTCATTAAGGTAGATCCATGAAAGCTCCTTGTAAGGATTTGTAAAAGCTGCTTCATAGCACAAGTAGCTTTCTTTCAAAATCACCAACCTCCTGATCTAAAACTATTTTTCAAAGAGATTTTCAGATTAAAATTTAAGATCCAAATGACTCCTTATGTTCTGTTTTCGCTTTTGTTTTAGGGGTTGGTTTTAGAACCCCATGGCTGGTGGAACTCATGGCTAGTTGGCGATTACGAAAAAGAGAGAAAAAGTCCAACTATGGAAAACTGTTAGCCTTCATCTGAGTCCATTTGGACCACAATTCTTAGTTGCACAAAGCGGGAGCGGATGTACCCAAAAGCTCCCAAGATTGGAAGCACCTATGTATATTATTATTATTATTATGTATATCAGTCCACCTCTAATAAGGGCGCCCTTACCGTATTATGGTAAGGGCTTCCCCTTTTCTCCCCTTTCCCGACCAAATTTTGATGATCCGAGCTGCTCAATGTGTTCAGAACGTGATTTTAAGGGTACCCGCGAGAAATCAGCAAAAAAAAGAGACCAGAAATGGCTTGATTTGAGCAGTTTTTATTTGAACCGTTAGATAAAATACAAACAAAACTTTTTGATCTTTTTTTTTGCTGATTTCTCGCGGGTACCCTAAAAATCACGTTCTGAACATATTGAGTGGCTCGGATCGTCGCAAATTGGTCGGAAAAGGGAAGAGGCGCCCTTATTAGAAGATTGGTGTGTGTGTGTGTGTGTGTGTGTGTGTGTGTGTATATATATATATATATATATATATATATGTAAGGGGCTGGTTCCGTGGACATCAACTTTGACACAACTTTTGCCACTTCATCTCAATCCTTGAAATGGAGGGCTGAGATTAAACCTTAAAAGAGGATATTGTACTCAATAATTTCCCCCTCTCCAACGTTTTCTCTCTCTCCTTGTACCTTCACAAATCACAACACTGGCGACTCCCCTCCCCACTCCGGCGTCTCCATCTCCAACGAACACCATCTTCTCTCTCTCCCTATGTTAGCATCAACAAGAGTTTACTAATTTCCACTGTAACCCTTTCAAGATTTTTTAATGGGCATAAAAAGAAAAACCCATGGAAACCCATGACATTCAATTTTCAGAACCCCATCACGCCATTTCAATTTCTGGACAGAAATAACATCCAAAAAGTTCAAGTGCAAAGCAAAATCACATTACCATTGCAGTTATTAGCATCCTCCTCTCTAGTTTTGAGGTAATTGTTTTGATTTTGTTCAATTGGTAAGAAGATTAGGGCTTCATTGGGGATTCAAGAGAGGGGTGTAAGAGAGACAGAGAGAGAGAGAGAGAGAAGCGCGAGGGTGGACAGAGAGAACACCGGAGCTGAGTTCGCCAGGTACGGGAGTCGCCCGAGTCGCAGGTGGTGACGTGTCGGTGAGGAGAGCGTACGTGAGGCACAGACGACATGAAAACTTGAGATGGAAAGACGGGGAGCTATTTAGAGAGAGAGAGAGAGAGAGAGAGAGAGAGTAGTGGGTTGATTGCCGGAGATGTGTTTGCCGATGAGGACTCTCGGCGAATATGGAGGGGCAAGGGAGGCCCAGGTGGGGATGGGTCGTAACAGAGAGAGAAATAGAGATTAGGTGAGGTTGGGTGTGCGCTATTTTAAGAGTTTTAATCTCAGCCCTCCATTTCAAGGGTTGAGATGAAGTGACAAAAGTTGTGTCAAAAATGATGTCCATGCAACTGGCCCCACATATATATATATACATAATACCATTTTTTTTTTCTCGGCACACGAAACTTTTATAAAACTTGAAAAGGTTACATCAAGGAACACCAAAGCAAAACAAACGCTTACGAGTTCATACATAATACCATATTTTTTATTTATATGATACAGGAAAAAAAAAATTTATTGTATTTTTTCAAGATAACACTAGTTTCGGACAGTTATGGGGTAAAAATATAATTTTTAAAACTTTAAATGGGGTAAAAATTGTTAACTTTGAATCTAAACAGAATAATAATGTAATACTCGGTAACTAAGGGGTAAAAACTGTAATAATTTAATATATAGATAAAACGTCAGTACTCGTCTTCCTCCTTCAGTGTTAATCCCAAACCTTTAGCCCTAACAAATATCGATGGAGAGAGAGAGAGAGAGAGAGAGAGAGAGTCTTTGATTTCGAGTTCCTCTCCTACATCTCTCTCAAGTCGATCTCTCCTCTCCTACGTCTCTCTAGATCGACTTGAGAGAGACGTAGGAGAGGAGAGATCGACCTGAGAGATGTAGGAGAGGAACTCAAAATCAAAGACTTGAGAGAGACGTAGGAGAGGAACTTGAAATCAAAGACTCTCTCTCTCTCTCTCTCTCTCTCTCTCTCTCTCTCTCTCCGTGTAAGCTCCCATCTCACAAAGGAGCGCAATCCCATCTCAAGGGGAATGTGCTCCCATCGCGTTTCTTACTCAGAAACGCGGAATCGCGTGTTTCTCTTCCGGGAGCACCTACAAAGTAGGCGTTTCCTGCAACTAAGGTCCACATATTATGGGTGTTGAAGCCTCTGACTAACCAAACCAGAAAGGCAGAATAGAGACGAAGACTAAAAAGCAACTAAATAATGAACAAAACACAGACGTTGATAAAATGAGGACAACAGTGCCACTTAAAAGATACAAGTCTCATTCCATTTGCCAATTTACAAAAACTCGATGACTGTAAAAAAAATTATAAACAATTCCAAGCATCAAGAATGGTTTAAACCCACTAACAAAAAGTTAAAACAACAGATAGGCATGAATTGCCACATAGCCCTTATGTAAAATGCCCTAACAAGTAAGACTGAAGCCACGCTTCACTAGGAACCATTGTTAGATAAGAAAGGTAAAGACTGCCGCATTTGATGCATGCAATCAATAATTAGTGGTTATTATTGTGGCTGTCAGTAATTTCGGAGCATGTAGCGTGTAGACTTTTGCATAAAAAGAGTAACATAAGCTAAGGCAGAAACACAGGCGGGGAGCGTTTACAGAGTAAAAGAGAAAGGAGGCTCTTCAAAATCACATAAAAACTAAAATTTGGTGGATAAAGAAAAAATCTGTTGTATAGTATGTCACGTATAATTACAAGTGCTAACAATGTGCTAAATCAGTAAAGGGCTTACACTTTGGAAGCGAATGTTTGAGGGATGGCATTTGGCAGGGAAAATTATATGTACAACCCAGTCAAGATCCTCCACGGGTTCTCAACACCTTCATTAAGTGCTGGTCAAATTTTCGCCCAAAAGCTGAACCATCTTATGGAAATTTATGAATGCATACCTCCTACTTATGCCACAGCCCCCTGCAGGGAATAAATTCAAAATGCAAGTTATTACCTTGGAGAAAGAAAAATATGTGAGCAACAGGTCACTCCTATCATTTTGTTCAATAAACTAAATCAACACTGCTAATCTGTCCTTCAATGCACTGATGTTTCTGTTGGCAACAAACCTAAACATGATATATCTGTACACACATAAACACCCATTTGAATCAGGCAACTCCATTTCTAGAGAAATGACCAGATTTAAATTTCCATTCAGGAAGTCAATGTTTCTATTCTAGTTTTCTAGGCAATACTTCTAATTAGTCAAAGAAGGACTAACTCCAAAGTAGCCTGAATCATATTACAACAACCAACAGACCCTTCAATTTTTCCAAGGGCATGTTCCAAGGAAGACCTCCACAAACGCAATTCCACACAGCAAAATGACAAGACTGCATTCAGTGGTGAATTAGTATAATAAACAGTAGCCAAGACATGGTATCTACGAAATGACTACACACATCTACTTAACGAGTTGCGGCTTTAGCCCAGACTCCAGAGAATAAAATTATCCTTGCACAATTGAATAACCCATGAGATGAGGACGGGGGACTGAAAACTTACCAAAGATCTATAATGGAGTTGCAGGCTTTCTTAAGAAGGCCTCCAACCATTAAGAGCTGTCATATCTGGTCTACTAGGCAACAATTGAGAGACAGTGTGACCTGAAGTAAATACAACCAGGAAATTATTCCTTCTCCACAACTGGGTTTGAACTGATAAGGAAGTCACTTCTGACAAAAATGAAGCATCTTTTCTACATGGCAAGGTCACCTGGAACTGGAACTGGAACTCCAGCTGGCAGTGAACTTGGGGCAGCTGGCTGAAAACCAACATTCTTCACAGGTAGCCTTTCAAGAGGAGGCCGAAAATAACCTTCCACGGAAAACTTAAACTGTCAGCACGAGCAACTTTAACCAAGAACAAATAAATAATGACGTCAAGATAGTAAATTAAAGAAAATTTTAAAGTCACCAAGAGCTGCAGCAAGATCATTCTAAAGATCCAATTATAATGAGCATACAGGAAGGGTCCACCAAAAAAACTTTAATTAGGAACAAGAATCGACAAGAGACATCAAAGCTAAGGGAAAATGTGAACAAAGAATACGCAAATACAAGGGCATTGTAATGCAGTTTATCATAGTGACCATTGACAAATAGTACCTTCATGGGCAAACGGTAGCCCCAGCCCTGAACTTGATGCTCTGCCTCCACTCATCCACACACCTCGCTGTTTATCTGTGTTGAACTCACCTGTGGAAATCCTCCAGTGTTCATCAGCCACATATCGCCTTGGACCATCAGGAAGGTTCAGCAATGAGTATGGCCGGGGATAAGGATTTTGCTGGACTGTTGAAGTTGGATACAAATAATGACTGGATGGGGTTTGAGGAGGTGGCGCATGATGGAAAGGTCTTTGTCCAAGAGGAGCATTACCTGTTTGAAATGGTTGAATGGGTTGAGAAGGTTGGGAATTAAGATATGAGTCATGATGTCCATAATCTAATGGCCTTGACGAAGCAAATCCAGAAGGTTCATGTGGGTTGTTGCCCACTCCTGCCGGCACAAAGCAAGATGATTGATGGGCATACATTTCATTTCTGATAGTGGCATCAATATGAACCCCGTGAGGAGTATTCACTGTCCTTTGGACAAGCTTGTTCCCCTGCAACCAGAAGGAAAAGATTAGTTATGTGTATTCTGTCCTAGCCATCACAAAGTTAAATAGTAAAACATCCACAATAACAAGGTCAACAGGAGAAAGAAATCATACACTTGGTGTGCTGCTGTATTCATGCGGTAGAGGTGGTTGGTAAGTCAATTTCGGTGAAGATGGTGTTGATGACTGAGACACATGAATATGCTGCGAAACGACTAGAGGTTGAGGTGATAATGATGGTTGAGGAAGCAATGATGGGTGAGGAACGGATGATGGCAGAGGAACTGGATTTGAGTCATTTAACAATGAAGGAAGAGGAGGTGGCGGTGGTGGCGGTGGTGATGATGATGGAGGCAGAGGGGGGGATGGTGATGTTGGAGGTGGTGGTGAAGGAGGCAGAGGTGGTGTTGGAGGAGGGGAATCGAAAGGTAATGGCGGAGAACCCTCATGAACAGGGTCCAACTCCTTAGTATAGTTCAAATCTGTTTCCAAAATCCCATCTGAACCTTGCCATTCCGAGGCACGCTCAAATGAACCATTCGCAAACGAGGGTCTTTCATCCTTGGGGTGCCCAGATACATCTTCCATTTCAAGTTCACCATCCACATCCTCTAACACAAAATGCCGTCTGTCATTTGGAGTGACTGCACATGCTTCACCCTCTCCTGTAGCTTGTACTGATTCCACTGGTGATCCACCAGCAGCTTCCTTATACGAACAACTTGGAAGATCATCTTCGTCATCTTCTTCAAACGCATGAGAAGATAAGAAGCCAGGCAACTGAAATGTAGCATTGCTGAAACAATTACCAACAAAACAAGACGTACGTGTCAGCAAGTCAACCACCCAAAACCTAAGGCTCTATTTGGAAAAGTTTTTATTTTCAGTTTTTTGTTTTTGTTTCCGATATTTTTTGAAACAGGCATCATAAACATGTTTGTGTTACTGTGTTTGTTTACAAAATACATAATCAATTCCACTAGTTTATGGAAATTTTAGAAACACAAAAATTGCGCTTTCATTTGTTTTGAAAACACTTTCGACAGCCCAAAAATCAAATAAACAAAAACTATTATGGTCACCAACCATGTTTTCAGTTTTTAGTTTTTAATAAATAAACGAAAACTCATTTCTTGTTTTCAGTTTTCATAAACAAAAAACTGGCAACTTTACCAAACAGAGCCTTTAACATTACCACAAACATAATAAATCACGTCAATGACTCCAAATAGAACATTAAAAAAGAATAGATACAAGTTGATCCCCTTCTCGCAGGGTACTGTAACCTAAGATGTTTAACAGGGAACAGAAAGTAAGGCACTAACATTCTTTCAAAAACCAAGAAGAAAAAAGGAGGGACTAGGCAGAGTAAGACGCGCTAATCAAATGGGGAGCAGTGACCAAACAAAACCTTTGCAGGTTAAAAGAAAGGCCAATTGGGGAAGAACAGTGCAGACAGATAATTTCACACCCAAACATTTAAGAAATTATGGAATACTTAAAGCAAATTAAAAGGGGGATAAAATCGCTAGACATAATCGCATAAATGAAGGTCTCAAACTCTCAACGTAGGCGCCATTTCCTGTCTGTCGTACCCAATTATTTACCACCCCAATTCATTTTTCTCCTTCACAAGAAAATAACCTCAAGTCAGTGCTCTAAAACAAGTAATTAATCAGCAATTAATCGGTGGCGGAGCCTATCCGATTAGGTCCGACTAACGATTAATCTTCGATTACTAATTAATATGCACCGATTGATCGCTCGAAGGTGGCCAACCGCCCGACTAGCGCCGAGCGACTTTTAGAACATTGCCTCAAGTACAGAATTATCTAACCATTTTATAGCCCAACTCTCAATGTGCAAATCCCATGATTGAGCTCTAATCTATTTCAGAAGGTAGTTTATGAATGAGCAGCTTGCAGCAACTCTCCTGAATTTGCGGAAGATCAGAGGGGCGAGAGAGCGAGGGATCTATTGTGTTAAAGCTGGTACTAAAATTGATGAATAGCAGACATATGAGAGGATCTGTTCAATATTAATGCAAGTAAAAAGTTCAGAAAGGCTATTTCCTTGATTAAGTATTACTCATCTGTAGGGTCTAATTTGAGTATCAATTACCCAAATAATCCGATGTCCAACTATTTCTTTTTTTATACCCAGCAGAAACAAAATATAAGAGACTAGGACTTAGTTCAACAGCTCTCATGGTAATAGAACCAAACCGAACCAAACCAAACCGAGCCTTACGTTTCATGGTAATAGAACATATTAATGTAATACCAAACAAATGTACAGGTCGATTCCTCAAACATGGAGAGTAGATGAGAAGTTTCATACCTCCCATACTCGTCAACAAGCATGCCTTCCATTTCTCTAATTGGATCATCTACAGCACGTTCCGCTCGAGATGGGCGCCTAAGGAAAAACCCGGCAGATGCATTGTCATTTGGAACTCCAATGTCATCCATATAACGGCGAAGAAGAGACTCGGGTAAAATTTTCCTCTCAAGCCACAATCGTAGAACCTAAAAGATGCAAGTTATGTTAATTATCTTCAGCACAAACGATGGACAGATAATTGTGAGAAAAGGGGCAATTACCTTGATGCATTGACGGCGATTTTCAGAAGCAGCAGCACCAGGAGGAGCAGCAGCTCCTAAAAGACGAGGCAATGCTGCTTGAACTATAGGAATGTATGACGCTCCTGCAATGCCTAAACAAACATCACAAAAGACAAACCATCAATCAGACATAAATTTGCCTTTCAATGGCTGAAAGATCAAAAAATGTTTTACTAGAACTTCTTTCAAGAAAACACAACACTAAATACCTATTTCGTTTTAGTACCTTTATGACTGTGTGAGCACTGGGTAATAGAGTCCACCAGGAAAAACAGGTCCACTTTGCGATGAAAGCTAGCCTCACTTTCCAACTTTCGAATGAGAAGTTCCACAACCTACAGAAAAATAGAAGCTTAGTAATTGAAGACCCATTCAGATACATAATTCCTCCACTACTGGATGAATTGGAGTTTCACTGAGATTCACAGAATCATAGGAAACCAGACTAGCTTGCTTTGTCACATGTCCAACTATAAACTTTATTGCCAATAAGCACAATTTGCATTGTCCACTGAAACTTGAATGAAGCAAATAATATCAAACAGGATAAGTTAATAACACCGGAATGATTATTGATACATTGATGCAAATGAAACCATTCAACATGATAGTCCCAATAACACCAAATAATGCACTACAATTTAACTACCTAAGATCCTGAATTGCAATTTAATTAAATCTCAAAGTATTTTGGAGACTGAAATTGATCCTTCAATCTACCAATTTAACAGTCATTCAAGTGATCTACAAAACATATAAGACTTTTGCCCGTGAACACCAATGCCTCCCCTCGCCGCCTGGACTCCTCTTCAGGCCTTTCATGACTAACTTGTGCATTTGCATTCCATGACAACTGTTTTTAAGTAGGGCGACAAATCTTTTTTAATATTTTGCATACAAAAACCCTAATTGATCCTAAGCAAAGGATACCATACCAATCCCTCTTAACTGCAGATCATAAAATACTAAAATCGATTAACAAACACACATCTATACAGCACAACCAATATACAGGAAGCCAGCACTTTTGAGTCCTTGTTTGTATTGCGTAATTGGTGACATCAACGCCGTAATCCTAGTTGCTGTTGAATATAGTTTCCACCAATAGATCTTCCTTCATGGATTCTGTAATGAATCTGGATCAAGAGATAAAAGAGAAGAAATGAAGTGGAAGAATGGAGGGCCATGTTCCCCTTGGTGGTTTTGAGCGGTGTAGAAGATGTCTTTGTTGTGTGTTTTGGAGAGAGAGAGACTTCAAGTCTTGAGTAGTCTCCTTTGAGAGTGAGAGTTAGTATGTAGTTGGTACACAAGTTTAGTGTACAATTCTTTGAAATCAGTAAAAGTGTATTTGTTTGTTGTGTTCAAAATCTTATTTCCCTTCACTTGTTTTGAAACACTTAAACTACCCCCACCCTCCAAAGCCGCACTGGATACCACCACTCTACCTCCTCCAGCCAACAATTCCCTCCATACACACTCCATTCCCGCCTCCACAAAATAAATAAATAAATAAATAAAAATCTGGCAAATCAATAAAGATTGCTGTCTTTTTCACTTTCGAGTGCACCAAATATGCTAGTATTTGTTTTCTTCTTCTGGAATAAAAATAACAAACGAAGTACAAAAGCACATGTTTCATAATTTTTTTGATAAGCAGAGTATATATGTAAAGGAGGATCGAGAGAATGCCACCTGGACACAGAGGCATAAGAAGCTAAGTTAGCCAACAGAGGGCAAAAGTCAATAAGAGTGCCAAAAACAAAGAGCTCTCAAGTCCACAAGTGAAACAAATCTAAAAAACCCAAAAAGAATCCAGGCTTGGGGAAACAGACCTGAAACCGAACTATACAAGGTAACCAAAAAATGGTTCTACCTACATCCACTGGGTAAACTTCTCCAGGACTATAAGATCTTCTGTTTCGCTCAATCCATACCAACTACGTAAGGCCAATGCAAGAGACCAAGTCTTCCTTCTCTACCTGCCTACCCTGCCACTTCAGCATTTTGTACCAAGTGGCGTCCAAACCATCCCAAACAAAAGAACAAAAACCATAGCTCTCAACCAACAGCACAATGTAGGAGGAAATGGGAAACAAATACTCTCTCTCTCTCTCTCTCTCTCTCTCTCTCTCTCTCGTTCCTACAACACCAATTGAGTAGAACTTCTATTCACCTAAACAAGTTACAAAGTCAAAATCAAAGCCAACCCGGACCAAAAAAAAATATCTTCGAGGAAGCTCTTACCGACCAAATACTCCAAGGACCTCGTGAGGCCAATGTCTCGGAACACTCCAACACCCTGCCAATGAAACAATCCGCAACACAAGCCTCCTATCAACTGCAAGCCTAAAGAGGGTTGTGAAGCTCTAGCTAACGACTCGTCTTAACACCACCTCTGTTAGCAACTGCCACCTAGGATTTTAATGATAGTAGACCTAGGATTTAATAAGGAACGCGTGAGAAATCAAGAAGCAAAAGGTTCGTTGCAAGTTAGGTTGACGGCTTAAACCCCCCATAATTCTAGTTTATGGCTTAAACCCTCCATAATTCTAGTTTACGGCTTAAACACTCCATTTTTATAATTATTCCTTCATTATTCCTCACCCAATAGAGCTCAATGTAGCATTGAGGAGACACCCCAGAAGATTCAGTGACATTCCCCCGTTAAGTGACAGGTTTGATTCCCCTTACCTTAAGCACCAACAAATATTATATTTTCCAAGTGGGCCGGATGGAGTGAGGGAGAGTTGCTATGACAACCTCTAATGTTCAGGCTTGTTGTCCCTTTACTTGATTATTGATTGAGAGAGTATTGAGTTTTTTACATCTAGCAAGTATGATTGCAAGGGTTCTACTTCTCATATACTTGACAGGAAAAGGACCACCAAACACCAAAAGTCAGTTGGTTGACAACTTCCCGTGTAAGAATCTTCACACAGTCATTGCCCCAACACAAAGTTGATATCAAAATTTAGTACATCATTTTTACCTCACCAACACATGGAGGACCCCCCATACACCAATCCAAAGGAACTTTTTAGAGTTAACAGGATAAATATTAACAACACTACCAAAAGATATTTCTCACCGGTTATAATAAAATTAGTAGGGACATCATGGTCCATGTCCGCAATATTTAGCTGGGAATCGGCTAAGGGAAATTTGACAACATTAGATTGTGAGTAAGTTACAAGCTAAAACCAAAGGCATGTAAGGGATAGTGGACAACGTTAGAGGGGTGCCCGAGAGGGGGGAGCGGTCTTTGTTGAACAAAATTGAATTGAAAAATCGTCTTACTCACCAACCTAGTCTCTAGGGGTGTATACGAGCCGAGCCGAGCCGAGCTTTGGCGAGCTCGAGCTCGAGCTCGGCTCGTTTACTTAACGAGCCCAAAACTCGAGCTCGAGCTCGGCCCGAGCCTTAACGAGCCGAGCCCTTAATGAGCCGAGCTTAGCCATTTACTAAACGAGCCTCTCTTAATCGAGCCAAGCCTCCCTTAACGAGCCGAGCTTTTGTCGAACGAGCCGAGCTGAGCTCACGAGTAGCTCGGCTCACTTACAGCCCTACTAGTCTCCCACTCGAAACACCGTCTGGGTTGTGAAGAGAGAGAGAGAGAGAGAGAGAGAGAGAGAGGAAGTCTTCCACCTAATTTTTGTGGAAAAACTGATTCCCACAGTACTGGAAGCACCGGATCAAAAGAAAAAAAAACAGTACTGGAAGCACCACAGCCAGTAGCACTTGCCATCGCCCAAGTCAAGACCTGTTGACTCGAGTACACACACATAGACAGGGCATCGGGTTTAACTCACCAAGGTGATATGACAGAACAATAAATCACATTGGATACTTTCACACAACCTATTTTATGCCAGAATCACTGACCCTATTCGAGCATATCACCAAACAAATTAGCTACTAAGTGCAGAGAAAGCCGTATATCCCATGAACACATAGAGCAAACAAAATGTGGATGGTTCCACACTAGGCACCAAGTCCAAGTAGTCACTGCCTGAGATTGTGGAACCCATCAACAGTCTGAACAAGCGAAACTAGAACGTTCAAGTAAATCATCCAAAGCCTGGTGAGAAGCAATGTTAAATGCACAATATTACGTACCTCGTTGGCAATGCCATACTTTGCACAATCAATAGCAAGACGAGTTGCACGTCCAATGCTTTCTTTCGTCCTTGATAGTGTCTCAATCATCCCTTCAAAAGCATCACGAGCAACAGCTGCTTCGGTACCACCACTGAGAGAACCCCCTGCGGGCTGGTGTCCAGAACTCACTCTTCTCTCCTCAAATTCTTCATCATCAGGTTGATTATTTGACGAAACCAGGTGACCATGTGGAGAAGCCATAGATGTGCGAGGATAATATCCCTGTACATCTGGCTGCAAGTGGTTACTGGAGCCTGATATGAAGGGCTGGAAAGAAGCTACAGGACTGGGGCTCCTCCCGGACATCTCAGTAGAGGGTGCCGAAAGAGAACCGGCATTGCCATGCGAAATATTTTGTGAGTGAGCTTGTCTCCTTTTTGCCTGAGCTGCAGCAATTAAATGCTTAATAGACGTTGCAGAATCTGAGATCTTCAAATCAATCAATGAACTCGTTTTATCGTCTCCAACAGCTTCCATTCTGTGGTTTAGAAGATAATGTAACATAAAAATCAGCACTAGTGGCTTAAGAATGAGAGAGCTATATTAAAATAAATTCCACCCATATATGAATCATACCTTTCACCAAGAAAGTAACTATTCTCCATTGTACTTTTTGATCTTTCTCCAGAAGATAATGACATACTTCTTTGAGTTGTCCCTTGATTATGATAATGAATCAAGCTATCAGAGACAATACTAGGGGCTTTACCAGAACCTGATTGAGTTTTCTTCTGAGTACCAGCACCAGATACTTTTGATTGTCTACTGATGTTTGGTGTTTCTGACAATGTTTTGTTAGTAGCACCAGACCAAGGAGACTTTTTCGGCGAAGTCAAAGGTTTTTTGGACTCCTTGGAAGATACTCTCTCCAATTCAGGTTTCCCAGGACAATGGGAGATATTAGCAGCAAGTGCCTTTTTTGGCCTCTTCTCTCCGTGCTGCTCAGCATGGGGTGACGAAGATTCATTTAGCAGCTTCGAAGAAGGGAAACATTCCTTCGAATGGCCAACTTCAACTTCACTAGAATCCCTTCCACTAGGTTGACCAAGAGCAGAAACTTCATTTTTTACATCAGCATTCGTCACACAATCAGAAACACCTGAAGAAGCATGAATCTTGCTTAAAGATCCCCCATGAATGGGAGTTCTGGTGGCCTCCTCTTCATTATCTTCATCAACTAGGCGAACAGCTCTCCGTTTAGTGTGCAACTGAGTAACTGGAGATTTAATTTTATCGGAATACAACACATCATCTTTCACGGCACCAGAAAATTTCTCTGTTCTATCGTCAGAAGTTATAATAGCAGAATCAGACGTTGCCTCAAATGCCCTGCGTCGGCGCTTCGTCGGTGGAAGAGCTTCTTCATCAGAAGGAATGTTGGAAGGCACACTACCTGTGTGCACTAGTGATGATGTACGATTTTCAGTTTTCAAATGGGATGTAGACGGTTTAAGCTCCATATTCTCTGTTTTTCTCATGGGAACATTAGGACTCCGAGAATCAATTTTTCTGGTAGTATGAAATGATCCCTTGGAGCCATTATTCTCGATATCTGCATGTTTAGACCTTTTGGCAGGATGTGAAACTTCATTAATTACTGAATCACGCTTTGCAGGTCCAATGTGATCCCCCTTTTTAAATCCAGAAAGTTTGTCCTTGGCCTGCTCCTCAAGACTGCCTTCAGCATCCTTCTTCCCATCATTTGCTAACCCAAAATCTTTCCCATCTTTCGCCATCTTTTTTGTTTTATTTCGACTAAACGCATTTCCATCTGATTTAAGATCTGGGGATGATTCCTTTGCGCTGCTACCCACAGAACTTTTTCTTTGAATTATGTTTTTAGCGCGCTCATCTTTGGGATTCCTCTTCAAACCACTCATCTGGTGACCATTTGTCAGGAAGTTATTGCCACCAACAGTGTGCATAGCACGAACTGATCCAACCAAAGGTGAAGATTTATTCTTTTGGCCATCTCCTTTTGCATCGCATACACCATCATTATGATTAGTTTCCAAGCCTACAGCAGGTGTCCCTCCCTTAGAGTCTTCAGGGTAAATAACACTATCTTCTTGTTTGACATTGCAGATTTCTTCCTTGGGGACGGATCCATTAGGTGGACTGGATGCTAACACTAACCCTTTAGATGTGCGAGCACTCTCATTTGACGTTTTATGCTTTTTCCATGAGCAACGCTCCAACCCAGAACTGCAACCACCCCTAATCTCTGTTTCTCCATTTGTTCCATCTTTCTGAATACCATCTTTTAAGTAAACCTCTCCTGCGCCACCTTCTACCACATCAACAGATGGAACCTCAGACCCATGGGCTGATCTGTCAGTATCATCTCCTAAACCGCTAGAATCTTTCTGCTCCAACACTTCAAATGCTCCACATATTTCCTTCACAGCTTCAGCAAAGTACTTGACTGTTTTCCCTTGGCATCGAACTAACAATTTAGTCTTCGTCTCACTTGTAAATGCTTGAATATCCGCAGGCGCAACAAAAGCTCTTTGAAAGGAAAAACAAATTCAGAAGCTCAAAATCATTCAAAATTGATAAACATCAAACAAAAAATATGAAGCAGCCATCAGTAAATTATGATCAAGTTGCAACAAAACACATCTGTTACAGTTTTAAAAGAATATTTGTGACGTGTTAACCAAGCAACATGGAAATAAACTTGTCATATTGTAACTGAAATAAAGAAAACTGCATATTTCGTGACAACATATAGGCCCACGTCACCATCATGTCACATTATGAAGCGCGCACAGGACAGAGTTGGTACCCTGACAGGGCAACTTGAAAATCATCAGCTGAATTTAAGACATAATGATCTTACGTCAACAAGTAAAAAAGGTCAACGAAATATTATAGAGGCCTGTTGACAATGAATAATATCCACTTAATTCATGCAGTCTAACTACAAGATTTGGTTAGAATGCAAGACCCTATATCTAACAAAGAAAGAGATCAACCTCTTGAAGAACGCCAAAAGTTGACAAAGAACTTCAACATGGTACGTCACTCACAAATTAAGCCAGACAAAATAGCTTTGGAAACAAATGGACAAATTCCAAACAAAACTGCAAACAAAGAGGTATTAAACATCCTTCGAGCAGAAGAAAATTGAGCAGTTTTGTTAAGACAGCCAATATCTTCCACTAGCATTCTAAGAAAACGAAAGGCAAAGAACAAACAGGCACCAAAGTTGGACCGAACTATAACAAAGACAGGAAGCTAAAACGTCACCTTCCATTCCTTCAAATAACATGAACAATTGCTAATAGCATTCGGTAATCTATAAATCCAAATCTGATTTTAAGGCCTAGTTTCCCAAAAAAAGACAACTTGGATTTTTGTTTTGTCCTAATACAAATTTTTTGACCATTTTACTTTTTCTTGGATATTTCTAAAAATATTTGGGTACAAGTCACAATTTTTTACTTGTCTGATTCCTCTCGTGGAGACGAACCAATAATCCACAAAAACGGGGCGCAAAACTAACAAATTGGGAAAAACATTGACTAAGGACAAAACAAAAAGCCAAGTAGTCTTTTTTGGGGAAACTATGTCTAATCAGATTGCATATGTCAGTAAAATAAATCGTTGAACCTGCAAGTACCCTAGTTCATGCAACTGTAAATGGAACACTATGCATTTTATGATATTGCATACAATGGATATGACTGAGTCCAGCGTGCATCAGACATTTAGTGACAATAAGTCATTAGAAAAAACTGAGCCACTCAGCTGGAAGCCAAACAGCACTTGAAGTGCACCTTTATTCTTAAGGGAAAGTGTTCTGCTTTGTTACTCTCTTAATAGATAATAGATTCCAAGCCTCTTTTCAATTGTGCTTCTGCACAAGAACAGATCTACGGAATGAAATCTTTCAAAGAGGTTCAAGCCGCCACCAAAGGTGACTGAAAGATGAGAAACAAAAGAGATTGTGCTAATTGGATAGTTGGACGTATTCCAGAGAGAATTAAGCCGCTATGAATTTCAGTCAACCAGAATAAACTGATCTTCGCTTCATGGAAGAGTATCTAGTCTAGAGCATTAAAAACATTGAGAAGGTTAATAAGCTGCTTGCCCGGGAAGGTGATTGGCAAGGTAATTTAACTTTTAAAGAATTGGCTGGAAAAAGAGAGAGCAAGAGAAGGGATTGTTTCAAGTGAGAACTTGACAGATCACAGCAAAAAGGAGACCCTTGGATAGGTTCTTTGATACATGCTCCCAAGAACAAACTACGCCCACAAACCACAACGAAATGCAACTATATTTACTCTACCAATGCAAGCCAAATACATGGGCATAACATACAGATATAGAGGAATCCAGCATTAAAGAGAATATATTTAGATCAATATCAGAACCCATGCAAGCCAACTTGGTTGACTTTTAAATAAACCAATCACAGAAAGTCAGAGACCCAAGTGGAACAGAAGGGATGGGACAAATACAAACAACCATGAGCTTTCAAACAAAAGCACAATAAAAGAGTCCCCTTGACAATCCGAAAACTACATGTAAAGAAATCCTCCAAGCGCTCTTAACTTTGGAACGCGTAGTTATAACAGCACGCACAGAAAAACCAATCCCATAGCGATATAATTGATTGTAATCAAAATTCTACTCCCCACTCCCAACCACATTACTTAGCATGATTGCAAAGGCAGTATTTAAGCAAAAGTCACTTACATTTCTTCTGTTCCAAAAAATTGAACAAAATATTTCTTGGGGTCAGGAGCTCGCTTCCAATCTTCCGGTCTGCTAATCTGAACGGGGATAAATTAACCACCAAGAAAAAAGACTTGTAAACAAATCACTTAACCCAACATCATAACTCTATCCACAAATCAAACAGTAAACACATCAAATTGCAATATATTAAATTAAACTAGTGAACAGGTCCAGTATACAAACGTGCAAAAACTCCATCATCACCTCATCCAACAAGCTCATAAGCATGATCAATTCTTGAACTATATGACTCAGATTCACTCCACCTAGCATAAGAACTAGTACCCAAAAAAATTGATGCTACAACTAGTACCAACACCTCGCATAAAAACGGAAGCTTTTCATTGGTTCACTTAATAAACCCACAAACTAACAAAAAGTAAATGCTTGGAACCTCAGCTTTTATTTATAGAAATCAAGTATGAGCGAAAATGCACTTCCGTTGGATTCAATTGAACATAGCTAATATCCTCGGCAGATTAGCTATTTCTTTTACATATAGTATTATGAAACTTTAGAGCCCTACTCACCTCGTCCCCCCTGCCACATCGCCTTCCCCCACCAAAGAAAAATATCCCAGGCCACCCAGCAAAATTTTATCACACTTTATGCAAGCAACTCAGATACCAAAGCTTTCTTGGAAGATTAGACCATGTTATTAACAATTATTCCAATTTTCTAAAGAAAATAAAAATCCTGAATCCTGACACCAATTTTGCTTCAGCGTTTAGAAGAAACTTAGCAAGCTAAGTTCCTAAAAATCGGCACATATAGGGTAGCAGGAGGACCAAATAATGTTCCAAGGATTAATCAACGTGACCACAAGACCACCAAACACCAACCAAAAAAATCCTAACCCCTTCTTTATTAGTCCATCAATGTCACCAAAGTTAAAAAGACATACACAAGCCTACCCATACCGAATCTAGAGAGCAGTTACAAACTAAGCTCTCCTACTATTCCACTTTGACAGGGTTGGGACAACTAAGAAATCAAACCGCATTCACATAGCAAGGTAGCAAAAGTTTTCAACGTGTAAACTAAACAAAGCAGCACAACAACAACAACAATGACTAATGGGAATATCAAGCGCCCACCACAAAACAAAATACACCGCAAGGACTAATGAAGTAAACTAATAATGTGGCCATCGCACCATGAGCATGCGGCGGAGTGCAGCGGAGGTAGTGTTTCATGCGGGAGATGCGGCCAGCCTCAGATTTAATGTAAAACCCTAAAACCCAACAGAGACACAATGAATTCTTCGAATTGTTTCACCCAACGAGCCAATAACAAGATATATACCTAGGAATACCCCAAGATTATAAACCCCTAACAATACAAACTTTACTCACCCTATAGTCTAGATTAAACCAAGAAAGTACAAGAACAGGGAAAATAAAATATAAAAAAAGATGATAGCGCAGCCACCCCGATAAAACTTCAAAACAAAACCATAAATCAATCACTACATGAGCTGAAGACTGGTATGCAAAAGCATAATTGAATCCAAAAACATAAACTGACCTTGGCAGGCCACGCGGGGAAGCCCTTGACCTTGGCGAGGACCAGATCGCCCAGGCTCAACGCGCTCTTCGTCTTCCCTCCTTTCGCTCCTCGTCTGCGCCCTGGAGCCATGGCGCCGCTAGAAATCCGGCCAACGGCGTCGGATTCTGACGCCCGATCGAAACCTACTAATCGCACTGACCAAAAAAGCCCTAGAGAAAACGCGCAACGCACGACGGCGGCGGTAAACGGACGCGGTTGTTCCGGCCACGGGAATCGGAGACAGTGTGGGGAGAGAGTGAGGGCCTATGTGTTTTACCGCATTCGGATTGTGGAGAGAGGTTACAGTTGCGGAGAGAAGGGATTGAGGCGGTTGGTGAGAGAGAGAGAGAGAGAGAGAGGAGATAGAGCAGAAGGGGAATTATGAATGTGGGGAAAAATAAATTGGGGAATAGGCAGTATGATAATTACGGCAATTTTGGCTACTATAAATTACCCTATTAAGTCATTGAAAACTGTTAAGTTGTTTCTATAAATTAATAAGTTATAGACATGTATGCGGGTAAAAAAGGTCAAGTTATCTCTACTTACCAATAAGTTGTTGCCAAATGTCAATTTCTTTCCATTAACCAATTGTTGCTTAGTATATGAAATAACAAGTTAAAATGCATAGTGATTGCCCAAAATTGTTTTTTTTTTTTTTTCGTCAAATGGAAATTCTCCCAAAATTGTTATTGAAAGCATTAATGAACGCAACAAAATTTAAATTACTAGAAAAAGGAGAACATATTATTTTTTTCCTGTGTACAATTAGTGGAAAGGACAAAAAGGGCCTTTAAAAACTACCTATAACTCATTTCCCCTAATTTTTTGGTATTTTTTGCATTTTCTTTCATCTTTTCTAAATTTTTATAAGATTTACATTAGAAATTGATATTCACACTCATTTTTTTATTATCCACACTTCCTTTTTGTCTTTTAACAAAAAAAAAAAAAGTACATATACTTTCAACACTAAAAAACGAAAAAGATAGTGTGGATAACAAAAAAATGAGTTTGAATATCAATTCCCTTTATATTTGTAGTTTTTACTTTTTAGAGTAATATCTGCATTGATGAGTCTAGAAAATAAGAAATTATAAAAAAAACTTTTAAGAAAATCACTAAATAAGAAATAAGTATTAATAGCTAGTATTTTTGTCGTCTTATATGAACATTTTTCAATTTCAATTCATATTTTTAAACTTTTCTGATTCCTCCCATCAAGATTATTGATTAATCCAAAAAATTATAACAAAAAGCTAAATAAAAATTAAAAAAATCAAGAGTACCGGGAAATCTTCAATGAATTCCAAACTGCTTCGTAGAGGTTTAAGGGTTTTTGAAATATGGTATAGCATTGGGCTGATAGATGGGGAGAAATGGAGATTGGGACAAAAAGTGGAGAAGATGGTTGTGGTGGCACAAAAAGTGTAGGGTGGCAGCTGGGTGCGTGTAAGGAGGATGAAGGTTATAATGAGAGAGAGAGAGAGAGAGAGAGAGAGAGAGAGAGAGAGATGGTGTTGACACTGGGATAAGATTATAGTAGACGGGTTGAAGGATGGGATCATTTTGAAAGAAATATGAGGTGCATCGAGAAAATATTAAAAACCCTAGTTTCTTTGAAGTGTGTGCGGAAGAATAAAACATTGTGTGCAAATAGCAGTTCTTGTCAATAATGGATCACTCATAGACGTCGGTGACGGTTTCATCCTTTGATTTGAGTACGCTACCTTTCTTAATTCACTCTTGAAATATATATGGCATGCATTAAACTCCATTTACTCCCAATTTAGCTTTCTTCAACCTTGTGCCACCGCAATCAAACCCTAACTATAGATTCCACCTTAAGCAATGTAACCACCATTGCCACCGCCACGATTTTCAGTATGCTTTTGGGCTTTCATTGTTGAATGTAATGATGTATCTTCGCAACTATTAGCGTTGCATCCATAGATGTAACTTTGCATCCCTCGATGTATCATTATGTTGCTTGTTGTATCATTTATTAATGTGCCTACATTATATTCGTTGATATATTTCTTAATGGATGTTTATGTCCTCTAGCATTACTTCATTTAATATACCTATATGTCACTTATACCTAACATAAAACCTAGGGAAAGTCTACAATACACACCCTTTAAAAGAGTGTATCATATGCACCTATTTTATGGTTCATTCATAACATTTTAGCGTGTTTCGTAACTTTTGTTTTGGAATTCATAACTTTTTAGCAGTACGATTCGTAACCTGTTCATTATGATTCATAACATTTTTATGTATCTCATAACCTTTATACGATTCGTAACTTTTTAATAATACGATTTGTAACATTTTCTCTATAATTCATAACATTTTGGAAGTGCATATGATACACACCCAAATAAGGGGTGTGTATTGTAGTCTTTCCCTAAAACCTAACTCTTTTACTCCTCCGAAGTACAATATTACAAATGTATATCTTTTGTCTTGTTTACCATCTATTCTAATATATAAAGTGAGAGCATTAATTTGATGTCTCCCATTTTTGAGGCTGTGTAGACTTTTGCCTAATTCGATTCTACCCTAATTGAAAACACTTAATTCCATTTTTCCAATATGTTATGGGCGGTTATAACTTGGGCAAAAGGGTAAATTTACTACCCAACTTCCCACCCCACGTTGCTTCTTCAGAAACTCCAACTGCCACAAGAAAATAGTTTTGTCTCGCTGCTCCTTCGTCTAATTTATTCCACGCTGCGCTCCTTTGTCTTTTGTTTAGGCAGACAAAAGCTACCATTACACCCATTTTTCAACTCATAAAAAAGTTTTGATTCTTAATTCTGTACATAGGTTATGTCCCATCTTCTTCCCTCCCTTCAATATTAGAGAATATGCACGTTTGGAGGAGTCAGAAAGCGCGGTGCCAACCACTAGGAGATTTTTTGTAAGAAACTTCATGCAAATTTTCACGCCGTCTGCGTCATTCTAAAGGAGGGCAGTTTGTTACCGGAGGAATCGATTGAGGTTTTCAAGGAATTTAAAAGTGCAGTTTCAACCACAATGAATGGTGCCCAGGCTAAGGCTATGTGTGAGGGTAATTGATTTGATTTCTACCATTTTTTATTGTTGACTATTTCATTTTCTTCTCTTAGAAACTAAATAAATGTCACGCCCTCGATTTTTAAGATAATTATAAATAATTTCCATAATAAAAATCCTCACAATAATCTATGCGATACCCCAAAGAGTTAGCCATTCCTACATCATCAATTTACAATTCTAACTCCAATTGTTCCTACATATTACATTTACGGCACAACGACCCAAATATTTCATAAGTACTGAGTACTGAAAGTGAGTTAACAGTTTACAATATTCCATAGTCGAAAGAGTTGTAAATAAAGTTACAAACACTTCTTCCAAAAGAAATTTACAAAGATAAATATGTAACTCCTTAAAGTCAACTTTCAAAAGTATTTTTCCACATCCAAATACTCCAAGCATGCAAGTTATTGTTTTGAATTCGCACCTGAAAATAATGAAGGGTTGAACTACAGTAACTAAGTAGGGAATCCTACATTAACATTATATGCCCATGAGATGACCAGATGAAAAAACATCGGAAACAAGATATAGCAATCCTGACATGCGAAATACTCATAACTAGATGAATCTCAATCTTAAAGTCCTTCATTTCAATAATACTCTCACATTAATAATCTTTTAATCAACCTTATATCGCAATTCTCTTGTCGTTCTGTGTTATGAGCAAAAGCTTGTGCTGGACCAATTAAGGGATCCCGATATCCTTGTGGGCACATCTTATGCACATGGTTGAATAGTGACATTTGACTGGCTTTGACCGGCGTATGCCTGTGCTATACCTGCGTGCGCCAGTGAACTAGGTTAATCGGTCGATGACTAACATGTGGCAGTTTACCAGCGCACGCCAGCACTGTATTGGGGTAAGCAAGTAGGGTTTTGCTGAGGCCATTTGGTTCTGGCTTGAAGGGTTTGAGATGGAGTTCGAAAGGGTTTGGATGAGGTTTGGGACGCTCAAAACTCAAACACACTAACAACCTCGGGATGTTCTTGACCTTAATCATCATCGAGGAATCCAAGACCGCAAGTAAACTAATCTGGACAGTCCAGAATAGGGTGTCTACAGTAGCCCCCCTTTGACGACACTTGGAGCACCATTGTCTTGGTGCAAGTAACGTCAAAGGTTTCTAGACACCCCTCCAGGCTTTTCAAAATAGAACATACGAGTTAAAGTAGACACAAAATTTAAAGAACCTGATTGGTTGAGCGGATCATCAGATAGTTTGTCATTGCTGGGGATAACATTGACGGATAGACCGTTATTACTTGATTGAATTGGAGGGACAGGACTGGTTGTCATTGAAGGCAGACTCTCCTGGGGGATAACACATTTGTAAGCAGATCACCGTTGCTTGTTTGAATTGAAATTGGACGGATAGATCGTCGTTGATTTGAAATTGGACGGATAGATTGTCATTGATTTGAAATTGGACGGGTGGACCGTTGTTGATTTGAAGTGGGACGGGTGGACCATCGTTGATTTGAAATTAGATGGGTGGACCGTCGTTGATTTGAAGTCGGACGGGTGGACCGTCGTTGATTTGAAAATTGGACGGACTCTGCTTGGGAAATAATTCGCCATGGGTACCAATCGTAAACCAGGGCAATATAGGTTGTTGTGGAGAATGGGTCTCAATACAACGAATGATTTGGGCCTCGGGCCCAGATTCTACCACATATGGCATCAGGATACTAGCGTACGCTAGAAAACTTGATAAGCCCAAGTCCAGATCTGACCTAATTGCTCTCCCATGTCGTATAAACTTCTGCACGAGTTATGAAACCGCCATACTTTGGTTTTAGACCTCCAAAGGCTCTCAGACTCCCTTAAGTATCTCTAGTCTCTCACAAACCCTCTCATCCCCTTCCAAAATCACAACCCACATTCATTCATGGTGGAATCCGGCGGTGGCAGCGACAATGGCAGTGACTGGAGTAGTGATCAACTGAGAGGTGGTGGAGATGAGACTGAGAAGTCCCAAATCGACGATCAATCAACAAGCGAAGCCCTAGCGGGAACTGGTGTAGGGGTTTCAGATAGCGGCAGCGGTGATGGTGCCCATGCACGAGAGGACAGTGACGACGGTGAGCGGCGTATGCCAGAAGAGGGGGGTGGTACGCCAATTGCAGCGCTGACAGAGGGTCTTCAGGTTTGACGATTGGACTCCCGGAGTGATGTTGAGGGGTCAATGATTACTGGAATAGGCTCGGATGGAGCCAGTGGTGGTGGTGGCAATGATACTCGACCAAAGACACCGCCAAAAGATCCGGCAAGGGGTAAAGACCCAGTGGTTATGGAGGAGATTTCCGGAGAGGTATCGGTACGAGCGGCTGAGTTTAGGCCAGCAGCAGGGTCTTCAGTGCATGTTCCCATTACACGCGGAGATTTCGCGGAGTTTCTAACGGAGGAGGAGCTTGGCCGATTGCTCCGAGAAAATTCGGCGGTGGTGGTAGCAGTAATAGCAGCCTGAGAGGATAGACAAAGGCAAGTTGAGAGAGCTAGAGCCAAGGAGGAGGCCTTTGTGAGAGAGACCGAGACGGCTAAGAAGGCTCAGAAAGAGGGGGCATGGGCGTATGAGCGTGCAATGATACTAACTGAGTCTATACGGCAAGCACCTCATGCTCAGTTCGTGGGTGAGACATACATCCCACCAGAGCCACACTTGTTTGTACCATCCAGGGTTGAGAGCTATGTGCCTCAATGGATAGCTATGACACAGAGCTTGTACTGCGGGACCCTGATAGACACTTGTCCGTGACTTAGGCACAGGTATGTTTCTGAACTTGCTTTAGCTTCCATTTCATTCTGTTGTATTTGCATGTGTTTGAAATCGTATTGTATAGCTTGCAATGTATGTGGCTTGAACTTGAACTCGACTTGTTGACTCGATTTCAATAGCATGTTTCGACTAATAACATAGCTTGGAATTCGATTCGACAGATAGAAAATCCAATATAGCTAAATTTGACTGTAGAATGATTAGAACTTTGATGGAGATTATTAGTATTAAACTTGAATCGAACGCAGATTGCCTCAACTGATAATGTAACTGTGAAACTTAAACTCGACTAGCAGAATGCCATGCTCACTTGATTCGACTGAATAGTATTCCTTGAGAAGATAATCAACTAAGTGAAGTGTCTTAATAGTAATAATCAACTGAATAGAGTGCCTTGGATCGACCATGGGATACTTATTGTGTGTTTGAACTTGTCTATAGAACACCTGTAGCTTGACTTGACTCATGGCAGAACCTGACGTGATAGTTGCTTTAATGAATATCTGGCAACTTGATCGATTGAGGAATGCCCGTAAATAACTGATCGACGAGTAGAATGCCTTGAAAACTGAGCTCGACCGATGATACACCTGTAACTTGATTCGACTTGATATAGTAACTGGAAAATGTGAATCAACCATGAGATGCGGTCACATACCCAAACTCGACTGTAGAATACCTTTAACTTGATTTGACTGTTTTGACTGTAAGATTGCTTTGGAATTCTTGACTGGACTGCCTGTTAGATTTGAATTACTCATACTGATGAATCTCTTTCTGTTTTGGCTGTTGTGGTGTGCAGAAAGGAGCGGCTAGCACGAGAGGACATGGTGGTCCTGCGAGTTCACTCGAGCTGGTCCTGCGAGTTCACTCGAGCTATACAAAGGATTGCCTAAGTGGGTCAGGGCTTTGATAGATGCTGCAGGATTCAGGCCGTTTATCCTCACTCTGACATCGGTGAAGAGTGACCATGCCCTACTTACTGCATTGGCTGAGAGGTGGTGGGATTCGTCCAATACCTTCCACTTTTCGATCGGTGAAATGATGGTGACACCGGCAAATTTTGCAACTCTTACTGGCTTGAGAGTGGGAGGAGATCCCATCCCTTTCAACTCGAGGATCCATAGAGATACAGCGGCGTTGTAGTGGTTTTTGGGACGAGTGCCAGAAGGTGGTGCAGAAACGGTCCATTATGACCAGTTTAAGAGGTATCTACAAAGTAGAGTACCGATCACAAAGCAGGAGGAGAAGCAGATGGCGAGAGCCTATCTGTTGTACTTGTTTGGGGCCACGCTGTACCCAAACAAGCGGGCTACAGCGCACTTGACTTACTTACCGACCCTTCGAGATTTATCCACGGCTTCCAAATACGATTAGGGAGGAGCAACCTTGGGGGCTTGCTATGGGTTTATGGGTGAGTTCTCGTGAGGTAAGAAGGCGACCGCTGGCTACTAAACAGTATGGGAGGTAAGAAACAAAACTTGTAGCACAATTTCCATACATTTAATTTCCCTTGAATCGTGAATGTTGTATTTCTGACTTTTTGATTGAAAATCTGCAGTTGTGGGCCTACGAGGTGCTGAAGATATACCCTCCGGAGAATAAATGTCCAGATCTGAGGATGCTCCCATGTGCTATGATCTGGGGGCCTTTGCACAGAGGCATGAAGAAGTCAAAAGGAAGCCTCCTAGCCTTCAGAGTGTACCTTGACGAGCTGTCGGGTACCTAGGTAATCAAAACATTCACCAGTTATTTTTGCCTCTTAATTGCTTCAATGTTGTCGCTGATGCTTATTTGGTTTTGGCTTTTGACTGTTCTGCAGGTAGAATGGGCTCCGGGAGCAATACAGAGCCTGAGCCTGAGTACCTAAGCAAGGAACAGGGTAGTGACTGCGAGCCAAGTACTGCTGGAGTCGGCTTTCAGGTGGTAGTGGTACTTGGGTGACCGAGTGACACGACAGTCTCTTAGCTCATCTGAGTTCGTCACTCCTCGGCCACTTCCTCTACGTGCTTCACACACAGGCCAGTATACCCTTGCTGAGGCCTGAGCGCAACTATGTTGTTTATTGAAGACAATATCTGGCGAGGCTACTTGGAGTGATGGAACATATTGCTATGGAGGGTGAGGCTCTGTAGGCTGGCGAGGAGAGACAGAGTCAGAGTGGCAAGACAGCTCGTTCGAGGGAGAGGAGTGATTATGCTACATCGACTGGACTTCCACAACTTTCGTGGACACTGGCAGTGCGAGATGCACAGGGAGAAGTTGCCATCGTTCGGTTTGAGCCCGCTAGGTCAGAGCTAGCAGAGATCACAGGACTGGTATGATGTTCTTTCAACTTTATTCTTTCCTTTGTATCATATTTGGTATATATCTGGTCTGTATCTTGACTTTGACAAAACGTAACACAGGCACCAATGGAATGGGTGCGGGAAGCGGTTCGCCTGATGCTGGCCATGAAGAAAGAATTCCACAAGATAACGAGTGGCACTCCTTTGCAGCAGCACTACCCACCGGCGGTTCCGGCTCCCACTGTACAGCCTCGGGTATAATCTCAAAAACTTGTTCCATTCTGCTCTCAAAAGTATACTTGATAGAACTGCTCTTGCTATTTCCTATTTTCAGTATATCAATATACAATATGCACAATGTTTGCTAAATGATTGAATGGCTATGTAGGGACAGGCTAGGGCGGTGCTTAGGAGAAAAAGTGTGCGGCCTCCTCCTCAAAATAAGATGGCACCGAGCGTCTCTACTACTTCTGCCGCAGCACAAAGACAAGCAAGCGCTTCACGACCAATGACCAGCGCACAAAAAGGAGTAGAGATTATCTCTATCAGCGACGAGCCACAGTTTCACCGAGAACTGAGGAAGAGGCCTGCACAGAAGAAAAAAAAGGGAGCCACGACCTCTCGGACTGCAGAGAGCGAAAGCGATGAGGAAGAAGAGGAAGAGGGAGAGGAGGAGGAGCGCTTATTTTTCAGCAGCGGCTCTGACGACTCCGCTGACAATCCTAGGTAAAAGAGAGACCCAAGAGAGCTAGAGGATGACGATGATGCCGAGGACCTCTTTGACGACTGAGGGCTATCACTGAGCCTCAGTTTACTTTGCTGCCTTTTTGACCTTGATGCTTTGATTATGAGATGGGGCCTGCGTGCCTCTTGACTTTTGGGTAGATGTGCCCAGTACATATTGGTTTTGCTCGGGTCATTGT
Organism: Rhododendron simsii; assembly: GCA_014282245.1. Lineage (NCBI taxonomy): Eukaryota > Viridiplantae > Streptophyta > Magnoliopsida > Ericales > Ericaceae > Rhododendron > Rhododendron simsii. The sequence goes on from CM024961.1 coordinate 14,921,918, forward strand.
GCCGCTTTCATACATTTTCACCTTTTGCCTTTTGGATATCGACCTGATAGTATATAATAGCTGCATTTTCTGTTTATTGATCTCCTTTTGGTGAGAATTGATAAAGAAAAAGAATAAATCATCCACTAATGTCTAACATGCATTGATGAATGATTTGAATTGACAAAATAGACACTTGCTGTAATGCCCCGAATTTTGGGTACGTTAATGAGGCATTTATTACATAATAAAGAGAGTTTATTATATCATAAATACTTCAAAGGGTACATTTATTCAACAAAAGGGAAACTAGGGCTCCTAACTACTGCTTCGCTTGCTCCTCCATTCTGGCAAGCTCCTCGGCTCCGAAGGCCTCCAAGGTGAACTGCTACCCTATTCATCTACAAAATCGGACACATTATACCAGCATCGCCACTAGCATAATATGTTAGGGTCACCGAAAGGTAACACCGTGAGCTACAACGCTCAATAGGAAATCCTTACCCGCCTATCTTATCTTTCAAACAATAGGTTTATAAATAAACATCGGTTTCAACATGATACGTGTATACACAGCTTCAAGATAGCAATATCATATCTTCAATCGCTATTCAACTATCGTTGGTGTCCAAGATTTCAGGGTTTCTCCTAAGCGACTCGTCGTAGACCGTGTCAACATTTTCCACTTACAAATCAACCTTTCAAAATCATTTGCATTGGCTCCGTACCGCGGATAACCAAGCCTTTCAAAATCATTTGCATTGGCTCCGTACCGCGGATAACCAAGCCACACACACACCCAACCTCGGTTCTGCCCGTCGGGTTCCCGAGTATCCTCTCAATGGTTCCGCTGCGCCAGGTTCCCATTGGCACACATTTGCTTTGGCTCGTCTCCTCGGATAACCATGTTACTCACCCAACCTTCGTTCCGCCACGCCGGTCTCCCAAGTATCCTCACTATGGTTCCGTCGTGCCGGGTTCCCATAGGCACGCACACAACTCACGTAATACCCTCAAAATGGTCATTACGTAGTTTCAAAAATATTTCCTTCATCGGAAAAACTTATCCTTCCGTAAACCACACCCTAGGTACCATGTTTCTACTTCCTCGGTTCTTGTGTCTCGTTTACATACAAAGACTCCATGGTAGGACCAAGGTAAGCATAAATCATTCCTTGTAAACAAACAAGATCATTCAACTCTATATTGCTAATCACGCTCACATTAACGCTTAAAGCATAACGCCACATGTTCGGACGCCCTTGGAGTGAAAATACTTATGCTTTATCACGCCACAAGTAATACAAGCAATTCACATATGCATGCTCATAATCATCGTAAAGATCAAAATACAAATACTTGATATGGAAAGTAAATAAAGATAACTTACTTTGAAATGGAAGATAACGAGATCTTACATATACATAGGGATAGGGTAAGAGTATCCTACCTTGATCCGAAACTAGTTGGGGCCGAATAAGCTAGTTGGAAAATTCCATGGATGGTGAAATTCGCGAATCTGGACCGAACTTTGGATGGCAGTAACTCGGTCAATCTTTGGCCGAATATGATCTTTCTTGGGTTGAAATCGAAGCTCTAGAAACGCTCTACAACTTTCGTGAAGGAAGTTGATCCTAGAAACTACTTTAGGTAGGAGAAAAATGGTGATAAAGGAAGAGACAGTAAGCTGTCTGGAAATGGAAATCCGAGATTTTCACTGAACTCTGGATGACAATATCTTTGTCATTTCTTCACCGATTGGGGTGGTTCTTGAGTCTAACTTGAAGGTCTCGAAGTGCTCTACAACTTTTCCGAAGGGAGTTGGCTCTAAAAACTACTCTAAGCAGGAGAAAACGGAGGATTTGCAAAGGGACAGTAGGCTACCTGGAAAAACGAAGAATGGTTTCTGGAGAGAAGTGAGAGCAAAGCTTCAAAGTGTGAGTTTAATGCTTGGAATGGCTTCTATTTATAGGCGAACCTTGGCTCTCTCTCCTCTTTCAAGGCCGGCCCCCCCTCTCTCTCTCTCTGCCTCAAATTTTGACACTTGTCATGCCATCATGGAAGATCAAAGGCTAACCCTATGCTTGCATGGCTAGGATTTGATTCTTGAAAGACTTGGTGGGCAAGAAGAATAGTTGTACAAGATTCTTGTTTAAACAATAATAGAAGGACAACAAGGGACTAGATTTTTGGCTAGGAAGAGTTCACACCAAGGATCTTAAGTACCAAGAAAGATCAAGGAAGGTACAATCCCATCTCCTTCTTTCTTCCTTCCTCTCTCTCTCTCTCTCTCTCTCTCTCCTCTCTCTCTCCCGGCCTCTCCTCTCTCTCTCTCTCTTGCATGGTACAACATACATACATATATATATACATATATATAATTATGCAAGAAAGAATAATAGGTACTTTTGTACTCGTCAAAGAAACTTAAAGGCTAAGTTTCTTACTAAACAAACAAATCGGCACATGTTGGACTAAAACTAATAAACTAGGGTACTATTGTACTCTAAGTAGTTCAATACCCCATTAAATTAATCCAATTGGGTACAAAACCCCAATAGAAAATAATATAGGAGTACTTTAAGAATCTTAGGCTTTTAAATCCAAGGTACATACATAATATAATATATGTACAAACATCACATGGGGTTTTTAGAAAAAATGACTAGATTATTCAATCCTTGTACTAGTTTGAAAGAACAACCCTTTTACCCATTGGGTAATAAATCCCCTAACTTCTATTGTCCAATGGACAATAGTAATTAGGTAACTTTTATATTAAATTAATATGTACCTTGTCACATGGGGATTTAAGAAAAAGACTAAATTAATAACCCCATGTACTTGGTTGAAAGATGAACTTATTATCCAATGGATAATAATTCTCCTAGATTCTATTGTCCAATGGACAATAGTTACTAGGGAAATTATATAATAAAATAATCCAAAAAGTCCTTTAAAGCATTTATAAAAGTCTATATTTTATAAATACAAGTACTTAACCAAGTATACTTTTAATATAAAGAATTGGGGTTTCTATTATCCAATGGATAATAGTTTCCCTAACCTTTATTATCCAATGGACAAAGAATAAAACCAAAAATAATTAAAAGAAAATGAATAATCAATTCTTAGTCTAGGGTTAAAAAGGTTCACATGGTTCAATGATGGGCAAAACGGTCCATCTATAGTTAGGGAAAAGTAACTAAGTGATTTCCTAGTTTAGTTACTCCAACAAGACGGTTAAAAGCTAACTAGGCTTGCTAAGTAGGGCTTTAATGTTAAGAAACAAATTTCAAGGGCTAAAATGTAATTATGACAAACTACAGGAATTTAAGGTAATTCAAGCAATTAAAATAACAACGAGATTTTTATTCGTTAAAAATCGGAGTTGTTACACTTGCATATGCATACAATTGACTTAGCTCGAATGAAAGGGTAGAAAAGCCCCAGGATACGACATGTATCCTCAGGCACACGGAAAATAATGAAATTTTGGGCATGAATAAGCCAAAATTCGAAATTCTCCTAGACAAGGGAAAACGACACTTTTGAAAGACCATATAGATGTACAATGACTTGTACAAATCGACAAAACCGGTAAAAACATCCCGATACGAGGAATAAATTGAAAAATGCTAAAAATGTCACAAAAATGGACAATAGACGCAAAAGATGACTCGATATAGTCTTGGACTTAAACCGACACCCCGACACAGTAACATTAGGTCCATATGACGCGTACGACTTGACCAAACCTGGCAAAAGTCCCCGAAATGTATTTCGACCTTCCGAAATCTTGATTTGAACTTGAAATGAGCCGTCAGAGGTCCGAAATCTTCATTAAGCACGACGTTTGGCATCCGACGCTTCGACACAGTCCCAAATGCAACTTATGAACTGTAGGAATCGACAATTGGCCAAAACAAGCTCTAGAATTGAAAATGGCAATGCAACGACAGTAGCTGCTACAAACTATTTTCTAGTGAGCCTTACTGGCATACGCCAGTAGTTTAATGCGGTACGCCACTAACAAGGGGACACGTATACGCTAGTAGGTAATTGGCGTATGCCGCTTAACTCTGATGAAGATCCACTTGTCTGACCAACTGTCCTTTCTTAGGGAGCACCGTGTCTTTACTCCCACACGGTTTGAACACTGTTTCTGGGTTGCAGAGGGCAAAGTCCTTTACTACAAAAGGTTGCTTGGCCTTTAATGCTTAGCTTTGACTTTGGCACGGAAAATGAGGTGTATTCTTGGCCTATAAATAGAAGATGTACGCTTTGTTGGATTTGCACCCTCATTTCAGCTCCTCATCCTCAGCATTCTCTCACCCTTTTCCATGGAAAACCCACTCCCGACCTTGATCAGGCCTTGGTTGGTGCAATTTCTGGCCATTGATTGGTTGAACTTCCAATCGCACGATCTTGCCTCATTTCGATGCCTTCGACACGTACCACTCCACCCTTCTCTCCTAAAAGCTGCTCTCAACTTCTGGGATCTCGATGTCCATGTCTTCCGCTTCGGCGACGATGAGATGTACCCGACTGTCGAGGAGTTCCAAGCATATCTCTGGACTTTTGCATCCTCCATACTCGTCGTTCCTCCCTACCAAGTGAGCATGCCTGGCTTGCTAGCGTCGTCACTCAACATTTCTCGGGGGTTGGCCAACACTTTGCTTAAAGGTGGTCAAATCAATATCATGCGCTTGATTGATAGATACAGTCCATATGATGATTTGGACAATGATGTTGTGCAGGCTTGACGCCATTTTGCCTTGGTGATCTGTCTACTTGCTGCTTACTTTCTCATTCCTGCTGCTGGAAGGGTTAGTCCTTTGCTAGTGAGCGTTGCTGCTCAAATAGGGGCGCGGAGGAATGTGGCGGCCCTTGTTCTGGCGGAGACTCTCCTTGGTTTGGATTTGGTGTACACCGGCCAAACGAACATCTTTAGTGGAAGCCCACTTCTATTTCAGGTAAACTCACTCAGCTCACCTTTTTTCGGTCTTTCGAACTTTCTCATTTTACCTCGACACTCGGCTTAGGCTGCTTCCTAGCTCTTTACTTGTTTTTCCTCTCAGTCTTTATTTGGCTCCTTACTTGTCTTTCACTCTTGTAGTTATGGCTGTCGGATAAGCTTGGGTTGTTGTGCTGTTCAATCGGAACCCTAATCTGCGAAACAAACAGGAGGTGAGCGCACCTTTCCTCTCGTGGCAAAGACCCTCCGATGCTTAAGTTAGTATCACGTTCCATACAAAACCCTAATTATCCGTAGGAGTACAATATAAATGCAACGTATTGCATACCTTTTTCCTCTAAGTTTACCTCGTATTTAAAGATTCATAGATGCTTACTGCCCAAGCATCCCTATTGCCCTAGGATTCCTATCTCGTATAGGAACCCAGGATATCTTGGATTCTCGTTCTCTTATCAGTTCATTACCTTAGTCCTTTTAGTACTCTTTTCCATAGCTGGCTGAACATCCCATTACCGTAGGGAATCTCTCCTTGATCCTATTTTCTCGAGATCTTATTCCTTTACAGAATTCAACCATTCTGGAACCTTCCAGAATTTTCCTTGCATCTGGGGCTGCTTTCCCCAGAGTTCTCCTCCTGTTAGGCTTTCTCATTGCCGATCAGACTACTTGGACCAATGACTTCACAAGTCATTAGTTCTTACCGCCGAATAGGTCGTCTGGTCCAATGACCCCTCATGTCATCGGACCTAACTGCCGTCCACCATCTTGCATGGCATCTTACATTACTTTTATTTACTACACGCACCCCATAGAACACGTGTTCGGCCACTAGTTATACCTGTTCAAGGATACCTCCCTACAATTGCTCCCCAGCTTTGCTTGTTGCCACTGTTCGTGGGCAATGAATAAAGCTTAGAAACAAACTTTGGGCCAAACTTCCTGGAGCCTCGTGCAGACATGGCATCTATACCCATTGATGGTTTTGGCGCTTTAGTTATTATGCCTTCTCGAGGCTGGGACTCCACGTGGCACATTTCGTACACCTTGCATTTAATTTCTTACTAACGTTTCAGCTAAATAGCGTTAGAATGACATACTTTCCGTTACCTTTTCTTGTAACGTCGTCAGAGGCGTCTTTTCGCCTCCGTTTTGCCTTTATACTCACTCATGGGTCCTTATAGGGTTTTCATCCCTATATTCAAACCCATTGTTTCTCTCTTTAAAACCAGGCAAAAGTTTTCTCCTCCTCTGCCATTGTCGCCGTTTGCAACTTGATTACATCTCAGGCAACTGCAACAACAACTTCGTAAGATTCTCACTCTATTTAACCTTACCAATTTCATTTGAGGTATGGATCTCGAGTTTATTCTGTTAGGGTTTCATTCAAACCATTTTCCAGATTTCATTCTGCTTTGGGAGCTTTAAACATTACCCATGGAGGATGAGAATGAAAATCCTTTCAAACTTAGTAAGTTTAGGAAGCTTTGTGAAACCCGCACTGCCATGGCGGCATTTAGGACGGAATACAACATTCCTGACAATGTTGGGCTTGAACTCAACCCTATCGTGGCCATTGTTGAGGGCAGAGTTCGCTTCCCCCTTCACCCATAACTCCGTCAAGTCTTGAATTGGTACCGACTCACACCAATTCAGGTTTCCACCAACTTCTTTAGGTTAGTAATGGGAGTGGCGGCTCTGAATAGGATTCTGGGTACCCAAATAGGCTTGTGGGATATCCAGTGGTGGTACAACATCGTGCTTAACCATGAGTTTAATACTTATTACTTCAAGGTTAGAAAGGCAAAAAAGTGCCTCGTGCTAAACCTGCCAGACTCTGCTCGTGATCACGAAATCGATTTCCTCTACGTCATTGGAGGCTTTGAGCCATTGGGGGAGGATGGTCCTCTACGTCATTGGAGGCTTTGAGCCATTGGGGGAGGATGGTCAAGTGGTGGGCTTTCATTGCCCCCATGTATGAGGCTACCCACGTACGCTCCTAATTCGCTTCGTAATTCTCGTTCACTGTTTCCCCATAGCTTTTACATGTTTCTAATTCATGTTTGCACTTTAATTTTGCAGCGGATAATGCTAACAAACATCCAAGACACGAGCCTAGTTACGTTTGAAGTGCAGAAATCAATAGGATTCTCAAATACACAGGAGAGCTTGGATCATTAACAGCTGGTCGGGGTCGTGACGCGAACGTCATATTGGGCTACGATCCTTCTACAAAGGCTTCATCGGCAGACGGCTTGCCAACCCAAGTACAAGCGTTGCTTCAACTTCAATTGCTCCCCAATCAAGAAACTTGAGGTCAAGCATCGACGTAATTGTCACAGGGCAACTAGGTGAGGTACCAATTTCCGAAGACGTACCGTTACCACGTTTGAGACTCAGGAGACCCATACAACGACAAATAGAACAACCGGTCCCCAACTGTGATACCAACCAGTCCTCAGCATCTGGGTATTCATCCTCGCCTCCTTTATCAGGTACGATGACTCGCCAATCTATGAATTTAAGTTCACTTCTTACTGTCTTTGCTCAGGGACACAGTGCTGGCAAGGCGGCATCAACTAGGCACGCCCCGCCACCTGCTCGTCGTAACAGGGGGTTCTGCCCTGTCCACCTCATCTCCTCATGGGTCTGATACTATTCTCGAGGCCGGAGATGCCCACCGAGATAAGCGCTCTAGGACTGAGGGCCCGACTACCTCCGCCGTACAGGCTGATGCAGACACCCATCAGCCCCAATCACCATCCACTCAATTACTTCCTCAAACATGGACTCCCTTACTCATTAGGGGGGATCGTCCCGTCCATGTTGGAGATAGCGCCAGTTCCTCAGAAACGGCACTTGCACTCGCTCAAGAGCTAATGCTTCCAGTAGACATGCAAAAGGAATCTGGATCTCCACCTGATCGGCTTGTCTCCACTAGTCTCGTCAGTGGGATAAAGGTAAAGTATTTTGATAACTTCAGTCGAATCCTAACATCTCATGTTATTATATTAATGCTTCCCATCTTACTTGGATTCCCTCAGTTTATCCCAAAGATGGTTTCTCTAGGCCAAAAGCTGCAAGAGATCGAACCTAAATAGAACAGGCTTCTTAGGGACAACACAAGGCTGCTTCAAACAATAATAAGGCCGGAGAGAGAGAGAGAGAGAGAGAGAGAGAGAGAGAGAGAGAGAGAGAGAGAGAGAGAGAGAGAGCAAAACTGAGACCGAATGAAACTAAAGCAAAGCTTGAAACCACCGAGGAGAGTCTCAACCAAGCATTATCTGAAATTGACAGCTCCAAGAAGGCAGCTTATGATGACGGGTACCAAAAAGGGTTTAATGCTGCAACCGCTAGCTATGTCAAACAAATGCCAGACATCCAAGATCAAATTTGGGCTGCATGCTGGGAGGCTTGCCTTACAAAGGCCGGTGTTGCAGACGATTCTTCCCTTTGGGTAGAGAATGACTTGCCCAGCTGCCGCCTCCAACAGCCTTATAATTCCGAGGAGCAACCTGAAGAGGACGTCGAGCAGCAGATTGAAGACTTTGCTGATGCTGATGAGGACACTCCTGCTGGATCTCATGATGCCATTGCAGAACGTTCACCTGCTTGGGAGTCAATCAATGAGCCCATTAATTTAGAAGATAACGCTACTGGTGAGGGTTCCACTACTGAGGTAAGTGCAGAAATCCCTAGTTAGAATCCTCCTGAGATTGAGAATCTCGATTAATTTCTATAGATAAACACTCCATGTCTTTTAAACTCTTGGGTCAAATTTGCAGGTCCTGCGTGACCATAGTTTTTGGCCCCGCATGGCATCAGGATATTCATACTTTTGATAACACAAGTATTTGGCCCCTTGTGGTATAACATATGTTTTGGTGGCCGTTCATGGTCTTTTCGTTTTGCTTGGCTTCTCGTGGCTTTTAGAGTTACTGTAACGACCCTGATTTTCGATCAGTGAAAATTTCGTTAAATATTTGAATTTTATTTTAATACTCTTGTGGTTTGTCAAAATTACGTTTTTGCCCTTCAAATTTATTTATTTGCGCTTTGGCCTATTTAGCAAGCCTAGTTAGCTTCTAACTATCCGGTTGGAGTAACCAAACTAGGAAGCCATCTAGTCTCCGCAAATGGACCGTTTTGCCCCTCATTGAACCTTTTGAACCCTAGAATAAGAATTGATTATTCTTTTTCTTTTAAATATTTTGGTTTTATCCTTTGTCCATTGGACAATAATTGTTAGGGAAACTATTATCCATTGGATAATAGAACCCCATTTGTTTGTATTAAATGTATACTTGGTTAAAGTACTAAGGATATTAAAAAAATAGACTTTTTAATTACTTTAAAGTACTTTTTGATTATTTTAATATTATAAGTGACCTAATAACTATTATCCATTGGATAATAGAAGTTAGGGGAATTTTTGCCCAATGGATAAAAGGGTGAATCTTTCAAGTACCATGGGGATTATTAATTTAGTCTTTCTTTTAACCCATGTGTCTAGCATAACCATATTTTAATTAGAAAGGTACATGGTACCAAGATTCCCAAAGTACCCTTTATTATTTTTTATTGGGATTTTGAACTAACTAGATATATGGGTACATATGTGTGTGTGTGTGTGTGTGTGTGTGTGTGTGTATATATATATATATATATATATTAGTACTTAGATGGTTAAAATATTACCTAAAGTACCATATGCCTATTTATTAGTTTATTGGGCAAATCCTAGCCTTTAAGGTCTACTTTTGATCCTTGGTACAAAAGTACCCATTAGTTTATTTGTTTGCTTGCATTTTATATACATGTATATATATATATATATATTGTACTTGAGAAAGCAAGAGAGGAGAGAGGGAGAGAAAGAGCCGAATGGAGGGAGAGAGAGAGAGAGTGAGGGCCGGTTGGGAGAGAGGAGGAGGAGGGAGATTTGACTAGTACTTGATCCTTGATCTTCTTGTACTTCAAATCCATGGGAAACTTCCTTCCTAGCTAAGACTTAATCTCCATTGTCCTTCCATGATTTGTTCACACTAGAATCTTGTACAATTAATCTTGTTCACACCTCCTTGCCCACCAAGTCTTGCAAGAATCACAATCTAGCCATGCAAGCCTAGGGATTTAGACCTTGATCTTCCAAGATTCATGACAAGTGTCAAATTGAGGAAATGAGAGAGAGGGGGGGGGGGGGGGGGGGGGCGGCCATTGAGAAGAGGAGAGAGAGCCAAGCCTTGCCTATAAATAGAAGGCCATTCCAAGCATTTCAACTCATCCCTTGAAGCATTTGCTCTTCCTTCTCTCTAGAAACCATTTCTGGGCAGCCTAGTGTCCCTTCGGAAATCCCAAGTTTTCTCCTTCTTAGAGTAGTTTTTAGAACCAACTTCCTTCGGAAAAGTTGTAGAACATTTCGAGAGCTTCAAGTTAGGCTCAAGAACCACCCCAATCGGTCAAGAGATGACAAAGTTATTGTCATCCAAAGTTCAGTGAAATTCTCGGATTTCCATTTCCAGACAGCTTACTGTCTCTTTCTTTATCACCATTTTTCTCCTACTTAGATTGGTTTCTAGGATCAAATTTCTTCATGAAAGTTGTAGAGAATTTCTTGAGCTTCGATTTGGACCCAAGAAAAAGCATATTCGGCAAAAGATTGACCGAGTTACTGCCGTCCAAAGTTTGGGCCAGATTCGCGAGTTTCATCACCCGTGGATTTTCCAAATAGCTTGCTCGGCCCCGACTAGTTTCGGATCAAGGTAGATTAATCTCTACTAACTTTTCCTAAGTATAAAGTAGTTTAACCTTGCACTCAAATTTATGTGTTGTATAAATCGTATGATTGTTTGGAAGTAACTTTGATCATTTCTTTTAAACGTAGATAAGGTTATCTTTTATTAAATGATGGAAATGCATGGTTTACTTTCAAGATGTTTCAAGCATGCTATGTAGAATATAGTTGGATGATCTTGTTGAATGATTGTTATTGTGTATGTGGAAAGTTCTACCGCGGAGTCTTGCATATAAACAAGACACAGAAACCGAGAAAGTAGAAACATGGCACCTAGGGTGTGGTTGACAAGGAAAATATGTTTTCCAAGGAAAATATGTTTTCCAAGGAAAAAGATATTTTAGAAACTACGTAAAGACCATTTTCGAAGGTATTACGTGAGTAGCGTGTGTGTTCCAATGGGAATCCGGAATAGCGGAACCATTGTGAGGTTGTGTGCGTTCCCATGGGATCCTGGACCGGCAGAACCATGGTGAGGTATAGCTTGGTTATCCGTGGAGAGGAGCCAATGCCATTGTGTGCCAATGGGAACCCGGCGCGGCGGAACCATTGTGAGGATACTCGGGAACCCGGCGCGGCGGAACCATTGTGAGGATACTCGGGAACCCGGCGCGGCGGAACCGAGGTTGGATGTGTGGCTTGGTTATCCGCGGTACGGAGCCAATGTCAAATGATATTTGAAAGGAAAATTTGTAAATGAAAATGGTGACACGGTCTACGACGAGTCGCGTAGGAGAAACACTGGAATCATGGACACCAACGATAGTTATGAAAACAATGTGGAGATGTTATTGTTATTGACTGTTATTACTGCTTATATACGTATCATGTGGAAATCGATGTTTTATTGGTTCTTAAGTTAAGGGTTAAGAGTAGGATTTTACTATTGAGCCTTCGTAGCTCATGGTGTTGCCTTGTGGTGACCCTGGCATATTATATGGGTGGCGACGCCGGTATAATATGTCAAATTTTTGATAGACGAACAGGGTGAATTATTCACCTTGGAGGCGTTCGGAGCCGAGAAGCTGGCTAGGATGGAGAAGCAAGAGGAGCTGTAGTTAGGAACCTTAGACCCCTCTGTTATTTGAATAAAAGTATTTTTGTAAGGTTTATGATGTAATAACGAGCAAGACTCACTTCGTTTTTATAATAAAATGTTTTATTTAACGTACCCAAAATTCGGAGCGTTACAACTTGGTATCAGAGTTTTAGGTTCAAAACCCCGGCCATGGGTAGAATGGGAGAACCATGTAGAACCTTAAGCTAGTTTGACCGTTGCACAAACGTGACTTCGATTTTCAAGTTTAACATCCCAAATTGGGTGGAATTCTGTCAAAACAATCTTCGGATTGAAGCAAGGCGCGGAAATTGGCAGTACCGCCGAGCTGGGAATTCCCGAACAATTGGATGATGACTTAAATCAAGGATCGAATGTGGAACTTAGAAATTCAAAAATATTTTTGGTGTTAGTAAACCTTTGCCAAAAAAAAAAAAAAAAACCGTTGCTAATCGAGCAAATTTTAATTACTAGTTCGTGGAGGAGCCGTTCTTGTGTAAATATTTTAAATTGGGGTTCGAGAGTGGGAGCCTAGCACCGAATGGGTACCGGGCATAGCGCCGTTAGGCCGGCAACCCACACTCCCCCCTAAACTTCAAATTTCAAATTTTAACCTCCAAAACATTCAAACTCAATTTTTAAACTTCAAACCTTTTCCCTCCTCCACTCACCTTTTCGGCTCCTATATATACCCCACCACCACTTCCATTTTTTTTCATTCCTCTCACCATTTTAACTCCTCCAAACCGAGACCCCCTTGTACCGAGCCATGGCAAACCGACGACGAGGATTCCTGGAAGACGCCTTGTTCCGAGACATCGAGCGAGCCGAACTAACATAACCATCCAAAGCCTATGGTTGCAACTCTTCGCCTTCATCATATTCTGTGTGGTACTCACCATAGCCATGCCACGGTGGTTCGCCGGGAATAACCATGCCAACACCTTTTGGTACTGGGCTCTCGTCGTGGCCGCCGCACTCGCGGCGATCATAAAGGAGTACGAACGTCGGTTGCGCCAAGCTTTCAATGAAAGATGGTAGAGGAGGGCGAGAACCGAAACCGAGGATGCCAATTTGACATATCTTAGGCTGGTTGTAATCCTTTGGAGTGTAGGATATTGAAGATTAGAATCGTTTTCAACTTGTACTAGGAAAAGTCTCGTGTCTCTACTTGCCTTTTGTAGTAAAACTCTATGCTTTATGATTGTATCTCTCTTTGATCTATGCAAAGTTTGCTTTGTTTTTAAAAGAGTACCGTTGCATACTATTTGTTAAACTACTTTTGACCCTTAGAAGAAAGCGCCTTTTTTTTCAAAAAAAAAAATCGATTCGGTAGACTAAACCGCCCCCTTTTTGACTTTCACTCGTAGATGGCGAATCGACGCAGTGGATTAGGACACGATAACGGAGGACCATCTAACGCGAACCCCGACCTCGCTCAAGTCATGCAAGCACTCGTAACCGCCCTAAACGCTAACTGCCAAAACCAAAACCATGATGACGGACCTATGACTCGGACTCGGGCGATGAACGAGTTCTGCAAGCGTCGACCCCCGACCTTCAACGACGATACCAACCCCACTATAGCTGAAGCGCGGTTGAAGGAAATCAAGGTAATCATGGACACCTTGGAGATCACCCGCGATGGCGACCGTGTGGCCTTAGCCACGTACCAGCTGAAGGGAGAAGCCCACTACTGGTGGGATCTGATAGAAGCAACCCATGCCGTAGCCACCATGACCTTCGCTCAGTTCGAGACCCTGTTTCTCGACAAATACTTTCCCACGCCCCTTCGCCTGGCTAAGGAGCAAGAATTCATGAACCTGAAGTAAGGAACCATGACCGTTACCCAGTATGCAGCTAAGTTTGAGGAACTATCCCATTATGCTCAGGAAGCCATTTCAACCGAGGACAAGAAGGCGAGGAGGTTTGAGTGGGGACTGACTACAGCTAGAAAAGTTGTGGTAGCTCAGGCTTTCCCCACCTATACCGGTGTGGTGAAGTGTGCCCTTCGTCTGGAGAGCGAAGAAAACGACTTCAAGACCTGCTGGAGGAAGGCGACAGGCAACGCTGGCGGACCTGTCCGAACCCAACCATCCAATGGCAACCGTGGACCCTATTTCACCAAATCCTCTGCTTCGGGTCAGAACGACCAAACCTGGAAGACTGCTACCACCGAACACGGTGAAACGCCAAGAGGCAATCGGGACCTGGCGACAGTTAGATGCTACAACTGTCAGGCTATGGGCCACATTAGGCGCAACTGCTCGCAGCCTCAGAGGAGGAGGGATGGAACCCTTGGGAATCAGGAAGCTCAACAACCTGAGCAATCCGATATTGTGGAGCAAAACCTTGGCGGCCCATCACAGCAGCAGAATGGGCAGAATAAGGGAAAGCAGCCCATGGGGAACCAGCAAAGCACTGGAGGGCGTATTTTCGCGCTGCGGACTGAGGAATAAGAGGAACCGTAGAATAGGAACCTTAGTTTCCTTTTGTTACCTAATTTGTATTTCGAATGCTCTTACAAGAGTTATGTTGTAATAAGAGCAATGACTCACTTTATTTTTGTGATCTAAGATATGCCACTATAGTACCTGCGTGCAAGCTCTAGCATTGCATTCATATCTCTTGCCTGCGTAACTGCACTAGCGCTAGAAACAGAACCCCTAAGTACGAGTATGAAGATAACATCACCGTTTAGGGGAGAGTATAGCTGTTAGTCTAGTGTGTAGAGGGTGCGAGTTAGAAGTAGTCAACTTGCGCCTAATCTGCGATTTTGAAGTGATTGACATGGCGGATTTCGACGTAATCCTGAGGATGGACTGGCTGTCAGCACTTCAAGCGGTCATAGACTGCCATCCGAAGATGGTGACCGTGTATACCCCCGAAGCGACTCGTTTCCAATTTTAGGGGGATAGACCCACATCATCTTGGGGAACGCCTGCATCATTCATGAAGAAGAAGGAAGGATCGTGCTAAGGAAACATCTGTAGGATACGAGTTCGCATGATGATTTGGTAGAGGTTTTGCAATTGACGTTGGTGGAAACTTCATCAAGGGCCAACAACGAGGCAAGCTGTTCGACGGCTGAAGCGACTTCAAACCCATCTCGTTAAGCAAGAAAGAAGGCTTAATTCGATTGATGGTGACCTACTCCTATTTTTAAGGGGGATAGTCGGCGATTCCAAGATCGGTCTAGTGACCCAGCCTAATCTGTAGTCGCGCGCCAATTTCGGGGACGAAATTGTTTTAAGGGGGATAGATTGTAACGACCCTGATTTTCGATCAGTCAAAATTTCGTTAAATATTTGAATTTTATTTTAATACTCTTGTGGTTGTCAAAATTACGTTTTTGCCCTTCAAATTTATTTCTTTGCGCTTTGGCCTATTTAGCAAACCTAGTTAGCTTCTAACCATCCGGTTGGAGTAACCAAACTAGGAAGCCATCTAGTCTCCGCCAATGGACCGTTTTGCCCCTCATTGAACCTTTTGAACCCTAGAACAAGAATTGATTATTCTTTTTCTTTTAAATATTTTGGTTTTATCCTTTGTCCATTAGACAATAATTGTTAGGGAAACTATTATCCATTGGATAATAGAACCCCATTTGTTTATATTAAATGTATACTTGGTTAAAATACTAAGGATATTAAAAAATAGACTTTTTAATTACTTTAAAGTACCTTTTGATTATTTTAATATTATAAGTGACCTAATAACTATTATCCATTGGATAATAGAAGTTAGGGGAATTTTTACCCAATGGATAAAAGGGTGAATCTTTCAAGTACCATGGGGATTATTAATTTAGTCTTTCTTTTAACCCATGTGTCTAGCATAACCATATTTTAATTAGAAAGGTACATGGTACCAAGATTCCCAAAGTACCCTTTATCATTTTTTATTGGGATTTTGAACTAACTAGATATATGGGTACATGTGTGTGTGTGTGTGTGTGTATATATATATATATATATATATTAGTACTTAGATGGTTAAAGTATTACCTAAAGTACCATATGCCTATTTATTAGTTTATTGGGCAAATCCTAGCCTTTAAGGTCTACTTTTGATCCTTGGTACAAAAGTACCCATTAGTTTATTTGTTTGCTTGCATTTTATATACATGTATATATATATTGTACTTGAGAAAGCAAGAGAGGAGAGAGGGAGAGAAAGAGCCGAATGGAGCGAGAGAGAGAGAGAGTGAGGGCCGGTTGGGAGAGAGGAGGAGGAGGGAGATTTGACTAGTACTTGATCGTTGATCTTCTTGTACTTCAAATCCATGGGAAACTTCCTTCCTAGCTAAGACTTAATCTCCATTGTCCTTCCATGATTTGTTCACACTAGAATCTTGTACAATTAATCTTGTTCACACCTCCTTGCCCACCAAGTCTTGCAAGAATCACAATCTAGCCATGCAAGCTTAGGGATTTAGACCTTGACCTTCCAAGATTCATGACAAGTGTCAAATTGAGGAACGGAGGGAAGGGGGGGGGGGGGGGGGGGTGGGTGCGGCCATTGAGAAGAGGAGAGAGAGCCAAGCCTTGCCTATAAATAGAAGGCCATTCCAAGCATTTCAACTCATCCCTTGAAGCATTTGCTCTTCCTTCTCTCTAGAAACCATTTCTGGCAACCTACTGTCCCTTCGGAAATCCCCAGTTTTCTCCTTCTTAGAGTAGTTTTTAGAACCAACTTCCTTCGGAAAAGTTGTAGAACATTTCGAGAGCTTCAAGTTAGGCTCAAGAACCACCCTAATCGGTCAAGAGATGACAAAGGTATTGTCATCCAAAGTTCAGTGAAATTCTCGGATTTCCATTTCCAGACAGCTTACTGTCTCTTTCTTTATCACCATTTTTCTCCTACTTAGATTGGTTTCTAGGATCAACTTTCTTCACAAAAGTTGTAAAGAATTTCTTGAGCTTCGATTTGGACCCAAGAAAAAGCATATTCGGCAAAAGATTGACCGAGTTACTGCCGTCCAAAGTTTGGGCCAGATTCGCGAGTTTCATCACCTGTGGATTTTCCAAATAGCTTGCTCGGCCCCGACTAGTTTCGGATCAAGGTAGATTAATCTCTACTAACCTTTCCTAAGTATAAAGTAGTTTAACTTTGCACTCAAATTTATGTGTTGTATAAATCGTATGATTGTTTGGAAGCAACTTTGATCATTTCTTTTAAATGTAGATAAGGTTATCTTTTATTAAATGATGGAAATGCATGGTTTACTTTCAAGATGTTTCAAGCATGCTATGTAGAATAGAGTTGGATGATCTTGTTGAATGATTGTTATTGTGTATGTAGAAAGTCCTACCACGGAGTCTTGCGTATAAACGAGACACGGACACCGAGAAAGTAGAAACATGGCACCTAGGGTGTGGTTGACAAGGAAAATATGTTTTCCAAGGAAAAAGATATTTTAGAAACTACGTAAAGACCATTTTCGAAGGTATTACGTGAGTAGCGTGTGTGTTCCAATGGGAATCCGGAATAGCGGAACCATTGTGAGGTTGTGTGCGTTCCCATGGGATCCTGGACCGGCAGAACCATGGTGAGGTATAGCTTGGTTATCCGTGGAGAGGAGCCATTGCCATTGTATGCCAATGGAAACCCGGCACGGCGGAACCATTGTGAGGATACTCGGGAACCCGGCGCGGCTGAACCGAGGTTGGGTGTGTGGCTTGGTTATCCGCAGTACGGAGCCAATGTCAAATGATATTTGAAAGGAAAATTTGTAAATGAAAATGGTGACACGGTCTACGACGAGTCGCGTAGGAGAAACACTGGAATCATGGACACCAACGATAGTTATGAAAACAATGTGGAGATGTTATTGTTATTGACTGTTATTACTGCTTATATACGTATCATGTGGAAATCGATGTTTTATTGGTTCTTAAGTTAAGGGTTAAAAGTAGGATTTTACTATTGAGCCTTCGTAGCTCATGGTGTTGCCTTGTGGTGACCCTGGCATATTATATGGGTGGCGACGCCGGTATAATATGTCAGATTTGATAGACGAACAGGGCGAATTATTCACCTTGGAGGCGTTCGGAGCCGAGAAGCTGGCTAGGATGGAGGAGTAAGAGGAGCTGCAGTTAGGAACCCTAGACCCCTATGTTATTTGAACAAAAGTATTTTTGTAAGGTTTATGATGTAATAACGAGCAAGACTCGCTTCGTTTTTATAATAAAATGTTTTATTTAACCTACCCAAAATTCGGGGCGTTACAGTTACATTCTGTTTAATAATCTAGTGTTTTGTACCATCGTTGAAAATTACCAAGATACTTACCAGATATAGCGTGTATACTCGTGTACACCTGTATGTTTCAGACGCATATGTTTAAATGCAGCTAAGTTCTCTCATACTTGGACATTATTAAGTCTCCTGTACTTAACTATTTTTAAGTTTTTCATACTTAACTAACTTTAAGTTTTTCGTATTTAAAGTGCTCTTGCATGTCTTCATATACAATCCGATTCTTTTGGTGAGTAAACGTACCAAGTGTTTCGTATTTGGAAACAAGTAAGCCTTTTAAACGTTCACGAAGTTCAAAAAGCAATTTAATCATACTTGAAGTATTTGTGTACCTATATATTGCATGTTCTCGTATGCACCCCAAGTATTCTCGGACTGGGAAATGTTTTAAGTTCCTCATATTTGGACATATTCTTATTCCCGGTTTATTCATACTTGGATAAATAACCAAGTATTTTCGTATTTGTATAATGTGCTCATGCTATACCTACTACAGCTCTCTGCTCCCCAATACGAAACAAGGGGAGGCGTTGTATAACCTTCTAGTTCCATATTCAAACAAAAGAAAGACATGAAAATTCATAACTCTAAAAATTTGATATACTGCAAAAAAGTGACTTTATTCAGAATCTTTAAACTCAAGGGGACGTTACTCGTACCCCTTGCAACTAATGAATAAAAAACAAGGGAGCTTTATTCATAACTCTCACACAATCACGTAGTGCATCCTAAAACAAAATGAAAAAAAATCGAAATATTTTAAACAAAGAATTTTCTCAAATTATGGACATTTCAGGGCTTTGGCACCGGGTCTCGTCCAGGCCTGCCATTCTATAGGCCCCCATTCCCAAAATTTCAGTCACTCGATATGGGCCTTCCCAAGTTGCCCCCAACTTACCCTCGTTCGCCACTTTGGTATTGCCAAGTACTTTTCTAAGTACAAGGTCTCCAATACCAAATTCTCGGGGGTGAACGTGTTTATTGTAGCTCTTCATCATCTGTTCCTGGTAAGAAGCTAGATGCACCAGGGCCCTTTCCCTCCTTTCCTTGGCAAGGTCAAGTTCAATTTCAAGAGTCCTGTCATTGCCCCCACTCTTAACCAGTGCAGTCCTGTTGGTTGGAAGACTGACTTCTAGGGGTATAATTGCCTCTGTACCATACGCCAATGAATAGGGGGTCTTTTCCGTAGACCTCCTAGGTGTTGTACAGTGTGCCAACAACACTAGGGGGAGCTCATCGGGCCACTTTCCTTTGGCCTTGTCCACCTTTTCTTGATCCCATCAAGAATGGTTTTATTAGATACCTCTGCCGGCCCATTACTCTGAGGGTAGGCAGGGGTCGAGTAATAACTTCTTATGCCATATTGGGTACAGAAAGCCTTAAACTTCTTTTGAAATTGGGACCCATTATCTGTAATCAACGAATAAGGGACCCTAAATCAAGTAATAATGCTCTTCCACATGAACCTTTCTATCATAGGTTTAGTGATTTTGGCCAATGGTTCAGCCTCGATCCACATGGTTAATAATCCATTGCTACCAACAGAAATTTCCTATTGCCAGTTGCCTTGTGGAGTGGACCCACGATGTCCATTCTCCATTGGGCAAACGGCCAGGGGCTTGTTAATGGCACCAAATCTTCTGCTGGTGTTCGAATCATTGGTGAGAATTTCTAACACTTCTCACAAATTTTCACATATACCTTTGCATCTTCCTGCATGTGTGGCCACCAATATCCTTGGGTAATTACTCAGTGAGCAATAGACCTACCCCCAGCATGGCTTCCACACATCCCCTCGTGGATTTCGTGGTGGAATTTCTGCACCATCTCAGGGTGCACGCAAAATAAATATGGACCGGTGAAGGATTTTCTATACAACTTTCCTTCTGGAGACAGCCAAAATCTTGCAAATTTGGTTTTAACTTTATGAGCCTCTTTCCTATCAGTGGGAAGTGTTTCATCTCATAAAAACTCCACAATTGGATCCATCCAACTTGTCCCTGGTTCACGTCCAAAACCAATTCTACACTCCTGCCAATGCTTAGCTCAGTCAGGTGCTCAACTGCTACCTTTCGTTTAAATTTAGTTCGAACAACTGCGGCCAACCAAGCCAAAGAGTCTGCATGAGAATTCTTTTCGGAACTTATCTGCACGATGTATACTTTCTCAAAGGTATCAAGCAAGTCTTTGGCTACCTCCACATAGGCCTCGGGCTTCGTACTCCGCTGTTAGTTGATTCACCACAAGCTGTGAATCAGAGTATACCACTACGCCAAATTTTACCTTTAACGGCATTAGAAAACCGCCGGAAATAGTCCAAAAACCGCCGGTAATACTAACAACCGTCGGTAATAGTCTAAAAACAGCAAGTAATAGACCGCCGGTAAAGCAATTGTCGGGAAAATAAAAATGGCCGTAACAAACCGCTGATAATACTAAAAATGGCATTACAAAACCGTCAGAAATATTACCTCCGGGATTAGACAAAAGCCTGAGTGTCTTCATACTTGGCTTAGACTTGTATTGTCACGTATGCACTTCTAGGTTTATTCATACCTGGACAAAAACTCCTAAATGTATTCATATTTAGATGATTCCACATATGCTCCCCAAGTGTCACATACTTGGATAAATTCCTAAGTTTGCTCGTACTTAGACAAACAATTGCATATAAAACGTTGCTCAAGTTAACATACTTGAATAAATTGCATGTCCTCGTATGCATCTCAAGTGTATCATACTTGGATTACGACCTAAGCTTTTTCGTACTTAGTCAATGTTTTTACGTACTTAGTCAATGTTGCATGGCCACATATGCAACCCAAGTTTACAAGTACTTGGTAATATTCCTAAGTGTATTCATACTTAGGTCATACTCGTAAGTTTCCATACTTAGACGAGTACCCAAATGTATTCATAGTTGGCAAAATTGTGCATGTTCACGTATGCATTCCAGGTTTAATCATACCTATACAATTTGTTGAATTTGCTCGTAATTTTGTTGCTCGAAATTTTGCACTATACTACACCCCTCTGCTCCCCAATATGAAGCAAGGAAAGACGGTATATAACTTCCTAGTTTCGTATTCAATCAAATGAGTGGAGTGAAAATTCATAACCATAAAAGACCATAAAAAATTTGAAAGACTCATAGTCAAATTTCTTATTCATGATCTGATAACTCAAGGGGGCGTTATTCGTACCCTAATTCCCACACAATCACAATTTGCATCCTTAAATAGGATGCAAAATAAACTGAAGTCTTTCACACAAAGAACTTCCTCAAATTATGGACATTCCAAGGCCTTGGCACCGGGTTCCCATCTAGGTCTGCCAATCTATAAGCCCCTATGCCCACAATTTCAGTAACTCAATATGGGCCTTTCCAATTGGCCCTCAGCTTGCCCTCATTGGCCACCTTGGTATTGCCGAGTACCTTACGAAGCACAAGGTCTCCAATGCCAAATTCTTGTAGGTAGACATGCTTGTTGTAGCTTTTCATCACCTGCTCTTGATATGAGGCCAAATGGACCAGAGCCCTCTCTCTGTGTTCCTTGGCCAGATCTAACTCGATCTCCAGGGCTCTGTCATTGCCTCCACTTTCAACCAAAATGGTCCTGTTGGTCGGCAAGCCAACTTCTAATGGAATAACAACCTCTGTTCCATATGCTATAATGAGGAGGAGGTCTCTCCCGTAGACCTCTTTGGAGTTGTTCGGTGTGCCCACAGGACTAGTGGCAATTCGTCGAGCCACTGCCCCTTTGCTTTGTCCAACCTCTTCTTGATCTCTTCAAGTATAGTTTGTTTGGACGCTTCTGCCTGCCCATTACTCTAAGGGTAGGCTGGGGTTGAGTAGTAGTTTCTTATTCCGTATTTGGCACATAATGCTTTGAATTTCTTCTGAAATTGGGACCCATTATCCGTGATTAACAAATAAGGGACCCCAAATCGAGTAATGATGCTTTTCCACATGAACCTTTCTATCATAGGTTTAGTGATCTTAGCCATTGATTTTGCTTCAATCCACTTAGTGAAATAATCCGTTGCTACCAATAGACATTTCTTATTCCCAGTTGCCTTGTGGAGTGGACCCACAATGTCCATTCCTCATTGTGCGAATGGCCAAGGGCTTGTCAATGGCATCATATCCTCGGCTGGTGTGGATCATCGGTGAGAATTTCTGGCACTTCTCACAAATCTTTACATACACCTTTGCATCCTCCTGCGTGCGGCCACCAGTAACCCTGGGTTATTGCTCAGTGGGCAATGGACCTGCCCCCAGCATGGCTTCCACATGTTCCCTCGTGAATCTCATGGAGAAACTTTTGCACCATCTCAGGGTGCACACAAAGTAAGTATCATCTAGTGAAGGACTTTTTGTACAACTTTCCTTCAGGTGATAGCCAAAAACGTGCAGATTTTATCTTTATCTTGTGAGCTTCCTTTTTTTTCCGTGGGGAGTGTTCCATCTCGTAAAAACTCCACAATTGGATTCTTCCAACTTGGTCCTTGGTTCACGTCCAAGACCAATTCCACACTTCTTCCAATACTTGGCGCAACAATATAACCCACTGCCACCTTTCTCTTATACTCTGTTGGCACAGCTGCACCCAACCAAGCCAGTGAATCTGCATGGGCATTCTGCCCAGGACTTATCTGCTCAATGTACACCTTCTCAAAGGTATCGAGCAAATCCTTGGCGGCCTCCACATAGGCTGCCATTTTCTTCAGGTTTTGGAACGCTTGTTCGCATTCTGCTCCAGATTCGTATCCTTCTCTCTTTTTCAGCAACTGAAAGAAGGGCCTACACTTATCGCTGGACCGGCTAATGAATTTCTTAAGAGCTGCTGCCATTTCAATCAATCTTTGGACCTCCTTTGTGGTCTTTGGACTTTGGAACCTCTGCAAAGCTGTTATTTGGTCGGGATTTGCCTCTATCCCTCTTATGGTCACAAGGTGACCCAAGAATTTCACTGAGCTTACTCCAAATGCACATTTCGACGTGTTGAGCTTCAGCCTGTACTCTCTCAAAATTTTGAAGGCTTCTTTTAAGTTAGTTATGTGGTCTTGCTTCTCCTTGCTTTTGACCACCATGTCGTCAATGTAAACCTCCATAGTTTTGCCGAGCAACTTCTTTAGCATAATCGTTGCCAACCTTTGGTATGTTGCACCGACATTCCTCAATCCAAAAGACATGACACTGTGACAGTAGAGTCTTGTTGGTGTGATAAGGAAGTCTTCTCTTAATCGGGCCCATACATGGCAATCTGATGATACCCCCGATATGTGTCAAGGAAACTCATCCGCCCATACCCAACTGTTGCATCCACCCAGTTGATCTATCCTCGGGAGGGGGAAACTGTCTTTTGGACAGGCTTTGTTTAAATCCGTTAAGTTCACACAGACACGCCACTTCCCATTCTATTTCTTTACTACCACAGTGTTAGACAACCACTCTGGGTAATAAACTTCTCGTATAACCTTTGCTTCTAACAAGCGGTCAACCTCCTCGATTATAGCATCCACGTGTTGTACGGTTGATCTTCATTTTTTCTGGATCACGGGCTTATGTTGTGGATCCACATTTAAGTGGTGACAAATCACTTTTGCATCCACCCCAGGCATCTCTTCGGGGACCCAGGCAAACACGTCAATGTATTCCCTTACGAATCCAACCAACTCTTGTTCTTTTCTGCTCAAGTTTTCCCCAATTAGGAAATGCCTTTCTGGATCAGTCTCATTGATCTGAATTTTCTTCAAACCTTCCACCACTTTCTCGGTGGGCTCCCCTCCAATATCTTCGATGGTCGGCTGGTCTGGAATCTCTACGGCTTGGATCAATTTTGCTTTAGGTGCCTTCTTGATTATAGAAATCAGGCACTGTTCGGCAACTTTTTGGTTTCCGCTAATCTTTTCAACTCCATTGGACCCAGGAAATTTTACCATCTGATGGTAGATGTAGGAAACTGCCCTCATCTTGTGCAACCAGGTTCTTCCTATAATGGCATTATAAGAACACGAAACATTCACTACTAAGAAATCGGTACGTAGCACTATTATCCCTGCCCGAACAGGCAGAGTTACCTTGCCCAATGGCCAAACTGCACCTGCTCCGAATCCTATGAGAGGAGTTATTGACTGCACCAAAATCGCCTGGGTCAGTCCCAATTTTTTGAATGCATCGTAGTACAATACCTCCGTGCAGCTTCCTGAGTCCACCAAAATCCTCTCTATGTCATATTCCCCAATTCGTAGGGTTATTACCAAAGCACCGTTATGGGGCACCTAGACTCCTCCCAGGTCCTCATCTCACTACAAGAAAAAACACTTTTGCCGACTAAAATAATAGTCGCTAAATGGCTGTTTTTAGTCGCCAAAACCTTTCCGCGACTAAATTTTTGGTCGCCACTTTGGTCTGCAACACTTGGTTTGGGAAAGTTTTTGCCGACCATAATTTTTTGTTGCCGAATCTTGTTTTTCCTGACAAAATACTTTTGCCGTGAGAAGTATTCGCGACTAACTTTAGTCGCCATATCTAATTAATTCAAACCCCTTCGAAAAATCATATTTACATACGGCAACCAAACTTTTGGTCGCCGCATACAACTTTCCCCGACTAAAACTAATTTGTCGCCAAATGTCATGCCAAATAAATATTATTAAAAAAAAATTGGGTGCCACGTGGCCCATCTTTATACTGCCACGTGGATCATTCTGGATCCTCCACGTGGCGCATGTGGAATAATTCAACCACATGCCTTTGCCAAGAATTGAACCGCCGACCTCCCATGCCTTATGAGGGCATACAACCACTGGGCTACACGCTTAACTTGTGCTTTATTCCTAAAGATAATATATTTATTACATAAGAAAATAAAATAAAATATATAAAACAATATTTATTACTATAATATAATATAATATTAAATAATAAAAATATTATATTAAATATTATTTGCAAGAAATTATATATATAATATAATTATGTTTATTATGATAACAATATATAGTAAAAATATGGTTAAATTAATTACATTTATAATTTACCCTTCAATAGTCATAATTAATTTTTAACTTTATGCTCTCATATTAGAGTCATATGACCAAATGAAAAACATATACTTAGTTATAAAAGCCCTAGAAACAAATATTAATTATGGCCCTTTAGTATAAAATGATCAGAAATCCTCTTCGTATATGTTCCATTACTAATATAACTATTTTTTTTTATTAAAATTCAGAAATTCCTAAGGACCTAATCTAAATTGATACTCTAGTATCGCAAGACCCCAACCAAAATCCTTTCTTCTACCAAAAAGGACTCTCTAACACACTACCTTTGAGTCTTCGACATCTAAAAAAAACTCTAACTTCTTAAAAAAAATTATCCTTGTCTCACTCCATTTCTTTATCACATTGAAGCTACCTTCTTCTTCTTCATTTTTTTTTTAATAATTTTGTTACATGCCTAAGGTCATAATAGTCGAACATGTCCCATATCAAATGAGTTTAACGTAACTTTTTCCTGCCCTTTTTTTTTTTAAACACTTCATGAAATGCATTTCTAATTGTAGACAAGAATATTTATTTTAATTTTCAATGGTTGTGGACCTGTGGCTTTGTCTTGCTAATGGACCTGGAAAGTATCAATTAAATTAGTGTTTAATTTTTTTAGTGCCTTAGTAGCATAGGAGGATTTTTTTTCATTGAAGTTAAAAATGGAGAAACCATGGCCAGATAGAGATTTGAGAAGTTCTTCGTAATTCATTTTTTTTTAGTGGGGTTTTTTGACGAGAATTTGTGCAATGTACCAATGGGCATCTTAGAAAAACTAAGTGACCCACAAACGGCATGTTTTTCATCCGCTCGGGTACATTTTGTAGATGTGCGCTATTTTATGATGAACGCGGATCTCCTCCTACCCCAGTAAGAGGACTTCCTCCAACCTCAGACACACGACAACCTTTCATTGGCCTAAGCTCCTTTCTCCTTAATCTGCCTAACCTCTACCTAATGGAAGTTAGCCCAACCCATATTCCACCATAGGGAAATTAATTCTTTTCACCATTAACTCCAACAATTCAATGTCCTTTTTTTTCTCATCTAGGAATTAGTTATAAGGCTAGATAATCTTTCTTTGTCTGAAAATAACAAAGAAAAATCCAAAAATACCAATAAAAAAACACGAAATAACACATATCCAATAGGTGAACGCCAACGGAAAATCTTAAAAAAGAAAAAATTGGAATAGCTAATTTGGACGTTCAATCAAATTCAAAAGAGTCTGGAGCAAAAATGTCATTGCCGTTTGAATTCCAACAATGTCATGCCGCAATTGAAAAATATTTTCATTGGTGTAGATGGAAAAAATGATATTGGTAACTCATTTTGCAGTCGCTAGAAGTTGGACTATATATGATTCATTGAATAACAAGATTATGCAATTTGATTGATTCTTGTAAAGATTAGTGTAAGAGTTAATTGGATAAATTTTATTAGATTTTTCCTCTTCCATATTTTAAACGAAGGTTTTCTCCATTCATAGGAGCTTTTTTTTTTTTTTTTTTGCTTTGTTGAGAATATATGGAAGAGAGGCAAACTAAATTTTTTATTTTTATTTTTAAAAGTGTAAGGAGAAAAGTGAGATTTAATTAAGGAGCGTTTCTTTTTCTTTGGTAGCATTTCACATCAAATTTAAGGAGTTACCATTTAAAAAAAAGTGATATTTAATTAAGGAGTTAACGGTGGAATACAGGTTAAACTTTGGTTAAGTAGATGGAATAAATATAAGTTTATTATGATATAATGTATAAATTTTTGGCGACAAAATGACCTTTGGTAGCCAAATGGCAGCCTTTTGCCGACTAAAGATGTTTTAGTCACCAAAGGTTCACAAAAACGGCGACAAACGAATTTAGTCGCCAATTGGTAGCTTTCCCTGACTAATATTTTTGTCGCCTAATGTTTTTTTTTTTGCCAACTATTGGTTGGTCGCCAATTGTTTTGTTTTCAACGACCAAATGATCGTTGGTAGCCAAATGGTAGCACTTCGCCGACTAAAAATGTTTTAGTAGCCAAATGGTAGCACTTCGCCGACTAAAAATGTTTTAGTCGCCAAAGGTCTACAAAATCGGCGACAAAAAAGAATTTAGTCCCCAAATGTCTACGATCGGCGACGAAAAATATTTTAGTCGCCAAAAGTTGACAATCAGCGACAAAAAATAGTTTGGTCGCCGAAAGTTGGTCGCCAAATGTGTTTTTTCTTATAGTGTCTGTGAAGACTATGCCCTCGTTGCATACTTCTTCACGTCCTCTTTTCTTTCCCATTTGCATGACATGTTGGTCATAATTAGTTTGCCTCTGGAGCAATCTCATCTCATTTTTCGTATAAGGTTCGGCCAATCCATGTATCATATGGAGTGCGCCCCTTGGATTTTGTTTATAATCCAACTCCATTGCTTTCTCTTTATCCTTGGAGTCTTCCTAGATAAATTCTTTGAGGTAGCCACAAGAGACCAAATCATCAAGGTGTTTCTTGAACATCTCACAGTCTTTAATCATATGGCCCTAGTCCTTATGGTAGCTGCAGTGCTGATTCATAGCCCATTTTGCGTCTTTATCTCATCCCAGGTTTGGGGGCCATTTGAAGTAAGGCTGATTCTTTATTCGACAGAGAATCCTATAGATTGGTTCTTTTCAAACCATATTTATTGAAAAGTAGGACTTGGGGTCTGGAGCTCGTTTCTCCTTATACGATTCTTTCTTAGCCTGCCCATATTCTTTTCGCTCCCTATAAGTTTTGGGCTCTAGTTTATCAACCTTCTTCGCAGGACCCTTGGCTTGCTCGGCAACTACCTTGCCGTCTTCTCGGAGTATGTCATCTTCATTCCTGGCATGCTGCTCTATTCGTTCCAATAGTTTTACCAGTGTTCCAATTGGACTCATGTTCAATGACTTACGCAGTTCTTCCCAAACAGGCAGCCCAGTTTTGAACGTGGCTATTGCAAAATCCTCACTGCAACTTTCAATCTCGTTGAAAGTCTCCCGGTACTTTTTCGCATAGTCTTTGATCGGCTCATCCTCTCCTTGCTTCATAACGGAGAGGCTCTCAAAAGTCTTAGGTGCTCTTCTGCTCGTCAGGAGCGGAGCAGTAAATTCCTTGGCCAACTGCCTCCATCCTTGGATGGAGCACAGACCCAACTTATGGAACCAGGACAAAGCTATCTTCCCCAATTTCATAAACATTGCTTGTTGGTAATGTTGTATGTGTGCTTCGGGATCTGTGTTTGTTTCATAGAGGATGAACGCACCGTGCTTCACCTTGCTCGATAATCTCGCCTTTTGCAACCTCCTTGTAAAAGGGGAGGACGCTATATTGCTGAGGGCCTTCATGCTGCTTCTCGTGCAAACATGGTTCCCTCCTCACGTTCCTTCGTATGTTTGGGAGCACTCCTCTCCCAATCGAAATCTGGTCTCTCGTACCTATCCCTGTGATGTTTTCTGGTCCCTTCTTCCTCGGGAGATGGGTCTCGGCTCCTGCTCCTTTTTCGTGAAGAAGTCCTCTGCTGCTTTGGTGTTCGGCTTTTACTTCTGCTCCTCCTTCTTCGTGGAGAGCCTTGTTCTGCTTAAGAGTAGAACTCCTGCTCCTTCTTATTCGTGAAGGAGCCTTCTCGTACTCCACCATAGCATGTCTGTCTCCCCTGGAATTTCTTCGTGAAAGTCCAGAGTCCTTGGGATGTTCTCGGATCTGTTCCAACTCTTGAATCTCGTATTCTTGTTTCTTGATTAAACGAGCAAACTCCTCGATTTCCTGCCTCTTTTTATCGAGGATGTCTTCATTATTGTGCACACTCCTCGAGTGTGCAACCGACTCTCTCCCTCGGTGGGACTTACTCCTTCTCGTGGATTCCGTGGCTGTCATGCCCTCCATATTCTTGGAGTCATCATGGACAGTCAAGGGGTGGTCCTTACTCGTGGTCCTCTTGGTATGCCCGCCATCAAGCTTCCTCGGAGCCTTGGTGGGGATTTATCTACTCCCCCACCTAGCTGGCTCTTTGGATCAAGTGACTGTAATAATTCAGAATTTTGATAAATAAAAATATTTATTATTCGAGTTATTATTATTAATTGCATGAATTGCGTTAATGTTCTGATAGTTTGTTAAAACTACGCTTTGGCCCTTGAACTTTCATTTTCTGCACTTTGGCCCCTGAACTTTTATTTCTTGCGCTTTAGTCCTATTTAGCAAGCCTAGTTAGCTTCTAACTATCCAGTTAGAGAGACTAAGCTAAGAAGCCATCTAGTCACCATGATTGGACCGTTTTGCCCCTCATTAAACCTTTTGGACCTTTTGAACCCTAGTCAAAGTATTGAATTTTCTTTTTCTTTTAATTATTTTGATTTTATTCTTTGTCCATTGGACAAGGATTGTTAGGGAAACTATTATCCATTGGATAATAGAAACCCATTTGTTTATATTAAAAGTATATTGGATATAAAAAAAAATAGACTTTTTAAAAAGTACTTTTGACTACTTTATATTAAAAGTGACCTAATATCTATTATCCATTGGATAATAGATGTTAGGGGAAATTTTACCCATTGGACAATAGTTTTGGTCTTTCAAAGTACTAAGGTATTAGTTAGTTTAATATTTTCTTTTAAACCATGTGAAAGCATAGCAATATTTTAAGAAGAAAGGTACATGGTACCAAGATTCTCAAAAGTACTTTAATTGTTTTCTATTGGGGTTTTAATCTCCTAAGTACTTATGTATCTAAGTATATATGTATTCTAGTACTTTGAAAGGATATATATATGCCTAAAAGTACCATGTGCCTATTAGTAGTATAGAAAAGAATCCTAGCCAAAAAGACTATTTATGATCCTAGGTACAAAAAGTATTACTTTTTTAATTGTTTTCTTCCATTTTTTTGTACCTTGGCAAGAGAATGAGAGGGAGAGAGAGAGGGGAGCAGCCGGCCAAGGGAGAGAGAGAGAGGGGGGCCGGTTGTAAGGAGAGGAGGAGGGAGAAATTGGTTAGTACTTGGCCTTGATCTTCCTATGTACTTCAAATCCATGGGATTCTTCTCTTTCAAAGCAAAACCTCACCTCATGTCCTTCTTTTGTACATTTTATATTTGTTTAAGCCTAAGAATCTTGTACTAATCTCATCTCCACCATTGGATTGTTCAAGATCAAATCCTTGGTACACCATAGCCATGCAAACCTAGGTTTTTAGCCTTAAATCTCCATGTGAACACACTTTTTTGGATAAAAAAAAATTGGAAAAGGAGGAGAGAGGGGGGGGGGGGGGGACGGCCTTGATGGGAGAGGGAGAAGCCCTTGCCTATAAATAGAGGCTCATTCTACACTTGAAGCTCACACCTCAAACCAAAGCTCTTCCTTCTCTCTAGAATTTCTAGTATTCTTGTTCTAAGTTCAAGAACTTTCTTGTTCTTGAGAGTTCTTGAGCAATACCACCAAACCACCTCCAATACCACTCTCTAATCTTAAAAAGCAGGATAGGAAGTTGTTTCTAGGAAAAGTAGTCCAACACTTTTCCTTTCGAAGCAATCCGAAGGACGTTACGCCGCCGAAACCAAAACCGACGATCAAACTTCCGAAGCCGACCACCGCCTAGAAGAACGGTAGTTTAATCTTACTATTGTAGTGAAATCTTTACTATATCGTTGTTCAATCTTATTTTCTAAAGTTGATTAAATCTCGCTACTTTAAATCTCTACGTACTTTACTTAAAGTTTAGGAAGCTACTTGATCATGAATGATGTTAACTTTGAAGATGCATGATTTACTTTTGGAATGTTTCAAGCATGCTAGTTAGTAAAAGTTGGATGATCTTGTTGTATTTATTTCAAGGCTTTAAATGAATGCATGTGTTTATGTAAAGTCTTAAACGACGGAGTCTTGCATGAGAACGAGACACGAAACCCGAGAAAAGTAGAAACATGGCACCTAGGGTGTGATTAACTAGGAGGATGTGTTCTTCCCGGTTGGAAGATATCTTAGAAACTACATAATGACTAATTCAAGAGTATTATGTAAATTTGGGTGTGTGTGTGCCTATGGGAACCCGGCGCGGCGAAACCATAGTGAGGATATTCGGGAAACCGGCGCGGCGGAACCGAAGTAGGGTGAGTAGCAAGGTTATCCGCGGTAGGAAGCCTATGCAAGTTTTTGTGTGCCAACGGGGACCCGGCGCGGCGGAACCGTTGTGAGGATACTCGGGAACCCGGCGCGGCGGAACCGAGGTTGGGTGAGTTAAAAAGAAGTCTTTGGAAAAGAAAGGTAGCAATGAATGGCATGGTCTACGATGTGTGCGTAGGAGGAAAATCAAGAATCCCTGACACCGATAATGGTTATCAAACGAACATGAGTAAGCTGTTATTGTCTTTTGTGATTGCTTATGTGATTATTATGTGGAAATCAATGCTAGTAGTAGG
Source organism: Rhododendron simsii (assembly GCA_014282245.1). Lineage (NCBI taxonomy): Eukaryota > Viridiplantae > Streptophyta > Magnoliopsida > Ericales > Ericaceae > Rhododendron > Rhododendron simsii. Next base: position 14,953,447 of record CM024961.1, read on the forward strand.
ATTTTACTATTGAGCCATCATAGCTCATGGTGTTGCCTTATGGTGACCCTGGCATATTATATGGGTGGCGACGCCAATATAATATGTCAGACCTGATAGACGAACAGGGCGATCTCTTCACCTTGGAGGCGTATGGAGCCGAAGAACTCGCTAGGTTGGAGGAGCAAGAGGAGCAGTAGAATAGGAATCCCTAGCTCCCTTTTTGTTATCTATTTTGTAATTCTAATGCTCTTATGAGAGCCGTGCTGTAATATTAAACAATGACTCTATTTAATTTCTGTAATAGATTAAACCCTTAACGTGCCTAAAATTAGGGGCGTTACAGCGACATTAAAGGATCTCCTTCCATCGTGGTCATTATTCACAGGGAATTCTTTTGTTCCTACAGACGGTGCCAATTGTAGGAGGATGAAAACACTTGGTGCTTAGAACAACACTAGATTGCAACGGCTTACTCATGGCTCTTCAATGGAACCCTAGTTCGTCGTTGGAACCCTAATCTACAAAACAGACAAGGAGTGGGCGCACTTTTGCTTCTCGTAGTAAAGTCCCTCCGATGCCTAAGTTAATCTCACGTACCAGTGAAAAACCCTAATTATCAGTAGGAGAACTATATGAGTGCAACGTATTGCGTACCTTTTACCTCTAGGTTTACCTCATCTTTGTAGATTCATAAATTGGCGTTGATTTGCTTAGTAACCTCTCCTTTTATCTTTAAGACCCAATCGGGGCGCATACGTCTTAGCTTTTTCTTAACTAGTTTTGCATTAGGATAGAGAGGAATTTTGTACTGAACAATTTCGAGGTCTATTCCAGGCATGCCCTCATAAGATCAGGCAAAAAACATCTTTGTATTCTTTCAGCAAAAGGATTAATTTTTCACTTTCTTAAGAAGATAGTGTTGCACCAACTTTAACCAATTTGGGCTTGTTTTCAGAGCCTATATTTGCTGTGATGATTCCTTTGGGAAAAGGTTGGGCGTGTTTCTATTCTTCCCTCTCGATGAATTCTAGAACATTTTTTGGAATTTCTTCCTAAAAAATTGGATTATCAAAATCCACACAGTTAATCATAGGCAAAGTGAAATACTCTAAATTGCAGACATCTCCCAAACAAGGCATCGCCATACAGATTGATCATTGTTTGTTTATTTGCTTTCCACTTCATAAATCAAGATCGTGGATGTTCCCATGGCTTGGACATCGCCACACGATAACGGTTATCATCAAAACAGAGTCGCCACCTAGTTTATAAAAACTAGAAAAAACAAATAGAGATTCCTGGTACGGGAGCCAAAAGTACAATAACGGGAAAGTGTTAGGCACCCCTCTTTGCCTAGTCGTGAGGCTGGCCCATAATCGTTCGACACATGATTAATACTTGCTTTATTTAATCCTAAACACCTAATCTGATTATTAACCTTTAACAGTTGATAAGGTGTGCCAGTACGGTAATTGAAACATGAATAAGAAGTAAGAAAAACAAAACAATCTGTCCCAGGGACATGGATCTCTCGGCCGGTGAATAGATTTCACGGCCGAGGGATCCCACTAGATTAATATATCGGCCGAGGGATCAATGCCGATGTTCTTCCTCACACTAGACTAAAAGATTAACAGAAAATTAAAACGCTACGATTAATGCACAAAAACATAAGAGAGATCAAACCATAGGCCCCTGGGCCTCACTACCTTGATCCCTCAGTTGCTTGATTGCTTCGGATTGAGGGTGATTAACTGATTTGCTTCTTGAAACACTAGGGTTAGGGGTTTGTACTTCGGGGGTTTGATCGCCGGACTGCGGCTGCCTACAAGAGTTTAGGGCTTTTGTAGAGAGGATACGAGAGATGATTTATGCTGAGTTTGGAGGTATGAGATGGAGGAATTAAATGTTAATTTCAAAACCCTAAGGCCTCTTTATATATGCATGGGATGACTCACTGCGGCCAATCAAATGGTGTGAATCAATAAGGTAGTATAGGGTTAGAAGATCTTTGCTCGAATCTCTTTTCGTAGCCCTGAAGAATCAAAAAAGGCTGCTAGGGTTTTGGTGCGTCAATCAAACGATTGTTAGAACATTCCAGAATTCTGGAAAAAGATGATCTGGCGATCGAGGAATGGATCTGACAATCGAGGAATGGATTTGGTGGCCGAGGAATGGATCTGGTGGCCGAAGAATCGATCTAGTGGTTGAAGAATCGATCTTACGACTGATAGATGTATTTTTCTAGGATGCTGTATTTCTATCTGAAAGGCTATTTGGCTCTGAATTGGGTCCTCTAAATGGCTAAAAGTACTCACCATAAGTCCATGGGTTCACGACAAGTCAATCAATAATCATTGTATCCATTCATCATTAGGATGGTCCCCAACGTAGGACTTGAAATAATCGTTAGGCCAAATTGGGGTGTCTATAGATGCCCCTCTTTGACTGAACTTAGACGAATCGCGAGACATGTTTAAGTAAGAGTCAAAGTTGTAAAAGCAACTCAATTTGGTCCAACCACTATTGCAAAGGGTTTTTTGAAAAAGGTTTTTGTTGTGGTCGAGCCGGGAGGCTGCCTACATGTTCCACAAGTGAAATTTAGACCAACTGTAGTTTGGAGGAAAAAGGTTTTTATGGTCGGGCCGAGAGGCTGCCTACGTATTCCACAAGGGAAATTCAGACCAACTGTAGTTCGAAGGCAATAAAGAAAAATAAAAGAAGTTCAGAGGGTTCGGGCTTGAAGCCATAGTGCAACGTACCTGGGTTATGCCAGGATTTTGGCGGAGAGTAGTTGAAGGAGCGTGAAGCTGCCGGGAAAGTATTCGCGGAGAGCATCCTCAGTATTTTGGGGTAGACCAGTACACGGCGGGCAAATCGATTGCTTTCCATGATCATCCTTACTTTGACTGAGGGGAGCTCGGTTGGGTAGCCTATCCTTACGAACGAGCTTGATGGAGTTGATGTAATTGGGTGGAATCCAAACCATCTTTCAGAGATGATCAGACACCAGTTTTGAGATGTGGTGGCACGAGGCCTAAGACTTGAGTGCGGAGCTTGAAGTGATAAAACCGAGGCGTAGGGCCAGTTGTATGTAGGATCGACCTGTTTCATGAGTGAGATAGACGCAAAACATAGTATGTGCATGATGATGGTTAGATATGATAATAGTGATATAGACTTGATGATGACAATGGTGATGCAATTGATGCTTATGTGCACGGGCCCGTGTGTGTGTGTTTGTTTTAAACATAGAGCTTCTTTCAAGTTCCAGACTTGAGTATTCAAAGCGTAGAGCTTGAGCATTCGGAGGGTAGAGTCCGAGCATTCAAAGTACAGGGTTTAAGCATCCAGTACATAGTGGTTGGGCATTCAGAGCATAGAGCCTGAGCATTTAAGGTATAAACCTTAAGCATTCGAACGTAGAGTTTGAGCATCCAGTATGCAGTGGTTGGGCATTCAAACGTAGAGCTTGAGCATTCAAGTGTGGAACTTGAGCATCTAGTACATAGTGGTTGGGCATTCGAAGAGCTTCGAGCGTTCAAAGTTTTGAACTTTGAGCATTCAAGCATGGAGCTTAAAAACTGAGGATATCTTATTGCAGCAGAGAATCGGCTGAGATAGTGAGCTTGAGAATGTGAGTGTCAAGCTGTTGAGATTAGAGCTATTGAGTATTCCATCTTCCATCTTCCACGGGATTTGATTTGTTCCTCATGCTTAGGATGATTCCAAGGCTAGATTCCACATGCTCGGGATTGTCCCCAAGGCTAGTTCTGGCCATATTCCATGTCGACTTGTCGACCCAAAATGCCATAAGGTTTGTTAAATGCTGTGGCTATTATTGTCTTCAGATGTTTCCATCGCCTCCTTCAACTTGGTGCCATGGAAAGTTCCATCGCCTCGACTGATGGGGTGATCCACACATACACTATATGAGATTTTCATTGCCTCCTTTAGCAAATTTGACTTGTTTTGGGAGATTTCCACCATCTTTACTGATGAGGTGATCCTTATGCACACCTAAGAGATTTCCTTCGCTTCCTCGTTAGGTAGATTTCCATCGTCTCCACTAACGAGGTGCCTTCCGGAGGCTGGCCATGCAAACGCTTTCCAGAGGGTGGACGCTTTTTGTCAACACAAATGCCTTCTGAAGGACTTTAGGAATAAAAATGCCTTCACACATGCCTTCTGGAGGACTTTGGTGATATGGGTGCCTTTTGGAGGACCTTCAGCAATACGGATGTCTTTTGGCAATATAGGTGCCTTTTGGAGGACTCTCGCATCTTTGTAGTTTGGATTTCTGATCATGACAACTCTGACTAGTACTCAATATACTGGAGTGATCGTGAAGACTGAGAGCCTGCTTATCACTTGAATGTGGAGAACATTCAGAACTACCTATAATTCCACATTCGAATAGTTTAGAAAACAACATGGATAAGAAAACAATATTCAACAAATTTGGAATCGACCACGAGCTGAAATCCTTTTATGCTGACTGCTAGGGGCAAGGCCACCACACTTTTAAGGACCCTAGTTCAAATATTGAACCATTTTGGGTGACATAGTGCGACGCAACACATATGCACATTAATCTGAGCATTTTAAGAAGAAAACATAAGCCCCTTGTTTAGGCCATGAATGCTCGACCCTAGCTCAACCGTATGTAATAATGATAACTTAATTGCCCCTAGCATAGAGATATGCGATGTATGCAACAACGAATATGAATGCAATGCTTCTCTTGCTGGCATGCCCTTTGATAGTGCTATGTGACAGCCCTCCATAAAAAGGTTTGTGGCATGGGTGCCCTTCCAGGATATGATACCCTCCAAGCTAGATTGACCCAAGTATGTTGGTGAAGAGACAGGCTCCACAGAAGATCTTTTCATTGTCCCTTTGCTTCCCACTTGCAAAATTGTTAGTAAACCATGCATATGTTGATAAGTAATGAGAGCGGGATAGTTTCGACTGACACAAACAGCTCACTCGATTTATGGCCTCAAACTTGTTTCTTTTGCTTTGCTACTTGCATCATGGTGATGGTGGTTACACTTAAATACTCCTGTTTAGATGAATTCTTTTAGAAAATGCTTTGCTGATGATAGTAATACCCTAAGCAAGAGAAGCTCATATTTGAGGTCAGTCCAAACAAATGTCATGTAATCAAGAAACCAAAACACCCACCATAAGGATGTGTGCATGAAAGATTAGGGCCAAACCAAATGACAGGATGATAATGGTATGCACGCAAACTCGCAATGTATTCTGGACATCTCAACTTTTGCGTATTTGATCCGATGCTTCCTAAGGTGACTCACTACTGACAAAACTTCACACCAGCCAAGTAGCTATGACAAGATAAGATTTAAAACATCGCGACACTCTAGTGATAATACTGCTTGGCCAAGCGACCGATTAGCTACACTCATTATGAAATGGGAAACTCATTTATCTCCTCGAAAGTTTGCAGATAATAATTGTGCTTGTGTTGGTGTGTCAAGAATGCTTAGGATAAAATTAACTTTGAAAACTTTTTCTCGAGGATTTCAAAATCATACCATTCCATCAATCATGCTCCATATCCATACCACTCAATTTGCCATGAGCCATAGCTTCACAAACCCATGCCCCTAGTCATTTTAGGTAAGGTCATTGTTTTGAGTCGATCGTCACGAGTTGAATTGTTAAGTGGCTATCCTCACGGGAGGTTGAATATTTCTTAGAGGAGAATAGAGGAGGGTCTAGTTGTGCCCCCTTATCCCATATGATTCTTCATGATGTGTACTTTGCCAAAGTGATACGTACCCCATAATGTTTGCTTATCGCATCACTTTTCCACACTGGTTATGCCCCTAGTGCCTTGGATCCTTCTTCTAAGCCGTGTTCTTCAATCTGAGAGGACTTTGTTATGGACCATAATGTGGGCTTAGGGTTTTGGGTTAGAAAAGAAATGGATGTAAAGGCTCAAACCTAACTTATGCTTGGGTTTTACAAGTTAGCAGCCATCTTCAACATTCTTATCAACTATTGTCGCCTCTTGTGTGAAAGAGTTGTTTTCTTCAAAATGTCCTTTGTATGGATTGGAAGGAATGTTTCCTTCAAAATGCCCCTTGTATTACAGGGTGCTCATTTTTTCATTGATTTTTCTTTTGCCTTTCCTTGTATTTTTTTGTTTGCCCATAGCGTAAGGGATGGCTGCCTAGCAAGCTTTTCAAAGGAATTATCCAAGAGGCTCAACGTGGCTAGCAAGGGATAAGTGTTTGGATAGATGAAATGAATGCCTCTCTTCATTTTGAATCATACAACAAAGTGACAGGGATCCTAGCTAAGAGATTAAGAGCTTTGATGTTTAACCAAGTGAACCTTCTAAGATTGAGGACAGTCCTTTGAGACACAAAGCGGATGCAGGGAGACATGGCTGATTTCTCACTTTGTTCGTGCTCTAACTTTTGCCTAGATCGCCCTTGCGGGTTTTCAATCTATCGAGCTCTTCTTCTTCTTTTCATTTTCCTCTCTCTTTTCTTGTTTCTCTTCTTTCATGCACTTCATCTTCAACAACACGATTTGCTTACAAGTGATCTCTGTGAGGATGCAAAACTCCTTCTTAGCTCAACAGAAATGACGTGGGTCATAGTTTTGAAAACACATTCTTTGCAATTGACAACTTAAGTGATTTATGATGTGTTTCAAAAAAACGTATCATGAGATCACTTTGAAATCCCTAAGGATTGTTTTCAACATTTAACATTATCATGAACACTCATAGCAGCAACTTAGCACAAGAGAAAACATTTTCAAAATTGTGGCCGACCATAATGTGCCTACGTATCTTAAAAAGAGAATCAGGCCATTCGTAGTTCAAGTCTAAGGAGATTCACATTTCATGTTGAGTGCACAGAGTTGGTCAAAAACCGTGACGAACAAAACAACTTTAATTTTAAGAGAAAATAAACTCAAGACTCAGATTGTAAAAAGAAGCTAAAAAATACATTGACTCAACACTCAAACTAAGACGTGGCAGACTTGGCTATTGCCGCTCAAACATTCAACTTGGCCGGATCAGAACACCCCTTGATTAATGAGTTCTTGGATATCACGTTGCAATTGGATGTAATGATTAGTTTCATGCCCAGAAATCTGATGGTAGGCATAATGCTTGGTAGGATCATAGTTTGGGCCAAATGGTGGGTGGGGTGACTTAGTTTTTAAAGGTTTGAGGAGTCCTAGTTCGACCAGAATAGCCAGGGCTTGAGATGGGGATGAGTTAAGATTTCGGCGATGGCGGAGTGCATGACGTTTAGGATTTTTGGAAGTGGGCTTCTGGTGAGCAGGGGTGTGTTGGGATGAATTTAGTGGAAACATGGCACTTCTGGCATTGGTGACAACGGTATGGTTGGGACGGCTTCTTTTTGGTTGGGAGATTTCTCCTTCGACTTGTTCCATATGTTGAGGCTGCAGGTTCATCATTGTTCTTCCTTGTCTTTCCTCGGCAAAATGAATTTCCGCTTGAACTGCTTTCTCTATCCATCTAGCAGGGGAGGTGGAGGTGGAGCTTGTGGAGAACTTCTTTGCAAACTGTGAACAATGGTGGCTAGGGCAGCCACTGATTCAGCTAATACATTAACTTTAGCGGCCAGAGCTTCAATCTTCTTGTCAGCCATTGCTGTCACGTCTAAGACTAAACCCAAAATTCAGGAAAAGCAAGAACTTAGTTACGCTCAGGTTGAGATGTCCAAAATCAAGTGATCGTGCAGTGCACCTAAGCCTATTGCCCCTTAAAATGCAAGTTGCCCCTAGCATGATGGGGTGACTTAACCAAATGACACTTGATGTTAACATGTGATCATGCAATGTGTTATGAGAAGAAATGAGGGTGATGGACTACTCTTTTGGTGTAGTCCCCTATATGGTTAGAGAAAGGCGAACAAAATAATACACATATCACCATAGCTACTTGTACAGATTATGGATGCTTCATGCATAGCAATTCGTGTGCATGCATGAGTTTATCGGATACCATGGGTAGCCAACAATATTTGATATGGATGATTCTTAGGAATCTTTACTTACAAATTCTGCCTGCCACTTAAGATCCTACTTTCAAGCCAATCCACACTATAAAATAGACCGAAGAAGCTGAGTAGATGACTACAACGAAGAGTAGACTCAGAGTCCACCACTGTGCTAGCGGATATTTGAATGTTCCACCTTACATAATTTTTTTGGTCTTAAGAAAAACTTGTTGTTTGAGGATTTGAGCATCATTAGCCATTTTCACTATGAAAAGTTTCGAAAGTCTTTCTCTCTTTCAGTTAGGGAAAATTCATTCACTCCAAACAATGCTTATATGATTTTTTACCAACTTCAGGTTATTCTTTCAGCAACTGTTTATCAAAACTCATTTTTACCAAAGCACATTGGGGTTGGTCTTTTAGAAACTCATTCAACAAGTTTTTCCTTTTCTTTCTCTTTCTCAAAATATGATTGTGGTAATTGGGATCCACATGATTACCTGCCAGCACAATGACAAACTCCTAAATCTTACCCACTCGTTGCACTAAGCATGCTCAAAATTTTGAATTTTGAAAAATGGGTTGCTAAACCGATTTGGAAATAGGAATCAAAGTCCTGCACTTGTCTTGCTGAATCATCCATCGAGAAATAAGTATTGTCAGTTCTATCCATAATATCCTTGACTCATCATCCATAATATCCTTGACTCAAGTCCCCAGTGGAGTCGCCAAAAACTATAGACACATCCCAAACAGGGCATCGCCATACAGATTGATCATCGTTTGTTTGTTTGCTTTCCACCTCATAAACCAAGATCGTGGATATTCCCATGGCTAGGAACATCGCCACACGATAACGGTTATCATCAAAACAGAGTCACCACCTAGTTTATAAAACTAGAAAAAACAAATAGAGATTCCGGGTACGGGAGCCAAAAGTACAATTAGGGGAAGGTGTTAGGCACCCCTCTATGCCAAGTCGCGAAACTGGCCCATAATCATTCGACACATGATTAATACTTGCTTTATTTAATTCTAAACACATAATCTGATTATTAACCTTTAACAGTTGATAAGGTGAGCCAGTATGGTAACTGAAACATGCATAAGAAGTAAGCAAAACAAAACAGACTGTCCCAGGGAGATGGATCTCTCGGCCGATGAATGGATTTCATGGCCGAGGGATCCCACTAGATTAATATATCGGCCGAGGGATCAATGCCCCAGCAGATGTTCTTCCTCAAACCAGACTAAACGATTAACGGAAAATTAAAACGCTATGATTAATGCACAAAAACATAAAAGAGATCAAACCATAGGCCCGTGGGCCTCACCACCTTGATCCCTCAGTTGCTTGATTGCTTTGAATTGAGGGTGATTGACTGATTTGCTTCTCGAAACCCTAGGGTTAGGGGTTTGTACTTCCGGGGTTTGATCACCAGACTGCGGCTGCCTACAGGAGTTTAGGGCTTTTGTAGAGAGGATATGAGAGATGATTTATGCTGAGTTTGGAGGTATGAGATGGAGGAATTGAATGTTAATTTTGGAACCTTAAGGCCTCTTTATATAAACATGGGATGACTCACTCTGGCCAATCAAATGGTGTGAATCAATAAGGTAGTATAGGTGTAACGACCCTGATTTTTTGTCAATAAAAATTTCGTTAAATATTTGAATTTTTATTGATTACTTGAATTTGCTTTGATTTACTTTTAAAATCCTATAATTTGTCGTAATTACATTTTTTGCCCCTTGAATTTATTTCTTATTCAAGTTATTTATTTAAATTGGTTATATTGCTTTAATTTCCGATAGTTTGTCATAACTGCAATTTAGCCCTTGAACTATCGTTTCTTGCACTTTAGCCCCACTTAGCAAGTCTAACTAGCTTCTAACCATCCGGTTAGAAGAACTAAATTGGAAAGCTATCTAGTTACTTCAATTGGACCGTTTTGCCCCTCATTGAACCTTTTAAACCCTAGTCAAAGAATTGGATATTCTTTTTCTTTTAATTATTTTGGTTTTATTCTTTATCCATTGGACAAAGATTGTTAGGGAAACTATTATCCATTGGATAATAGAACTCCAATTGTTTATTTTAAAGGTATACTTGGCCAAAGTACTAGGAATATTAAGGAAAATACTTTTTAATTACTTGAAAGTACTTTTGGGGATTTCTTTAGTATATAATTGACCTAATAACTATTATCCATTGGATAATAGCTGTTAGGAGAATTTTTAACCATTGGATAAAAGAGTTGGTCTTCCAAAGTACCATGGGGTTTAATTAGTTTAATGCTTTCTTTTAACCCACATGTGAAAGCACACCTTATTTTAATTAGAAAGGTACATGGTACCAAGATTCTTGTAGTACCCTTCTATTTTGTAAGATTGGGGTTTTTGATCTTCCTTAGTACATGTGTATCCAAGTATATATTATTCTAGTACTTGGTGGATTATTTAAATACCTAAAGTACCCATGTGCTAATTGACTAGTTTAAAAAGAGAATCCTAGCCCTTAAGTCTACTTTTGATCCTAAGTACAAAATTATCCATTAGTTTAATTGTTTGCTTGCATTTTATGTACTTATATATGTATATAGGCATACCATGTGAAAGCAAGAGAGGAGAGAGAGGGAGAAATTCGGCTAGAGAGAGAGGGAGAGAGAGAGAGAGGAAAAGAAGAGGAAGAAAGAAGAAGGAGAGTTGGTTGTACCTTCCTTGATCTACTTTGTACTTCAAATCCATGGGAAACTTCCTTCCTAGCTAAGGAATTAACCCTCCATTGTCCTCCTTTGTACCATTAGCAATTGTTTAATACAATATCTTGTACCAATATTCTTCTTGCCCACCAAGTCTCCCAAGAAACAATCCTAGCCATTGGAGTTGCCTTTGATCTTCCAAGATTCATGACAAGTGTCAAATTGAGGAAAGGAGAGAGAGAGGGGGGCCGGCCATTGAGAGAGGAGAGGGAGCCAAAGGTTGCCTATAAATAGCAAGCCATTCCATGCCTTGAACTCACACCTCAAGCATTTGCTCCTCCTTCTCTCTAGAAACCATTTTCTGATTTTCTGGGCAGCCTACTGTCCCTTTGAAAATTTCCAGTTTTCTCTTGCTTAAGTTAGTTTTTAGAACCAACTTCCTTCGGGAAAATTGTAGAACACTTCGAGAACTTCAAGTTAGGGGCAAGAACCACCCCAATCGGTCAAGAAATGACCAAGATATTGTCATCCGAAGTTCAGTAAAATCTCGGATTTCCAATTTCCAGACAGCTTACTGTCTTCTCCTTCATCACCATTTTTCTCCTACTTAGATTAGTTTCTAGGATCAACTTTCTTCATGAAAGTTGTAGAGAATTTCTTGAGCTTTGATTTGGACCCAAGAAAAAGCACATTCGGCCAAAGATTGATCGAGTTACTGCCGTCCAAAGTTCGGGCCAGATTCGCGAGTTTCATCACCCGTGGATTTTCAAATAGCTTATTCGGCCCCAACTAGTTTCGGATCAAGGTAGTTAAATCCTTACCACTTTTCCTATGTTCGAGTAGTTTAATCTTACTACTTTGAAACTCTACTTTTATGTATCGTATCAATCGTATGTTGTTTAGAAGATACTTTGATCATAGATAAGGTTATTTTTTTTTATGCATGTTGTACTTTCAAGATGTTTCAAACATGCTATGTGGCTTAGAGTTGGATGATCTTGTTGTGTTAATTTCAATGCTTCGATTGAATGCATGTTGGTATGTAAAGTTTTACACCGCGAAGTCTTGCATGATAACGAGACACGAAAATTGAGGAAATAGAAACATGGCACCTAGGGTGTGGTTAGCAAGAGGGATAAGTTTTCCGAAAAAGAAGATATCTTAGAAACTACATAATGACCATCTCGAGGGTATTATGTGAGTAGCCTATGGGAACCCGGCGCGGCGGAACCATAGTGAGGATACTTGGGAGACCGGCACGGCGGAACCAAGGTAGGGTGAGTAGCTTGGTTATCCGCGGTACGGAGCCAATGCAATTGAGTGCCAATGGGAACCCGGCGCGGCGGAACCATTGTGAGGATACTCGGGAACCCGGCGCGGCGGAACCGAGGTTGGGTGTGTGGCTTGGTTATCCGCGGTACGGAGCCAATGCAAATGATTTTGAAAGGCTTGGTTATCTGCGGTATGGAGCCAATACAAATGATTTTGAAAGGTTGTTTTGTAAGTGGAAAATGGTGACACAGTCTACGACGAGTCGCGTAGGAGAAATCGGGAAATCTTGGACACCAACGATAGACGATTAACGATGTATGATTGTTAGTGTTGTTTTAATTGTTTACCGTCGTAAGGTTGGTGGGTAAGGATTTCCTATTGAGCGTTGTAGCTCACGGTGTTACCTTTTGGGGTGACCCTGGCATATTATATTGGTGGCGACGCCGGTATAATATGTCGGACTTCATAGATGAGCAGGGCAAGATCTTCAGCTTGGAGGCGTACGAAGCCGAGGAGCTGGCTAGGATGGAGAAGCAAGAAGAGCTGAAGTTAGGAACCCTAGATCCCTTTGTTATTTGAATAAAGTACTTCTGTAAAGTTTATGATGTAATAACGAGCAAGACTCGCTTTGTTTTATAATAAAATGTTTTATTTAACGTACCCAAAATTCGGGGCGTTACAATAGGGTTAGAAGATCTCTGCTCGAATCTCTCTTTGTAGCCCTGAAGAATCGGAAAATCTCTCTTTGTAGCCCTGGAGAATCGGAAAAAGGCTGCTAGGGTTTTGGTGCGTCGATCAAACGATTGACAGAACATTCCAGAATTTTGGAAAAAGACGATCTGGTGGCCTAGGAATGGATTTGGCGCCCGAGGAATAAATTTGGCGGCCGAGGAATGGATGTGGTGGCCGAAGAATGGATCTGGTGGTCGAGGAATGGATCGGCGGCCAAGGAATGGATCTGGTGGCCGAAGAATGGATCTGGTGGCCGAAGAATCCATCTTACGACTAATAGATCTATTTTCCTAGGATGTTGTATTTCTGTCTGGAAGGCTATTTGGCTTTGAATTTTGTCCTCTAAGTAGCTAAAAGTACTCACCATAAGTCCATGAGTTGACGAGAAGTCAATCAACAATCATTGTATCCCTTCATCATCGGGATAGTCCCCAAGATGAGACTTGAAATAATTGTTAGGCCAAATTGGGGTGTCTACATATATTTTTCTTCTCATTGCTAAAATTGTCAAAAGACATTTTAGAGTCAAATTCAAAATGAATATTATGCCCTGGCGTTTTGACCAGTTTTTCCTCACTAGACTCAGTAGTTTAAAAAGATGAAACACTAGACTCATACTAGGTTGACTCGGAATCAGAATCAGAATTAAGATCACGGTTAGAATTTTTTATTTTGTATTTTGTATTTTAGAGTATGTTTCATGGTCCAATTTCGGTAAGCCTCTTTTGCAGCATCCACAATCAGCTCAGAGCAATCTTTTTCTTCACCAAGGTTGATCATCAGCACTTCACTGTCATCTTGATTCGCACTTTCATTATTGGCACCCTGCAAGTCTTGGAGGGCCATTTGGTTTGTCATTGCTGTTACTTCTTCTAGTTGAGCTTCAATCTTTGCTTCATCGCTGTTGTCAGCTTTTTATGTGCCAACAAATCTTGACCAGTTGCCAAACCTATCCATGATGGGGTGGATCACCCTTATTTCATCATCAGTAACTCCCTCATCAAAGAGTAGGTTTAGCGACACTTTGTCTAGTGGATCATTGTCAACAAATTCTTCTTCCATTGCTCCATCAACTTCGAGGTTGTCCACCTCATCTATTGGCCAGTGGTCATGAGTGGGTGCATAAGGGTCATAGAAATAGATTGGTACCCTATGAAGTTCCTCTTCCTCAATTATGTCTTCTACTTCTTCATCGTCGACCGTTCTGGTGAATATGATGTGGTCATCCTTGGAGATAATCACCATAGGCTTTCATTGATTTATCGGAGTGATGCACTTGGAAGGGTCAAGAACCTTGATAGCAGGATGGAACAGGCTAGACAGCTTGGTGACAATTTGAAAGTGTGGATCGAACATGAACAGTGATGTAGTCATTTTTACTTGAAAAGTTTTCCTTTAGTTAGATTGGTTTAGCTTACCCCTTTCTTCTCGATTTCAAAGGCTCCTAAGGTTTATCCTGCAAAATAAAAACTTTACAGCTATAGGGAGATATTCCCGAACAGGCACAAATGGGGCCCAAACACGTGGCATGTGGGACCATGTATAAATAAGATAGGGACAATCGCCGTGCAAGACGGTGGTCAGCGATATGGACCAGTGACCGTCACTGGTCTAGGAAGTCTATATGGGGTCAAAGCCTAGTAAACATGAGAAGTTATTGGACCAAGAGAGTGATAAAGGACCAAGGACATGTGAAGTCCTTGGTCCAAGTAGCCCGTTCGGCAATGAGAAGGCCAAACAAGAGGAGAAATCAGGGGAAAGCAGCTTCAGGTGCAAGGAACACTCTGGAAGGGTCCAGAAACAGTGGTATTCCGGTAAGGAATAAGATCCCGAGAATGTAGGATCTGGGAAATATACCCAACGGGAATGGGATGTCTGGCTGGTTATGGAAAAGAGTCCTAAAAGGACTAAGGTAATGAACTGATAAGGGAACGAGAATCCAAGATATCCTGGGTTTCCTATACGAGATAGGAATCCTAGGGCAACAGGGATGCTTGGGCAGCAAGCATCTATGAATCTATAAATACGAGATAAACCTAAAGGTAAAAGGTACGCAATACATTGCATTAATATTGTTCTCCAACTGATAATTAGGGATTTCTCTAGTACGTGATACTAACTTAGGCATCGGAGGGCCTTTGCCACGAGAGGCAAAGGTGCGCTCACCCCTTGTCTGTTTTGCAGATTAGGGTTCCGACGATAAACTAGGGTTCCGATGAAGAGGCACGAGTAGCTGTTGCAATCTAGTGCTGTTCTAAGCACCAATTATTTTCATCCCCCTACAATTTGCGCCGTCTGTAGAGAGGTATTCCCGGACAAGCCCAATTAAGGGCCTGAGCAAGTGGTACATGGGAACACGAAGCAAGTAAGATAAAACATACCACCCTACAATACGGTGGTAGGCGATATGGATCAGTGACATGAGAAGTCATTGGTCCAAACAGTCTGTTCAGCAGATAAAAGACAAAAGACATGCGAAGTCATTGAATTAAGTAAATTGATAGGGACCAGTGACATGTAAAGTTACTGGTTCAGGAGGCCTGTTCGGTAAAGAAGAAGGCCGAACTGGGAAAGAACCCATTGAATGAGGGATCGTGGTATAGATATGATAAGCATAGTCGCCGTGCAATATGGTGTTCAGAGATATGGACCAGTGACATGAGAAGTCATTGGTCCAGGAAGCCTGAACAGGGCCTTGGACAGGTGAACATGAGAAGTTATCAGTCCAAAGGAACTAGTGACATGCGAAGTCACTGGTCCAACAGATAAGTACTTGATATTTTATTAGATAAGTACTTAGTACTAAGATTCTTAAAGTACTTCCATATTATTTTATGTTGGGGTTTTGATTCTACCTAGAGTACAATAGTACTTGGATGACTAGAATAAAGCCTAAAGTACCATGTGCCTAATTCTTAGTTTATTGGGAAAATCTTGTGTTTTAAAAGTCCTTTGATCTTTTAGTACAAAAGTACTTACTATTTTATTTGTATTCTTGCATGTGGTATATATATGTATATGTGTGTTGTACCATGTAAGAGAGAGAGAGAGAGGGAGAGAGGAGAGAGCCGAATGGGAGGAGAGAGGGAGGGAATTTCGGCCAAAGGGAGGGAGTGAGAGAGAGATAGGAAGGAAGGAAGAAGAAGGGTTAGTTGTACCATGTTTGATCTTCCATGGTCCTTTCAAATCCTTGGGAAATATTCTCCTAGCCAAAATCTATCTTCTCCTTGTCCTTTCTTGGATGGTTTCACACTAGAATCTTGTACAACTACCAATAGATTAATCTTGTTCACACCTCCTTGCCCACCAAGTCTCCTAGAATCAAATCCTTGGTACAAAAATAGCCATGCAAGCCTAGGATTGCCTTTGATCTTCCATGATCTCTTGCCAAGTGTCAAGGTGAGACTTAGAGAGAGAGAGAGAGAGAGAGAGAGGAGAGGGCCAAGCTCTTGCCTATAAATAGAAAGCCATTTTCATGCTTTGAACTCACACCTCATAGCATTTGCTCTTCCTTCTCTCTAGAAATCTCGGATTCCAGTTCCAGGCAGCCTACTGCCCTTCGAAAATTCTCAGTTTTCTCCTTCTTAGGATAGTTTTTAGATCCAACTTCCTTCAGAAAAGTTGTAGAGAACTTTGAGAGCTTCAAGTTAGGCTCAAGAACCACCTCAATCGGAGAAGAAATGACCAAGATATCGTCATCCGAAGTTCAGTGAAAATTCTGGATTTTCATTTCCTGACAGCTTACTGTCTTTTGCTTTACCCCCATTTTTCTCCTACCTAAAGTCGTTTCTAGGATTAACTTCCTTCACGAGAGTTGTAGAGGGTTTCGAGATCTTCGATTTCGACCCAAGAACGACTCTATTCGGCCAAAGATTGACCGAGTTACTGCCCTCCAAAGATCAGTCCAGATTTGGAGTTTCACCGCCCGTAGAACTTTCCAACCTTGCTTATTCGGCCCCGACTAGTTTCGGATCAAGGTAGGATATTTCTTACCCTAACTCTAGTGTTGTTTTAAATCATATGTTAAAGAATAGAATGTTATTAGTAATAACTTTGATCGTTTCTTTCAAAAGTAGATAAGGTTATCTTTATATCAAGTAATCGTATTTTGATCTTTACGTTGATTATGAGCTTGAATACATGAATTGCTTGTATTACTTGTGACACGATAAAGCATAAGTGATTCTTCACTCCAAGGGCGTCTGAACATGTGGCGTTATGCTTTAAGAGTTAATGTGAGCGTGATTAGCAATATAGAGTTGAATGATCTTGTTTGTTTACAAGGAATGATTTATGTTTACCCTTGTCCTGCCTCGAAGTCTTGCATGTAAACGAGACACAAGAACCAAGAAAGTAGAAGCATGACACCTAGGGTGTGGTTGACAAGGAAAATGTGTTTTCCGAAAAAGAAGATATCTTAGAAACTACATAATGACCATTTCGAGGGCATTATGTGTGTGTGTGTGTTCCAATGGGAATCCGGAATAGCGGAACCATTGTGAGGTTGTGTGTGTGCGTTCCCATGGGATCCCGGACCGGCGGAACCATGGTGAGGTATAGCTTGGTTATCCGCGGAGAGGAGCCAATGCAATTGTGTGCCAATGGGAACCCGGCGCGGCGGAACCATTGTGAGGATACTTGGGAACCCAGCGCGGCGGAACCGAGGTTGGGTGTGTGGCTTGGTTATCCGCGGTACGGAGCCAATGTCAAATGATTTTGAAAGGGTGTGTGTGTGGCTTGGTTATCCGCGGTACGAAGCCAATGTCAAATGATTTTGAAAGGGTGTGTGTGTGGCTTGGTTATCCGCGGTACGGAGCCAATGTCAAATGATTTTGAAAGGCTTGGTTATCCGCAGTACGGAGCCAATGCAAAGGATTTTGAAAAATGGTTTTGTACGTGGAAAACGTTGACACGGTCTACGACGAGTCGCGTAGGAGAAATCGGGAAATCTTGGACACCAACGTTAGATAGTGAATGTGGACGTATTATCGTCATTTATGTGATTTCTATGATCGTTTGTTGGTAAGCTATGGGTAAGCGGGTAAGGATTTCCTATTGAGCGTTGTAGCTCACGGTGTTGCCTTTTGGTGACCCTGGCATATTATATTGGTGGCGACGCCGGTATAATGTGTCAGACTTCATAGATGAGTAGGGCGAGATCTTCAGCTTGGAGGCATGCGGAGCCGAGGAGCTGGCTAGGATGGAGAAGCAAGAGGAGCTGTAGAGTAGGAACCTTAGTTCCCTCTTTGTCATCCTATTTTGTATTTCAAATGCTCTTACGAGAGTTATGATGTAATAACGAGCTAGACTCGCTTCATTTTTATAACAAAATGTTTTATTTAGCGTACCCAAAATTCGGGGCGTTACAGGCAGGGTCGACCGTATAGAGCTTCGTACGGTGCCATCTCGATACTTGCTTGATAGCTGTTGTTGTAGGCAAACTCCACCAATGGTAAGTGCTGCTCCCAGTTTCCGGAAAAATCCAAGGCACAGGCCCTCAGCATATCCTCCAGCGTCTGAATAGTCCTCTCCGTTTGTCCATTTGTTTGTGGGTGGAAGGCTGTACTAAGCCTTACGTCCGTTCCCAATGCCTTTTGCAGTCCTTTCCAAAAGTGGGATACGAAACATGGATCCCTGTCTGACACGATTGAGATAGGTACTCCGTGGAGGCGTACAATCTCTCGAATGTATAACAGGCTCAGTTGCTCCACGTTCTCTGTCATCTTAACAGGCAGAAAATGCGCAGATTTGGTGAGTCGATCCACAATCACCCAAATAGCAGTATTTGACTTAGCAGTCCTTGGTAGTTCAATCACGAAGTCAATTGAGATGTGCTCCCACTTCCAGGTCGGTATTGGTAAGGGTTGAAGATCTCCTCCAGTTTTCTGATGCTCAGCTTTGACTTGCTGACATACTAGACAGGTAGATACAAATTGAGCTACGTCCTTCTTCATTCCTTCCCACCAGTACATTCTTCACAGATCATGATACATCTTCGTACCTCCAGGGTGAACTGCGAAGTTCGAATGGTGAGCTTCTCGAGTAAAGCTTCTTGAAGGGTTCCGATGTTAGGTACAAATACCTTTCCTTTGAATCTCAAGCTGTTATCCTTCTCGATTGTCCATCCTTGTAACGACCCTGATTTTCGGTCAGTGAAAATTTCGTTAAATATTCGAATTGTATTTTTAATACTCTTGTGGTTTGTCAAAATTATGTTTTAGCCCTTCAAATTTCGTTTCTTGCACTTTAGCCCCACTTAGCAAGCCTAGTTAGCTTGTAACCATCCGGTTGGAGGAACTAAGCTAGAAAACACTTGGTTACTGTTCCCTAACCGCAATTGGACTGTTTTGCCCTCGTGAACCTTTTGAACCTTAGACTAAAGATTGATTATTCATTTTCTTTTAAATATTTTGGTTTTATTCTTTGTCCATTGGACAATAAATGTTAGGGTAACTATTATCAATTAGATAATAGAAACCCCAATTCTTTAATATAAAGGTATACTTGGTTAAGTACTAGTAATATTTAAAAAATAGACTTTTTAAATACTTTAAAGGACTTTTTGATTATTTTTGTAGAGACCTGCAATTTCGTTTAATAAATTTAATGTGTTATGTGGAATAAAATGAAGAAATTGGTGGAGGATATTGATTTTGGGACTAAAGTGATGGAATTTTAAACTTGAGGGGTGTGTGTGTGATATAGGCTATATATGTATGTGTGTGTGTCGTGTGTTTGGGAAAAAGGGGGAAAATCATTTTCCCAAAATCCCACTCTCTCTCTCTCCCGACCTCTCATCTCCCTCTCGGCACTCTCTCTAAACCTCTCACTCCCACCCAAATTCCATCGAACCAACACAAAACCCATACAATACCCCTTCCGAACCTTCACCTCCTCTTGTATTGGAGCTCGAATCGTGTTCGTAGGAGCTCGGTGGTCCGTATTTGGCTTGGTTCGGAGTTTGAAGTTCTAGGGCTTGGGTGATCTTTTGATTTCGGCCTTAACCCTCGAGGTAGGGATTTCTCTTACTCTTTATATGTTCTTGAGTTGATTTTGTACATAAATCGTGCTATGGATTGTTGTCTTGAGTTGGGTTTTATTTGAGAAGGACCTGTTGAAAATCTGCTCGAAAGCCTTTGTTATCGATAACATTTCCATTGTTATCGATAACACTATGTTCTAAAGTCCAGAAAATCAATCATTATCGATAACCCTTGTCATCGTTATCCCTAACGTGTCATCGTTATCCCTAACGTTTGTCATCGTTATCCCTAACTCGTCATCGTTATCCCTAACGTTTGCCATTGTTATCGATAGCCTCGCGTCTGGAATGATATTGACCCACTGTTATCGATACCTTTCTTCATGGTATCGATAACATCTTGTTTTTACCTGGTCTCAACCCATTGTTATCGATACCATTCTTCAAGGGTATCGATAACCCCTAGTATTTGGACAGTTTTGCTTCATCTTTTGCTCGTTCAATTGTGGTGGCATTCATTTATTTCTGACACCCCTTTCGCTACTCTAAATCACTTCCAAGCATTGTTGTTCGCACTTCGATGATTCCTTGGTTATCCTTATTCATTGGCTCGCGTTGCATTGAATACCAAGGTTGTATGACATAAATTGTTGTTCTAACATTTTATTGGAGTGCTCGTTTAACTATTAATGAATACATGAGATAATAAGATTGGTGGGGAGAACTCGTTAAAACTAAATATGCGTGTTGATAAGGTTGATCGTTAGATGGGAGCATGGACGAATCATAAGCGGACGCGAGAACTTAATACTTGATGCCATGTAGTGTGAGGAATGAGTCAGGATAATTAGTTTGGAAATAGATTGGAAATGTGAATTGGTATGTGGACCGTGTACTTAATATCAATCTCTCTTTATCTACAATAGTGCAATCAGAGCATGAGAACACATATGACGAAAGGTAATACAAAAGAGTTGTAATTGGCATACGGGGTCTTGATACCCGAAACTTGAATCGGATGTACGGGGTCATGAGCACCCGGAATGTAGGACGGATGTACGGGGTCACAAGTACCCGAAAATGTATTATGGGTATATGGGGCCCTAAGACCCAGAAAATTTATTAAGCTCATTGGTTGGTATGTTAATGGAGGAAGAACTACTTGAGCACATATTGGGAATCAATGAGAGATGTACGGGGTCCTTAAGACCCGGAATGAGAGTCATTAACCGTAAAAGTGTGCGAGATGGAGTTGATCAATAGGGACACGTAAGAGATGGCTAACGGAGTGACTAATGACATGTGAAGTGCCCCTAAGCCTTGAGTTCCTTCATGAAGTTACGTTGGTTGTATTCTCAGTCATAGTTTCCAACTTCATTCTTTTATGTTCAAATCTTCTCTTTTGCATATAAAGTTTGTAGAGATTTTCCTACTGGGCATGTGTTTTGCTCAAACCCATCATTCTTTCAGGTACAATTCAAGAGCATAGCATGGAGTATTTGGCGTGCATGTCATCTCATCCTTTAGAAAGTGAATACTAAGGAAACAACTCAGACACCTTTTGTAAACTCTTTGGGATGGCATAAATTGTAGTTTTCATTTAGATCTTCGGTTTAGAAGTATTGTAATTATTTAACTTACCTTTGACTGAATTTTGGAACATTGAGGCCAGAGTGCCATTGTTGTAATCTTTTGAACTTGATTGTACTCAATAAATGAATATGAGGAAGTCTTTTGGGTTATTATAAGTATGCCGTGGTGGTTTCCCTTTTAAAAGTTATTATTATTATTATGTTAAAAAAATCGAGGGCGTGACAACTTGGTATCAGAGCATCAAGGTTTGAATACCTTTAGACCGTGGGGAGACTTTAGTCTCATGGGTTTAAAATCACAGCAAAATTTTGACATGACATGTGTGCTTGCATTAAAGAGTCAGTACATCGGCATGATATTGCATTTACAATAATGTAGATTGTTAAAGCATGATTGGCTTATGTTGGGAAAGTTGGACGTTTGGCCCCACGATGGAGTCGTGGTTGTAATTGTTGATAGTTCTTGACGTTGATTGTGTTATGTTTTCAATTCTTATAGCACGATGCCCCCGAGACGTCAAAGTAACCTTGCTAGGGGAATTGTAGCGGCACTAGCAGAGTCGAATCTTTTGAATTCAGCACTTAGGTCTAACGCGAATGACCGTGCCATGGAAGCGATGAGGGCATTTCGCCGTATGAAACCACCAGAGTTTGATGGGGAGAATAGTGATCCTCTTGTGGCCGACCATTGGCTTACACAAATTCATAAAATCTTTAACGCTCTTAGGATTACTGAAGATGACCTACGAGTGAGAATTGTGGCCATTCAACTTACCGGTGAGGCGAATGAGTGGTGGGAATCGGTTTTAGGAGCAAGAAGAGATGCTAGGAGAATGGCAAGGGCGATTAATCGAATAGATGAGCCAGATATAGAGAACCTGACATGGGCTGAGTTTGAAGAACTCTTCGAGAATCAGTATTTTCCTTAAACGTATCGTGAGCAACTTAGAGAACAATTCGAGAAGTTAGAACAAGGTAATATGGCGGTTTCCGAATATGCTACAAAATTTCAGTCTTTGTCCCGTTTTGCACCGGAATTAGTGGCGTCAGAGGAACGAAAGTGTAGGCGTTTTGAGAAGGGATTGAGAAGGGATTACACACATCCATTAAGTTGTTAGTGGTAAGCCAGCGCATTGGAAGGTTTTCTGAGATTGTCGAGTGTGCAAGGAGTGTTGAGAATTCAGTGGGTACGCAGAAAGGTGTGGAAGTGTGGGGACCTAAACAACCGACCGCTAGTATGAGTTTGCTTTCAGGGAGTTCTGGGAGCCAAAGGAGGAAGAGACAATGGGAACCACCTCAATCATTTCAGGTTCAGTAGAGTTTTGGGCAGCCTACTTCCTCGGGAAGTCATAGAGTTTCTGTCAAACCACAGATTGTGTGTCATCGGTGCGGTCAACCGGGTCACTTTCGTGCTCAGTGTACACAACAACAGAAGGCATGTTTCATTTGCGGTGCACCTGATCATCTTGCAAGAAGATGTCCTCAGAAAGTAGGAGAGCAGGGTGGGCCTAGTTCAGCGAGACCAGGGCAGAGTTTTGTTCGGCATTATTCCGAGTTCCAATCTGCTTCGGGTCAGGGGTCATACATTGAGTGAGGAGCGAATCCTATCATTTCTCAGCTCTAGAGACACCAGATGTGTGGGGTAATTTCTTCTCTCCCATTTAATCCTTTGCTAGGATTCTTTCAATTTGGGAACATATCATCTTTCCGTGGTTTGCATCTTTTCTTTGACTTGAATTTAAACTCCAAGGATTGCTAGACCGCCTATGTTTGTTGAATAACACCTCCAGATAGTATTTGCCGAGACTATGAGTTGGTTGTTTCAAGTTGTTGTTTCATTTGTGATATCAGTGTCTTACGTGAAGCGAGGTTTGGTGAAGTCTTGAAAAAAAAAAAAAAAAAATTTGGTCACACAGTGATTGTTTGCTATATGTCGGGCGCCTCTCTATATGAGTTGTTCTTTTATTACTATCTTCTCTGTGGTCTAGTTGAACCTTGATTGAAAATTTGTGTCTAGGCTTGCTATCCATGAAGTCATTTATTCATCGGTTTGAATAGATTTTGGTATCTGTATTGACTAACACAACATTATTCCTAGTGCTATTTATGATATACGAATCCTTGTCATGAGGTACAGTATGGTGTGCCTGCTATTGATTTTGACGTAATCTCTGCTGAAATCTATGAGAACTTTTCGCTTCTTGTCCTCACTCTACTCTTGATGCTACGGTTCATGGTATAAGATCTCGCTAGTCAATTTGGGAATCCGTTGCTATGGTTACAAAATTTTCTTCGTTCGTAGTTTCTATTCACTTGATCTCTGCAGTTGCGGCCTTCATCTATTAAAACTAAGTTAATATTGATATCTTCAATGACATTGTATCCTTTTGTAGTGTTAAGTTCGAATCTCGTTGCGATTATGGCCTCTTTCGGGCGTATAAAAATTTGACATGGTCCTCAGCTTCAAAGGCACATGGTTTGTTCTATACTATTTTGTTCCAGCTTATCAAGAGTCATGCACCTTCTGGTATTGGTCTAAATTTGGTTGTGCGTCTTTTGTCAGTTTGGGCCCTATCTTTGCAATGTGCTTGTCATTTGTATCGGGGCATTCTTTTGCTAAGGTGTATGTAATTGTTTCCTAGACTTGTGGAATAGTAAGGGAATTGAGGGTACCTTTCCTAAATTCTTGGGTTTGTCATGAGTTGGTGCATTAAGTTCTTGGCTGCTTTAAAAATTTCACATATTCCATGTTATACAAGTTCACGATGCCATTAGGTGCGGATCTGGCATTTTTGCGTACTTTGGCGTCGCGGTTTGTTGTGACTCCTCAACCTTGAAGTTAAGTGATTTGAACTACTTTTGCTTTGTACCGGTTGCTCATTTAGACTTCATTGATTGGTCTGGATTCCTTAATTGCACCCACTAGTCTATTTATTGGAAACTGCTACTCTATTCAAGTTCTTGTATCGTAGCACTCACTTATTGGAATCAAATTTTATGGTGACGTATTGATTGATATCGATTTGTGGAGGCTGTTCAATTCAAATTCACTTGTTGTAAGTGCTCTCTGCGGCGTTCAAATTTGTATCCTTTGTTGTGGTTTCTCAACTTTTGAGACGCAAGACTCATTCTATGTCGCTAACTTTCAAATTTGTTAGAAGCTTTGCTTATCCTTTGTACTGAGAAAAATTTTGATCTTGTATCGGTTTACTTATTTGGTGGTTTGTCTCACTATTATGAGTTCCGGATTGTCCCAAATTGGTACGTTGAGTTGGTTGCCTAGTGATTCTAAAGATTTCATACGTTCCCTGAATTCAGGATACTTCATGCCCATTCATTGAATTTTTGATCGGTGTTGATTGAACTTTGAAGCTCACTTGTTTCGTTTGAGGTGACTGAAGGATTGTGTTGACTGTTGTTCATTACCCATTGTCATTCGGAGTGGGAGACCCACGTATTTTGTAAGGTATCGTCATGTTGAGGTATGATTTGTTTGAGGTAGGAAAGAGGAGGCTTTTATCGTTAGAAAGGTATGTTTTGTGTCGAATACGGCGCATGTCTTTAGGATGCCCATGCGACAACTGATGAAATCCAGTTGGAAGAGGCGATTGATTACCGCACCTTCTAAATGGAAGTCTCGGGAAGTCAATTGGACTATCGGGTTACAGTTAGGGGCTGAATCTTTGTGATGAGATAGATGACCGTATGTAAGGGTGTTCGCAAATAAAGGGGATGCTTATAAATTGCCTTCCGCATGATATTGCTGCATAAAATTTTTGGATATTTGTGATGCGCTTCATCCATAGGTATTGCGAAAGTACGAGACAAATCTATTACATGTGTTAGAAGGGTCCGAACTTGAGTTATAAGCCGATGTGTCGTATGGTGGGAATCCGATACGTATCCTAGACTTGCGTGGTCAAATATTGAGAAGTAAGTCGATGTCGTTGGTGCGAAGTTACCTGGAAATGGGAGGACAAAATTAGAAAGATATACTCGCATTTGTTGCGGTTTGATCGATATGAATCTTTGATATAAATTTTGATGATTTTAGAATCGTTATATGATGGATAGTAGTATGGCTGTGACATATGCATATGTAGTGTGGCAGGGTCGGACTTGGTTTGTCAAATTTCGAGGACGAAATTTCTTTAAGGAGGGTAGGATGTAGAGACCTGCGATTTCGTTTAATAAATTTAATGTGTTATGTGGAATAAAATGAAGAAATTGGTGGAGGATATTGATTTTGGGACTAAAGTGATGGAATTTTAAACTTGAGGGGTGTGTGTGTGATATAGGCTATATATGTATGTGTGTGTGTCGTGTGTTTGGGAAAAAGGGGGAAAATCATTTTCCCAAAATCCCACTCTCTCTCTCTCCCGACCTCTCATCTCCCTCTCGGCACTCTCTCTAAACCTCTCACTCCCACCCAAATTCCATCGAACCAACACAAAACCCATACAATACCCCTTCCGAACCTTCACCTCCTCTTGTATTGGAGCTCAAATCGTGTTCGTAGGAGCTCAGTGGTCCGTATTTGGCTTGGTTCGGAGTTTGAAGTTCTAGGGCTTGGGTGATCTTTTGATTTCGGACTTAACCCTCGAGGTAGGGATTTCTCTTACTCTTTATATGTTCTTGGGTTGATTTTGTACATAAATCGTGCTATGGATTGTTGTCTTGAGTTGGGTTTTATTTGAGAAGGACCTGTTGAAAATCTGCTCGAAAGCCTTTGTTATCGATAACATTTCCATTGTTATCGATAACACTATGTTCTAAAGTCCAGAAAATCAATCATTATCGATAACCCTTGTCATCGTTATCCCTAACGTTTGCCATCGTTATCCCTAACTTGTCATCGTTATCCCTAACGTTTGCCATTGTTATCGATAGCCTCGCGTCTGGAATGATATTGACCCACTGTTATCGATACCTTTCTTCATGGTATCGATAACATCTTGTTTTTACCTGGTCTCAACCCATTGTTATCGATACCATTCTTCAAGGGTATCGATAACCCCTAGTATTTGGACAGTTTTGCTTCATCTTTTCCTCGTTCAATTGTGGTGGCATTCATTTATTTCTGACACCCCTTTCGCTACTCTAAATCACTTCCAAGCATTGTTGTTTGTACTTCGATGATTCCTTGGTTATCCTTATTCATTGGCTCGCATTGCATTGAATACCAAGGTTGTATGACATAAATTGTTGTTCTAACATTTTATTGGAGTGCTCGTTTAACTATTAATGAATACATGAGATAATAAGATTGGTGGGGAGAACTCGTTAAAACTAAATATGCGTGTTGATAAGGTTGATCGTTAGATGGGAGCATGGACGAATCATAAGCGGACGCGAGAACTTAATACTTGATGCCATGTAGTGTGAGGAATGAGTCAGGATAATTAGTTTGGAAATAGATTGGAAATGTGAATTGGTATGTGGACCGTGTACTTAATATCAATCTCTCTTTATCTACAATAGTGCAATCAGAGCATGAGAACACATATGACGAAAGGTAATACAAAAGAGTTGTAATTGGCATACGGGGTCTTGATACCCGGAACTTGAATTGGATGTATTGGGTCATGAGCACCCGGAATGTAGGACGGATGTACGGGGTCACAAGTACCCGGAAATGTATTATGGGTATATGGGGCCCTAAGACCCAGAAAATTTATTAAGCTCATTGGTTGGTATGTTAATGGAGGAAGAACTACTTGAGCACATATTGGGAATCAATGAGAGATGTACGGGGTCCTTAAGACCCGGAATGAGAGTCATTAACCGTAAAAGTGTGCGGGATGGAGTTGATCAATAGGGACACGTAAGAGATGGCTAACGGAGTGCCTAATGACATGTGAAGTGCCCCTAAGCCTTGAGTTCCTTCATGAAGTTACGTTGGTTGTATTCTCAGTCATAGTTTCCAACTTCATTCTTTTATGTTCAAATCTTCTCTTTTGCATATAAAGTTTGTAGAGATTTTCCTACTGGGCATGTGTTTTGCTCAAACCCATCATTCTTTCAGGTACAATTCAAGAGCATAGCATGGAGTATTTGGCGTGCATGTCATCTCATCCTTTAGAAAGTGAATACTAAGGAAACAACTCAGACACCTTTTGTAAACTCTTTGGGATGGCATAAATTGTAGTTTTCATTTAGATCTTCGGTTTAGAAGTATTGTAATTATTTAACTTACCTTTGACTGAATTTTGGAACATTGAGGCCAGAGTGCCATTGTTGTAATCTTTTGAACTTGATTGTACTCAATAAATGAATATGAGGAAGTCTTTTGGGTTATTATAAGTATGCCGTGGTGGTTTCTCTTTTAAAAGTTATTATTATTATTATTATGTTAAAAAAATCGAGGGCGTGACAATTTTAATGTATAATTTTCCTAGCAACTATTATCCATTGGATAATAGAAGTTACGGGATTTATTACCCAATGGGTAAAAGGTTAGTCTTTCACCTAAGTACATGGGTTGATTAAATTAATCTTTTTCTTTAAACCATGTGTGTGAGTACATAATATTGTAATATGAAGGTACTTAGTACTAAGATTCTTGAAGTACCCTTTTATTTATTTTGTATTGGGGTTTTGATTCTACCTAGAGTACAATAGTACTTGGATGACTAGAATAATGCCTTAGTTCACATGTGACTATTTATTTGTTTGGTAGAAACCTTAGCCCTTAAGTCTTTTTGTTCCTAGTACAAAGTACTTATTATTCTTTCTTGTACATTGTGTGTGTGTGTATATATATATATATGTAGTGTACTTGAGAGGCCGAGAGAGAGAGAGAGAGAGAGAGAGAGAGAGAGAGAGAGAAGAAGAAGAAGAAGAAGAAGAAGAAGAAGGACGAAAGAAGAAGGGATTTGGTTGTACTTCCATGATCTTCCATTATTCTTCCAAATCCTTGGTTGGTACTCTTCCTAGCTAAGAGACTTAACCCCCATTGTACTCCCATGATTTGTTTCACACCAAGTCTTGTACAACTACCAATTGATTATTCTTGTTCACACCTCTTTTCACACCAAGTCTTCCAAGAAGGACCAATCTAGCCATGTAAGCCTAGGGCTAGGCCTTTGATCTTCCATGATGGCATGACAAGTGTCAAAAGTTGAGGTAGAGAGAGGGGGGGGGGGGGCGGCCTTGAGGGAGAGGGAGAGGGAGAGGGAGAGGGAGAGGGAGAGGGCATGCCTTGGCCTATAAATAGAGCCATTCTCTTGCCATTTGAACACACACCTTCTCATTTGCCTTCTCTCTAGAAACCATTCCTGGCAGCCTACTGCCCTTTGGAAATCCCCAGTTTTCTCTTGCTTCAAGTAGTTTTTAGAACCAACTTCCTTCGAGAAAGTTGTAGAGAACTTCGAAACCTTCAAGTTAGACCCAAGAACCACCCCAATTGGTGAAGAGATGACAAAGATATTGTCATCCAAAGTTCAGTGAAATTCTCGGATTTCCATTTCCAGACAGCTTACTGTCACTTCCTTGTTCATCATTTTTCTCCTACTTAGAGTGGTTTCTAGGATCAACTTCCTTCACAGAAGTTGTAGAGCGTTTCTAGAGCTTCGATTTGGACCCAAGAAAAGGCATATTCGGCCAAAGATTGACCGAGTTACTGCCATCCGAAGTTCGGTCCAGATTTGGACGTTTCACCGCCCATAGAATTTTCCAACTTGCTTATTCGGCCCCGACTAGTTTCGGATCGAGGTAGATTAATCTCTACTCGTTCTCCTTAGTATAACTTTTGTTATTTTAGTTATTATAAGGTTATCTATTGCTATCAATGAAAATATTCGAAAGGTGTTTCTTTGAAATAATGAAAAGGATGGGGAGTATGTTAAACTCGCCAACTTATGATTTGAGCATACTAAATAATGTAGGGTTGGATGATCTTGTTGAATGTTATATGATTGTTGATGTGAAAGTACTACCGCGAAATCTTTGCATGTAACGAGACACGAGAACCGAGAAAGTAGAAACATGGCACCTAGGGTGTGGTTAAATGGGAAAAATGTTTCGAGGATGGAAATATTTTTGAAACGACATAATGACCGTTTTTTTGTGGCATTATGTGTGTGCGTGTGTTCCAATGGGAATCCGGAATAGCGGAACCATTGTGAGGTTGTGTGTGTTCCCATGGGATCCCGGAGCGGCGGAACCATGGTGAGGTATAGCTTGGTTATCCGCGCAGAGGAGCCAATGCAATTGTGTGCCAATGGGAACCCGGCGCGGCGGAACCATTGTGAGGATACTCGGGAACCCGGCGCGGCGGAACCGAGGTTGGGTGTGTGTGGCTTGGTTATCCGCTGTACGGAGCCAATGCAATGATTTTGAAAGGCTTGGTTATCTGCGGTACGGAGCCAATGCAAAGGATTTTGAAAGATTGTTTTGTAAGTAAAAATGATTGACACGGTCTACGCGGAGTTGCGTAGGAGAAATGCGGTAAAACTTGGACACCAACGTTAGATAGTGAATGTGGATGTGTTATCGTCATTTATTTGATTTCTATGATCCTTTGTTTGTAAGTTAAGGGTTAGTGGGTAGGGTTACTCTATTGAGCTTTCGTAGCTCACGGTGTTACCTTTTGGTGACCCTGGCATATTATATGGGTGGCGACGCCGGTATAATGTGTCAGATCTCATAGACGAACAGGGCGAGATCTTCACCTTGGAGGCTTTTGGAGCTGAAGGGCTAGCTAGGATGGAGGAGCAGGCAGGGCTGTAGTTAGGATCCCTAGTTTCCCTTCTTCCTTTTGTAATGAAAGTACTCGTGTGAGAGTTATGTTGTAATAAAGAGCTTAACTCTATTTTGAAGTTTCAATAAAATTGTTCTTTTAACGTTCCCAAAATTCGGGGCGTTACAATCCTGGTAGTGCCTTTCCTTCTCGGATTCAATACCGAATGAACCCACAATTTTGCTCGAATGTTTGGGCCAATAAGATCTCTCGGTGAAGTGCCGGTTCCGCAACTAAAGCGTAGAATCGGGCGTTTCCGTTCCCTGACGATGGTCGCCAATTGAACGCATTGAGAGTGTCTACCATTTCCCACTCCTTAATGGCAGTCTTGACTTTCTGTGCCCTTTCCTTTCGACTCAGAGCGTCAGCTACTACGTTGGCCTTGCCAGGGTGATACTGTAGTGTAAACTTGTAGTCCTCCAGGTATTCCATCCATCGCCGCTGCCTCAGGTTCAACTCCTTCTGAGTGAAAAGGTACTTGAGGCTCTTGTGGTTGGTAAAGACTTCGAATTGCTCTCCCCACAGATAGTAACGCCAGGATTTGAGGGCGAATACTACCGCAGCCAATTCTAAGTCGTGAGTGGGGTAGTTCTTCTCATGCGGTCGGAGTTGTCGTGATCCGTAGTCTACGACCTTTCCATTCTGCATCAACACACATCCCAAGCCATCTCTTGAAGCATTGCAGTAAACCGTATAATCTACACCACGTTCAGGAATGATGAGTATCGGTGCATTGGTCAATCTCTTTTTCAACTCTTGGAAAGATTTCTCACAGGCTTCATTCCTATCCAGTTTCACTCCTTTCTGAGTTAACTTGGTCATTGGTTTGGCTAAGATTGAGAAGTTCGGTATGAATCTTCGGTAATACCCAGCCAATCCTAGAAAACTCCTGATTTTAAATACAGAGGTCGGCTGTTTTCCACTTCAGCACTGCTTCGACCTTGCTTTCGTCTACAGCGATTCCACCCTTGGATACTACATGCCCCAAGAACTTAACCACTTCTAGCCAAAACTCACATTTACTAGCCTTAGCATAGAGTTGGTTTTCTCGGAGTACTTGCAGTGCCATCCGAAGGTGTTCTTCGTGCTCCTCCTTGTTGGTGGAGTATATCAAAATGTCACAATGAACACCGCCATAAATTTATCTAAGTAGGGTTGAAAGATCTTGTTCATGAGACACATGAATATTGCCGGAGCATTGGTCAGTCCGAACGGCATTACTACAAACTCGTAGTGGCCGTATCTGGTTCGAAAAGCCGTCTTGGCGATATCCTCATCCCGAATCCTTAACTGATGATAGCCTGATCGGAGATCGATTTTGGAATAGCAAGTTGCTCCTCTTAATTGATCAAACAGGTCATCGATCCTAGGCAACGGATATCGGTTCTTGACTGTGACTTGGTTTAACTTCCTATAGTCAATACACAGTCGAAGGGTTCCTTCTTTCTTCTTCACGAACAATGTAGGCGCTCCCCAAGGCGATGTGCTCGGTCTGATGAATCCCTTGTCCAGCAGCTCTTGCAATTGGGTCTTGAGCTCCTTTAGTTCTGTAGGGGCCATGCGGTATGGGGCCATAGAAATTGGGGCGGTCTCTAGTTAAAGTTCTATGGAGAAATCTATCTCCCTTTGAGGTGGTAAGCCAGGAAGTTCTTTTGGGAAAACATCGACGTACTCGCAAATGATGTGTGGCAATCCCAGTTCCATCCTGTCGGTTTCTTCCGTTTGGAGACTAGCTAGCCATCCAAATAGTTGATTCAGCCACCTTGATCTTTTCGTCGTCAAACTCGTCGTTTCTCTATCCCCCTTAAAACGGAAACGAGTCCCTTCTGGGGTGTAAGCCATCACCGTCTTCTGATGACAGTCTACGACTGCTCGATGAGCCAATAGCCAATCCATCCCCAGGATTACGTCAAAATCCGCCATGTCGATTACTCTGAGGTCGCAGGTCAAGCGTAGATTGGCTACTTCTATCTCTCACCCTCTACACACTAGACTAACAGCTATACTTCCCCCCATTGGTGATGTTACCCTCGTACTTTTACTTAGGGGTTCTGTTTCTAGTGCTAGAGCAGTTACGCAGGCAGTAGTTATGAATGAATGCGATGCACCAGAGTCAAACAAGGCTTGTATGCAGGTACTATATAACAGTAGCGTACCTTGGATCACAGAGGGATCCGGCTC
This sequence comes from Rhododendron simsii, assembly GCA_014282245.1. Taxonomy (NCBI): domain Eukaryota; kingdom Viridiplantae; phylum Streptophyta; class Magnoliopsida; order Ericales; family Ericaceae; genus Rhododendron; species Rhododendron simsii. The sequence goes on from CM024961.1 coordinate 14,985,645, forward strand.
TTGCTCCTCTGTCTGCAGCGTAAAGATACACCCTCCAGTGCCTTGTTGTGCTCCCAAAGTCTGCTTTCCTTTGTTCTGCCCATTCTGCTGCTGTGCTGGGCCTCCAGAGTTTTGATTCACAAAGCTAGCTTGCCCAGGCAGTTGAGGCTTCTGGTTTCCAAAACTTCCATCCCTCTCCTTCTGGGGCTGAGGGCAGTCACGCTTGTAGTGACCCATAGCCTGGCAGTTGAAGCACTGAACTGATGCTTTGTTCTGGCCATTCCTTTGTAGTTCGCCATGCCCTGGCATAGTGTTCTTCCATGTTTGGTTGCTCTGACCCGAAGTAAAGGATTTGGTGGGATAGGGTCCACGGTTCTTGTTGGAGGGTTGGGTTCGGACAGGTCTGCCAGTGTTGCCAGCCAGCGAGGAGGCTGAATTGGTGGATTTCTTGAAAGAACATGTTGATGTGTTTGCATGGGTACCAGAGGGGATGCCCAGAGTAGATGCAGATGTGATCTGCCACCACTGAAACGTTGATCCTCAGCATAAGCCAGTCATTAAGAAGAAGAGAAGGGCAGCTGTGCAGCACATAGATGTTGTTATCGAAGAGGTCGATCGTTTATTAGAAGCCAAAGTGATACAAGAGGTTTACTATCCGGAGTGGCTATCCAACACTGTGGCTGTGAAAAAGAAGAATGGGAAATGGCGTGTCTGTGTGGATTTCATAGTCTTAAACAAGGCATGCCCAAAGGACAGATTCCTTCTTCCAAGAATAGACAAGTTGGTTAACGCAACTGCTGGGTACGAATGGATGAGTTTCCTCGACGCATATCAAGGATATCATCAGATCGCTATGTTTGGGCCTAATTAGGAGAAGACTTCTTTCATTACACCACGAGGGTTGTACTGTTATAGTGTCATGCACTTTGGACTGAGGAACGTAGGGGCAACATATCAAAGACTGGCAACCATCATGTTCAAAAAGCTGCTTGGCAAGACTATGGAAGTTTACATAGACGATATGGTGGTAAAGAGTAAGACCAGACAAGGATACATAACGGATTTGAAGGAAGCCTTTGAAATCCTGAGGAGTACAAACTAATACTCAATGCCTCAAAGTCTGCGTTTGGAGTTGGTTCTTGGAATTTCTTAGGCCACCTTGTAACCTTAAGAGGGATTGAGGCAAATCCTGATCAAATAACAACCTTATAGAGGCTACAGAGTCCCAATACAACGAAGGAAGTCCAAAGGCTAACAGGAATGGCTGTAGCCCTCAATAGATTCATCAGCGGTCAAGTGACAAGTGTAGGCCCTTTTTCCAATTGTTAAAGAAAAGGGAAGGATTTGAATGGAGAGCAGAGTGTGAGCAAGCCTTTCAGGATCTGAAAAAATATTTGGCTGAAGCCCCACTTTTGTCAACGACAGAACCAAGTGAGTCTCTTGTTTTATATTTGACAATATCTGAGCATGCTATTAGTGCAGTTCTATTAAGGGATAAGGGATCCGAACAAATCCCAGTATATTACATGAGTAAAACGTTGTTGGATGTGAAAATGAGATATCTGCCCCTAGAGAAGCTGGTCCATGCATTAAGGACAGCCACAAGGAAGTGTAAGGAGGTATTCCCAAACAGATGCAGTTAGTAGCCGAACACATGGTATATGAGAGCACATGGTAAATATGACAGGACTTACCGCTGGGCAGTGCGGTGAATGGCAATAAGGGCCAGTGACATGTGAAGTCGCAGGTCCGGATGGACTGTTCGGCAATGATAAAGCCGAACAGAGAATGGAATCATTAAGGAGGTAGCTTTAAATGATACAGACGGCAGAAACATTCTAGAAAGTTCCAAAATGGTGCTACCCACTAGAGGATAAGATCCTGAGTATATAGGATCTAGGAAAGAGACCCAATGTGAATGCGATGTTCGACCAGTTATCAAAAAGAGTCCTAAAAGAACTGAGGTAATAAACTGACAAGGGAGCGAGAGTCCAAGATATCTTGGATTCCTATACGAGATAGGAATCCTAGAGCAAAAAGGATGCTTCGGCAACAAGCATATGTATGTCTATAAATACGAAACGAAACCTGGAGTAAAAGGTACGCAATACGTTGCACTCTTATTATTTGCCTACTGATAATTAGGGCTTTCAATTAGTTCGTGATACTAACTTTGGCATCGGAGGGCCTTTGCTACGAGAAGCAAAGGTGCGCTCACCCCCTGTCTGTCTTGCAGATTAGGGTTCCAACGACGAACTAGGGTTCTGGTGAAGAGGCACGTGTGGCCGTTGCATATTGGTGTTATTCCGAGCACCAATTGTTTTCATCCCCCTACAAGTGGCGCCGTCCGTGGGAAACGATAGAATTCTTTGAAAAATGACCATAATGGAAAAAGATCCAATTACACCATTTAATCCGAAGGACCAGTTAGGAGGGGAAGAGATCAGTCCTAACCAAGCGCTCCGAAAAAGCCCACTGGTAGACATGGCAAGAAAACAACAAGCTGAGATGACCCGCTGGTATTCCCAGATAACTCCAAAGATAAAGGGGACAGGACTGGCACGGGCTCCACAAGAAGGAGTGAGTCCCACCAAAGAGAGGCATCAGTTGCATACTCAAAGAGTATACATAACAGTGAAGATGTCCTCGATAAAAGAGGAAGGAAATCGAGGAGTTCGCTCGATTAATCAAGAGACGAGAGCATGAGATCCGCGAGATAGAACGGATTTGAGAGTATCCTGAGGACTCTTGACTTTCACAAAGAAAGTCATAGGGGGACAGGTATGCCGTGATGGACTATGAGAAGGCTCCTTCACGAAGAAGAAGGAGCAGGAGCAGGAGCAGAAGTCCAACTCTAAGACAGAGGAAGGCTTTTTCACGAAAAAGAAAGAGTGAGAGTCCATACCAGAGTCCAATCAGGCAGAGGACTACTTCGCGAAAAGAGAGAAGCCGAAGCTCCACCCCTGAGGAAGAAAGGACCAGGAAACATCATAGGGACAGGTACGAGAGACCTGATACTGATTGGGCCAAGAATGTGGCTCACAAAGCCAAAGAATATGAGGACGGGACAGTGACTGCACGAGAAGCAGCACGAAAGGCCCTAAGTAACATAGCAGCTTCCCCTTTTTCAAAAAGGCTACAAGAGGCTAGGTTGCCGAGCAGAGTGAAAAACGGTAAGTTCATACTTTAAGAGACAAACGCGGACCCCATAGCTCACATACAACACTATCAGCAGGCTATGTTCATGCATGATGGAGATGACGCCATCTTGTGTAAGATGTTCCCTTCATGTCTCGGGAAGGTAGCCTTGTCTTGGTTCCATAAATTGGCCCCACGCTCCATACGTGGATGGAGGCAGTTGGCTGAGGAATTCACTGCCCGGTTCTTGACAAGCAGAAGAGCCCCGAAGACGTTTGAAAGTCTTTCCACTATGAAGCAGGCTGAAAGCGAGCCGATCAGGGATTACGCTAAAAAATACTGGGAGACTTTCAACGAGATTGAGAGTTGCAGTGAAGAATATGCAATTGCAACCTTCAAGACTGGCTTGCCTGTTCGAGAAGAGTTGCACCGATCTTTGAATATGCATCCAGTAGCAACATTTGCTAAACTGATGGAGCGAATTGAACAACATGCTAGAATGGAAGATGATATACTCCGTGAGGATGGCAAAGCAGTGGTCGAACAACCGAAGGTATCAACAAAGAAAGTTGATAAACTAGAACCCAAGACCTATCGAGAAAGGAAAGAATATGAACAGGCTAAGAAAGAATCGTACAAAGAAAAGCAAGCTCTTGACTCCAAATTCTTCTCTATTACCACAATTTGGAAAGAACCCATCTACAGGATTCTTTATCGAATAAAGAATCAGCCATACTTCAAATGGCCCCCAAGCCTGGGAGGAGATAAAGATGCGAAACGTGCTACGAATCAGCACTGTAGTTACCATAAGGATTGAGGCCATATGACCGAGGACTGTGAGATGTACAAGAGGCATTTTGATGATTTAGTCTCTCGGGGCTATATTAAAGAATTCATCCAGGAGGATCCCAAGGACAGAGGGAAAGCGATGGAACTGGATTACGAGCAGAATCCTAAAGGGGTAATCCATATGATACATGGGTTAGCGACACCTTATACGAGAAATGAGGTCAAGCTACTCCAAAGGCAAGTCAAGCACGATCAGCACATTATGCGATTGGGAAACAAGAGAGGGCGAGGAGACGATGTGTGCAACAAAAGCATAGCATTCATAGATAAGGATCTGGGAGAAGTCCAGATACCCCATAACGATGCCTTGGTCATAACCCTACGAGTTGGGGAATATGATATCGAAAGAGTCTTGGTAGACTCAGGGAGTTGCACAGAGGTATTGTACTACGATGCGTTCAAAAGTTTAGGGCTGGCCCAGGCGGATCTAGAGCAGTCAATGACACCCTTGGTTGGGTTTGGAGCGGGAGCAGTTTGGCCCCTTGGAAAGGTAACACTGCCTGTCCGGGCAGGGTCAAAGGTACTGAAAACTGATTTTTTGGTGGTGGATGTTCCATCCTCCTATAATGCGATTATAGGGAGAACTTGGCTGCATAAATGAAGGCAGTTTCCTCCACCTATCACCAGATGGTGAAATTTCTTGGATCCAATGGGATTGAAGAGATCAGGGGCAACCAGAAGGTGGCCCAACAATGCTTGATTTCCATTGTCAAGAAAATCCAAAAGGCCTACCAGGTACACACTATAGAGGTACCGGATCAACTGACTATTGAGGACGTCGGAAGAAGCCCAATAGAGAAAGTAGTTAAAGGCCTAAAGAAAATACAGATCAACGAGATTGATCCAGAAAGATATTTCTTAGTTGGGGAAACCTTACCAATAGACAAGGAAGCCGAATTGGTAAGCTTCTTGAAGGAAAATGTCGACGTGTTTGCATGGGTACCAGAAGAAATGCCTGGGGTGGATGCAGATGTGATCTGTCACCACTTGAACGTTGATCCACAACACAAGCCAGTTATTCAAAAGAAAAGAAGGGCAGCCGTACAACATGTGGAAGCTGTTATTGAAGAGGTCGATCGTTTACTGGAGGCCAAAGCAATACATGAAGTTTACTATCCAGAGTGGCTGTCCAACACTGTGGTTGTGAAGAAGAAGAATGGGAAATGGCGTGTCTGTGTGGACTTTACAGACCTAAATAAAGCTTGCCCAAAAGATAGTTTTCCTTTCCCAAGGATTGACCAGTTGGTTGATGCAACTGCAGGATACGAACGAATGAGTTTCCTTGACGCATATCGAGGGTATCATTAGATTGCTATGTTTGGACCTGATCAGGAGAAGACTTCTTTCATCACACCACGAGGGTTGTACTGTTATAGTGTCATGCCCTTTGGACTGAGGAATGCAGGGGCAACATATCAAAGACTAGCAACCATCATGTTCAGAAAGCTACTTGGGAAGACTATGGAGGTATACATAGATGATATGGTTGTGAAAAGTAAATCCAAAAAGGGACAGATAGCAGATTTAAAGGAAGCTTTTGGAATCCTGAGGAAATACAAACTGAAGCTCAACGCCTCGAAGTGTGCATTTGGAGTAGGTTCTGGGAAGTTCTTAGGTCACTTGGTGACTGTAAGAGGGATTGAAGCTAATCTTGATCAAATAACAGCCTTGCAAAGGCTACAAAGTCTCAAAACCACGAAGGAGGTTCAGAGGTTGACTGGAATGGCCGCAGCACTCAACAGATTTATCAGCAAGTTAAGCGATAAATGCAGACCCTTTTTTCAGTTGTTAAAGAAGAGGGAAGGATTTGAATGGGGAGCAGAGTGCGAGCAAGCCTTCTAAGACCTGAAGAGGTATTTGGCCGAGGCCCCACTCTTGTCAACTCCACTACCTGGTGTGTCTTAAATTTTGTATTTGGTTGTTTCTGAACATGCTGTAAGTGCAGTCCTGTTAAGGGATATAGGATCCGAGCAAATCCCTATCTATTACGTGAGCAAAGTGTTGCTAAACGCAGAAACGAGATATCTGCCCCTTGAGAAGCTGGTCCTAGCATTAAGGACAGCAATAAGAAAATTGGCACATTATTTTCAGAGCCATAGGGTTGTGGTTTATATTGAGTTCCCTTCGAGGTCACTGCTACGAAAGGCAGATTTCTCTGGAAGAATTTCAACCTGGTCCGTCGAGTTAAGCCAATACGATATTGATTATCAGCTGCGCACAGCAATTAAAGGCCAATTGTTGGCTGACTTTGTGGTGGAGTTCTCCCCTGCAGTAGCACCCCTGCCTCCTATGAGAAAGGAGCAGGTAACGGAGACACCAGCCGTGAGGAACAGAGTCCCAGCCGAATAGGATACCATAGAATGGAAGTTGTTTGTTGATGGATCAGCATGTAACACTAGTTCAGGGAGGATTGAGGTTGTCCTTTTTCCTCCCGAAGGAGTAATGATTGAGCTATCTGTTTGGCTTGGTTTTAGTGCATCAAATAACGTAGTGGAGTATGAGGCACTCTTAGCTGGATTAAAGAGTGCAAGAACATTGAAAGTGAAACGAGTGAGGGTGTATTGTGATTCTCAGCTTGTGGTTAATCAACTGTCCAAGGAGTACGAAGCCCAGAATGAGAAGATTGCAGCATATGTGCAAGCAGCCAAGGACTTGCTTGATACCTTCGAAAGGGTATACATTGAGCAGATAAGTTCTGGATAGAATGCTCACGCAGACTTGCGAGCTTGGTTGGCTGCAGCCGTGCCCACTTAGTTTTAAAGGAAAGTAGCAGTCGAGTATCTGAATGAGCCAAGCATTGGTAGGAGTGTGGAGTTGGTCTTGGACGTGAACCAAGGACCAAGTTGGATGGATCCAATAGTGGGGTTTTTGAGAGATAAAACGCTCCCCACTAATAAAAAGGAGGCTCATAAAATAAAGACCAAATCTGCTAGGTTTTGGCTGTCACCAGAAGGTAAGCTCTACAGAAAATCTTTTACAGGACCCTGTTTTCTTTGTGTTCACCCTAAGATGGTGCAAAAATTTCTACACGAAATTCATGAGGGAACTTGTGGAATTCATGCTGGGAGAAGATCCATTGCCCACCGAGCAATCACCCAACGTTATTGGTGGCCACATATGCAGGAAGATGCAAAAGTGTATGTAAAATTTTGTGAGAAGTGTCAGAAGTTTTCGCCAATGATTCAAACTCCAGCAGAGGATTTGGTGCCATTGACAAGTCCTTGGCCGTTTGCTCAATGGGGAATGGACATCGTGGGTCCACTCCACAAAGCAACTAGGAATCGAAATTTCCTGCTTGTGGCAATAGATTATTTTACTAAATCGATTGAAGCCGAACCATTGGCTAAGATCACTGAACCTATGATAGAAAGGTTCGTGTGGAAGAGTATCATCACTCGATTTGGGGTCCCTTATTCATTGATTACTGATAATGGGTCCCAGTTTCAGAAAAAGTTCAAAGCTTTCTGTGCTCTGTATGGCATAAGAAATTATTACTCAACCCCAGCTTACCCTCAGAGTAACGGCAGGCAGAAGCGTCCAACAAGACCATCCTTGATGGGATCAAGAAGAGGTTGGACAAGGCAATGGGGAAATGGCCCGGCGAATTGCCACTTGTCTTGTGGGCCCATCGAACAATTCCTAGGAGGTCAACCCCCTATTCCTTGGCATACGGAATTGAGGCGGTGATACCCCTAGAAATTGGTCTTCCAACCAATAGGACTACATTGGTTGAAAGTGCGGGCAATGATAGAGCCCTCGAAAATTGAGCTTGATCTCGTCGAGGAAAGGAGGGAAAGGGCCCTGGTGCATCTGGCTTCGTACCAGGAACAACTGATGAAGAGCTATAACAAACATGTTCACCCTTGAGAGTTTGGTGTTGGGGACCTTGTACGACGAAAAGTGCTCGGCAATACCAAGGTGGCCAATGAGAGCAAGTTGGGGGCCAATTGGGAGGGCCCATATCGAGTGACCGAGATTGTGGGCATATGGGCTTATAGATTGGCCGATCTGGATGGAAATCCAGTGCCAAGACCTTGGAACGTTCATAATCTAAGAAAATTCTTTGTTTAAAGAATTTTAGTCTTTTATTTCATTCTGTTTTAGGACGCACTATGTGATTGTGTGGGGATTACGAATAAAATTCCCTTGTGTCTTATTTTTCATTACCTAGTTGCAAGGGATACGAATAATGCCCCCTTGAGTTCAAGCCTATGAATAAAGTCACTTTTTTGCAGTATATCAAGTTTTTTGATATGTTTGCTTTTTAATATGAAAAATGGAATTCGGCGTTATTTTTCCTTTTTTCATATTGGGGAGCAGGTGATAAGGCACGAATACCATGTACGAATATACTTATCCATTCCCTAGATATATGAAATTTCAGTAATCTGTACAAGTACGAAAAGCTTGGTTTGCATACGAATACATGCTTGAACACTTACAGTACATACGACTGAGTATTTTTCCATAAGTGTGAGTATGCTTAATGGGTGTTTTTTTTTCGGGTACATGATACTTGAGCAAGTACGAGACACTTACAAAAGTATGAAACACTTGGCTTAAAACATAACGAGCATATGTTGGCTAAAATATAAATAAACTCAGAAGGCATATGACAAATATGCTAGATTGATCGAGAAATACGAGAAATTTAGGCTAAGTATGAGAAACTTCTGCCAAGTACGAAACACTTGCTTCTCGATAAAATATGAGAAACTGGTAGCAAGAATGAAACACTTGCTTACATCTTAAGGTACGAGATACCTGGCTTGAAACGTATAACCAAAGGGTTCCAAAGTATGAAATACTTCAAGTCAAATATAATGAACATTTGTTGAATATGTTCAATTATATGCATTAGAATCACATCTGTATATACGAGAATATGCACTAGGTATATTGCTATTTTTTTCCAAGTATAAAACACTTGGGCTTAGGCGTATACGAGCACTAGGTAGAAAGGTTAAATGAACGATTAAATGGCGATATGAGATACCCATATGACTATTCAAAAATAAAACAAATGTCTATGGCCACGAAAGGCCGAGCAAGATAAAAAGAAACATAAAGGCCATGGATGGCTGCAAAGCTCTGACACGAGGGGTCAAATACCTGTGTTATCAATCAAAAGTACAAACATACTGATGCCATGCAAGGCTAAATAAACTACAGTCACGCAGGCCCTGTAAATTGTTCTAGGAGTTAGAAGGGATATTCGAACTTACTAAAATTAGTCCAATTCTTGGACCTCTGGAATAGGCTCGTTCGTAGCCTCTATGCTGAGCTCCGTTTGGGAACCGTCACCACCAGTGTCTCCTTCCAGGACGATGGGATCATTGGTATCTTCCCAAACAGATGAACCTTCAGCAACAGTTCCCATAGATTCGTTGGGTATGTTTTCTTCAGCATCAGCAAAATCTTCAATTTGTTGCTCAATATCTTACTCTGGATGCTCTACTGGTTCGTGCACATTGTGAGCACGGGTGCTCGGTAGATCGTTGTCCTCCCAGAGGGGAGAATCCTCAGTAACCCCCACCTTCGTCAGACACGCCTCCTAGCACGCAACCCATATCTAGTCTTGGATGGCAGGCATTTGCTCGACATAGCTTGCAGTTGTGGCATCGAAACCTTTTTGATATCCGTCGTCGTAAGCCGCTTCCTTGGTGCTGTCGATTTCGAACAGAGCTTGGTTGAGGCTCTCCTCGGCAGTGTCAAGTTTGGCTTTGGTTTCATCCACTTCCAATTTTGCTTTATCTCGCTCTCTCTCTCCAGCCTTGTTATTGTTTGAAGCAGCCTTGTGTTATCTCTCATGAGCCTATTATGCTCAGTTTCAATCTCCTGCGTCTTCTGTCCCAATGCCACCATTTTTTTGATACACTGGGAATATCCATGTATAAGGAACAGTGTTATGAATCAAGACAAACGAAATATAGCGCTTTGATAAAGTAATGAGAAAACTTTACCTTTATTCCACTAACGAGACTAGTGGAGACAAGCCGATCAGATGTCGATCCAGCTTCCTTCTGCATGTCCACTGGAAGCAGCAGCTCTTGAGCAAGGGCAAGCGCCATCTCCGAGGAGCTGGTGCTATCCCCAACGTGTACGGGACGATCACCCCTAATGAGTGGGGGAGCCCATGTTTGGGGAAGTGCCTGAGGAGGAGGTGATTGGGGCTGGCCGCTGTCCACATCAGCTTGTGCGGTAGAAGTACTTGGGTTTTCTGTCCTGGGGCGCTTGTCTTGATGAGCGTCTCCAGCCTCAAGGGAGCTGTCACGTTCCTGAGGTGGGGAAGATGATCGTGTAGAACCCCCCCGGTACGATGAGATGGCAGGGGGGCAAGACCAATCGACGCCACCCTACTGGCAGCACCACGTCCCCGTGTAGAGACGGTGAGAAGGGTGCTGAGGTTCAAGGGTTGACGAGTCATCGCACCTGATAAGGGCGGCGAACGTGAGAACCCTGATGATGAAACTGGCTGGTATTGCGGTTGGCGAGCGGTTGTCCTATCTGTCGTTCTGTGGGCCGTCTGAGTCTTAAGCGTGGCAATGGTATACCTTCAGAAATTGGTACTTCACCCTGTTGCCCAGCGACAGTTACTCCAGCATCGGGTCTTGAGCCTCTTGGCTAGGGAGCAGAGGAGGTAGATGCACCACTGGTACTTGGATTGGCTAGCCTTCTATCGATGACCCCTCTGTAAGTAGGGTCATATCCCAAAAGTACATCAGCATTACGTCCCGACCAACTGTGAGGGTACCAGGCTCGCCTGAGTATTTCAGAATCCTGTTGATCTCCTCTATTCGGATATAACTTGGCTCTCGTATGGGGCGCTTGTTGGCGTTGTCCGCTGTAGTAACAGGGTACAAACATGAATTAGAGACGTAAAGAAACTACGGAAAGGCAATGAAAGATAAATATAAAGTAAAATACGAGCATACGTGGGTAGCCTCATATGTGGGGGCAATGCAAGCCCACCACTTGGCCATCTTCCCTAATAGGCTCGAAAGCTCCAGCAACATAGAGGAAGTCTATTTCATGATCACGAGCAGAATCAGGCAGGTTGAGCACGAGACGTTTTTCCGCTCTCCTCACTTTGAAATAGTAAGTATTATATTCTGGGTTTGGCACAATGCTGTACCACCATTGAATATCCCACAGGCCTATATGGGTTCCCAGGATCCTATTTAAAGCTACGACTCCCATTATAAGCCTGAAAACATTTGTTGAAACCTGCATTGGTGTGAGTCGATACCAATTCAGGACTTGACAGAGTAGTGGGTGAAGGGGGAATCGAACTCCGCCCTCAACAATGGCTACGATTGGGATACACATTCCATCCCATGAGCCTCCGTCCCTGTCCGCACCTAGCGGGGCGAGTTCGAGACCTACATTTTTAGGAACGTTATAATCTGTTCTGAAAGCCGTCATGGCTGTAGGGGTTTCACAGAGCTTCCTAAATTTTTCGGGCTTAGGGCCGCTATCACCCTCATCCGCCATGGAAGTATTCAGAAAGAACTACGAGTATGCTGAAATCTAGAAGAGGGTATGAATAAAAGCCTAGGAACTGATGAATCAGAGAACGAGATCTTAAAATGGAATGGAAAATGAAAGGGAGCGAAAGGGCTTACGACATAGACTACGATGATGTCTGAGATTGCAGACGGCAGCGATGGCGGTTAAATCGTTCGTCTAGTGGGAAGAAATGAGAACTTGAGTTTTTTGGTGGAAATTAAGATCCAAAAAACCCCCTTTCCGAGAGTTTAAAAGAAGGAGACGGAGACGAAACGTCTCCTCTCATGCCGTTTCGTTAAAAGGTAACAGAAAGAAGGTGCCATTTTGACGCCACTTAATAAAACGTCAGTTCGAAATTAATGTAAGGCATACAAAGCATGCCACGTAGAGTCATTACCCCGAGATGGTATAGTGACAAATGCGCCAGAAGCATCAATGAGTATTAATACAACAACTGCCCGGGATCTGATCAGAGGAGTTCGGCTCAAAGTCTAAATTTAGCTTTATTAATTGCCCCCAAACAGCGTCAACGAGCAAAGCTGGGGAGCAATTGTGGGGAGGTATTCCCGAACAGATGCAATTAGTAGCCGAACACATGGTATATGAGAGCACTTGGTAAATATGACAGGACTTACTGTTGGGTAGTGTGGTGAACGGCGATAAGGGCCAGTGACATGTGAAGTCGCAGGTCCGGATGGACTTTTCGGCAATGATAAAGCCGAATAGAGAATGGAATCATTAAGGAGGCAACTTTAAATGATAAAGACAGTAGAAACGTTCTAGAAAGTTCCAGAACGGTGCTACCCACTAGAGGATAAGATCCTAAGTATATAGGATCTAGGAAAGAGACCCAATGTGAATGGGATGTTCGGCCAGTTATCAAAAAGAGTCCTAAAAGAACTGAGGTAATAAACTGATAAGGGAACAAGAATCCAAGATATCTTGGATTCCTATACAAGATAGGAATCCTAGAGCAAAAAGGATGCTTGGGAAACAAGCATACGTATGTCTATAAATACGAAACGAAACCTGGAGTAAAAGGTACGCAATACATTGCACTCTTGTTATTTGCCTACTGATAATTAGGGCTTTCAATTAGTTCGTGATACTAACTTTGGCATCGGGGGCCTTTACTACTAGAAGCAAAGGTGCACTCACCCCCCGTCTGTCTTGCAGATTAGGGTTCCAGTGACGAACTAGGGTTCCGGTGAAGAGGCACGTGTGGCCGTTGCATATTGGTGTTATTCCGAGCACCAATTGTTTTCATCCCCCTACAGGAAGTTACCTCATTACTTCCAGAGCCACAAGGTTGTGGTCTATACTGAGTTTCCATTGAAGTCACTACTACGAAAGGCGGACTCCTCAGGACGGATCTCAACTTGGTCCGTTGAGTTAAGCCAGTACGACATTAACTTTCAGCCGTGCACTGCAATCAAGGGCCAAGTGTTGGCTAATTTTGTGGCGGAGTTTTCACCGACTGTAGCGCCCCAGCCACCCATGAGAAGGGAAGGGGCACTTGGGTTGCCCATGAAGCAAAATGAACCCCCAACCGAGTAGGATCCCCAAGAGTGGAAGTTATTTGTAGATGGTTCAACGTGTAATACCGGTTCAGGGGTGGGAATCGTGCTTTTCCCCCCTGAAGGAGTAATGATTGAGCTATCTGTTCGGTTGGGCTTCAGTGCATCGAACAACGTGGCAAAGTATGAGGCTCTCCTAATTGGCCTCAAAAGTGCAAGGACTTTGAAAGTAAAACGAATCGGGGTATACTCTGATTCACAGCTTGTGGTGAATCAACTATTCGGGGAGTACGAAGCCCGAAATGAAAAGATGGTGGCCTATATAGAGGCAACCAAATACTTGTTTGATACTTTCAAGAAAGTATACATCGAGCAGATAAGTTCTGGAAAGAATTCTCATGCAGATTCTTTGGCTTGGTTGGCCACAGCTGTTCCAACTAAATTCAAACGAAAGGTAGTAATTGAGTATCTGACCGAGCCGAGCATTGGTAGGAGTGTAGAATTGGTTTTGAACGTTAACCAAGGGCCAAGTTGGATGGATCCAATTGTGGAGCTTTTACGAGATGAAACACTCCCCACTGATAAGAAAGAGGCTCATAAAATTAAAACCAAATCTGCAAGGTTTTAGCTGTCTCCAGAAGGGAAGTTGTATAGGAAGTCTTTTACTGGACCGTATTTGCTCTGTGTACACCGCGAGATGGCGCAAAAATTCCTTCACAGGATTCATGAAGGGACCTGTGGGAGTCATGCAGGGAGCAGGTCTATTGCCCACCGAGCAATAACCCAGGGTTACTGGTGGCCGCATGCAGGAGGATGCGAAGGTGTATGTGAAGATTTGTGAAAAGTGCCAAAAATTCTCACCAATGATTAGAACACCAGCTGAGGATCTGGTACCATTGACTAGCCCTTGGCCATTCGCTCAATGGGGAATGGACATCGTGCGTCCACTCCACAAAACAAATGGGAACAAGAAATTTCTGCTGGTATAAACGGATTATTTCACGAAGTGGATCGAGGCAAAGCCTCTGGCCAAGATAACAGAACCTATGATAGAAAGGTTCATTTGGAAAAGTATAATTACTCATTTTAGGGTACCCTATTCTTTGATTACAGATAACGAAGCGCAGTTGCAAAAGAAATTCAAAGCTTTCTGTTCCCAATATGGGATAAGAAACTACTATTCAACTCCAGCTTACCCTCAGAGCAATGGGCAAGCAAAAACATCCAATAAAACCATTCTTGATGGGATCAAGAAAAGGTTGGATAAGGCTAAGGGGAAGTGGCTTGATGAGTTACCACTGGTGCTGTGGGCACACCGTACAACACCTAAGAGGTCTACGGGAGAGACCCCCTATTCATTGGCGTATGGAACAGAGGCAGTTATACCCTTAGACGTTGGTCTTCCAACCAACAGAACCGCATTGGTTGAGAGTGGGGGCAATGACAAGGCCCTTGAAATTGAGCTTGACTTGGCCGAGGAGAGGAGAGAAAAGGCCCTGGTGCATTTAGCCTCCTATCAGGAACAGTTAATGAAAAGCTACAACAAGCACGTTCACCCTCGAGAATTTGGTGTTGGGGACCTTGTACTTCGAAAAGTACTTGGCAATACCAAAATGGCAAGCGAAGGCAAGTTGGGGGCCAATTGGGAAGGCCCATATCGAGTAACTGAGATTGTGGGCATAGCGGCTTATCGATTGGCAGACCTGGACGAGAGCCCGGTGCCAAGACCCTGGAATGTTCACAGTCTGAGAAAATTCTTTGTTTAAAAGAGTTTAGTTTTTATCTCATTCTGTTTTAGGATGTACAATGTGATTATATGGGAGTTACGAATAAAGCTCCCCTATTTTTTATTATTTATTAATTGCAAGGGGTATGAGTAACACCCCCTTGAGTTCAAAGATTATGAATAAAATCACCTTTTCTCAATTTTTTAGAAATTTTTGTTCTTGCTTATGGTTCTTTTGAATACGACCAGCGGCCTTGTTTTTCCTTTTTCGTATTGGGAAGTAGGGACTAGGCCGAATGCCTTGGTCACAAACGAATACACGTACGCACCGATATGTAATTCTTTGAGTAACGCAACTTAACTTTCTGTTTACATTTAAGTATTAGAAACTTGTAGCAAGTACGAAACACTCAGGAGTCAGTCTAAGTATGAGAAACTTAGAGGCACACGAATAAATATTTTCCAATTACGAAATATTTGGGCTCAGACATAACGAGATATGTCTAAAAATAATAGACTAAGTACGAGAATTTAGGCTAAGTATGAGAACCTTCGATTTCACGAGCATGAAATATGTGCAGACTGCTAAGTACAAGAACACTTGGGCTTCTATCTAAGTATGAGAAACTTAGAAACATATGACCAAATATTTCCTAAGTAAGAAACACTTGGGGTCAATACATAATGAGATATGTCTAGAATATTTTGACTAAGTATGAAATACTTAGCCAAATATATGCATCTGTAACAAATAGGTGTATACGAGCATACACGACTCTCCTAAGCTACACCTGGTAAGTATAAATAGGATAAATGAACGTTTTTTATGGAGGTATGAGATACCCAGAAGATTGTTAATGTTAGTGATTTATTTTAATCAACGGGTATTTGTAATCTTAACGTGAGGAGATTAATAAGTATTTAATATCATGGAGCTCGTAATATAATTGAGATAAGGACGGGAGTGCAATTATAATTCTGTAGTGGGGTGAATTATAATTAGTGAAATAAGAAATAGAATCTTGGTGGAATTAGGTTTTCTTATTTACACTGGGAGCCCAGATTTATTACTCTTTAGGTCCCTATCGTAACCCCATATATACACGTTATGCTCTCTAGGTCAGATGGATGTTTTTCTATTATTCAGTAAATAGAGGCAGGCCAAACAGATTTCCACATCTAGACTACGGTAGAAGATCGTAGGTCGATCGAGCAGTATAGCAAGGCGTGTAACAAGTACAACCATCGCAGGGAGTTGAGGTAGAACCCTAATTCCGCTTTATAGGGTTTTACTCTAATCTGTAGGTCATTATTGAGATTTGGATGTATTGCTTAATCACATGTATGGATTATTCAGTAGAACTGTGCTAATTCTATTTTGAGCGGCTATTAGGTCACTTATTGATTTTATGTGATTGGATCCCAGAAATTTTTTCATTGGGTAACGATTAGATTACATGTGTTATTTATTAGGTGCCAGATTATTTTTCCATGTGAACTCCAATGGAGGCATAAGATCAATGTTTGTATGTTTCTTCGCATTCAACGGTTATTCGGAGATCTACAAAAGATACAGTTGTGGCTTGCAACAGGATTCGTAGGGTCTATTGCAGAGGTAAACGCTGGATTAGATCGATAATTAATTTGGGTACGATCGAGCAGTATTACGCGGGAATATGGAATTTTTTCTAGCACGCTTGGATTTTGGTTTCCTTGATTGTCAAAGTTATTGTTAATTTCAAGTAAGGATTTCACTCCTTATTGCCAGATTTCTTGTTCAAGGATTGCATCTTTGACTATAATCGATTCTTTATCTTGGTTTCCTTATTATTTTTGAGTTGATGTGGTAGATTGGGACCCTGACCAAGATCGCGATTGCAAACCGCTAACTAAGTGGGAGAGTGAGGGTTCCATTACAATTTTTGATAATTTTGTCGGACTAATCTCAGTAAAGGATGATCGTCATCTTAGGTATCATAACGGAACAATGGGTCTTAGGTAATGGATACACTTGCTGCTCACCATCCCAGGACGAAGAATATTGGCTATTTATGGCATGGTCTAGTGCAGGTTGTGCTGAAAAGTCGAGGCATCACAGGGTTGTAACATGAGGATAAAATAAATTCAGGTCCCATAATTGATTGTTATGTTATTTGATTCTCAGATTCAAAAATGTTCTTTCAATCCACGTGCGTTATTCTCAAAGAAAATAAACTTACTGAACAAAACTATTCGACTGGAAAAGACTTGGGTATTGTGAACGTAGCACAAATTTGTTTTGTCTGAGGTGCCCTCTAAAACCTGATGAGAATCACAGAGCAAGAAGTAAAGCCTTATAAGGATTGGGTCAAGGCTTGAGATGGCGCAGTTATATTCGCTTCTATTCAAATATATTGCAACATCAGCACAGTCTGGAAACTGCGCAATATGATGTTATTCAAAGAAATGTTTGGATCAAAATCATGCAGCAAGGCAGTTGCATGGTGAGTATCACCCATGTTAAAGGGACCCCGATTAGGGATCATGTTCTTAAGATGATAGTTCTTCTTAATGAACTAGAGATCCTTGGAGCTGAAATTGATGGGGAAACCCAGATCGATTTCGTTCTTAACTCATAGCAGTCTGAGAGTTTTAAGCAGTTTCGCCTAACTTATTCTATTGCATTTATTGGGAACTTCTTAAGGAACTCCAAGCAGCTGAGGATCTTTTGGTTGTGAAGAAACCACCATCAGTGTTAGTGGCAGAGAAAGCTTCTACTTCTAAGCCGAAAGGCAAGAAGAAGTAGAATAAGTCTCAGAAAAAGGTTGTGAAGGCGGTTCATGCGCCTCAAGGTGGAGTGAAAAAGCCTGCGGGCAAGTGTTTTCACTGCAAGCAGAAAGGACACTGGAAGAAGAAATGTCCAGTTTTTCTCAATAAAGTGAACAAATAAGGTAAATCTTTTTCACTAGTTGTTGAAACATGTTTAGCGATGCTATCTACCGGTACCTGGTGTGTAGATACGGGAGCCACTAATCATGTTTGCAATTCATTGCAGGAGTTCCAGGAAACCAAAAGACTCAGTGATGGGGAGATTTATCTACATATGGGACATGCTACGAGAGTGGCAGCAGTTGAAATAGGAAATGTTTTTTTTAAAATTTTAGTAGTAATAGGAGTTTAATTTTGAGAGATTGTCTTTATGTTCCTATTATTAGAAGAAACTTGGTTTCAGTTTCTAAGTTAATTAAGGATGGATATTTGGTTTATTTTAGTAACTCTGTGGTTATTAAGTTAAATAAACGTTTTATCTGTTCTAGTTCATTGGTAGATGATCTCTACATTATTAATCATATATTTCCTACAGTGCAACTGCATGAATCGAATAACACTAATAATTTACCATGTAAGAAAAAAGAGCCTTCTAAATTGAACCAAACGTATCTATGGCACTTACGTCTTGGTCATATTAATTAGAATAGGATTTCTAGACTGGTTAGAGATGGACCTTTAGGTTCATTAGAAGTTAAGGAACTTCTAGTCTGTGAATCCTGTTTGGAAGGTAAGATGACCAAAAGGCCTTTTTCAGCAAAAGGATATAGAGCCAAAGAGACGTTAGAATTGGTTCACTTTGATTTGTGTGGGCCTATGAATGTCCAAGCTAGAGGTGGTTTTGAATCCTTTGTCACTTTTATTGACGATTACTCAAGGTATGGATACATTTATTTGATACGCCGTAAGTCTGAATGCTTTGAGAAATTCATGGAGTATAGGGCGGAAACGGAAAAGCGTCTAGGTAAATGTCTCAAGACACTACAATCTGATCGTGGTGGCGAATATCTCTTAGGAGAGTTTAAGGACTACTTGCCTACTGAAGGGATTACATCCCAGTTGTCAGCTCCAGGTATGCCACAACAAAATGGTGTAGCAGGAAGAAGGAATAGGACTCTTATGGATATGGTAAGATCAATGATGAGTTATTCGGATTTACGGATTTCGTTTTGGGGACATGAACTAGAAATAGCAGCATATATTCTTAACTTGGTACCATCTAAGTCAGTACCATCTACACCCACAGAACTATGGACTAGGCGTAAACCTAGTCTGCAACATGTTCGGGTTTGGGGTAGTCCAGCACACGTGCTGAATGGGAACGCAGATAAATTGGAATCGAGGACAGAAGTTTGCTTGTTTGTGGGGTACCCTAGAGCAACGAAAGGTGGACTATTTTATAGTCCTACGGATAAGAAGGTCATTGTTAGCACTAATGCCCGGTTCTTAGAAGAGGACGATGTGATAGACCACAAGCCCAGAAGTAAAATTGTTCTAGAGAAATTGAGAGGAGAGATACCGGCACAAACTTCTTTACCACCAATAGTGCAGGAGGAAATGCCACAAGAGACATCTGTAGAGGCACCTATTGACACACCGGTACCTCATCGTAGTGGGAGGGTTATTGTTCCACCCAGCCGGTATACGTTGTTGGGAGAGTCTTTTGAAATGATCCCTGATGATCAACATGCCAAACCCTGTAACTACAATGAGGCACTTCAAGATAAAGATGTGGAACTTTGGCAAAAGGCTATGAAATCAGAGATGGAGTCTATGTACTCTAATCAGGTGTGGAATCTTGTAGAACCACTTAAAGGGATTAAACCCATTGGATGCAAGTGGATCTATAAGAAGAAGAGAGGGGCAGACGGGAAGGTGCATACCTTTAAAGCTAGGCTTGTTGCGAAAGGGTATACTCAGAAAGAAGCGATCGACTATGAGGAAACTTTTTCGCCAGTAGCCATGCTTAAGTTCATCCGGATTCTCTTATCCATTGCGGCTCATCTTGATTACGAGATTTGGCAAATGGATGTTAAGACTGCGTTCCTTAATGGAAATCTGAATGAGTGTGTCTATATGGTGCAACCAGATGGATTCATAGCAAAAGGTCAAGAGCATATGTTGTGCAAGCTCAAGAAAACTATTTATGGGCTTAAGCAAGCATCTAGATTTTGGAACATCCGTTTTGATTAAGCAATCAAGTCTTTTGGTTTTGATCCTTGTCCGGATGAGTCATGTGTGTATAAGAAGCGCAACGGAAAAGTTGTGGTATTTCTAGTACTTAATGTTGATGATATCTTGCTCATCGGAAACAATGTGGGAGTGTTGTCTTCAGTAAAAGTGTGGTTATCCGGCCAATTCGAAATGAAGGACTTGGGAGAAGCCGGTCACATCCTAGGGATTAAGCTTATACGAGATCGCAAGAAGAGGATGTTGGGCTTATCACAAGCTACTTATATCGATGCCATTCTTGCCCGTTTTAGCATGCAGGATTCCAAGAAAGGGTTCCTCCCTTTTAGACATGGAATCAACCTATCCAAAGATCAGTGTCCTAAAACACCTAAGGAGATGGAGAAAATGAAGGCAGTTCCTTATGCCTCGACAGTAGGAAGCCTTATGTATGCTATGTTTGTGGGCACACGCCCCAAAAATCTCCGGGTTTCGTTTGTAAAATTGGGTGCGGCCCTCTTTGGAAATAGCGCGGCGAAACGCCTCGATTCAGAGTCGCCACTCGGGTTTTAGCGGTGAGGCACCCAAGGAACCGAACTCGAGAACATTTTTGCTAGTTTGCTTTGATTTGAAAATGTTTGATTTGATTTGAAGAGGCGCAGACTGGTCCGTCGTCACCTTCGATATCTGAGGTTCGGGAGCCAGGTTACGAGAGGGGAAGGGTTATATGGCACCCCTCTCGCCCAATCCGGGGATCGATCTCTACTTAGGCATTTCGTAAAATGTTTGCATTTTTCTCTCATTCGATCATTTTTAGCCAGTTAGGGCGGGGGAATAGTTAATGAGGATTAATACTGTAACAGCTTGCAGTTTATATGACAAAATGTTTGTGAATGACGATTTGCTTGAATTGGGATAACATAAAAACATAGATTGAGAACAAGCACTGTGAACAGTTTTAACGGGATGGTGTACGCTGCTTTTCAGGTGCGTGAGCAGACAGCATACTGGCGCGCAGTGGCCGAACCACTGCACGCCACCATACCCTGCGCACGCCACCTAAAAGCTGGTGTACACTACCCTGTCGTTTGTTCACTGTCTTTGCTCTCAACCCTCTGGGCTTTGGAATGGACCAGCGCACACCCAGGACAAACCACGCAGTTTATAAGACAGTTTATGAACATATACAGACATAAGAAATGGCTAAGAGCCATGAAAACAGTAAAGAAAACCCCATAAACAGAGTGGGGAGAAACATGAGGCCAAGATTGAACTATGATGTAAGGGCCAGGCACTGGGCCCCAGCATACATGCCGTACGCCACTCTTAAGAGTTCGTATGCCATGCTTGCATGTTGTCCAGTGTTCGGCTTTATATCATATGGGCTCTGGAACATGACCAGAAACACCCCAGAGGCCTTATAAAGCAGGAAAGAAGCAGGTATTGAAAGTTATAGTTAAATAGTTCTAAAATACAGAAAGCAATAAACTGATTATTAACATGCTAAGGTGATGACAGAAGAGATGTAAGCAATAAACAAACAACCCATGATCCCCACGCCAGCAGTGCACGTACAGCCATTTCTGGCGTACGGCTTGAGAAGGCTGGCGTGCGCCATGCTTTGTCTCTTACGATTGTTTTATTTTACTAGAAAAGGGCCTGGACCAGTATCAGTTACTAGCCAGAACCTTTCTGGTTCCCCTCAGGGGCTGAAAACAGAAAGCCACGCAAAGGTGGTATACCTTTGGTGCAAGGGATGGATGGTGGTTTGGGCTTTGAAAGTTGAAGATGGAGGTTGATTAGTGACTAGCTAGCAATGTGGGTGTGGGATGTTTCTTTAACCCTCACTCTATCAATGGGGAAGCAAGAACAAGAGAGAAGAGAGAAGAGAGAAGAGGATTGGGCTTCTTGAATGTGGTTAACCCCTTGCAAATGAATGCAAGGGGGGTATTTATGGTGGAGAGAGCGACTGAGAGGAGGGCTGATCAGTTGGGTTAGGGGTTTGGTTAGGTTAGAGGGAGGAGTCCCATGCATTAAATGCATGGGACTAGTTGAGGGGTAGTGTAGGAAAGAGAGGGGAACGTCCTTGCAGAAAGCAATGATCAGGAGGCTCTGCATTGTACTGGGGTGGTTACAAAGTCTCGAGCACGTGACAGAAAAGTGGTGATTTGACCGGCCTTGACCATGCGTACGCCACCCTTAGACCGCCGTGCGCCAGGTCAAACTGAATCAACGGTCGATGTCCGACACGCAGCTTCCTAGCGCACGCCATGCTAAAAGCTGGCGTAAGCAGGTAAGGTTTTGCTGGGGTTTATCTGGCTCTGGTTTTGAAGGGATGTTTGAAAAGGAAGAGTCCAACGTCCAAAGCTCAAGACCTTCCATCGACCTTGAAGTGTTTTCAACCTTTTATCATCATTGGGGTAACAAAAGACCTCAAAACGCGATGATCCGGATAGTCCAGAATAGGGTGTCTACAGGAGCCCCCCTTTGACGGCACTTGGAGCACCGCTTGATCGGGTACAAGTAACGTCAAAGGTTTTTCTAGACACCCTCTCGAGGATATCCAGAACAGAACGCACCGGTCGAAGAAAACATGAATTGTAAAGAACCTAATTGGTTGAACTTAGCCAAGTAGATCACTTGAGAAAGATTGCTGCTTGCAGAGGACATAATAGACGGACGGACCGCTGCTTGACTGCATTGGAAAGGAGACAAGGGCTTTCGTAGAAGACAAACTCCGTTGGGAAAAGCTTTATTCCACAAAAGCATCGACTCTGTGGGGAAAAAAGGAATTGAATTGGACGGATAGACCGTCGTTGACTTGAAATTGGACGGATAGATCGTCGTTGATTTGGAATTGGACGGATAGATCATCGTTGGTTTGAAATTGGACGGATAGATCGTCGTTGATTTGGAATTGGACGGATAGATCGTCGTTGGTTTGAAATTGGACGGATAGATCGTCGTTGGTTTGGAATTGGACGGATAGATCGTCGTTGGTTTGGAATTGGACGAATAGATCGTCGTTGGTTTGAAATTGGACGGATAGATCGTCGTTGGTTTGAAATTGGACGGATAGATCGTCGTTGATTTGGAATTGGACGGATAGATCGTCGTTGATTTGAAATTGGACGGATAGATCGTCGTTGATTTGGAATTGGACGGATAGATCGTCGTTGATTTGGAATTGGACGGATAGATCGTCGTTGATTTGGAGTTGGACGGATAGATCGTCGTTGCTTTGGAATTGGGCGGATAGATCGTCGTTGGTTTGAAATTGGACGGATAGATCGTCGTTGATTTGGAATTTGGCGGATGGGCCCACCAAGGGTACAAATGTATATTGGGCCACCGGGGCTTTGATTCTGAGGAGGAATTTTGATCCAAGTGAGATGTGGGCCTGCGGCCCAAACCATGATGGCGTACGGTGCAACGATCTTGGCGTACGCCAGGAATCTTTCTTGGCCCGGTCCAGATCCAAGCCTAGACCCGGCCCAGCTCGACCCCACGTCGTATAAACTTATGCAGAACTCGGGAACCGCCATATTCGACGGTTTTGAACTCCCAAAAACTTCTAAACTCTCCCAAACTCTCAATCTTCCCACTCAAACCCTCTTTCCCTACTGTTATCTGCTCGAATTGGTGCATCCATGGCCGAGCCCAGTGAAGGTAGCGGCAATGGCGGTGGCGGAGAAGAGAATAGACAACCAAGGGTTGAAATCGAGGCTCCCGGGTCACAAATCGACGTTCGGCCAGAAGAGGTGGCTGTTTTAGGTACTGGTGCAGTGGTTTCAGGCAACATAGGCAGCGGCGATGGCCATGCAGCGGAGACCGGTGACGGCGACGGGCGGCGTATGCCAAGCACGGCGGGGCGTACGCCGGCTGTGATCGAGGCAGGGGGCCCACGGGTAAGTCGTCTGGACTTCCAAAGTGGTGTGGAGGGCTTGGTTGTGACGGGCATGGGCCCAGTCGGGGTTAGCAGTGGAGGCGGTGATGACAGTGGTGATGGCGACCGGCCGGAGACACAGAGGAGGGATCCGGCGAGGGGCAAGGGTCTTGTGGTTGAGGAGGAGGCTCCCATTGGGGTACCCACAGGGCCAACAGAGTTTAGGCCAGCGGCGGGGTCCTCAGCGCACGTTCCCATTACGCGCGGGGACTTCGCGGAGTTTGTATTGGAGGAGGTGCTTGATCGGTTGCTGCGCGAGAACCCAGTGGTGGTTGAAGCGGTGATATCAACCCGGGAGGAGAGACAAAGGCAAATTGCACAGGCCCAGGAGGAGGAGCGCCTGAGAGCCGAGGCCGAGGGGGCCAGAGTTGAGGAGAAGGCTTTTGTACATGAGGCAGAGGTGGTCGAGCAGGCCCAGGAGGAGGGTGGCCTAGCTCAAGAGCGGGCGGTGGCGCGGGCAGAGGCTATACGGGCTGCAGGCCGTGCGGCATTTGAGGCAGGGGCCTATGTTCCCCCAGAGCCACACTTGTTCATACCGTCCAGGTTCGAGAGCTATATACCCCGCCGTGATGATTACGACGCAGAGCTCGTGCTGAGAGATCCAGAGTGGCACTTGTCCGTGGACTGGGCGCAGGTATTTCCTTGAACTTGCTCCCAACTTTAGTCCTTTATTGTTGTATCTACATGTAGCCTATCGTGCTTGATTTTTGATAGCATAGTGATGTACTTGCACCTTAGAGCTTGACTTGATAAATAGAACCTTTGAGCTAAAAGCGCTTGAACTCGACTGTAGACTTGTTTAGAATTCTGGTTAGAACCTCGTAATAATGAACTTGAATTGACCGTAGGTTGCCTCGACTTGTCAATAGTATAGAACTTGAACTCGACTGATAAAATACCGCGCTCTTGATTCGACTCAACAATTGCCCCTTTGAGAAAAGAATCGACTAAAATAGGATACTCCATGCATACCAATCGACTAATAACCTGTTTCGACCCCGTAGTAGTTGTAAACCTTGAATCAACCACGGAATGTTGAATGCACCCTTGGCCTTGACTTGATTGCTTTACTTACAACCTTTTCTTGATTCGACTGCTTGTTATGGTATGCATGCTGACGAAACTTTGCCCATCTTTGCCTTTTGTGGTGTGCAGAGAAGAAGAGGTAGTACGCGAGGGCACGGCGGTCCTGCTAGTTCCCTCGAGCTGTATAGAGGATTGCCCGAGCGAGTCAGGTCTTTGGTTGATGCCGCGGGGTTCAAGCCGTTCATTCTTACACTGACAGAGACGCTCAGCGACCATGCCTTGCTCACGGCGTTGGCTGAGAGGTGGTGGGATGTTTCCAACACCTTCCACCTTCCGATCGGGGAGATGACTGTGACTCCGGCGGACTTTGCTGCTCTAACTGGCTTGAGGGTGGGAGGAGAGCCTATCCCGCTTGACTCGGGGATTCACAAAGATCCGGATGCGCTGCGATGGTTCTTAGGTCGTGCGCCCGTAGGTACTTCAGAGAGGATCCATCACGAGCAGTTCCTCCGGTATTTGAAGGACAAGGTTCCGAGCTCAGAGCAGGAGGAGGAGCTGATGGCGAGAGCCTACTTGTTGTACTTGTTCAGGGCCTCGCTGTACCCTAACAAGCGATCCACAGTGCACTTGGCCTACTTGCCAGCCCTTCTTGACTTGCACACAGCTGCTAGATACGATTGGGGAGGCGCTGCGCTGGGGACGTGCTACAGCTTCATGGGGGAGTTCTCTCGAAGGAAGAAGGCGATTGCTAGCTACTGGAGGGTGTGGGAGGTAAGGAACCGAATCTGTAAGCCTTTATTTTCCGAGCATTTCCCCTTTTCTTTTGACTTGTATTTACTGTATTGATGCTTTGACTGTTTGAACTTGCAGTTATGGGCATACGAGGTGCTGAAGATGTACCCTCCGGAGAACTCGTGCCCGGATTTGAAGATGCTTCCTCGTGCTTTGGTGTGGGGACCACTGTACCGGGGCAAGAAGGCGGCGAGGGGTAGCCTTCAGGCCTTTCGGGCGTACCTCGACGAGCTGTCGGGCACTCAGGTAGAACACTGCTTTCTGTTGCTTATTATTGCCTTTGAACTGCTTTAATGCTGTCGCTGATTGACTGTTTGTTGTTTGATTGTTGAATGCTTGCAGGTGGAGTGGGACCCTTGGAGAACTGCGGAGGCCGAGCCAGAGTACCTTTCCCGGAGCAGAGGGGTAGCTGTGAGCCGCGTGCTGCTTGAGTTGATTTTTGGGTGGCAGTGGTACTTGGGGGACCGAGTGACACGACAGTCACTTGAGACTTCGGAGTTTGTTGTGCCCGGGCCGCTTCCGCCTCGTGCTTCACACATGGACCAGTACACGCTGGCTGAGCTGCAGCGCTTCACCGTCCAGGCAGGCCTTACTGCTTTCCTGAGGCCCAAGCGCAACTATGCTGTCTATCAGAGGCAGTACTTGGCAAGGCCGCTTGGAGTGATAGAGCACGGGGCTGTGGAGGTTGAGGCT
Source organism: Rhododendron simsii (assembly GCA_014282245.1). Classification (NCBI taxonomy): domain Eukaryota; kingdom Viridiplantae; phylum Streptophyta; class Magnoliopsida; order Ericales; family Ericaceae; genus Rhododendron; species Rhododendron simsii. The sequence goes on from CM024961.1 coordinate 15,011,797, forward strand.
AGAGAGGCTGGAGAAGAGAGACGCGGGCAGGGCAGCAGGACTGCTCGCTCGAGGGAGAGGAGCGGACCTGCCGTGGCGATGGGCCTTCCTCGACTTTCTTGGACGCTGGCCGTGCGGGATGCACAGGGAGAGGAGGCCACTGTTCAGTTCGAGCCTGCTAGGAGAGAGCCAGAGGAGATCACAGGACCGGTACGATACTTTGCATCCCTTGTACTTTTCTCACTTCATCCTTCGCATGCACCCTTGAGTTGCATTCTGACTTGGTCGAAATTGTACTACAGGCCCCGATGGAGTGGGTGCGAGAGGCAGTGCGCCTGATGAAGGCCATGGAGAAGGAGTTTCACAGAATAGCTAGCGGCGCCCAGTTGCGGTTGCATTACCCACCTCCAGCTCCAGTTCCTACTGTGCAGCCTCAGGTATAACTTTGAATTTTTGATAGAACATGCCCTACTTTCCACATTTCAATATATATATATGCAATACATACACAAAGGCTAACAAGCTAAATGCAATGCAGGGGCAGGCTAGGGCGGCTCCTAGGAGGAAGAGCGTATGGCCTCCTCCGCAGAAGAAGGTAGCACCGAGCTCTTCCCGACCAGCAGCGAGCGCTCAGAGGGGAGTGCAGATCACTCCGGCCAGCGAGGAGCTCCCATTCCGCTGAGAACTGAGGAAAAGGCCCGCGGAGAAGAGGCCTGCTGAGGGGCCTTCGCAAAAGAAGAGAAGAGAGGAGAAAGAAGAAGAAGAAGAAGAAGCAGAAGGCACGTCCCTCAGCAGTGACTCCGACTCCGTGGACAATCCCAGGTTCCGGATGGACTCGGGAGAGATGGAGGAGAGCGAGGACGACGACGACGAGGACTTGTTCGACGACTCAGGGCTATCACTGAGCCTTGGTCTATTTTGCTGTTTGACTTTGATACGGTAGACACTTTGGGACTTTGGATGTGAGGCCTGCGTGCCTGTTGACCTTTGGGCGAGTGTGCCTTGATACTTTTGAACTTGCTCGGGCCGGTGTGCCGCTTGATACATTTCCACCTTTTGGTTTCGACATAATAGTAGTAAATAATATCTGCAGTTTCTGTTTATTGATTCCCTTTGGTTAATGGATTTTAGCAAAGGAAATGAACAAATCGTCCACTAATATCTAACATGCATTGATGAGTGTTCTGAATCAACACGGACACTCGCACATACGCACAATGGACATAGCTCGAAGAAAAAAATGGACAGAAAGGTCCTAGGATACAAGATATACCCCAGACACGCAGAGGATACGGGAAAATAGGCGCTGATAGGCCAAAATCCGTATTTCTCCAAAACGAAAGAAACGGACACGTTTGGAAGACTCTATAGCCGTAAAATGATTTGTACAAACTATCAAAACTGGTTAGAAACATCCTGGTACAAGGAAAATACCAATAAAAAGCTAAAATATCGCAAAAATGGACATAAGACACAAAAGATGACTCGATATGGTCCCAGACTGCAACCGACACCCCCGCACAGTCGCATAAGGCCTATGTAACGTGTACGGTATGACAAAACCTGGCAAAACCCTTTGAAATGAGATTCGCCCCTCCGTATCCTTGATTTTAGCTTGAAACGGGCCACCGGGGGTTCTAAATCTTCGACGAGCGTGGCTTTTGGGATCCGATGCTTTGCTACAGTCCCAAATGATGTTTAAGACTTGTAGGAATCAACAAATGGCCAAAGCTAGCCCCAGAACTGAAAACGACCATGCAGAGGCAGTAGCTGCTGCAAATTGGTTTCTGGTGTATCAATCTGGCGTACGCCATGGTCTTGATTCCGTACGCCATGAAGTGGGGAATACGTACACGCCAGCTTGAAGTTGGCGTATGCCATGTTTCTGAGAGTCAGATCCACTTGACTGACCAACTGTCCTTTTTCAGGGGGCTATTTGTTTTTACCCTCACAAGGTTTCAACACGGTTTCTGGGAATTCAGGGGGCAGGGTACTTGGCATTGTGTCCCCTTGGAGGCCAGTAGCTTGCTTGCATCCTCCATGTGAAAATAGCAACGGAAACTAAGGCCTATAAAGCTGAGGTGCCTTCTTTGTGGCATTCACAGCCCCAATTGCTCCTCCTTTTCCTCAGTTTATGCTTGCAGTCTCATGGATAATCCTCTCCCAACACTGCTCAGGCCCTGGCTAGTGTCCTTTTGGAGCGTTGACTGGCTCAATTTCCAGTATCACGGCCTTGCTTCGTTTCGTTATCTTCGGCACATGCCAGTCCGTCCGGCGCTTTTGTGGGCTACCCTCAGATTCTGGGATCCTAACGTTCACGTTTTCCGCTTTGGCAATGACGAGATGTGCCCAACTATTGAGGAATTCCAGGCGTATCTTCGTACCTACTCGTCCCCGACGCTTGTTGTTCCGCCCTATCAAGTGAGTATGCCCAAACGGCTGGCCAGCTCGCTTAACATCTCTCGGGGTCTGGCAAACACAATTCTGGAGGGTGGCCAGTTGAACATTCTCCGGCTGATCGAAATGTACAGTTCGGACGTCGACTTGGATGGCCCGGATAGCAATGAAGTTCAAGCACGCCGGCGCTTCGCCTTGGTTATCTGTCTGCTTGCCGCCTATTGGCTCGTTCCTGCCGACGGGCAGGTCAGCCCTTCATTGGTGAGCGTGGCCGCTCAAATGGGGGACCGAAAGAACGTGATCCCCTTGGTCCTGGCCGAGACGCTCCTGGGTTTGGATTTAGTGAGTACAGGCCAGTCGGCCGTATTTAGCGGGAGCCCGCTCTTGCTTCAGGTAAACTCACTCAGCTCACCTTTTTCTGGTTTTTCGCACATTCTCATTTTACCTCGACACTCGGCTTAAGCTGCTCCCTAGATTCTTACTTGTCTTTTCGCTCAGGATTTATCTGACTTCTTACTCATTTTGTCACTCATGCAGCTGTGGCTATCAGACAAATTGAGTCTACTGCACCCACCGGTAGCGGGCTGGAATCTGTTCCCAAAACGACTTCATCAGAGGGAGATGAGATATCCTGACTTGGACGTGGAAGGCTGGTACGAGTTCATGCAAGAGATGCAGCCCGATGAAATTGCTTGGAGGTGCCCCTGGTTGGACCTCCCAGACATGGCCATCCATTCTGATGGTTTTGACAGGATGGTTATCGCGGGGCTAACCAGCTTCACGTTCTACATCCTCGGGCGGATTCTTCGCCAACTGGGCGCTTCGCAAGAGAACACCCGTATCAGCACCGGGGGTTTCCATCTTCCCAATTTCAATGCTCAGACGCTGAACGGTTATCAGAGGCGCTGGGGCCTGAGGATTCTCCAGGCAGAGATCCCAGATTTTAACCCTCGGCTGAGGAATCGCTACAAACAGTGGCCAAGAGCAGATGTGCACGCAAGAGCAAATATTGGCTGACTCCAGACCACTTTGTTGTACTTAGAATAAGCTGTGAGCCGTTAGGCTTCTCAAGCATTTGGTTCTGTGTTTTTTCATGTTTTACTGCTTTTAAGGCTTTTATGCTCAGCTTGTATATTAGACGTAGTAGTTTTGCAAAATAAAGTTGAAAGAAGAAGGGTTTCCCCCTTTTGAATTCTCCAATGCAGCTTCAACCCGCCTTTTGGACTTTGAACTATCTCGGCCTTGGTACGAATCCAAAATGTTAGACCGTGGATCAGCTTGATAGGATATGATCGAGTCTCAGAAAGAGACTGCCTACGTATTCCTTTTGCAAGGAATCAGGTCAGAACGTAGTTTAAGCAAAGGTTCGCTCGTGTATTTTACCTCTCCTTTTACGCTCTAACTTTTGCCTAGAAACACCTTAACAGGTTTTCGGTCTAGCGAGCTTTTGATTTTGCCTATTTATTTTTGCCTAGACCGCCTCCTTAGGTTTTCGGTCTAGCAGGCTGCTCTAACTTTTGCTTGGAATCGCCCACCCTTGTGGTTTTCGATCCAACGAGCATCTCTCAGGGATAGTAACGCTTGAGCTGATCCAGGTTGACCAAGGTATTGAATTCATTGCCGTCGAGGTCAATGAGCCTAGCAGCACCTCCAGATAGAATGGTCTTGATGATGTACGGCCCAGTGCGCTTCGGCTGGAATTTCCCACGGGGATCGAACACTGGAGCCCGGATCTCCTTTGTAACCATGTCTCCTTCGACTAATCCTCTCGACTTCACTTTCTTGTTAAATGCACGGGCAATTCGACGCTGATACCCCTGAACGTGATACAGCGCACAGAGCCTTCTCTCGTCAAACAACATAAGCTCGACAAATCTCCCACTCAGCCATTCAGCTTCCTCGAAACCACTTTTCGCCATGATTCTCAGGGACGGGATTTCAAGTTCAATAGGGAGAACTGCTTCCATTCCATAAACCAAAGAGAACGGAGTTGCACCTGTGGAAGTGCGGATTGAGGTGCGGTACCCCCAGAGGGCCAACGGTAATAACTCATGCCAATCCCTTGTAGACTTAGCGGTCTTCTTGATGATCATCTCGACATTCTTATTCGCAGCTTCGACTGCCCCGTTTGTCTATGGACGATAGGTCGTAGAATGATGGATCTTGATCTTAAATTCCTCGAAGAGCTCCAGGACCCTGCCCTTGAAGTGACTCCCATTATCCGAAACGAAAGTCTGAGGCACACCGTACCGCTAGATGATGTTCTTTCGAATGAACTGCGCGACTTGAACCGTCGTCAGGGTCTTGTAAGATTCTGCCTCGACCCACTTAGTGAAGTAGTCAATGGCTACCAATATGAACTTGTGGCCGTTTGAAGCGGAGGGTCTGATCATCCCGATAACATCGATTCCCCAAACTGAGAAAGGCCAGGGCGAGGTCATGCCGTATAGTTCAAACGGAGGGCATGCTGCAAGTTCGCGTGAATCTGACACTTGTAGTAGCGCCGCACATAGTCAATACACTGCGACTCCATTGTAGACCAATAATAACCCGATCTGAGGATTTTTCTTGCGAGCATGACGCCGCTCATGTGAGGACCGCAGACTCCTTCGTGAATCTCCTCCATTATCCTTGTTGCTTCGGCGCCATTCACACACAGTTTGTGCATCCCGCAGTGCGACCTTCGATACAATTTCCCCCCACAGATGATGTACTGGGCGGCCAGCCGTTGCAAAGCGATTCGATCCTTCCTAGTAGCCCCGACGGGAAATTCTCCGCGTTCCACAAAATTCCAGATATCATGGTACCGGGGTAGGCCATCATCGACATCATCGATGGCGTTGACGTACTCGTAAGCGGGCAGATCCCTCTGTTTGATCACAATCGGCCGCATCTTGACCCCTGTCGGAAGTTCAATCATTGAAGTCAAAGTCGCCAAAGCATCGGCGAATTGATTCCTCAAGCAAGGAACATGGGTGAAGGTCACCTTATTGAAGCGAGGAATCAGTTCCTCCAAGTCTTGGTGATAAGGCTTTAGCTTTTCCTCACGAACCCTCCAATCTCCATTAGCTTGGGAAACCACCAAGTTTGAATCTCCGATAACCTCGAGCTTCTCGACTCCTAGTGCAATTACTGCTTCCATCCCAACGATACAAGCCTCATACTCAGCTTGATTGTTGGTAACATTGAAATTTAGTTTGAAAGCGAGCGGAATATGAGCACCAGCGGGTGTAATCAGCAACACCCCAATTCCAAATCCCTTCTGGTTGGCAGCCCCATGGAAATAAAGCGTCCATACCTCCTTGACCACAGTCAGCACATCCTCGTCTGGGAAAGTGAAATCCACATCCTCTGGCCCTTCCACCGGGTGATCGGCCAAGAATTCCGCCACAGCACGGCCCTTCATTGATTTCCTTGTAACATGCTGGAGATCGAACTCAGCTAGCAGAAGCAACCAACGTGCTAGCTTATGGGTGAGCGCTGGCTTCTCGAACAGATACTTGATAGGATCCATCCGAGAAATCAGCTTCACCGAATAGGCCAGTATGTAGTGTCTAAGCCTTTGGTAACCCAAACTAGCACCCAACACGTCTTTTCCAAAGAGGTGTATCGCTCCTCGCTTCCCGACATCTTTTTGCTCAGGTAGTAGATGGCTCTTTCGGCTTTGTTTTCCCCTTCCTGCGCTAGCAAGCAACCCATAGCTGTCGGAGCCACAGACAAGTACAGAGTTAACGGTCGACCTGGAGTTGGCGGCATCAGCATTGGAGGATTCTGCAAATACACTTTAATAGACTCGAAAGCAGCCTGACAGTTTTCTGTCCACTCGAACGGGACATCCTTCTTGAGTAACTGAAACAACGGCTCGCAAGTCAGAGTCAGCTTAGCGATGAACTTGCTGATAAATTGCACCTTTCCCAGAAAACTCCGAACACCCCTCTCAGATTGTGGAGGCTCCATTTCGAGAATTGCTTTGATTTTGGACGGATCCACTTCGATTCCTCTCTTGGTAATCAGAAACCCCAGTATCTTACCGGCTGTGACCCCAAATGTGCACTTCTGCGGGTTGAGGCGCACATTGTACTTGCGAAGCCTTTCGAGAAACTGCCTGAGCAAAGGAATGTAGTCATCTTCCTCCTTGGCCTTCACAATCATGTCATCGACATACACCTCAACCGTCTTGTGGATGAAGTCATGAAGCAAGGTTGTTTGTGCCCTTTGAAAAGTGCAGCCGGCGTTCTTCAAACCAAACGGCATTTTGATATAGCAGTAATTCCCCCATTCAGTGATGAACGTTGTCTTCTCTTGGTCCTCTGGAGCCATGAAGATCTGATTGTACCCCGCAAATCCATCGACAAACGAGAGCAAAGCATGCCCCGCCGTGTTGTCCACAAGCACATCAATGTGAGGCAAGGGAAAACTGTCTTTGGGGCTTGAAGTCGACACAGACTCGAATCTTTCCGTCCTTCTTAGGCACGGGCATGATGTTAGCAACCCATTGGGAATATTCAGCTACCCTCAGAAACCCTGCGTCAATCTGCTTGGTAACCTCTTCCTTGATCTTTTGACCCCAGTCCGGCCTCATTCTGCGGAGCTTCTGTTTGACAGGGACAGCCCCTGGTAGTAAAGGAATTCGGTGCTGGACTATTTCGGGGTCGATGCCGGGCATGTCTGCGTGGGACCAAGCGAAAACTTCGGCGTAATCCTTGAGAGCTTCGATTGTGCCAGCGTGGTTGGCCGGGGACAAAGTGGAACCGATTTGCATCATACAGGGGTCGTCCTCATCTTTCAAATTTATTGAAATTACGTCGTCTTTTAGAGGCTGAGCATGCCTTTCGTCTTCCCTTTCGATGAGGGAACGCAACTCGATCGGGATGTTCCCGTCAAAGTCGATTCCTTCATCGTCGGGGTCGACATAGTTTATGTAGAAGTCAGCAAAGTAGTCTGAAGCAGGATCATGCATTTCATAAAACCCAGAGGGGTTGCCAAGTACAGTCGACTCAAACTCAAAGTAAAAGCTATGACGTGGAGGGCCGAGAGGCACAAACTCCGACTCTGAGCTAGACTTAGACTTGACAGACTCTGTGTCAGATTCAGATACATCGTCAATGCATGTTAGACGGGGAGTAAAAATGCAGTTATTAATACTACCCTTTGCTTCGACAATGAGAGAGGTTGGATCATTGAGAATATCCGGAGAGTCAGACCCGAGCATCAGTACTTCAGCCTCGTCTTCCTTGCCAACCAAACCCACTTGGGAGAACAGCACCTCCAAACCCCCTTGATCGAAAGCTCCCAACCAGTCAGCCTTTTCCTTGATTGTGACTAGCTGCCTCTTGAATTCTTTTGCTGCCAGCTCTTCTTCTGCTATTTCCTCCTCGTCATCAGACCAAGTGTCCGCAGCAAAGATCTCAAAGCCCGGTAGCCAGGTCCCGGTCACTTGATCCCAAAATGGTTCAGCCTGCCCCAGATACGCAATACCTCCTCCCTCGTGGATGAAATAGCTGTCGGGGTTACCATAAGGGGTTCGAGGTTTTCCCGTATCTTTCCCTCATTTGGCCTTTTTGGTAGGGGGAGTGTATCCCAGGCCAAAGAGGCCTTTGGTAAAGGGAAAGACAAGGAACTCAGCGATCCCTTGTTGGTTGATCCCGAGCCCTAAACCAGGCATGAACGACATCTTTCTCATGATTTCGAGAGCAGCAGAGCTGATGATAAAGTTGTCATCCATGGCAATGGCTAGAACTGAGCCAGAAGTGTCAAAAGCGAATCCCCCAAAGTCCGAGTCTTCTTCCCCGTGCATGATCCCTAGAACAGGTGTCCCATCATCCTTGAGCGGGCGGATCCCAGAGTCTCCGCAAATGGTTAAAGTTCTAGTAGGAAGCCCCAGCATGACCTTTTGGTGGAGAGTCGACGGCACGGCCATGATGTCCGCTCTGTGCAGCCAAGGCCTTCCCAACAGCAAGTTGAAAGTGGCGGGGATGTCGACCACGTGGAATTCCACATCCATTTCAAAGCCCTCAGCATCGAGCTTAAGCATTAGAGTTCCTTCCACCACACGGCGCGTGTTGTCATAAGCCTTGACCGCTAGATTAGAAGGCGTGAAGTCAGCCTTAGTGAGCCCCAAACGGTAAGCAACCCTCATCGGACAGACGTTAATTGCAGACCCATTGTCAATCAACATGGTCGGCACCCAATGTCCTTTGCACTTGATGGTGATGTGCAACGGGTGATTATGAGCAGTCCCGTCGACGGGTAGGTCCTTTTCAGTGAAAGTGACGACATGCTTGGAAAGCAATGGTAAGACTAGGGCGAGCATAGCCTCGGGGGTGATGTCGGTTGGCACGGTAAGACGGGCCAGTGCTGCAGATAGCCTTTCTCGATGCTCCTTTGATGATGATATCAAACCCCCGACAGAGACGGCGGCAGGGATCCTTTCCAGTTGTTTTAGAATAGCATCCTCTTCTGGCACTCCGCTAGGAATGACCAGAGCGTTCTTTTGAGCAGAGGGAACGATGGGCCTTTGATCACTACTAGGATTGGATGAGCTCCCACCCGAAAGATTGGGCGGTTGGAAGACTCGACCGCTCCTAGTAACATTGGCAACCTCCCACCAAGGCGATGTGTCCACAAAATCCCAAAAATCGGCAGGCACTTCCTCTAGCTTGCTCTTCCCCTTGTCGATTGATGCAACCTGATCCGGAGCCGTAACCCATTCCAAATCGCTCATGACTAGTCCTTCCCAAAAAGCCGGATCCTGAGCAGCAGCCTCCTCGAAGGGTGTTCCCGGGTTGGTGACGAACGGTACATCCCAGAAACCTCCATCCACCAAAGCAGTATTGACGGTCCAAATATCATCCCCAACTTGCATGTCGACCACTTTGTCATCCTCCCAAAAGTTAGCCGGGAGGGGGTTCGCGTTTAGGTCGACGATCTCATCCACATCCCACAGATCTTCAGGCGGCGCATTGAGAACCATGATCGAACAGTCGTCACTTGGAGCTACTAACGGACGCGGCTATTCCAAAGGGACGATGTTGACGGTCGGATCCACCCCAAGGTCATACTCGTGCACAGCATCCGAGAGCGCGTCGATCAGAGGCAGAAAGGCTCCCAGCCAGCGGGGCTCATAGAATTCCAAGTACTGCTCGACTATGCCGTCGTCGGTGTCGACTTCCCTTATGTTGAGATCTTGGAGCTCGACTAGTTGTACAACATCAGGTTCTGCACCCCATACGTATTCCTTGTCCTCTTCTTTGGGCACGACCGGCTCTGGCTGGTAGAAGAGCATGAATAGTGACAGGCCATCTAGCGGGTTGGCTCATGCCGCAATCCATTCCTCCTCCCATTGGTTTAGCTGCTCTTGATCGACAACCGGGTTCTGAGGGAAACCCAAGTGATACTGCTCATCCCAGTCGTGAGCAAGCTCTTCCCATTCTTTTGCCTTGTCTTCCAGGTTCCACCCGACGGCTAGCATGTTGACACTTGCGTCTTCCGAAAAAGCTACAACAGGTTTGGGGTAGTAGGTGGAGGTTATATGGTCAGTGGGGTTGAATAGAGTGGAGCTAGGCTGGACTATAGTGAAGGCAAGGGCTATCTGGTTGATTTGAGGGTGGCCGTTGTGCTGCGGCATGGAGTTGGTAATCACATTAGGCTTAGGAGGGGTTGGAATGGTTCCGCTGTCCACCAAGTCTTGTATCGCATGATGGAGGCGATAACAAGAGTCAGTGTAATGACCGGGCATCTGGTGATAAGCGTAGAAAGCGTTCGGGTTATGGCTTGGGGATGGATTTTGGGGTAGTGGAGTTGGATCCAGCGGTTTGAGGTGACCTGATTTAGTCAACCTTTCTAGCACTTGAGACAGTGGAGCTTCAAACTTGGTGAAGTTCCGGGGTTGGTTGCAGTTTCGGGTTTTTGGAGGGGCTTGGACCTGGTTGACATCAGCAATGTGGTTGGAATCTTGAGTGGTGCTACTGTCGGCAGATGTAGCATTGGCATAGTTGTTATTGCCAAACAAAGCAGTACTGCTCCCTGTGTAAGCACGAGTCTTAGCTTTTGATCCCGAGGAGGAGGAAGGAGTGTCACTTCGCGGCAGAACCCCAATTTGGAGAGCTTCTTCGATAGCAAGGCCGGATTCAAAGAAGGTGTCGAAATCAGCCCCTTGAACTAGTACCAGATTCTTGGCAAAATCGGGCTGCAGATTGCGGGAGATGATACGGATTTGGTCCTTCTCACTCGGTCGATCGGTCATGACAGCAGCTTTGGCCCTCCAACGTTTGATAAAGTCTGCGAAAAACTCCTTTGCATTCATCTTGGTTGACTCCAACTCTCGAGTGGTCATTTTGAGCTGGGCGTTGTAGCTATACTGGGCGAAAAAAGCCGCGCCGATGTCTTCCCACATCCTGCGCTTGGAGATGTCAAGAGACAAAAACCACTGAAAAACGGGTTCGGCCAAAGTCTGAGGGAACAACTGGGCCATTGCCTCCTCTTCAACCCCGTGCAGCTTCATCGCACCGTGATAAGCTAGCAGATGAGTTTTCGGGTCGCCCGTCCCATCGAACTTTGCAAAGTCCGGCATTTTGAACCTTTCAAGGAGCCTTGCATTCGGAAAGGGGCAGAGACGATCCATGTCCAATCCTCCGGCACTGATTCTTTCGGACTTAGCAACTGCCTCCTCCAGTTTAGCCATCTTGGCGATTAGGGCAGCCATTTCGGGATTCACAACGGGCTGTTCGGCTGGAATGTCCTCCCCGGCTGGGATTTCGTGCTCTTGTCTTTCTCCTTCTATCCTGGCGACTGGGAGCCTTTCGTTGATGAGAGCCTGCAGATTAGCCATGGCAGTATCGGCTTGGTCAGCCCTTTGCTGCATGATAGCTAAGTTGTGCGGGAGATCGGCTAGAATTGTAGTAAGATTCGGTGGTGGAACATCTGCCATGTCTAGGATTTCTGTCTTGACCGGCTTCGGAGTTACGGGCGGAGATGGAGAGGACGGAGGAGATTCGTGCGGAGTAGTCGGTGGTGAATCCTCCCTTGACAGAGTGCAGAGCTGTGCTTCCGTTGTGACGGACAGAAAGACAATGCCCCAAACAATCCCTCAAACAGATCCGACAGACGTTCCCAAGCAGGTTTGGCTCTTGATTTCAAAGCTCCTCATGGTGTAGCTAAATAGCAAAATATAAGAGCTCAACGGCAGCCTGCAGCAGTTTATTTTGAAAGAATTGAAAGAAATGAGCATGTTAACGTCGTCGGTGTCCTCCTAGACTCTAATGCTAGAGGGAGTCCAACTCATGCTGTTCGGACGCTGCCATAGAATCCTCGGATTCTTTTTTTTCGACGGTGTATTATTTGATTGACACTAAGAGATGTCAAAACAATCTAAGCCTTTTGACTGCTCCTTTCTCGAAGTTTCAACCTTGGAGGTCGGAACAACTCGGTGTAGATGACGTGATACCATAACCGAAGTGGCGTAAGCAGCACTGTGCCGGAGCCTTGACGGTGTAAGTGATTAGCACTTTAACCTGGATGGTGTGGGTATCACGACATTCTCTTCATTGTTCCTAATTTCTGTTTGAAACTTCAAATGGTTTTTAGACAAGAGACTTAGATAGTCCTGATTTCCCAAAGTCTCGCTGACCCAAGGGTTTTTAGAAAATTGAAAACGCGCAACATTGAGATGCACGACTCTTCATCGGTCCATGGCATGGTCCTAACAGCTACTAGGCGGACTCGAGACCAACCTAAAAAGCCGCTCTAGCATACTCCTATGCAAAACGGAATGAATATATGTATAGGCATGCGATAAGGAAAGCGGTAACACATAGACAGTTCATGGGGGTTAGATGCAAGTAATCCTACCCTGCAGGTTCCTGTCCTATTTTGAAAGGTTCAAGTGCTTTGTACGCATGTAGAGGCCGGTTTTGGCTTAAAGGGGTTCCTCTGACTAGAGCCGCGGTATACCTCCCACAGCAATGCGTGTAGCGAAGCAATGGTCGAACGGTATTACGACTCATCATCGTCCAAGGTTGTTGGGCTTTCAAGGACCCCGGGCTCCAGTAAACTGTGCCGGTTACCCAAAATACCTCAACGGGGTTAAACCAACATCGATGCAAATGGAGAATGCCGAAGAATGATTAAATGAGAGAGAAACGCAGGATTTTGGAAATGCCTTTTGAAGCTTGGCTCACTTTCATTAATCAATATTTGGAGAAAATTACACAAGTGAACAATAGTAAAAGCCCCAGTTAGAAATGGTCGGATGCTGAGATCCTGTTACGTTACCACTTCGTTCTTCAGCAGCGCGAAGTGTACTGTTTTGACAAGCTTTTGAAAATTGTTCTTTTATGCATTTATCGCCAAATACTAATCAATGCAATTGTCCCCAGCAGAGTCGCCACTGTGGGCACACGCCCCAAAAATCTCCGGGTTTTGTTTGTAAAATTGGGTGTGGCCCTCTTTAGAAATAGCGCAGCGAAACGTCTCGATTCAGAGTTGCCACTCGGGTTTTAGCGGTGAGGCACCCAAGGAACCGAACTCGAGAGCGTTTTTGCAATGTTTGCTTTGATTTGAAAAAGTTTGATTTGATTTGAAGAGGCGCAGACTGGTCCGTCGTCACCTTCGATATCTGAGGTTCGGGAGCCAGGTTACGAGAGGGGAAGGGTTTTGTGGCACCCCTCTCGCCCAATCCGGGGATCGGTCTCTACTCAGGCATTTCGTAAAATGTTTGCATTTTTCTCTCATTCGATCATTTTTAGCCAGTTAAGGCGGGGGAATAGTTAATGGGGATTAATACTGTAACAGCTTGCAGTTTATATGAAAAAATGTTTGTGAATGACGATTTGCTTGAATTGGGATAACATAAAAACATAGATTGAGAACAAGCACTATGAACAGTTTTAACGGGATGGTGTACGCTGCTTTTCAGGTGCGTGAGCAGATAGCATACTGGCGCGCAGTGGCCGAACCACTGCACACCACCATACCCTGCGCATGCCACCTAAAAGCTGGCGTATACTACCCTGTCGTTTGTTCACAGTCTTTGCTCTCAACCCTCTGGGCTCTGGAATGGACCAGCGCACACCCAAGACAAACCACGCAGTTTATAAGACAGTTTATGTACATATACAGACATAAGAAATGGCTAAGAGCCATGAAAATAGTAAAGAAAACCCCATAAACGGAGTGGGGAGGAACATGAGTCCAGGATTGAACTATGATGTAAGGGCCAGGCACTGGGCCCCAGCATACATGCCGTACACCACTCTTAAGAGTCCGTACGCCATGCTTGCATGTTGTCCAGTGTTCGGCTTTACATCATCTGGGCTCTGGAACATGACCAGAAACACCCCAGAGGCCTTATAAAGTAGGAAAGAAGCAGGTATTGAAAGTTATAGTTAAACAGTTCTAAAATACAGAAAGCAATAAACTGGTTATTAACATGCTAAGGTGATGACAGAAGAGATGTAAGCAATAAACAAACAACCCATGATCCCCACGCCAGCAGTGCACGTATAGCCATTTCTGGCGTACGGCTTGAGAAGGCTGGCGTGCGCCATGCTTTGTCTCTTACAATTGTTTTATTTTATCAGAAAAGGGCCTGGACCAGTATCAGTTACTAGCCAAAACCTTTCTGGTTCCCCTCAGGGGCTGAAAACAGAAAGCCATGCAAAGGTGGTATACCTTTGGTGCAAGGGATGGATAGTGGTTTGGGCTTTAAAGGTTGAAGATGGAGGTTGAATAGTGACTGGCTAACAATGTGGGTGTGGGATGCTTCTCTATCTCTCACTCTATCAATGGGGAAGCAAGAACAAGAGAGAGAAGAGAGAAGAGAGAAAAGGATTGGGCTTCTTGAATGTGGTTAACCCCTTGCAAATGAATGCAAGGGGGGTATTTATGGTGGAGAGAGGGACTGAGAGGAGGGCTGATCAGTTGGGTTAGGGGTTTGGTTAGGTTTTAGGGAGGAGTCCCATGCATTAAATGCATGGGACTAGTTGATGGGTAGTGTAGGAGAGAGAGGGGAACGTCCCTGCAGAAAGCAATGATCAGGAGGCTCTGCACTGTACTGGGGTGGTCACAAAGTCTCGAGCACGTGACAGAAAAGCGGTGATTTAATGACCGGCCTTGACCATGCGTACGCCACCCTTAGACCGCCGTGCGCCAGGTCAAACTGAGTCAACGGTCGATGTCCGACATGTGGCAGCTTCCTGGCACACGCCATGCTAAAAGCTGGCGTAAGCAGGTAAGGTTTTGCTGGGGTTTATCTGGCTCTGGTTTTGAAGGGATGTTTGAAAAGGAAGAGTCCAACGTCCAAAGCTCAAGACCTTCCATCGACCTTAGAGTGTTTTCAACCTTTTATCATCATTGGGATAACAAAAGACCACAAAACGCGCTAATCCGAATAGTCCAGAATAGGGTGTCTACAATGTTGTGTACTAGACCTGATATTTGCTTTGCCGTTGGCATGGTTAGTAGATTTCAGTCTAATCCTGGGCAAGAACATTGGACTGCAGTGAAACATATACTCAAGTTTCTGAAAAGAACTAGAGATTATATATTAGTATTCCAATCAGATAGTCTGGTACCTCATGGATACACAGACTCAGACTTTATGTCAGATAGGGATTCCAGAAAGTCTACCTCGGGATATGTGTTTATCTTGGGAGGTGGAGCCATAAGTTGGAGTATCTAACAATCTTGCATTGCTGATTCTACCATGGAGGCAGAGTATGTGGCTACTTCAGAAGCAGCCAAGGAGGCTGTTTGGCTCAGAAACTTTTTGTTGGATCTGGAAGTGGTCCCCCCATTGCAATCAGTCATTACACTTTATTGTGACAATAGCGGTGCAGTTGCTAATTCAAAGGAGCCATGGACTCACAAGAAGGGCAAACACATCGAGCGTAAGTATCATCTGATTCGAGAGATCGTACAGAGAGGTGATATTGCTATGACCAAGATTGCATCGGCAAACAACCTGGCAGACCCTTTTACGAAGGGCTTACCGGCTAAGACTTTTGATAGTCACGTAGAGGGAATGGGAGTGAGATGCATGGCAGTATGGTTTTGAGTCTTAGTGGGAGTTTTTTTTGTTAGGAAGTTATGTAAAAGTTATAATTTTATATGATGGATTAATATTTAATTATTAATTAGATTTATTCCTTTTTGATGAGAATCTTTTATGGGCAATATTTGGATGATATTTGTGTATGTTGTGCATGTGTGTCTTTTATTCTACATAGTAGATGATCCAGTGTGTAGAGTACAACTTACACACAGAAGATTGGATCATCGGTTCTTGTGGAATATAAGTTATGATTCACAGTCTTAGATGGAACTGGACACACCATCGGTAGAACTGTAGTACAATGTTTAGTAGGTCTGTCTTGACTACAAGGAACGGTCTAGTTCTAACTCATTGTGCTAGTACACTTTGTGTGTATTGAACGAGACCGCATTGAGGTAATTGTCTTTATACTAACTTTGTAAGACAATTGGAATCTCATGGTTATTATGAATACTTATGCTTTTAATCCAAAAAAATAATTATTAAGGTGTATATTTAATGTTGTTGACTTTAATTCATTAAAGAATGAGATCTTTATACGGTCAATAGTCTCCGTGAGTTGAGTCGCAACATTATGTATATGACAACTATTAATTATTAATGGAATCCACGTCCCTATAGGGATTGATGATACCCCTTGAGTAAGCTTAGAAGTTTCGAATATGTCAAACCCTGCAGGTGAATTTTGTATCCGATATATCGAATAAGTTAAGCGGATAGTCTCAAGTTAAGATGTTGATTAAGTGGGAGATTGTTAGTAATTTATTTTAATTAACGGGTATTTATAATCTTAACGTGGGGAGATTAATAAGTATTTAATATTATGGAGCTCGTAATATAATTGAGATAAGGACGGGAGTGCAATTATAATTTTGTGGTGGGGTGAATTATAATTAGTGAAATAAGAAATAGAATCCTGGTGGAATTAGGTTTTCTTATTTACACTGGGAGCCCAGACTTATTACTCCTTAGGCCCTATCGTAGCCCTATATACACGTTATGCCCTCTAGGTCAGATGGATGTTTTTCTATTATTCAGTAAATAGAGGCAGGCTTAGAGAGAGCAAACAGGTCACGAAAGAGTCCACACTCGGTTCGTGTTTTAGACGTGTGGGGAATACGGTAGAAGATCGTAAGGTACGATCGAGCAGTATTCGTGGTTTATAGCAAGGCGTGCTATAACAAGTTCAACCAGCGTTCGTGTCTTAGGGAGTTGAGGTAGAACCTAATTCCGCTTTATAGGGTTTTACAATTTTTGTTGTCTAATCTGTACGCGTCATTACTGAGTCTTGGGGATTCGGCTTCCCAACAGTTAAAACTTAAACAAATGTTTATGGCCACGAAAGGCCGAGCAAAACATAAAGGCCATGAACGGCCATACAAAACATAATACTGTTATGCCACAAAGGGCCGAATACCTGTATCATCAAAGTATAGCCAAAGTATGGAATATATTGGTGCCTCGCAGGGCTCAAAACCATGGTCACGCAGGACCAGTCAAAATGTTTGAAGGTGCTCAAAAAACTAGACGAATACTTACCAAATCAGTCCAGGTTCTGAATCTGTAAGAGAATGTCAGTCGTGACCTCTGTATGCACTTCAGTGCTGGGGCCACCACCATCAACAACATTTCCTTCCAGGTTGATAGTCTCATTGGGCATTTCCCGAGCAGGGGAATTGTCAATAGAAGCATCCTGAGCCTCAGTAGGGATATTCTCCTCGGCACCATCAAAATCCTCAATCTGCTGATCCACATCATCTTCCAAGGGTTCATGGGTGGCTGCTGCCCGGCCCCTAGGAAGATCGTTCTCAATCCAGAGGGGAGAATCTTCTGCTACACCGGCTTTGGTCAAACAAGCTTCCTAGCTAGCAACCCAGATCTGGTCTTGTATGGCTGGCATCTGCTCCACATAGTTGGCAGTAGTAGCATCAAAACCTTTCTGGTAGCCTCTTCATAAGCAGCTTTCTTGGTGTTGTCAATTTCTGACAGAGCCTGACTAAGGCTATCTTCGGCTGTCTTGAGTTTGCCCTATGCCTTATCAAAATCAAACTTGGCTTTGTCTCTCTCTCTTTCCAATCTTGAGACTGTTCGAAGAAGCCTGCTGTTGTCATTCAAAAGCCTAACCCTTTCAGACTCAGCTTCTTGAAACCTCTAGCCCAGTGTGATCATCTTTTGGAAAAACTGTGAGATACCAAGTATAGATTAAAATTGGAAGTCAAGCCATTATGAGGTAGGTCAACTTGGGTTACGAGTAGATCAAATTACCTTAATTCCACTGACAAGTTCAGTGGACACCAGCCTATCAGGGGAGATGTGGACTTCTTCTGCATATCGATTGGTAATAGTAGGCCTTGTGCGAGGGCCAGTGCAGTCTCTGAAGAACTGGCACTATCCCCAACATTGACTGGATGATCACGTCTCATGAATTGAGGGTCCCAGATTTGGTGAATTACTTGGGTGCTCGGTGAAGGTGGTTCCAGAATTGATGCAACAACTTATAAATCGGTGTCCCCAGTATCTCTATTTCTGGGACGTTTGTCCAGATGGGCATCCTCTGCCTCCAGCACGGTGTCAGACCCTTGAAGATATGAGCTGCTCCGGGTCGAGACTCCTCTGATGCGTCGGGGAGGCGGAGGGACATGTCCGGTTGATGGAGCTCGGCCAGAGGAACCACGTCCTCGAGAGGATATAATAAGAAGAGAGCTTAAATTTAAAGGTTAACGAGTCATAGCACCTAAGTTTGGAGGAGATAGAGAGTAGCCAGAAGAAGATGATTGGCTGGTATTACGATTGGGAGCTGACTGTTCAGGCTGACGTTTGTGAGGAGATATGTCGTTGTGAAGACCTTCTTAGGACCACAAGAGGAACTGGGATGCCTTCAGAGATAGGAATTTCACCTAGTTGTCTAGCAATTGTCACTCCAACATTAGATCTTAAGTTCCTTGATAGGGGAGCAGTCGCAGTTAAGGCAACGCTGGTACTTGGGTTGGCCAGCCTTCTGTTAATAAAACCTTTGTAGGAAGGGTCATAGCCCAATAGGACGCTCGAGTCACGACCCCAACCAGCTATCAATGTTCCAGGCTCTCCTGTGTACTTGAGAATCCTGTTGATTTCAGCTGTTCAGACGTAGCTAGGTTCACGTCTTGGACGTTTGTTAGCATTATCCGCTGCAGAATTAAAGTGCAAACGTGAATTAGAAACATGAAGAAGCTACAAGAAAGCAGTAAGCAAGAATTATGAAGCAAATTAGGAGCATTCGTGGGTAGCCCCATATGTGGGGGCAATGGAAGCCCACCACTTGGCCATCTTCCGCCATTGGCTCGAAGGCTCCAATGACATAGAGGAAATCTATTTCATGATCATGAGCAGAATCTGGCAAGTTAAGCACGAGATGCTTTTCGGCTCTCCTTACTTTGAAGTAGTAGGTGTTGTATTCGGGGTTTAGCACGATGCTATACCACCATTGGATATCCCAGATTCCTAGTTGGGTTCCTAAGATCCGATTTAGGGCCACGACCCCCATCGCTAATCTAAAGAAGTTAGCGGAAACTTGCATAGGCGTAAGGCGATACCAGTTTAACACACGACGAAGTAATGGATCGCGGGGAAAGAGAACCCCAACCTCAACAATAGCTACGATAGGGATGCACATCCTATCCCATGATCCAGCGTCCCTATCTATTCTTAATCGGGCAAGTTCAAGCCCGACATTTTCAGGAATGCAATACTCTGTTCTAAAGGCCGCCATAGCTGTGGAGGTCGCGCAAAGCTTCCTGAATTTACCAGGCTTGGGGCCATTATCATCCTCATCCGCCATGAATAAACTCAAGAAACTATGAACGGAACGAAGGAATCTAGAAATGGGTATGAATGAAACCCTAAAGCGACTAATAAAACTGAGAACGAAATCTCAGAATGAAACACGAGAAAGGAATGAGAATCTTACAATGATTATCGCAGCAGTGATTAGAGGTGCAATCGAAGGCTTCCGACGGCAGTGATGGTGAAAAGGAAGGAAACTCTTGCCTGATTTTTGAGAGAGAACGTTAAGCTTCGAGTCTTGGGTAAGAAAAACCAAAAAGATCCCTTTTTGGGGTTTAAGGGTAAGAGACGGAGACGAAACGTCTCCTCTAACGCCGTTACATAAAAAGTAACGTGAAACAGGGATTGAACGAATGCCATTCTAGTACCGTTTGAAAAGGCGTCAGTCAAAATTAAATGTAAGGCATACAAAATGCGCCACGTGGAGTCACTACCCCGAGATGGTATAATGACAAGGGCCCAAAACCATCAATGGCTATTAATACTATGTCTACATGGGGCCCCAAGGAGTTCAGCCTTAAATCTGTTTCTAGAGCTTCACCCATTGCCCCTAAATAGTGGCAACGAGCAAAGCTGGGGAGCAATTGTAGGGACGTATTTCCGAACAAGCCCAATTAAGGGCCCGAGCAAGTGGTACGTGGGAACGCAGCGCAAGTAAGATAAAACATACCGCCGTGCAATACGGTGGTAGGCGATATGGATCACTGACATGAGAAGTCATTAGTTCAAACAGTCTGTTCGGCAGATAAAAGACAAAAGACATGCGAAGTCATTGGATCAAGTAAATTGATGGGGACCAGTGACATGTAAAGTTACTGGTTCAGGAGGCCTGTTCGGCAATGAAGAAGGCCAAACAGGGAAAGAACCCATTGAACGAGGGACCGTGGAATAGATATGATAAGCATAGTCGCCGTGCAATACACTGTTCGAAAATATGGACCAGTGATATGAGAAGTCATTGGTCCAGGAAGCTTGAACGGAGCCATGGACCGGTGAACATGAGAAGCTATCAGTCCAAAGGAATCAATGACATGCGAAGTCACTGGTCCAAGTAGACTGTTCGGCAATATGAAGGCCGAATAGGAAGAATAATCTGGGGAAAGCAGCCAGAGGCGCAAGGAACATTCTGGAAAGATCTAAAAACGGTGGTATCCCGCAAGGAATAAAGATCCCGAGAATGTAGGATCTAGGACAGATACCCAACGGGAATGGGATGTTCGGCTAGTCATGGAAAAGAGTCCTAAAAGGACTAAGGCAATTAAAAGATAAAGGAACGAGAATCCAAAAGATCATGGGCTTCTTGTACGAGATAGGAGACCTAGGGCAACAAGGATGCTTGAAAAGCAAGCAAGCATACGTCTATAAAAACAAAGTTAGCCTGGAGATAAAAGGTACGCAATACGTTGCACTCATATGGTTCTCCTATTGATAATTAGGGTTTTTCGGCTAGTACGTGATACTAACTTTGGCATCGGTGGGCCTTTGCTACGAGAAGCAAAGGTGCGCTCATCCCTTGTCTATTCTGCAGATTAAGGCTCAGACGACGAACTAGGGTTCCAGTGAAGAAGCACAAGTAGCTGTTGCCAATTAGTGTTATTCTAAGCACCAATTGTTTTCATCACGCTACACCGTCTGTGGGAAACGAAAGAGTATCCTTTGAATAATGACCATGGTGGAAGGAGATCCATTGACGCTGTTTAACCTAAAGAACCTGCTAGGAGGGGGAGGAGATAATCCCCTCCAGGGGCTCCGAGGAAGCCCGATGGTGGGCATACTAAGAGGACCACGAGCAAGGGCTACCCCCTGACTGTCCATGATGATTCCAAGCAAAGGGAGGGCAGGATAGCCATGGAATCCACTAGAAGGAGTAAGTCCCATCGTGGGAAAGAGTCGGTTGCACACTCAAGGAGTGTGCACAACAATGAAGACATCCTCGATAAGAGGAGGCAGGAATTCGAAGAGTTTGCTCGATTGATCAAGAGATGAGAGCATGAGATCCGGGAGTTAGAAAGGATCCGGGAGCACCTTGAGGGCTCTGGACTTTCACGAAGAAATTCCAGGGAAGACAGGTATGCTATGGTGAAACACAAAAAGGCTCCTTCACGAGGAAGAAGGTGCAGGAACAAGAGCCCCACCCCAAGGCGATATAAAGCTTCTCCATGAAAAAAGATGAGCAGAAGTAAAAGCCGAACACCAGAGCGACGAAGGGCTTCTTTAAGAAAAAGGAGGATCAGAAGCCGAAGTCCCACCTTTGAAGAGGAAGGGATTAGAAAACACCATAGGGACAAGTATGAGAGACATGATTCCGATTGGGAAAAGAATAGACCCAACAAGACAAAGTGACTAGAAGACGAGACCATGACTGCATAAGAACCAGCACGAAAGGCACTTAGGAATATTGCATCCTCCCCCTTTGCAAGAAAGTTACAAGAGGCAAGACTGCCGAGCAGGGTGAAGCACGGAACATTTATCCTTTACGAGACAAATGCAGATCCCGTGGCACACATATAGCACTACCAGCAGGCAATGTTTATGCATGAGAGGGATGATGCAATTATGTGCAAGATGTTCCCATCGAGTTTGGGTAAGGTAGCTTTGTCTTGGTTTCATAAGTTGGGTCCGCGCTCCATCCGAGGATGGAAGCAATTGGCTGAAGAATTCACTGCTCGGTTCCTGACGAGCAGAAGAGCACCAAAGACTTTTGAGAGCTTCTCCATTATGAAGCAAGGAAAGGATGAGCCGATTAGGGACTATGCAAAAAAGTATTAGGAGAATTTCAACAAGATTGAAAGTTGCAGTGAGGAGTATACAATAGCCACGTTCAAGACTGGGCTGCCTATTCGGGGGGAGCTACGCCGATCATTAAATATGAGTCCAGTAGGAACACTGGAAAAACGAATGGAACAGATTGAGCAACATGCCAGGAACGAGGATGACATACTCAGGGAGGATGGCAAGGTGGTTGCCGAGCAAGCCAAAGTGCCTGCAAAGAAGGCAAATAAATCAGAGCCCAAAACTTACAGGGAAAGGAAGGATTATGGGCAGGCTAAAAAAGAGCCTTACAAGGAGAAACAAGCTCCTGACCCCAAGTCCTTCTTTTCAATAAATACGGTTTGGAAAGAACAATATGTAGGATTCTTTATCAAATAAAGAATCAGCCTTACTTCAAATGGCCCCCAAGCCTGGGAGGAGATAAAGACGCAAAGCAGGCCATGAATTAGCACTGCAGCTACCATAAGGACTAGGGCCACATGACTGAAGACTGTGAGATGTTTAAGAGGCACCTTAATGATTTGGTCTCTCGTGGCTACCTCAAAGAATTTATCCAGGAAGACCCCAAGGATAAAGATAAAGCAATGGAGTTGGATTATGAAGAAAAAATCCAAGGGGCATAATCCATATAATACATGGATTGGCCGAGCCTTATACGAGAAATGAGGTGAGATTGCTCTAGAGGCAGATTAAGCATGACCAACATGTGATGCAGTTGGGGAAGAAAAGAGGACGTGACGAAGAACTATGTAACGAGGGCATAGTCTTCACGGATGAGGACTTAGGTGGAGTCCAAGTACCACATAATGACGCTTTGGTCATAACCTTATGAATTGGGGAGTATGATATCGAAAGGATCTTGGTGGATTCAGGAAGTTGCACAGAGGTACGATATTACGATGCTTTCAAGAAGTTAGGACTGACTCAGGTGGATCTAGTACAATCAATGACTCCTTTGGTCGGGTTTGGTGCAGGAGCAGTTTGGCCATTAGGCAAAGTAACGCTGCATGTTCGGGCAGGAACAGTGGTACTGCGAATCGACTTCCTAGTGGTGGATGTACCGTCTTTATAACGCGATTATTGGAAGAACATGGTTGCACAAGATGAGGGAGGTTTCCTCCACTTACCATCAAATGGTAAAATTTTTCAAATCTAACAGCATTGAAAGGATTAGAGGGAACTAGAAGATTGCCCATTAGTGCTTGATTTCTAGACTCAAGAAGGTGCCCAAAGCAAAGTTGGTTCAAGCCATCGAGGGAACCCCGTCGAGAAAGTTGTGCAAGGCTTGAAGAAGATTCAGATCAATGAGATTGATCCAGAAAGGTATTTCCTGATTGGGAAAAACCTGAATAAAAAGGAAGAAGAAGAAGAGTTGGTGGGATTCCTCAAGGAACATATTGACGTGTTTGCCTGGGTACCCGAAGAGATGCCTGGGGTGGATGCAAACGTGATTTGCCACCACTTGAATGTAGATCTACAACATAAGCCCATGATGCAGAAAAAGAGACGATCAACCGTACAACACGTGGACGCTGTTATCAAGGAGGTTGATCGATTACTGAAAGCAAAGGCCATATGAGAAGTTTACTACCCAGAGTGGTTGTCCAACACTGTAGTTGTAAAGAAAAAGAAAAAAAAGTGGTGTGTTTGTGTGGACTTCACGGATTTGGAAAAGGCCTATCCAAAGAATACTTTCCCCCTCCCAAGGATGGATCAACTGGTGGCAACAGTTGGGTATGGGCGGATGAGTTTCCTCGATCAAGAGAAGACTTCTTTTATTACACCGAGAGGGTTGTACTGCTATAGTGTCATGCCTTTTGGCTTAAGGAACGCCATAGCAACTTACCAAAGGTTGGCAACGATTACGCTGAGAAACTTGCTCGGTAAAACTATGGAGGTTTACATAGATGATATGGTGGTTAAGAGCAAAGAAAAGCATGACCACATAGCTGATTTAAAGGAAGCCTTTGAGATTATGAGAGAATACAAACTGAAGCTCAATGCCTTGAAGTGTGCGTTTGGAGTAAGCTCAGGAAAGTTCTTGGGTCACTTTGTGACCATAAGAGGGATAGAGGCAAATCCCGATCAAATAATAGCTTTGCAAAAGCTCCAAAGTCCAAGGACCACGAAGGAGGTCCAAAGACTGACTAGAATGGCTGCGGCCCTTAACAGATTCATCAGCCGGTCTAGTGACAAGTGTAGGCCTTTCTTTCAATTGCTGAAATAGAGAGAAGGATACGAATGGGGAGCCGAATGCGAACAGTCGTTCCGAGACCTGAAGAAGTACATGGCAACGGTGTAGACACCCCAATCTGGGCTTCCAGATTAGTTTACTTACGGTTTTTGATTCCCCAATGATGAAATGGATCAAGACCACCCTGGGAATGATAGCGTGTTTGAGCTTTGAGTGTTTGCAAAACCCTTGAACCTAACCTAGCCTAAGCCACTTCAAAAACCAAAAACCCTACTGATGCGTGCAAGGGCACCATCGCGCGCCAGACTCACTCCATCGCGCGACAGAGCGCCAGGGCGCACCATCACGCGACAGACTGACTCCGTCGTGCGACGGTCCAACCTACCACCAACCTTTCTGAAGGAGGACAGTTGGCCACCAGTGTAGCCTCAGCCAGGCCTCGTGGACTGGCAGAACTCCTCTGTTTCCAACCAAATTCACCTCCATCTCCTCCTATAAATATCCCCCCATTTGTTCTCTTTCAAAGGGTTAACAAAAATTGGCATTCAAAGGTTTACACCTTAAGCACCATAAAGAGCATAGCTTGTTCTTCTTCAACTCAAACACCTCAAACAACCTCAACCTCAATTCAAAGCACAAACACCTTTCAAAACTCAAGAACCGAAGGTATAGCTTACCTTTGTTCTGCTCTCTGTTCTGATCCCTGAGGGGGGCTGGCAGGGCCGAGACTAGTAATCAATACAAGTGTTGGTCCTAAAGCTAGCAAGGTTTCAAAAACCGTCATGGTAGGACCAGCGCGCGACGGTCCCAATCTCGCGCGCGACACTCTGTTGTTGCACACGTTGGACTGCGTGGGGATTGGTTTCCTACTGTTTTATGCTTTAATTCATATAGATCACTGTTAAGCATGATAATAACCAGTTTACTGCTTTCTTTTGTTAGAAACTGCTAGAATGTAGTTAATTTGTACTTTTGCTGTTTTGGAGTACCCCTGGGATCATTCTGGATCTGTCCCGGAGCCCAAAAATGTGTGAATCAAGCACTGGTCTGGTTACGCCAGGGCGCACCATCGCACGCCAAACTGGCTCCATCGCGCGTCAGACTACCTCCATCACGCGATAGAGCGCCAGGGCGCACCCTCGGGCGCCAGAGTGACTCCATCGCGCGATAGTCTGCCTCTGACCAATGGCTGGCCTTGCACGGGTAGCTTGGCCTTGGGCCATTATTTTGTCCCCACACTGTTTATGGGGTGTTTTATTAATTTGTAGGCCTTTACAACCTTTAAACTGTATATTATGCTGCCTATAAACTACGTGATTTGTCCTGGGTGTGCACTGGTCCTTCCAGAGCCCAGAGGGTTTGAGAATAAGAGCTATGGGTTTGAGCTCACCAGCGCGCGTGTGTTTTGATGTGCGCAGGAGTGAACAGCATGCAGTAACTTGTTCAGTGCATGCTGGTTTCTTCATACGCACATCACTCTAAAACAGGGGCCTCCCAGTTTGTTTAAACTCCCACAGGAGTCTGTTTTCATTCTATACTAACTGCTCATCCATGCTATCATTCACATCTTGCAAACTGTTACTGTTTTAAATCCCTATTAACTGTTCCCCCACCCTAAATGGCTAAAAATTGATTAATCAAATAGAATCGCAAACAAATATTTTTGCAAATGCCTAAGTATAGACCGATCTCCGGATTGGGCGAGAGAGGTGCCATAAAATCCTTCCCCTCTCGTAACCTAGCTCCCGAACCCAGATATGGTTATAACGGACTGGTTCCTTAACTTTTTCAAATCAAACAGCGCGGCAAGTGCTTCGAAATACGATTCCTTGGGTGACAAACCTTCAAACCCGAGTGGCGACTCTGTATTTTTTGCGAGCGCTTGTCATCCAGCTTAAAAGCGCTCCTGCAAACCGGCATTTTCTTCTTCGGGAAGGGAACGGAATCCTTTCCTGAAAGAAAAGGGCACGCTGCCCACAGTGGCGACTCTGCTGGGGATCGAATCAATATTGGTTTATACTTAGAGTTTAAAACACTTGAGAACAATCCCACAAAAGCCTGTCAAAATAGTGAGCTTCGCGCTGCTAAAGAAAGGATTGGTGATTTAATAGGACCTCGTGTCCAGCCATCCTGCCTGGGGCTTTTTCGATTGTTCTCTTGTGTTGTTTCTTCTAAGTATTGACTAAATAAAGAGAGCCAAATTTGAAAAGGCATTTGCGAATTTGCGATTCTGTTCCATTAATCAAATTCTTTAGCATTTTTCGTATGCATCGATGTGGGATAAAGCCTCGTTGGATCGTTTTGGCAATCCGGCACGGTTTACCGGAGCCCGGGGACCCCGAATGACTAACAACCTTCGATGATGATGAGTCATTCTACCATTTGACTGTTGCTCTGCGGTTACGTGGGCAGTGGGAGGTATATCTTGGCTCTAGTCCGAGGAACCTGTTACAAGCCAAAACCGGCCTTTGCATATACAAAGCATTAGAACTCTTCAAACTAAAACAGGTACCTACAGGGTAAGATCTACTTACATCTAACCCCCATATACTGTTTACATGTTACTGCTTTCTCTATCGCATGCACTGCATATACATATTTTTTTGCGTAGGAGCATGTTTAGGGCGGCTTCTAGGTTGTCTCTCTTTCGAGTCTGTCTTATGCTTATTAAGACGCTGCCATGAACCGATGAAGAGTCGTGCATCTCGATGGTGCACTTTATCAATTTTCAAAATCCTTAGATCAGCGAGACTTTGGGAAATCAAACCTTTTTAAGTCCTTGGCTTATGCCCGATTGAAGTATCAACCGAAAATAAGGAACCACAAGGTATGGATGTCATGTCACTGGCACTACCCAGGTTGAAGTGCGAAGTCACTATACACCGCGGCGTACAAAGTTAAGGTGCCATGTCATCAATACTGAGTTGTTCCGAATTCAAAATTGAAACTTCGAGAACGGAATAGTCAAAGGCTTAAACTATTTTGACATCTCTTAGTGTTAGTTGATCTATTCAAAGGATACACCCTCGCGTCCGAACATCATGAGACATACTCGTCTATAGTTGTAGAGACTAGGAGGACACCGACGATGATGACAAGTACATTGCTTTATTCTTGTACATAGCTTTCTGCGCTTTCATTACTTTACTTTCGAAGCTTCGGGCCATTGCATCGTCAGAGAGTATAGAATAGAAGAGCCAAACCTACTTGGGTTAGTCTGTCGGGGCTGTTACACCTTCGCTTCCAAGGTTATATCACCTACCTCGTTCATCAATTCAGAATGGCAGCACAAACAGAGTTTGCTGAGTTGAAGAAGGCTGTAAAGGAAATAAGCCACAAGATGGACAAATAAATGGTTATGGTCCAGACCTGATTGAATTCCATGAGGCTAGGACTCACTCGAAAGAGGATGTTGATTCCTTTGTCGAAACCATTGCCAAAGGGGAGGACATGCTTAGTGATGAATTCAGCCCCGAGGGAAAAAGAATGCATCCTGTTAATGAGGCAATGTGTTGCAACTGCAAAGCAAACAAGGGTCCTGCTTTGAACACTCAATTCACTCGCCGGAACCCACCGAGGGTTTTCTCATATTTCGATGCACCTTTGGCCTCGGTCTATGAGAGGCTCCTCGATGCTGGTGTTCCATCAAGCCCCTCAATCCAACTTCATTGCCTAAGAATCCCTCTGCCAACTTCAAATATAACCTCTTTTGCACCTACCATCAAATGCCTAGCCATTCAACCAATGCCTGTTTTCGGCTTCGACATGCCATTCAAGATCTCATTGATCGTGGCATCATCCTAGCCCCATCTCGATCAAAAGTTACCACATTCAAACCTATCATCCCAGGAAATCAACCCCAGCCAACTGTACCCGTCGTGTCCGAGCCCGAGGACAGCCTCCTGGCCACTGCTTGTGCAATTGAGATTTTCACTGCCAACACCTGGATTGGGAATAATGAGGAGTTTACAAAGGAAAACTGACCAACTGAGGTCCATTGTTCATGGGAGCACCAAGTAGGTTTGGTCAAAGAAGCTGAGGAAGCCGAAGTGCTGTTGCTTGGGCCTGACACCCGCTGGATCCTACCTCTTTTTGTGGAAGCTATGGGTAGCTTTTTAAATATTGCATTTTCAAACCGCGTCTAGTTTGCATTGGCGTTTTGTCTGAGTCTAACACAGAGTCTTTTGAGTCTGTCTAAGTCTAGCTCTGAGTCGGAGGTTATGCCTTTGGGCCCTCCACGACGTAGCTTTCGTTTCATGTTTTGAGTCTGCTGTACTTGGCAACTCCGAGGGGCTTTCTATATGATATGCATTATCTCGCTTCTAAGTACTTCGCTGGCTTTTGAATAAACTGTGTCGACCCTGTCGACGAAGGGATAGATTTCGATGAGGAAATGTGTTCCCTAGCCGAAAGGGAAGACGAAAGGCATGCTCAGCCTATAAATTGAAATAATAGTTTTCAAATAAACTTGAAAGATGAAGTAGACCTCCAAATGGTTCAAATTGGTTCAACGCCGTCCCCAGAGGAGCATTGTGCCCGGTCAGACAGGCTCGAAGAGTTCATCGACATCCTGGCATGGTCTCCCAAAAAGACATGCCTGGTGTTGATCCTGAGATAAAGAAGCATTGAATCCCTTTGCTACCGGATGACAAACTAGAAAGCACAAGCTCAGAAGGTCCAGCGCCTTATACTATGTTCAAGTTTGTAGGAACAACATTCCGCCAACCACAAGTTAAAAAGTTCAAAATTGGCCCGGAGCGAGGCATGTCAACTGAAACACTCTGGACCTTGTGCTATCAAAGCCATTTTATCTGGGGCTGCGGCCAAACATCATGGATCTCGATAGCAATAAATTCAATACCTTGGTTAGCATGGATCAATTCAAAAGCCTTTTCCCTGAGAGAAGCTCGTTGGGCAAAACCCCAAGGGTGGGCGGTTCCAAGCAAAAGTTAGAGTAGCCTGCTAGACCAAGAACCTATGAAGGAGATCTAGGCAAAAGTAAAGGCGACATTTGAAAGCTCGCTAGACCGAAAACTCGAATGGGCGGTTCTAGGCAAAAGTTAGAGCGTAAAAGGTAAGGTAAAATACTCGAGTGACCTTAGCCAGAATTACGTTTTGACCTGATTCCCTAGCTTGGGATACGTAGGCAGTCTCTCTTTGAGACTCGGTCACAATCTATCAATTGGATCCATGGTTGACATTTGGTACACATCAAAGGTTGAAGAGGATCGAAGATCAAGCTGCATGGGAGAAGTCTAAAGCGGGGAACCTTTTGTCTTTCAATTTTATTTCAAACTACTACTTCAATTTCAAAGTTGAGCAAAAGCCTTAAAAAGATTTTAAGCATAAAAAATAGAACGAAATGCTGGCGAGGCCTAACGGCTCACAGTTTATTCTAAGATCAGCGAAGTCTGGTGTGAGCAGTTGTAGTAGCTTTGCAGTCATGCGCACGAATTTGTAGTCACGTGCATTTGTTCAAAGTAATGCGCGTTGGTCTCAAACCTGCGCGCGCGTATTCAATTCGGGTAGTAGTCTATAGCAGTCAGCTACTGCCTTTGAGTCCTATTCAAGGGCCTTTTGCCAAGTTTGGTCATACCGTGTAGACCTAATGTGACTGCACGGGGGTGTCGGTTTCAGTCCGGGCTTATATGTGTCATCGTTTGTGTCTTATGTCCGTCTTTGTGGCATTTTTTCAGTTTTCAATCCATTGTCATGTCGAGATGCTATTCTCGGTTCTATTTGTTCGTGCAGGTCATTGCACAGCTATTTTGACCTCGCAAGCGTCAGTTTCTCCTATTTAGGACTATTTTGAGTTTTGGCATGTTAATGCCTAAAGTTTCATTATTGTCCATGTGTCTAAGGATCCGCATCGTATCCTGCGGATCTTTCTCCCTTTTTGTTCGAGCTAGGCGAGTTTGTGCATGTGCACATGTCCGTGTGTCCACTCAGTTCACTTATCAATGCAAAATAGATATTAGCGCATGGTTTATGTATCAATAAACTGGAAAAATGCAATTTTGACATTGCTACCCTAGCTTTTGTAATCCACAAGCAATGGAATCTCTTGAAGCAGCAAGGGCACGTCAGCCTAAGGCCAAGCAAAGCATATCTATGGGGCTCATCTACCCAAGCATCAAAGAAAGAGCATGCAGGCCCAATGCCATTACTATATCAACTGGGCACGCCGGTCCACTCAATGTCTCTCTATCTGGATGCGCATCTCAGAAGTGAAAGATAGTAAAGTACTGGGGCTCGGTGGTAGTCCTTAGGCATCGTTGTCCTCCTAGGAGCCGCCCTTAGCTTGCATCTACATTTTCAATTTGTGCATTTTGTTTGTATACATCTTTGCATATTGTGTATGTCAACTGTTGAAAACAGGAAGGTGGTCAGAATGGTTACCATCAAGTCTTTGTTTACCGAAGGATGCGATGTAATCTCCTGCGGTGTTATTCTCGTTGGTCAGTGGATGCGAAGAAATCTCCCTGAATCCACGATTTGTTTGCCAAAGGATGCGATGCAATCTCCTGTGGTGTTGTTCTGTTTAGTAGAGGCAATGGAAATCTCGTTACCTCTCGTTTTGTTTGTCGAAGGATGCGATGCAATCTCCTGTGGTTTTGTTATTGTTGGTCAGTGGATGCGAAGAAATCTCCCTGAATCCACGATTTGTTTGCTGAAGGATGCGATGCAATCTCCTGCGGAACCAAATTCAACGACAGCCAGTCCTGTCAAATTCCTCAATGGCTCGATCATTCTGCACACTGATCTGCCCATCTCAATCAACGACAGATGGTCCTGTCCATTTCTCAATGGCTCGATCATTCTGCACACTGATCTGCCCATCCAAATCAACGACAGCCGGTCCTGTCCAATCTTCAACGGCTCGATCATTTATACTGATGATCCTCCCATCCTGTCTGCAACGGTTCGATCATTTATACTGATGATCCTCCCTTCCAAACTTCAATGGCTCGATCATTTATACCAATGATCCTCCCATCCTGTCAAATTCCTCAACGGTTTGATCACTCAGCTCATTGATCTCTCCGTCTGCATCAGCGACAACAGATCCTGTCAAATCCATCGACGGTCAGCCATATCGTCCTTCTCAATTCAGCGCTGGTCAGCCATATCATCAATGACGGTCAGCCATATCGTCTTTCTCAATTCAGCGATGGTCAGCCATATCATCAACGACGGTCAGCTATATCGTCCTTCTCAATTCAGCGATGATCAGCCATATCATCAACGACGGTCAGCCATATCGTCCTTCTCCATCAACGATGGTCAGCCATATCATCAACAACAACCTACCGCGTCGCCTGTCTCTGCCCATTCAGCGACAACAATCAGCAGTCGCCTGTCTCAGCCATATCATCAACAACAACCTACCACGTCGCCTGTCTCTGCCCGTTCAGCGACAACAATCAGCCGTCGCTTGTCTCAGCCATATCATCAACAACAACCTACCACGTCGCCTGTCTCTGCCCATTCAGCGACGACAATCAGCCGTCTCCTGTCCCTGCCCATTCAGTGATGACAACCAACCACGTCGCCTGTCTCTGCCCATTTAGCGACAACAATCAACCACATCGCCTGTCTTTGTCCATTCAGCGATGACAACCTACCACGTCGCCTGTCTCTGTCCATTCAGCGACGACAATCAACCACATTGCCTGTCTCTGTCCATTCAGCGATGACAACCTACCACGTCGCCTGTCTCTGTCCATTCAGCGATGACAATCAACCACATCACTTGTCTCTGCCCATTCAGCGACGACAATCAACCACATCGCCTGTCTCTGTCCATTCAGTGACGACAACCTACCACGTCGCCTGTCTCTGCCCATTCAGCGACGACAATCAGCCGTCGCCTGTCCCTGCCCTTGCCCCTTCAGCGATGACAACCAACCACGTCGCCTGTCTTTGCCCATTCAGTGACGACAATCAACCACATCACCTATCTTTGTCCATTCAGCAATGACAACCTACCACGTCGCCTGTCTCTGTCCATTCAGCGACGACAACCACAACGCCTATCTTTGTCCATTCAGCGATGACAACCAACCACATCGCCTGTCTCTGTCCAGTCAACGATGACAACCAGCCATATCGTCCGTGTTCGCCCCGATCAATAATGATTTGGATATCGTATGACGGTCCGCCCATTCGCAACTAGTTGTTCCCCAGGAGAGTCCGCCTCGGCCTACCCCAAACGACTACCTCTACTTCAGTCTAGCTTCACGCGCATCTTCCAGCAGGCTTATTGCTCTGTCTCGGATGGTCTTTGATAAGGAGATTGACTCTGATTCCCAATAGATGGAATCCAACCTACCTGACACGACCTACCCGTGTTTGTTGCAATACTTTGTGCCGAGGATAGCTTGATCCCCAGCAACGACGGCATGTCCTGTCGACATCTGCAGCGACAGCCTGTCCTGTCCAAATTCAATCAACAAGCGGCGATTTGCTCGTCCACTTCTACTTCCATCTCTGGCAATGGACATCCAGTCCATTCCACCAATCAGGTTCCTTAAGTTTACTTGTCTACTTTGCTAGTATGCTTTGCTCTGGATTGCCTTGAGGGGTGTCTGGAATTCTTTGACGTTACTTGTACCAAGTCGATGGTGCTTCAAGTGCCGTCAAAGAAGGGCTACTTTAGACACCCCAATCTGGGCTTCCAGATTAGTTTACTTACGGTTTTTGATTCCCCAATGATGAAATGGATCAAGACCACCTTGGGAATGATAGCGTGTTTGAGCTTTGAGTGTTTGCAAAACCCTTGAACCTAACCTAGCCTAAGCCACTTCAAAAACCAAAAACCCTACTGATGCGTGTAAGGGCACCATCGCCCGCCAGACTCACTCCATCGCGCGACAGAGCGCCAGGGCGCACCATCGCGCGACAGACTGACTTTGTCACGCGACGGTCCAACCTACCACCAACCAAGGAGGACAGTTGGCCACCAATGCAACCTCAGCCAGGCCTCGTGGACTGGCAGAACTCCTCTATTTCCAACCAGATTCACCTCCATCTCCTCCTATAAATATCCACCTATTTGTTCTCTTTCAAAGGGTTAACAAAAATTGGCATTCAAAGGTTTACACCTTAAGCACCATAAAGAGCATAGCTTGTTCTTCTTCAACTCAAACACCTTAAACAACCTCAACCTCAATTCAAAGCTCAAACACCTTTCAAAACTCAAGAACCGAAGGTATAGCTTACCTTTGTTCTGCTCTCTGTTCTGATCCCTGAGGGGGGCTGGCGGGGCCAAGGCTGTTAATCAATACCAGTCCTGGTCCTAAAGCTAGCAAGGTTTCAAAAAATCGTCATGGTAGGACCAGCGCGCGACGGTCCCACTCTCGCGCGCGACACTCTATTGTTGCACGCATTGGACCGCGTGGGGATTGGTTTCCTACTGTTTTATGCTTTATTTCATATAGATCATTGTTAAGCATGATAATAACCAGTTTACTGCTTTCCTTTGTTAGAAGCTGCTAGTATGTAGTTAATTTGTATTTCTGTTGTTTTGGAGTACCCCTGGGAACATTCTGGATCTGTCCCAAAACCCAGAAATGTGTGAACCAAGCACTGGTCTGGTTGCGCCAGGGCACACCATCGCGCGCCAAACTGGCTCCATCGCGCGACAGAGCGCCAGGGCGCACCATCGCGCGACAGACTGCCTCCATCGCACGATAGTCTGCCTCTGACCAGTGGATGGCCTTGCACGGGTAGCTTGGCCTTAGGCCATAATTTGGTCCCCACACTGTTTATGAGGTGTTTTATAAATTTGTAGGCCTTTACAACCTTTAAACTGTATATTATGCTGCCTATAAACTGCGTGGCTTATCCTAGGTGTGGACTGGTCCTTCCAGAGCCCAGAGGGTTTGAGAATAAGAGCTGTGGGTTTAAGCTCACCGGCGCGCGTGTGTTTTGTAGTTGTGCGCGCAGGAGTGAAAAGCATGCAGTAACTTGTTCAGTGCATGCTGGTTTCTTCCTGCGCACGTCACTCTAAAACAGGGGCCTCCCAGTTTGTTTAAACTCCCACAGGAATCTATTTTCATCCTATACTAACTGCTCATCCATGCTATCATTCACATCCTGCAAACTGTTACAGTTTTAAATCCCTATTAACTGTTCCCCCGCCCTAAATGGCTAAAAATTGATTAATCAAATAGAATCGCAAACAAATATTTTCGCAAATGCCTAAGTAGAGACAGATTTCCGGATTGGGCGAGAGGGGTGCCATAAAACCCTTTCCCTCTCGTAACCTGGCTTTCGAACCCAGATATGGTTATAACGGACTGGTTCCTTAACTTTTTCAAATCAAACAGCGCGGCAAGTGCTTCGAAATACGGTTCCTTGGGTGACGGACCTTCAAACCCGAGTGGCGACTCTGTATTTTTCATGAGCGCTTGTTGTCCAGCTTAAAAACGCTCCCGCGAACAGGTATTTTCTTCTTCGGGAAGGGAACGGAATCCTTTCCTGAAAGAAAAGGGCACGCTGCCCACAAGCGGCCCCGCTCTTGTCTACTCACGAACCGGGTGAGTCTTTAACTTTGTACTTAGCAATTTCTGAGCATGCTGTAAGTGCAGTATTATTGAGGAACAAGGGGTCCGAGCAAACCCTCGTATACTATGTGAGTAAGACATTGCTAGATGCAGAAATGAGATATCTGCCCCTTCAGAAATTGGTCCTGGCACTAAGGACAGCGGCAAGGAAGTTGCCTCATTATTTTCAGAGTCATAGAATTGTGGTTTACACAGAGTTTCTGTCGCAATCATTGCTACGAAAATCAGATTTCTTGGGACTAATATCGACTTGGTCAGTTGAACTTAGTCAGTACGATATTGACTATCAATCGCGCACAACAATTAAAGGGCAGGTGTTGGCAGACTTTGTGGCAGAATTCTCACCTACAGCAGCTTCTCGGCCTCCTACGAGAAAGGAGCAGGGACCTGGGCCACTGGCCAAGAAAGATAAGGAGCCAACAGAGCAAGATCCCCTGGAATGGAAACTGTTCGTAGACGGATCAGCATGCAATACTGGTTCGGGGATTGGAGTTGTGCTCTTTCCTTTTGAGGGAGTAATGTTGGAGCTGTCTGTTCGGCTGGGTTTCAGTGCATCAAACAATGTGGCGAAGTACGAGGCGCTCTTAGCTAGCTTAAGGAGTGCAAAGACCCTAAAAATGAAAAACATAAGGGTGCACTGTGATTAACAACTCGTGGTGAACCAATTGTTCAGTGAATATGAAGTCCGGAATGAAAAGATGGCAGCCTACGCGGAAGCCGCCAAGGATCTGCTCGACACTTTTGAGAGGGTGTACATTGAACAAATAAGTTATGGGCAAAATGCCCATGCAGATTCACTTGCTTGGTTGGCCGCAGCAGTGCCAACTGAATTCAAGAGAAGGGTGGCAATAGATTATCTTGCTGAGCCGAGCATTGGAAGGAGCATGGAATTGGTCTTAGACATGAACCAAGGGCCCAATAATGGACTTCTCAAGAGATGGGACACTCCCCACGGATAAAAATGAGGCTCAAAAGATAAAAACAAAATTTGCATGATTTTGGCTCTCACCCCGAAGGAAAGCTGTACAGGAAGTCCTTCACTGGACCGTACTTACTCTGTGTGCACCCTGAGATGGTGCAGAAGTTCCTCCACGAGATTCATGAGGGAACATGTGGAAGCCATGCTGGGTGTCACGCCCTCGATTTTTAACATAAATAATAATCATTTTAAATAATAAAAATCATTAATGAAGTACCGATAATACCCAAATGCCATATTTTCTCCAATCCTCAAAGTTAAATTCAAACGTTACAACCCTAGCTCGAAGCTCCAAGATATACAAATATCAAAATAATATTACATTTTACTTCAATCATACTTTCGAATACTAATTTCAAAGAAATGTCAATTTGTCGCCTCTTTTATACCTTCGAAACCCACGATCAATAGGCACACAATGCACGCCATGCCAACTTCCTTGTTTAATACCTGAAAATGATAGGTTGAGCTACACTAGCCCAGTAGAGAAATCTATACGCAAGTTATAGGAAAATATGATGAGTTATGCATCTAGAGTGAGAGAATAACGACAGATAAGCCCAAGTACACAAGACTGTCAACAACAGTACACTATTATCAGGGATTCTAGGCGACCTATATGAAGGATCTATTTGCTCATATGTCAAACAAGGACTATCAATATTCCTACATCATTCTAAGTAAATAAACAACAGCTTTAGTACCGTTCATTACATCTCGTACAATTTCACAATCTTTCGCATTTCACATTTCATCACCAAATCCCATTTCTCATTATCATCAGTCATCAGAATCCCTTTCATCAATTTCATAAACCAATTTCGTGTCACGTGTCTAAGCCTAAGTTCCTGCCAGTCATTTACACATTCAAGATTATACGATTTGAGCATATAGCTCCCAGGCATTTACTCATTCAAGAGCCCTGTAATTATACAATTTGAGCATAAAGCTCCCAGGCAATTACTCATTCAAGAGCCCTGTAATTATACGATTTGAGCATGTAGCTCCCAGGCAATTACTCATTCAAGAGCCCTGTAATTATACGTTTTGAGCATAAAGCTCCCAGGCAATTACTCATTCAAGAGCCCTGTAATTATACGATTTGAGCATGTAGCTCTCAGGCAATTACTCATTCAAGAGCCCTGTAATTATACGATTTGAGCATGTAGCTCCCAGGCAATTACTCATTCAAGAGCCCGGTAATTATACGATTTGAGCATAAAGCTCCCAGGCAATTACTCATTCAAGAGCCCTGTATGTTCTCGTTGTGTCCGATTGTCATTCACATTTCAATTTGCGTTTCCAATTTACAAGCACCAACCCATCTCTTTGTGACCATTTGTCATCCACGTTCATTCCACATTCCACAAACATCAACTCATTCAATCGAATCCAAAAGTCATTTAATCAAACAAGTACTTCTCTACCAATTACGCACGTCACAATATTTCTTATAGCCTTTACGACAATACCCCAACTATGCTAACAAAAAAAAACCAATGGCACAGATACGTTCGACGAGTCGTACGATACGATCTTTCAAGCTTAGGAATGATTGTCAGATATCCTAATTTTCAGCAGAGTAGTCCGTGTTCGAAAATTTATTAAAAATAGCATACTCAATATTTTCCAATGATTCTAACGGCAAAACATCACCAACTTACCAATCTTTAAAACCCACAAGGACCCATAACCAATAACGTCATTTAACCATAGCAAACGACGAAAAACGCAGCTTTGTACGCTGCCCAGACTTTCAGATTAAAGGGCAATCTTCTAAAAATCATAATAAATCGAGTTCTTAATATTATTGAGTGATTCCAATCCCAAAAGTTGCGCAAATGAATGAGCCTTAAACGGCATGAAGGAACCCTAGTCGAATCTGGATTCCAAGGATGGTTAAATAGGCATTTACCAAAGCGATACGAATCTGCGTGACAGATTGACACACCTCCACTCAAACGATCATAACTTTATGTCTAATATTTTTTTGACGATTCTGGTGACAAATGAAAGCTAACTTCAAGATCTTCGAACCGATATAAAGTTTGTATAAAACGGACATGAGACGAGAAAGTTACAGCCATTTAAAGTTGGGCGCAAACCCAGAAAACGAGCAGAAACAGTAGAACACGAGACAGATTCGTAGCCAAAATTCTAAAATCCACCATTAATTCAATTCTCAACGGTTTTGGGTGATTCCAGCGGCATTAGAACGGGCTCTAAGTCTACTCTATTTCATATGAAGGAACAAAAATTCAATTCCGAGTTTAAGACAATGGAAACCCCCATAAACAGTGACCCGTTTCTGCAGAATTTCAAAAATGGAAAGAACAACCTCAAACAATGAAACAAGGCACGATCTAAGTGCATAAACACCGTATAAACGCATAACAAGAGTAAGAAATCCCTACCTCACGGGTTTTGAACAAAACCCGACCCTTTGACCAAGTCAACCGAAGCCCCCGTGGTCCGATCGAGATTTTTCTTGGATGGATAGGAAGCCCGCGCTCCGTATAACGACTTTAATTCTTGGGTTTTGTTAGGAATCACGCCCTAAGTGGATGAAATCGAGGAGAGAAGTGGAGGGAAAATTTCGGAGGGAGAGAGAGCCGAGAGAATAGGGAAAAACAAAGAAAAAAAAGTGGAAAGGGAATAAAAATGATTTTTTTTGTTTCCCTGGACGTCCATATATATGTATATACATATACTTATCACACTTGCACCCTTGCACTTGCAATAATATCACATCGACCCCTAATCATATAACCACGACGCTATTCATATTTCCATTTGCTAATAATCACAACACTTCTTAAAAAAAAAAATACAGGCCAAAATTACGGGTCACTACACTGGGGGCAGGTCCATTGCCCACCGAGCAATCACCCAAGGATATTGGTGGCCTCACATGCAAGAAGATACAAAGGTGTATGTGAAAATCTGTGAAAACTGTCAAAAATTCTCACCAATGATCCGAACACCAGCCAAAGATCTAGTGCCGTTGACAAGTCCTTGGTCATTCGCACAATGGGGGATGGACATCGTGAGTCCACTTCATAAGGCAACTGGAAATAGGAAATTTCTATTGGTAGCAACAGATTATTTTACAAAATGGATTGAGGCAGAGCCATTGGCCAAGATCACTGAACCTTTAACAGAAAGGTTCGTGTTGAAGAGTATTATTACTCGATTTGGGGTCCCTTATTCGTTCATTACGGATAATGGGTTCCAATTTCAGAAGAAGTTCAAGGCCTTTTATGTCCAATATGGGATCAGGAATTATTACTCAACCGCAGCCTACCCACAGAGTAATGGGCAGATGGAAGCATTCAACAAAACCATACTTGACGGGATCAAGAAGAGGTTGGGAGAAGTAAAGGGGAAGTGGCCCGACGAGTTGCCACTGGTCTTGTAGGCGCATCGAACAACTCCTAGGAGGTCTACGGGAGAGACCCCCTATTCATTAGCATATGGAACAGAGGCTGTTATTCCATTAGAAGAGGGTTTGCCAACCAACAAGACCACTTTGGTTGAAAGTGGAGGCAATGACAGAGCCTTGGAGTTGAATTGAATCTTGCTAAGGAACAGAGAGAGAGAGGGCTCTGGTGCATGTGGCCTCGTACCAGGAGTAGCTGATGAAAAGCTACAACAAGAATGTCCACCCACGAGAATTTGGTATTGGGGACCTGGTGCTTCGTAAAGTGCTCGACAATACCAAGGTAGCCAATGAGGGCAAGTTGGGGGCCAATTGGGAAGGCACATATCAAGTTACTAAAATTGTGGGCATTGGGGCTTATAAGTCGGCGGACCTGGACGGGAATCCGGTACCAGGGCCTTGGAATGTCCATAACTTGAGGAAGTTCTTCATTTAGCAGACTTCACTTTATTTTTTATTCTGTTTTAGGATGCATATCGTGATTGTGTGGGAATTACAAATAAAATTCTCTTATTTTTTATTCTTTGCTAGTTGCAAGGGGTACGCGTAACGCCCCTTGAATTTTGAATTATGAATAAAATTCGTAGATTTTGGTGAAACACTCTATTTTTACAATTTTTTACGCTGGAATACGAAGCTAGGCGTTGTTCTTTCTCCTCCCTTTGTGTTGGGGAGCAGAGCATGGGTCCATACGAATTTTGGATCCATACAAAAAAAAATTGTGTACAAAATTACTTGGATCTAAGTATGAACATACTTAGACCTTTTCCAGGAACGTGCAATCTTAGAAAGCATACGATAATATGCAAGTATGGATAACTAGGTCATTTGGACGGGTATGAATAAACCTAGAATGCATACGTGAATATGCACACTTCTGCCAAATATGAATACGTTTGGATATACCTAAGTATGAATACACTTAGGAATATCCCCAAGTACGAAACACTTGGATTGCATATGTGAACATGCAGATTCATTTAAGTACGAATAAACTTAGGCATTCTTAAGATGCATACGAAAACATGCATAGACATGCCTACTATGCCAAATTATGCTTTTTACAGCATTTATGAAATGCTGGTAAAGACTAAATTAATGCCGGTAATAGTATTCCTGGCATTTGTTGACGAAAGTAAAAAATGCCGTCTAGGTAAGTGTTGGTAATACAAAAACGGCATTTGTACAAATGCCGAAAATATAACTGGCATTTGTTGTTGGTTTTCCCGGCATTTCTAAAGTACCGGCAAAAGAATAGCCGAATATACATTTATTACCAGCATTTGCACCAAATGACGGTAAAAGTAATATTACCGGCATTTTATAAGTGCCGTATTTCTTGTAACTTTTACTGGCATTTTCTAAATGCCATTTTTATATATTGGTGTTTTCTTTTCATTGCTTTTATCGGCATTTGTAAACCGCTGCTAAAAGTTTTTTTTGTTTTCGGCATTTATCATTTTTTGGAACATAAATTTTTCATTAAAAATTGTCCTAACTTGATACCATTTTTGACAACACTATTTCCTACACACAAAATTGTAATTGCCTAAAATAATTTGAAGTTCAACTTCCAACCAAAATGCAAGTTACGAATATAAGCAAATTGGACATCATAAAAGACAATTCTCAAAGCAACAAAAAATAACAATGCAGGGCATAAAATGCTAATGTGAAAATCAAACCCAAAGCGTCAAAATACAAGTTCCAATTGCATGTGTATGTCCAAAAACAAAAGATCATACTAACCAAAGCAATACAATGACCCAAAATATGATTTTGGCTGCGAATCTCCAAAACAAAAAGACCAAAAACAGTTGTCATAATTAGGAAGATTTCTCATCATTCCTATTGCATATCCATGTCTGTCTACGTCCTATCAACCTGCAAACGCAAGAAACAATTGCAAGTTTTTTGACAAGAATAATACCAGCCTAGAGTATAAACAATACCATAAGATTGCACCTTTGAAAGTTGCCAAGTTTTCTGTTGTGTTCACTCCACCAAAGAAATAGCAACTCTAACTTCTTTTCCTTAGCCTTGCAGCAACACGTGCACGTAGAGTCTAACATAAATCAAGGATTCAACACAAAAGACTCGATAAGAGAAAATTGGAATGGTACCTCATATAAAAGTATCCAACTTAATAATTCACAGAATAAACAGTTCTATAAAGACAACAAACTAAATCTCTTCTCCATCTCTCTGCAATTTGGTCACGTTCTTGCTGCCTTAGCCTTTCAGTTTCTTCGCGTATCGACATAACACTTCACGCTACTTTCTAAGTCACCTACTATTGAACTTATGGTAATGAGGCAAATTTGTTTGTCCGCGTTCCACAACCTACTACATAGAAGGGTAATCCCAAATGAATTCCAAGGTCTTGCTATTTAAATTTAAAGATGCAAACAAGATAATCTTAGCGACAACTGCTTCCTAAGTCATACCAGCTATCATATCTCCTCACAATCACATCATAGCTACTTTTCTTTGGTGATAAAAGTAGAATCGAATCCTAGAGAAATCTAATTCCAAGAGTTAAAAGTACTCACTTTTTGTAAAGAATCAAACCTCCGCATAAATGCCTCTGTTCCTGCGAGTTGCATGTCTTCTTTCCTAAATTTCTGGAACATGCTTAGATAAATGAGAAGATCAGAATAGCCAAGACTGTAAAATTGAACATGTAGAGAATCACAAAATACACTATCAACAAAATGAAGAGGACCTTTAAGGTACAACAAAAAATACATTCTCCAAAAAATAAATCAAACCAAACCTAGCCTAGCCTTATGTTTCAATTACTTTGGAGTGGCTATATTTTTCGAACCCAGAAAAGGACAGTATAAATGTTAGAAAATGGAACTTCAGGATAAGACTGATAACTTCTCCACAATAATGACATGATCGTAAGGATATAGACAGAGAGACGAGGTTGTGAAAATTTATGCTTGCTAAGATATTGATGCTACCATACTTAGCCAAAAGATAGAAACGTAATTTCTCATTTACACAATTTATCAAACACTTGGAAGACATCTGAATTAACTTATT
Source organism: Rhododendron simsii (assembly GCA_014282245.1). Taxonomy (NCBI): domain Eukaryota; kingdom Viridiplantae; phylum Streptophyta; class Magnoliopsida; order Ericales; family Ericaceae; genus Rhododendron; species Rhododendron simsii. The sequence goes on from CM024961.1 coordinate 15,054,049, forward strand.
TTAGACGCAAATTTATACTATTAAAGTCAAATTTGAGTTATACCAGAACAAAGTTATGATCACATATAGACGCTTGGCCATTTAGGGGCTTTATCGGCTTGACGACCTATGTCACCACCATAGACAGGAGAAATCTTAAGAAGATTGATTCAGCTAACCGATTAGTAGATGCCCAGCTGATTATTTCAAGTATCAAGTATGCTAAAGACTATAGAGGTATAAGTGCCTGAAATTGGTATTTGTAAATCCAGTTGTTTTCTTACAAACTTGTCATAAGAAACAAGATAACAAATCAATGTCCAGAAGCATTGCCGCTGTATGTATTGCTTGAGAAAACCACTAAACCCATGAGAAAACCAAAACATGGCTCCAAGAAGTCTCATCCCCACCATTCATCATCAGCCAGTGGAGTATGTATCACTTTGGTCCCCAGAATGAACTAAGTCATCCTCGTCAAGTCCGTTTCATGTACTGAAAATAGAACCAAAAAAGATCCATATTGTAGGAAAATCTTAAAATGGCTAACCAAATAAGTTCATTTACCACATCACACTTAATTGATATTTAAGCCTTCCAGCAGGCATCTATGCAATCATTTACTTAAAACTACAGTCCGGATACATCTTTAGGGAAAAAAGAAAGTAGAAGAGATATCTCCTAGTTTTCTTCTTCTCCTTGTACCGTGAGATAGCGATGTCATGCTCCTGACTTGTTAATTCACGCACAACTTTCAGAGGGACATTTATAATATCGGTGCCATCATAATGATGTCTTTGCGCTTCATGACCACAATTAGCATGACTTCGACTGCCACCAATATCCAAATCTTTGTCAGGGACCAAACAGCTTTCCTCACCATATATAGCTTCCTACCAACTTTGATGGAAAATCTTGATCTGCAAGTTTATTATTATTGAGGCCCTACTAGAATGCACTGGCCTACATGAAAGGAACATGATAGGTTTACCCTTTCTTTCTTCTTATACCATTTTTAGGTGGAAGAACATAATACACGTGTAAGAGACACACAACTTAAAATCCAAGCAGATAAACAATCCATATGTAAAGCAGTATTCAGTTGCTTGCACAACACAGAAAAAGGGGAGAGGGAGGGGGGGACTCGTCACCATGAATCTCATGTCTCATAATTACGGAGTTTGACTTCAGAAATCAAGAGCAAAATGAAAAAGAAAATAAGAGAACAGAAGAAAATGGGAGCAAAAAAATAGTAGAATAGAGGACAAGTCTCCATTGTGTAAAACACAAGAAAGTTACGTATACGTATCAAAGTTTCCAAAGCTAATGTAGAAACAACAAAATGCATAAGAGAGTATTTGGTTTTGTTCTTTTGCCAAATACAATGGGCTAGAAGATTAACATTCTACTCTAGCAAAGTAACAGACTTTCCAAATCTTCCAAAATGCATAATCTCGGGTCATTTGGTTGGTAGAACTTAATTGGAAGCAACAGTACAAAATTTTCAATAACAATCTTGTTACTCCCATAGTGTTCCTTTTCCATCCTTCCTCAATTCAGATTTTCATCTCCCAGTAAGTATGGCCAATATTAGTCTAAGGACACGCAGGCGTGCCAATGCATGTCTGTAGATTTTGAATGATGCAAACTTAAACCAAATCCTAATTACAATCAAAACAACCACCAATCAATTAGAAGAGAAAATTGTTTTACCCTGTAATTAAAGAGAAGGAACTGTGGCTAGCTCTGAACCACGATCAAAGCCATCATACCTATCTCTCGGCTGCAAATCTTGTTCAGGTAGCAGAGATTGGAACTGCATGAAGGGTTCAATATCCCCTTTACAATCACTAAAGCCCAGTTCTGAATTTGCCGTTTCACGAAGCTGACTCAGTATTTCTTCCTTGTATTGCCCCCGAGCAGCTTTACAATTCCGATCCAATACCAATTTTCAAGAACAAGTTAAAACTTCACAATTGCCAACACAAGTTCATGACCAAGCAACAAACACAGTAATAATTAATCCATGAGTCACAGTTAGGCTTCAATTACTAAATCACCACTATAAAACATTCAAATGAAGAAGATTTTATTTTCACCAATAGATAAGTTTGACAAACCCACCAACAAGAAAATCAGTATAAAGCTAGCAAAGTTAACATTGAATTCACAACAAATTGACGATCTAGGGATGAATACGGGATCTTTAACTACAAGGGTTGCAAACTCATATGATTGGTGGATGCTAACCATGATTATCTTATCAATTGTTTGTATATTACAATGATTTGTCAGATGACTTACAGGTGCGTTTACCGCTAGGCTTCCAGTAGAACCTTCCCCTCCCATTCTCAACCCTTGCTCTGTTAAATTTTAATAGTTTCAATGTTTTCAAAGGACACTTTTATCAGTTCATGCTTCTACTCGCGTATTAAATAAATGAGGTTCACCGCCACCACCCCCTTGGATTAACCCTGTTCGAAGTACAGGACCTAACACGAATAGAAATTTAGCATGAAGCCAATAATAAGATAAATAAACAAGTGCCTTAAGTAGAGGAGGAACCCCCATAGCCTGTAAGCTATGCTCAGAACTATTTGAAGCAATCAAATCATGCAAAGTAACAAATGAAGGCGTGTCCCAAACCAAGAAATTTGAATACCAATCAGACCCAAAACCCTCGCATGCAAATCTCAAACCCTAAACAGAGAGACGGGATTCAAGGTTCAAAGGTGAACAAATACAGAAATTTGTAAACCCAAAACTCAAAATAGAGAAGGGATGCGAGGTTCAAACCCAGAACGCAAATGTGCTCCAAATCGCGTGACAAGGAAATAAAAGAAATCGTGGGTACTTGCGATGGCGCCATGATGGTGAGATATCAACGACCAGTGAGGATGGGCAAGGGCTTCGATCGACCACCAGTGACGGTTTTCCCGTTTTAGGGCTTCCGTTTTCGGGGATTTTAGTTTGCTCATAGTCAGAGAGCGAAGGAGCGAGGGGAAAAAGTAGGAGGAGAAAGGAAAAAAGCAAGAGGATTCCAGGTACACACTAGATGACATCGTTTTAGGGGGGAGGAAAAATTTTCCCGTGTACGTGCTATTATTGCCGCCCATAGCTAAACTAAAAACGGCATTTTTGGGAATAATGCCGTTTTTAGTACTTTTTACCGGCATTTTGTAACTAATGCCGCTTAAAGATAATCTTTTTTGGTGCCGGGAATAACTAGTATTAGTGGCACTTTATTTCATGCCGGTAATAAATATGAATACATTTGGGCATTTGTCTAAAGTACGAGAAACTTAAGAGTATAACCTAAGTACGAATACACTTAGGAATCGGCCCAAGTACGTGAAAACTTGGGGAGCATACGAGAATATGCAGATTTATCTAAGTACAAATACACTTAGAAATTTTTTCAAAGTACAAAATACTTAGGGTTGCATACGTGAACATGCAACATTATCTAAGTACGCATATACTTAGAAGTTTATCCAAGAACACGACCACATGGGATGGATACAACAAACAGCTAAGTACGAGCAATACTTAGATGGTTATCGAAGTACGAACACACTTGAAGAGCAATCGAACAAGTTAAGTACGAAATACTTAACTGTGTATGAAAAAACACACAAGTCTGCCAAGTAAGAAACACTTGGGCGAGCAAGCACAGTACAAAAAGTGTGTATGAATGAACACATGAAATTGGCCAGACACGAAAGGCCTAGGTCAGTATATAAATATTGTAAGGATTGAGTACGGTTGAGGTATATGAAAAGACACACAACCCCGAATAAGTACGAATGCTTAGATGTAGGGTGTGTGCATCTAAGCACAACAATACTAAGTATGAGAAACTTAAGAAGCATGTATATTGCATGTGTTTGGTCCTAGCAAGAACAAGCTAAGGATACTTGTTCTCCATGCTAGGGAGCAAAGAGCATTTGTTAGAAATATTCGTTGGGTACGATCAAACTCTGAATTTGGCTAAGTATGAATAAACTTAGGCCATGAAAAATGCCACAATCGGATTGAGTACGATCAAACTCAATGTTTGTCAAGTATGAGTAAACTTAGGCCATGACCATGAACGGTGCTGAAATTTGATTGAGTATGATCGAACTCGAATATACCTAAGTACGGAAAAACTTGGGCAGTCTGCCGAGCATGGTTGAGCTTGGGCAATACCAAGCACGAAAACTTGGGTGACTACGAGCTAAATTGAAAATAGATATGAATAAACCTAAACTATGACAATAAAGAATGTTAAAAGTAGGCCCTAGTACGGAAAGGTTTGAGGCCCAAGCAGTGAACATTGCTTGAACTATGACTACGAAGAATATCAAAAGTAGACCCCAGTACAAAAAGGTTTGAGGTCTGAGCAGTGAACATTGCTTGAATCATGACAAGTGAAGATTGTTAGACAAAGGCCCAAGCATGAAGAAGTTTGGGACCCGAGCAACGAACATTGCTCTAATGCGTTGAGCCCGAGATAGGCTAGCTGTGGAGGAAACCTAGGCCTTGGACAAACTTAGGGTCATTGCGAAAGTGCGAAATGACCTAGGGTCATTGCTAAGTACGAACAAACTTAGCAAGAGTGCAGGTAATACAAAGACTGCCATGTGTAAAAGTAAGGGCAGGAAAAGCCTGTCTAGCCCAAACAATGAGACGTTTTGCCTAGACTAGTCATGAAAGTTGCACCAATTTGACAAAACAAGGTGCATGAGCAAAATGAACTTGCTCGGATCTTGAGAGCTTTGCTCGTCATTTAAAGAGAAAATAACGAGTAAAGCTATAGAGCAATTGTAGGGAGATATTCCCGGACAGGCACAAATGGGGCCCGAACACGTGGTACGTGGAACCATGTATAAATAAGATAGGGACAGTCGCCGTGCAAGACGGTGGTCGGCAATATGGACCAGTGACATGGGGGGCCACTGGTCCAGGAAGTCTGTACGGGGTCAAGGCCCAGTAAACATGAGAAGTTATTGGACCAAGAGAGTGATAAAGGATCAGTGACATGTGAAGTCACTGGTCCAAGTAGCTTGTTCGGCAATGAGAAGGCTGAACAGGAGGAGAAATCTTGTCCACGTAGCCTGTTCGACAATGAGAAAGCCGAACAGGAGGCGAAATCTGGTCCAAGTAGCCTGTTCGACAATGAGAAGGCTGAACAGCAAGAGAAATCAGGGGAAAGCAACATCAGGTGCAAAGAACACTCTAGAAGGGTCCAAAAATAGTGGTATTCCGTTAAGGAATAAGATCCCGAGAATGTAAGATCTAGGAATGATACCCTTTGTCTGTTTTGCAGATAAGGGTTCTGACGACGAACTAGGGTTCTGGTGAAGAGGCACGAGTAGCCGTTGCAATCTATTGTTGTTCTAAGCACCAATTATTTTCATCCCCCTACAACAACATACATATGTACAATTGTTGGCAGGTAGAACTTTTACAAACAAATGCAAGTAGGTTCCTAACCTACAGGTTCCTATCTTATTTTGATATGTTCTAAAGCTCTCTAACACATGAAAGGTTTGGGTGGTCTCAAGGGTGCTCTGTTGTCAAACGACACCAGTCCTCTTGCCAGCCCATCATAGACGGCAATCGGGTTATTCCCTTTTTGATATACCAGTAGGTATGTAACGACCCTGATTTTTGGTAAATAAAAATTTCGTTAAATATTTGAAATACTTATTTTTACTGTAAAATTTTTTTAAAAAATTTCTAGTAATCCGTCGTAATTAGATCCTAGTCCTTTAAAATTTTATTTCTTAGGTAGAAATCCTACTTGGCAAGTAGAGTTAATTTCAAACCGATGTGTTGGAGGAAACCAAACTGCCAATTCACCTAGTTACAATTCCCTAACCCTAGAGGGACCTTTTTGACCATCTTTGAGCCTTGTGAACCTTTCCAACCCTGGACTAGAAAATCATTTTATATTTTCTTTTATTATTTTAGTTCTTTTCTTTACTCATTGGACAATAAAAGTTAGGAAGGTGGAATACTAGATTTTGTTAAAGGTACATATATATAGTTATATATAGTCTTATATACACATGCCTAAAAGTACATGTATATATTATTCCAGTATATATATATATATATATATATATATATATATATATATATTACTTTATTTCTTTAACCATTGGTCAATAACTACTAGGATAGATATTACCCATTGGATAATAGAGTAGTCTTACTAGCAAGTACTAAGATGGACTAAATAAATATTTTCCTAGATCCACCATGTGATTATATATGTATATATATGTACCATGGATTTACTACCTAGATTTTCCATCAAAAATATTTTGTACTAGATTTGATAAAGTACTCATATTCACATGACTAAAGGACATTTGGTTATTTAAAATATTATTCAAGTATATATTACCTTTTATCCATTGGTCAATAAAAGTTAGGAAAACTTTTATCCATTGGACAATAGAAACCCTAAATTTTCTATTAAAGATACTCATTGCTAGATTTGGTTAAGTACTATTATATAGTTAAATATAGATCTTATACATGCTTAAAAGGACATTTTGGTTATTTAATTATGAAAATTTTCCTATTACTTTTGTCCATTGGTCAATAATTACTAGGGAATTTAATATCCATTAGATAATAGGATAAATCTTTCAACACGTACTAGGGTTCATTAAATAAATCATTTTCTTAGATTTTCCATGTGCTTATTTGCATAAAAAAGGGGTGCATCCAAATCCTAGATTGCGAAGTACTATAATAAATAAATTAGTACTAGTACCTTGTGAATTTTATTAATAAGAGAATCCTAGCCTTATATTTTATTGGATATTTAGTACCTACCTAGATATTTAACTATGTAGACATGAGTACATATATATCATATTATATAAAGCCCTAGATTTCCTAAAGTACATAATCCAATAGTTTAATAAGAACATGTGCATAATTAGATTACTTTAATGGGATATTTGATTTGGAAATCTAGTACCTTATACCTTTTGGCCTATTATTTTTCGAGGAAAATCTTTACCCATTGGATAACAATTGCTAGGAAAAATTTTATCTCTTGGGTAATAGCCAAGACTTTTGCTATAAATAGCACCCTTGTCCAAGCATTCAACTCACACCTTCACCTAGCAACTTCTCTCTCTAGAAAAACTTGTAATCTTCCTTTGTTCTTGCTTAGTTCTTCTTGTTCTTGAAGTTCTTCTTGTGTTCTTCAAGAAACTCATCCAAGGCCGCCACTAAACCGCCACCCGACCACCCTCTCGATCCAAAAGTTGTAGTAGTAATAGTCAAGACTTAGTTTCGAGAGAAATCTTTCTCTTTCGAAGCTACCATAAGCGTTCCGTTGGAAGTTACTCCGCTCGATCACCGACGTACTCTCCGTAACCAACCAATCGCCAAGAAGAACGATAGATTATCCTAACACTCTAACTCTAACTATATAAGGTTATCTGTTGTAAGTATATAAGGTTATCTGCCATCTATAATGTTGAGATGCATGAGAAACATGAAAAGTGTTTTCCTTAAAAAAATGAAAAGGAAGGGGAGTATGTTAAACGTATCAACTTTATTTTCCGGAAAAGCATATGTTGTTTTGAACTTCCCAAAAAGAAAGAAAGAACGAGGTTCGATGGATAATAATTTTAACGTTTGAATGTAAGTATTCATATTTTGATCTTTAGGATGGTTATGAGCATGTATATACGAATTGCTTGCATTACTTGGGGTTGTTGATAAAGCATAAGTGATATTTCACTCCAAGGGCGCCCGTACATATGGCGATATGCTTTAAATTGTGATTTGAGCATGCTAAATAATATAGAGTTGGATGATCTTGCTAGTTTAGTTTCAAGATTACAAATGAATAATGAATACTTGTGTGGAAAGTCCTACCGCGGAGTCTATGCATGAAAACGAGACACCGAAATCAAGAAAGTTAGAGACATGACACCTAGGGTGTGGTTAACAAGGAAAATGTGTTCCAAAGAAGGAAATATTTTTGAAACTACATAATGACCAGTTTTTGTGGCATTACGTGAGATGTGTGTGTGTGTGTGTTCCAATGGAAATCCGAAATAGCGGAACCATTGTGAGGTTGTGTGCGTTCCCATGGGAACCCGGAACAGCAAAACCATGGTGAGGTATGGCTTGGTTATCCGTGGAGAGGAGCCAATGCAATTGTGTGCCAATGGGAGCCCGGGACGGCAGAACCATTGTGAGGATACTCGGGAACCCGGAACGGTGGAACCGAGGTTGGGTGCGTTAAAAACTATTTTGGGAAATGTTGATTTGGAAAAAGAAAAGTGAAAACGATGACACGGTTTACGATGAGTCGCGTAGGAGAAACTCAAAAAATCATGGACACCTACGATAGTTGAATAGCAAATGTGGATGTGTTATTGTTACTGTCTGTTGTATATGATCTATTGTTATAAGTTATGGGTTAGCGGGTATGGGATTGTTCTGCTGAGCTTTTGTAGCTCATGGTGTTACCTTTGGTGACCCTAACATATTATATCGGTGGCGATGCTGGTATAATGTGTCAGACTTTGTAGATGAACATGGTAAGCTGTACACCTTGGAGGCCTTTAGAGCTGAAGAGCTGGCTCAGATGGAAGAGCAGGCGGAGCTGTACTTAGGAACCTTAGTTCCCTTCCCTTGTATAATGAAAGTACTCTCATGAGAGCCATGATGTAATAATGAGCCAGACTCCATTTAAGTTTTCAATAAAATTGTCTATTTAATGTACCCAAAATTCGGGGCGTTACAACTTGGTATCAGAGCTTTCGGTTCAAAACCTCGGCCATGGTAGAATGGGTAGAACTATAAGATAGTTTGACTGTTGCACAAACGTGAATCGAGTTTAAGTTTACCGTCCCAAATGGGGTGGAATTCTGTCAAAACAATCTTCGGATTAAAGCAAGGCGCGGAAATTGGCAGTACCGCCGAGTTGGGAATTCCCGAACAATTGGATGATGACTTAAATCAAGGATCAAATGTGGAATTTAGAAACTCGAAAACATTTTTGGTATTAGTAAACCTTTGCCTAAAAACTTTACAAATTTTATTTACTAGTTCGTGGAGGAGCCATTCTTGGATAAATATTTTAGGGGATGAGAGTAGGAGCCTAGCACCAAGTGCCGAGCATACCCAATTAGGCCAGCAAAACCGCACCTCTTAATTAAACTTCAAAATTTCAAATTTTAACCTCCAAATTTCAAATTTCAAATACCAAATTTCAAATTTTAAATTTCAACCCCTTTCCCTCCTCCACCCACCTTTTTGGCCCCTATATATATCCCACCACCCCTTCCACCTCTTCACCTCTCTCACCATCTTAACCCCTTCAAATCCTATCCTATCGTACCGAGCCATGGCAACCCGGCGACAAGGATTTTCGGAAGACTCCGTGTTCCAAGAAATCGAGCGAGTCGAACTAGCCATAACAATCCGAACCCTATGGATGCAAGTCTTCATCTTCATCTTGTTCTGCGCGGTGCTTAAAATAAGCATGTCACGGTGGTTCGTCGAGAATAACCGTCTCAACACCTTCTGGTACTGGGCTCTCGCCGTGGCTGTCGCACTCGTAGCAATTATAAAAGAATACGAACGTCATTTGCGCCAAGCCTTCGACGAGAGATGGTAGGGAACCTCGAGGAGGGCGAGAAACCGAGGACGCCAACTAGGCATATCTTAGGCCAATCTAGTAACCGTTGAAATCCTTCGGGATGTAGGATGTCGGAAACTAGGATCACTTTTGTCTGTTTAAGAATTTCCTAAGTTGTACTCTTCCTATGTTATTAAGGACTTATGTTAGTTACTACTCATCCTCGTACTTGCCAACTTGTCATTATAGTAGGACTCTATGCTTATGATTGTAATTTTCTGCTTATTTGTGAAAAGATTGCCTTTATTAAAAAAGTACTGTTGCATACTACCAGATAAACTACTTTCGACTTTGAAAGAAACACCATTTGCAAAAGGAAAATTGTTTATGTAGACGAAAACCTTCCCCTTTCAATTTCTTCCCGTAGATGGCGAACCAACGCAATGGACTAGGACACGATAATGGAGGACCCTCTAACGCGAACCCTGACCAAGCCCAAATCATGCAAGCTTTCGTTGCTGCCCTGAACGCTAACCGCCAAAACCAGAACCATAACGACGGACCCATGACCCGAACTCAAGTGATGAACGAGTTTTGCAAACGCCGACCCCCGACCTTCCACGGAGATACCAACCCTGTCATAGCCGAGACATGGCTAAACGAAGTCAAAATGATCCTCCAAACCCTAGGGATTACTCAGGACGGAGATCGAGTGGCCTTAACCACCTACCAGCTGAAGGGAGAAGCCCGCTACTGGTGGGATTTGATGGAGGAAATGCACGCCATAGCCACCATGACATTTGCCGAGTTCGAAACCCTATTTCTCGACAAGTATTTTCCCACACCTCTTCATTTGGCCAAGGAACAAGAGTTCCTAAACCTGAAACAAGGAACAATGACCATCATTCAATACGCGGCCAAGTTTCAGGAACTATCCGGCTACGCCCAAACTGCAGTGGCAACTGAGGACAAGAAGGCGAGAAGGTTTGAGTAGGGACTGACAACAGCCAGAAGGGCTGTAGTGGCTCAGGCTTTCCCCACCTACACCGGTGTTGTGAAGAGTGCTCTTCGACTGGAGAGTGAAGAGAATGACTTCAAACCCGATGGAGGAAGGCGACCAGCAACACCGGCGGACCTATCCGAACTCAACCTTCCAACAACAACTACGGGCCCTACCCTACCAAACCCTTTATCTCGGCTCGGAACGACCAACTCTGGAAGATTGCTACCCTCGGGCATGGTGAATCGCAGAGGGATGGCCGAGACAAAGCAACAGTTCAATGCTTCAACTGTCAGGCTATGGGCCACTACAAGCGTGAATGCCCCCAACCTCAGAGAGAAATGAATGGAAGCTTTGGAGATCAGAAAGTTCAACAGCCTGGGCAGGCCGACTTCATGACGCAAAACCCTAGAAGCCCATTGCAGCAGCAGAATGAGCAGAACAAGGGAAAACTGTAACAACCCCGATTTTTAACGAATAAAAATCTCGTTGTTATTTTTCGTTAAATATTTGAATTTTATTTTGGCTTACTTTTAAAATCCTATAATTTGTTGTAATTATTTTTTTTTGCCCCTTGAATTCATTTCTTATTCAAGCTATTTATTTAAATTGCTTGTGCTGCCTTAACTTCCGGTAGTTTGGCATAATTACATTTTTACCCTTCAACTTTCATTTCTTGCGCTTTAGCCCCATCTAGCAAGCCTAGTTAGCTTCTAACCATCCGGTTGGAGGAACTAAACTAGGAAATCACTTGGTTACCTTTACCTAACCGAAAATGGACCGTTTTGCCCCTGTTGAACCTTCTGAACCTTTTTGACCCTAGTCAAAGTATTGATATTCTTTTTCTTTTAATTATTTTTATTCTTTGTCCATTGGACAAAGATTGTTAGGGAAACTATTATCCATTGGATAATAAAACTCCATTTGTTTATATTAAGTGAATACTTGGTCAAAGTACTAGGGATATTAAAAAAATAGATTTTTTTTAATTACTTTTAAGTACTTTGAATTATTTTAGTACATAAATTGACCTAATAACTATTATCCATTGGATAATAGATGTTAGGGGGATTTTTACCCAATGGACAATAGATTTAGTCTTTCAAAGTACCATGGGGATTATTATTCTAAACCATGTGTGAAAGCTTAAACATTTTTAATTAAAAAGGTACAAGGTACCAAGATTCTTAAAAGTACTTTTACTTAATTTTCTATTGGGGTTTTGATCTCCTAGGTACTTATGTATCTAAGTATAATATATCCTATTACCTTGAAGGTTAAAATAATACTCTAAGTACCATGTGGCAAATTGACTAGTATAATAGAAAATCTAGTCTTTTGATTTTAAGTACCAAAGTACCATTATTTTAGTTGTATGCTTGTATACATATATATATATATATATATTGTGTACTTGAGGAAGCAAGAGAGGGGAGAGGGAGAGAGAGAGAGAGCCGAATGGGAGAGAGAGAGGAGAGAGAATTCGGCTAGGAGAGGGGGAGAGAGAGAGAGAGGAAAAGAAGAGGAAGGAAAGAAGAAGAAGATAGGATTGTACCTCCTTGATCTTCTATGTACTTCATATCCTTGGTGTGAACTCTTCCTAGCCAAAAATCTAGTCCTTTGTTGTCCTCTCTTGTACATCTACCAATTGTTTAATCATGTTCACACCTCCTTGCCCACCAAGTCTTGCAAGAAGGACCAATATAGCCATGCAAGCCTAAGAGTAGCCTTTGATCTTCCAAGATTGTTTGCCATGTGTCAACATGAGGCTTAGAGAGAGAGAGGGGGGGGCCGGCCATTGAGAAGAGGAGAGAGAGCCAAGCTTTGCCTATAAATAGAAGGCCCTTCCAAGCATTTCAACTCACCCCTTGAAGCATTTGCTCTTCCTTCTCTCTAGAAAACCATTTCCAGTTTCTGGGCAGCCTACTGTCCCGTCGGAAATCCTCCATTTTCTCCTGTTTAGAGTAGTTTTTAGGATCAACTTCCTTCTGGAAAGTTGTAGAGCACTTCGAGAGCTTCAAGTTAGGCTCAAGAACCACCCCAATCGGATTAGAAATGACCAAGATATCGTCATCCGAAGTTCAGTAAAAATCTGGGATTTTTATTTCCAGACAGCTTACTGTCACTTCCTTTATCCCAATTTTTCTCCTACTTCAATTAGTTTCTAGGACCAACTTTCTTCACGAAAGTTGTAGAGAATTTCTTGAGCTTCGATTTCGACTCAAGAACGACCCTATTCGGCCAAGGATTGACCGAGTTACTGCCGTCCGAAGTTCGGGCCAGATTCGTGAGTTTCACCACTCGTGGATTTTCAACCTTGCTTATTCGGCCCCGACTAGTTTCGGATTGAGGTAGATTAATCTCTACACATTCTCCCTAGTATAACTTTTGTTAATTTAGATTATGATCGGGTTATCTATTGCTATCAATGTTGGAAATGCATGAAAATATTCGAAAGGTGTTTCTTTTGAAATAATGAAAAGGATGGGGAGTATGTTGAACTTATGATTATAAGCATGCATATGTGAATTACTTGTATTACTTGTGACACGATAAAGCATAAGTGATTTATCACTCCAAGGGCGTCCGAACATGTGGCGTTATGCTTTAAGCGTTGATTTGCATATGTTTAGCAACAAAGAGTTGGATGATCTTGCTTGTTGTTTCAAGATTAAAATGAGTGGTTTGTGTTTACTTTGTAAAAGTCCTACCGCGAAGTCTTGCATGTAAACGAGACACAAGAACCAAGAAAGTAGAAACATGACACCTAGGGTGTGGTTGACAAGGAAAATGTGTTTTCCGAAAAAGAAGATATCTTAGAAACTACATAATGACCATTTCGAGGGCATTATGTGTGTGTGTGTGTTCCAATGGAAATCCGGAATAGCGGAACCATTGTGAGGTTGTGTGTGCGCGTTCCCATGGGATCCCGGACCGGCGGAACCATGGTGAGGTATAGCTTGGTTATCCGCGGAGAGGAGCCAATGCAATTGTGTGCCAATGGGAACCCGGCGCGGCGGAACCATTGTGAGGATACTCGGGAACCCGGCGCGGCGGAACCGAGGTTGGGTGTGTGGCTTGGTTATCCGCGGTACGGAGCCAATGTCAAAAGATTTTGAAAGGATGGGTGTGTAGCTTGGTTATCCGCGGTACGGAGCCAATGCAAAGGATTTTGAAAGATGGTTTTGTAAGTGGAAAACGTTGACACGGTCTACGACGAGTCGCGTAGGAGAAACACGGGAAAACTTGGACACCAACGTTAGATCAAGAATGTGGATGTGTTATCGTCATTTATGTAATTTCTATGATCGTTTATTTGTAAGTTATGGGTTAGTGGGTAGGGTTTACTCTATTGAGCTTTCGTAGCTCACGGTGTTGCCTTTTGGTGACCCTGGCATATTATATTGGTGGCGACGCCGGTATAATGTGTCAGACTTCATAGATGAGCAGGGCGAGATCTTCAGCTTGGAGGCGTGCGGAGCCGAGGAGCTGGCTAGGATGGAGAAGCAAGAGGAGCTGTAGAGTAGGACCCTTAGTTCCCTCTTTGTCATCCTATTTTGTATTTCAAATGCTCTTGCGAGAGTTATGATGTAATAACGAGCTGGACTCGCTTCGTTTTTCTAATAAAATGTTTTATTTAACGTACCCAAAATTCGGGGCGTTACAAAAACAGCCCATGGGAATCCAGCAAGGCACTGGAGGGCGTATCTTTGCGCTGCAGACTGAGAAACAAAAGCAAGATCCCTCTGTGATCCAAGGTACGCTCCTATAATATCCGCGTACAAGCCTTGTTTGACTTTAGAGCATCACATTCGTTTATATTTACTGCCTGCGTAACCGCACTAGCACTAGAAATCGAACCCCTAAGTACGGGTATGAAAGAAACATCACTGTTAGGGGAGAGAATAGCTGTTAGTCTAGTGTGTAGAGGGTGCGAACTAGAAGTGGCCAAACTGCGCCTAACCTGCAATCCTAGAGTGATCAACATGGCAGATTTCGACATAATCCCTGGGATGGACTGGCAATTAACACATCGAGCGGTCATCCGAAGATAGTGACAGCTTATACCCTAGAAAGGACTCGTTTCCTTTTAAGGGGGATAGACATACGGTGAGTTCGGCGACGAAAAGATCAAAAGGCAGAACCAACTATTTGGATGGCTAGCTAGTCTCCAAATGGAAGAAGCCGACCGAATGGAAGTGGGATTATCACACATCGTTTGCAAGTACGCCGATGTTTTCCTTGAAGAGCTTCCTGGCTTACCACCCCAAGGAGAAATAGACTTCTCTATAGAACTCCAACCGGGAATCGCACAAATCTCTATGGCGCCATACCAAATGGCCCTACTGAACTAAAGGAGCTCAAGACCCAATTGAAGGAGTTGATGGACAAAGGATTTATCAGGCTAAGTACGTCACCATGGAGAGCGACAACACTGTTCGTGAAGGAGAAACAGGAAACACTTCGACTATATATCGACTATAGGAGGTTAAACCAAGTAACAGTTAAAAACCAATATCCATTGCCTAGGATCGATGATCTCCAGGATCAATTGAGAGGAGCGACCTGTTTCTCCAAGATCGATCTTCGATCAGGCTATCACCAGTTAACGATTCAAGATGAGGATATCGCTAAGACGGCTTTTCGTACGAGATACGGACACTACGAGATGCCATTCAGGCTGACTAACGCTCCAGCAGTGTTCATGTGTCCCATGAACAATTGTGGTGATATTCATTAATGACATCTTGATATGCTCTGCCAATAAAGAGGAGCGGACACCTTCGGATAGTACTACAATTACTCCGAGATACTTCTAAAACCTACCAGAACCTTAGACAGTGGCCGTGTGATGCCAAACCGTTTTGGAGCGTAGTGACTATATCTAATCCGTGGTCACGCACTAATTTCGAGGACGAAATTATTTTAAGGGGGATAGGTTGTAACGACCCTGATTTTTTGTAAATAAAAATTTCGTTAAATATTTGAATTTTTATTTGAAATACTTATTTTTACTTTTAAATTTTTTTTTAAAATTTCTAGTAATCCGTCGTAATTAGATTCTAGTCCTTTAAAATTTTATTTCTTGGCTAGAAATCCTACATGGCAAGTAGAGTTAATTTCAAACCGATGAGTTGGAGGAAACCAAATTACCAATTCACCTAATTACAATTCCCTAACCCTAGATGGACCTTTTTGACCATCTTTGAGCCTTGTGAACCTTTCCAACCCTGGACTAGAAAATCATTTTATATTTTCTTTTATTATTTTAGTTCTTTTCTTTACCCATTGGACAATAAAAGTTAGGAAAACTTTTGTCCATTGGACAATAGGAAAGCTAGATTTTTCCATCTAAGGTACCATTCTAGATTTTGTTGAAGTTACATATATATAGTTATATATAGTCTTATATACACATGCCTAAAAGTACATGTTTATATTATTCAAGTATATATATTACTTTGCTTCTTTAACCATTGGTCAATAACTACTAGGGTAGATATTACTCATTGGATAGTAGAGTAGTCTTACTAGCAAGTACTAAGATGGACTAAATAAATATTTTCTTAGATCCGCCATGTGATTATATATGTATATATATGTACCATGGATTTACTACCTAGATTTTCCATCAAAAATATTTTGTACTAGATTTGATAAAGTACTCATATTCACATGACCAAAGGACATTTGGTTATTTAAAATATTATTCAAGTATATATTAACTTTTATCCATTAGTCAATAAAAGTTAGGAAAACTTTTATCCATTGGACAATAGAAACGCTAAATTTTCTATTAAAGATATTCATTGCTAGATTTGGTTATGTACTATTATATAGTTAAATATAGATTTTTATACATGCTTAAAAGGACATTTTGGTTATTTAATTATGAAAATTTTCCTATTACTTTTGTCCATTGGTCAATAATTACAAGGGGATTTACTATCCATTGGATAATAGGATAAATCTTTCAATAAGTACTAGGGTTCATTAAATAAATCATTTTCTTAGATTTTCCATGTGCTTATTTGCATAAAAAAAAAGGGGTGTATCCAAATCCTAGATTGCTAAGTACTATAATAAATAAATTAGTACTAGTACCTTGTGAATTTTATTAATAAGAGAATCCTAGCCTTATATTTAATTGGATACTTAGTACCTACCTATATATTTAACTATGTGGACATGAGTACATATATATCATATTATATAAAGGCCTAGATTTCCTAAAGTACATAATCCAATAGTTTAATAAGAACATGTGCATAATTAGATTACTTTAATGGGATATTTGATTTAGAAATCTAGTACCTTGTACCTTTTGGCCTATTATTTTTCTTGAAAAATCTTTACCCATTGGATAATAATTGTTAGGGAAAATTTTATCCCTTGGGCAATAGCCAATACTTTTGCTATAAATAGCACCCTTGTCCAAGCATTCAACTCACACCTTCACCTAGCAACTTCTCTCTCTAGAAAAACTTGTATTCTTCCTTTGTTCTTGCTTAGTTCTTCTTGTTCTTGAAGTTCTTCTTGTGTTCTTCAAGAAACTCATCCAAGGCCGCCACTAAACCGCCACCCGACCACCCTCTCGATCCAAAAGTTGTAGTAGTAATAGTCAAGACTTAGTTTCGAGAGAAATCTTTCTCTTTCGAAGCTACCATAAGCGTTCCGTAGGAAGTTACTCCGCTCGATCACCGACGTACTCTCCGTAACCAACCAATTGCCAAGAAGAACGGTAGATTATCCTAGCACTCTAACTCTAACTATATAAGGTTATCTGTCGTAAGTATATAAGGTTATCTGCCACCTATAATGTTGAGACGCATGAGAAACATGAAAAGTGTTTTCCTTAAAAAAATGAAAAGGAAGGGGAGTATGTTAAACGTATCAACTTTATTTTCCGGAAAAGCATATGTTGTTTTGAACTTCCCAAAAAGAAAGAAAGGACGAGGTTCGATGGATAATAATTTTAACGTTTGAATGTAAGTATTCATATTTTGATCTTTAGGATGGTTATGAGCATGTATACATGAATTGCTTGCATTACTTGTGGTTGTTGATAAAGCATAAGTGATTTTTCACTCCAACGGCGCCCGTACATGTGGCGATATACTTTAAGTTGTGATTTGAGTATGCTAAATAATATAGAGTTGGATGATCTTGCTAGTTTAGTTTCAAGATTACAAATGAATGATGAATACTTGTGTGGAAAGTCCTACCGCGGAGTCTATGCATGAAAACGAGACACCGAAATCAAGAAAGTTAGAGACATGACACCTAGGGTGTGGTTAACAAGGAAAATGTGTTCCGAAGAAGGAAATATTTTTGAAACTACATAATGACCAGTTTTGGAGGCATTATGTGAGATGTGTGTGTGTGTGTGTGTTCCAATGGAAATCCGGAATAGCGGAACCATTGTGAGGTTGTGTGCGTTCCCATGGGAACCCGGAACAGCAAAACCATGGTGAGGTATGGCTTGGTTATCCGTGGAGAGGAGCCAATGCAATTGTGTGCCAATGGGAACCCGGGACGGCGGAACCATTGTGAGGATACTCATGAACCCGGAACGGCGGAACCGAGGTTGGGTGCGTTAAAAACTATTTTGGGAAATGTGGATTTGGAAAAAGAAAAGTGAAAATGATGACACGGTTTACGATGAGTCGCGTAGGAGAAACTCAGAAAATCATGGACACCTATGATAGTTGAATAGTAAATGTGGATGTGTTATTGTTACTGTCTGTTGTATATGATCTATTGTTATAAGTTATGGGTTAGCGGGTATGGGATTGTTCTGCTGAGCTTTTGTAGCTCATGGTGTTACCTTTGGTGACCCTGACATATTATATCGGTGGCGACGCTGGTATATTGTGTCAGACTTTGTAGATGAACAGGGTAAGCTGTACACCTTGGAGGCCTTTGTAGCTGAAGAGCTGGCTCAAATGGAGGAGCAGGCGGAGCTGTAGTTAGGAACCTTAGTTCCTTTCCCTTGTATAATGAAAGTACTCTCATGAGAGTCATGATGTAATAATGAGCCAAACTCCATTTAAGTTTTCAATAAAATTGTCTATTTAATGTACCCAAAATTTGGGCGTTACAAGGTACAAGTGACTGTGGAGTTTGCTAGAACCCCTGTCGCGACCCGTGACATGTCGAGGTATTAGGTGAACTCAACGAGGTTGCCCACTCGATGCATATGATAAAAGAATTAGATAAAGCAAATATTAATCCTATGTCAAACTTTCTAGTTATGGCTTTCAATTCCCCAGTAAAGTCGCCAAAAACTATAGTCACCTCCCAAATGGGGCATCGCCATACAGATTGATCATGGTTGTTTGGTTTCCACTTCGTAAACCAAGATCGTAGATACTCCCATCGCTAGGAACATTGCCACACGATAACCATTATCATCAAAATAGAGTCGCCACTTAGTTTATAAAAACTAGGAAAAACAGACAAAGATTCAAGGTACGGAAGCCAAGAGTACAATAAGGGGAAGGTGTTAGGCACCTCTCTTTGCCCAGTCGTAAGACTGGCCCATAGTTGTTCAACATACGATTAATACATGCTTTATTTAATTCTAAACAAGTAATCTATTTTATTAGCCTTTAAAACACTGAATTGTGAGCCGAGACGATAATTGAAACATGCATAAGAAACAAGCAGAGAACAAAAGGTCCCAGAGAATGGATCTCTCGACCAGTGAATGAATGTCACGGCCAAGTGATCCTTTTGGTTCAATGTACCGGCCGAGGGAACGAAGTCCCAGCCGATGTTCTTCCACACACCAGACTAAAAGATTAGTAGAAAATCAAAACACTACAATTAATGTACAAAAGCAAAAAAGAACCAAACCATAGGCCCCTGGGCCTCACCACCTTGATCTCTCAGTTGCTTAATTGCTTCAGATTAGAGGGGATTGACTGATTTGCTTCTTAAAAACCCTAGGATTAGGGTTTTTACTTTGGGGGTTTGATCGTCAGATTGCAGCTGCCTTCGGGGTGTTAGGGCTTTTGTAGAGGGAATATGAGAGAATGTTTCTGCAAAATTTCGTGGCTAGAGAAGGTGATTGTGATGTATAATTTTGGAACCAAATGCCCCTTTATATAGGCATAGGGTAACTAACTCCAACCAATCATAATGCACGATTTGAATGAGAAGTATATAACCAAAAGATCTCTTTTCATAATCTCCTTATGAAGCCTGAACACATCAAAATTTGGCTGCTAGGGTTTTGAGAATGGGTCAAACGTTTGATAGAATATTCTAGAATCTGGAAAATAGGCCGAAGAATAGATATGGCAGCCAAAGAATATAGATTTGGCTGCCGAGGAATCAATCTCTCAAGGAGACTTTCAAGCAATATGTTTCACGGGTGAAAGAATGAAGTTGAGGCCATGAGATCAATGTTACAGCCGAAAGATGTATTTTTCTAGGATGCTATATTTCTGTCTGAAAGGCTATATGGCTCTGAATTGGGTCCTTTAAGCGGCTAAAAGTACTAAAGTCCACGGGTTTACAAAAAGTTAATCATCAATCACTATATCCATTCATCATTGGGATGGTCCCCAAGATGGGACTTGAAATAATTGTTACACCAAATTGGGGTGTCTGCAACAAGCAGCATTACACACAACCATCCTCCAAGCATCATCTAACCAACCCATCCATTCAAAGCTCAATCACTCTTTCAAACCTAAAACCAAAGGTATAACACCTTTGTACTACATTCAGTTCTGATCCTTGAGGGGGGCTAACAGGGTCAAGGCTGGTAATCAATACCAAGTCCTGGCCCTAAAGCTAGCAGGGTTTCAAAAATCGTATTGCAGGTGACCAGTGCGCGCCAATCCTTAGTACACGCGCCCACTCTATGGCAGCACACGCAGATCTTGCGCGGGGACTGGAAATCCTGTGTGTTATGCTTTCAGCTATATATAGACCACTACAAGCATGCTAAAAATCAGTTTATTGCTTTCCTTTACTAAAACTACTAGTTTTATTTTAATATGCCTATCTGCTGTTATGGAATACCCCTGGGGTCTATTTGGACATGTCCCAAAACCCAGAAATATATAGAACCAAACACTAGCTTGCAGGCTTAAACCCACGCACGACTGTGGCTTACCTGCGCACGCTGGCTCAGTTTTGACTAGTGAGTGGCCTTTGCTTGGGTAACTTGGCTTTGGCTTTGTTTTATCGACACATTGTGTATGGGGTGCTTGTTCTTTTGGTGGCCTCTGAGCCCATTAAAACTGTCCATAACTGTATATTAACTACCTACAAAGTACGTGGTTTGTCCTAGGTCCAGAGCCAGAAGGGATGAAAATAAGAGCTGTGGGTTTGAACCTACTCACGCGCGCAAGTATTGGTGTAGCGCGCGTAGGTCCGATCAGCATGTAGTAACTTGATCAGTGCATGCTGGTTTCTTCTTGTGTAGAACACTCCAAAATAGTGGCCTTCTAGTCTGTTTAATTCCCACAAGAATCTATTTTCATCCTATTCTATCTATTTCAATAAGCGAGCATGCCATTCTATCACATCCTCCGAATTTGTACAGTTTTAATCCCTTTAAACTGTTCCCCTGCCCTAATTAGCTAAAAATCGATTAATGGAAAAGAATCACAATTGTTTTTTAAATGCCCAAATAGAGACCGATCTCCGAATTGGGCGAGAGGGGTGCCTTAAAACCCTTCCCCTCTCGTAACCTGGCTCCCGAAGTTAAGCTATCAAAGGTGATGACGGACCAGTCTACAAGACTTTTTCAAATCAAACAACATGGCAAACGTTTCAAGTTCGGTTCCTTGGGTGGTGGACCTTCAAACCTAAGTGGTGACTCTGAATTTAGCATTTTGTCGTGCTTTAAAAAGGGGTGCACCTGCTTGTCGCGATAGGATTTTCAGGGCGTGTGCCCACACGCATCGCCACCACTGCCACTGCCATCACCACTTGGCTGCCCTCTGTGGCGGTCGAGGCTGCCGCCTCCTCGGCTATAGGCACCAAAACCAAAACCCCAAGGGTTTTCAGAAAACCCCCAATCATCGCACCGCTTTTTGGAGGAGCCATAGGTGATGTATCCTCCACTCGTGGAGTTTGATCGCCACTATCCATGAGAGAGAGAGCGCACGAGAGAGAGAGGGTTTGAATCTGGTGAGGTGTACTGTACCCTTCCAACCCATTTTCCCTAAAGTTGGTTCTGGGTCGGGTTTGAATTTAAAACGCCGCATAGTATTTTGTATAACACCGTAAGGTGTTTTTAATTCAGTGCACAGCGTTTTGGATCCAGAGCCCTATTCAAAAGATGTTTGGGAACTACTTGTAACTCATTTTAGGACTCTGTGCCTATTTAAGTCTGCAATGCTCGAGGCTCTGTGAAAGTTTGATGTCAAAGTGGTACACCATGCGACGTTCTGTTCCATCGTGCGATGTTTCATAACATCATGCGGTGTTCTTTTTGTTGTGTAACGTTCCAATTTCTGAAACTGATTTTGTTTGAAGTTATTGCATTTATTTATCCTACCCATTCAAACGTTGCTTTATAAGTATAAAGTAGATAAACAGGGAGCAAAAGGTGATTTCATTGATAGGCCTAAAGTCTTGGAAGTTCATACATCCGAAAACAAAAAAAAAAAGGAGAAAAGGAAAGAAAAAAAAAACTCCTAAAAAGGGAACTTCGGGGTAGCACCTCCTTTCATTCGCTGCAGCCTAGTCGTTGTCCACACGATCAAAGACGGCTAAGGCATCGTCACCAACCTCATTTCCACCGTCATCCCCGCTCCC
The DNA here is from genome assembly GCA_014282245.1 of Rhododendron simsii. Lineage (NCBI taxonomy): Eukaryota > Viridiplantae > Streptophyta > Magnoliopsida > Ericales > Ericaceae > Rhododendron > Rhododendron simsii. Next base: position 15,076,413 of record CM024961.1, read on the forward strand.
CAAGTTGGCTCCGTCGCTAGCATCATTAGCGGCGTTAGAGCGATCATCTGAGGCATTGGGATTCCCGTCACTGTCCTCCTTAGTCCCTTCAGCCTCTTGACCTCCTCCGAACTCCGGGTCGAGTTTTTTATTTCCCGCCTCGAAAGCGGCGTCTTGAAGATTTGATATCGCCCTACAGAGAGAGCGGATAGTGGAGAGGAGTGTCGCAATGTGACCATTGAGGTGTTCAATCTCCTCGCGAAAAACACCCATCTCTACCTCTAAATCAAAACATGGGCACCGAGAGTTGCCATTTGAAAAGAAAAAGAGAAGAGACTTGAAAAGGTTTTTGGAAACAAGAGAGACTTAAAGAGATGAGGGTGCTTGGAATGAAGCACACCCTCTGTGTTTAAAGAAGGCATCAAAAGCAAAGAAGCACGTCTGCGTTGAATGATCACCTTTGAACAAGAAACTATCGATAGAAAACGAAGAGTCACCTGGGAAAATGGAAACACTGCACGGCGTTTCAAAGCACCGCATGGTGTTTTAGTCTCCAGGAAATAAAATTATTTTATGGGTTCCTGTTACCCACTTCCATATCGTTCTTGTGATCATTATTTCATTTCTATCAAAATACTGAGTTGTTAAAAATAATCTTTATCAAATACTGCACCGCTTTTAGTGCCCCGAGCACTCGTCCTTCAGGACTGCGTCGCTTTTAGTGGCTCGAACACTCGTCCTCCGGAACTTTGTCGCATTTAGTGCCCCGAGCACTCGTCCTCCGGGACTTCGTCACTTTTAGTGCCCCGAGCACTCTTCCTCTAGGACTTCGTCATATTTAGTGCCTCGAGCACTCGTCCTCTGGGACTTCGTCATATTTAGTGCCCCGAGCACTAGTCCTCTAAGATTTCGTCATATTTAGTCCCCAAGCACTCATCCTTCGGGACTTCGTCGTTTTTAGTGCCCCGAGCACTCGTCCTCCGAGACTTCATCATATTTAGTGCCCCGAGCACTCATCCTCTGGGTCTTTGTTATTTGCTTTTGCATCTTGTCCTCCAAGACTTACTTTTACCATGATTATTTGCATTGTTCCAATAGAACTACATTGGTCTGATCCCTAAAAATGGGGTATGCAGGCAGCTCCACGAGCGCGACCACCATTATTATTTAATTGCATTTTGGTTATTGTTTAAAGACCTTGGAGCAATGGATTGGGATGCCTAGTCTTTAACGTCACTCATACCAATTAATGGTATTCGAGTTTCATTAAAGAATGACTACTGTAGACACCCAATCCTAACCTTTGAATAATCATTAAATTCCCCGATGATGAAAAAAAGGAACGATACCTCATAAAGCTTGAATGTGGACTTTCAAAGTCTAAAGAACCCAAAAATCCTTCTTAATTGGACCTGAACATGTCACGGTGTTATTAATAAACCGTACAGTGTAATGCTCTTATTACACCTCATGCTATTTTGTAGTACGCCGCATGGTATTTCGGAAAAAGTTCTGACAAGTGCAGAAAGTTGTCGGCTACCTCCTGGAGGAGCCATAACTGAAAAACGGCTTTGCAGATAATACTCATAATTTTTATTCGGCCTAGAAGCCACTTCCCCTTTTTGCATTGATGATCCTCAGCTCTCTTGCCTATAAACACACACATACCCCCTCCCCCTTTTAGTTGAAAGGTACCCCTTCAATCTTGAGAAAAGTTACTCTGACATTGTCTGGACATTCTCTCCTACAAAAAACTCCATTCTTTTTCTCCCCCTTCAAAGCTCAGTAAACTACTGATTTTGGAGAATCACAACTCCAAAGCCCTCAACCCACACTCTTCAATCCTCATTCAAGCTCTAAAATGAAGGTATGAAGTAAGTTCCTTGGGCTAAGCTCGGTCTTAGCCCTGAAGGGAGCTTTATGCAGTCACACTTAGTCTCTTCGTACTAAGTGTTGACCTAAGAATGATTTTCAAAAGCAAACAAAGCAAAAACCAGTGACTGCACTGGAAACATCACTGCACGATGTAATGGGGTCCACCATGCGGCGTTCTATTTTTAGTGTGCTTTCCTCTTTTTGTCATCCCATTTAATCCATGGATCATACTTATTTGCTGCTTGTTCTGCTGCTATTACTGAGAGACTATGCATGTGTATTTAAGAGCAGAGCTTTATGATGAAGATCACCTTTTAGCTTGTTTAACACTTCTAAATACTTAAAAGAGGGTTTTCAACATCATTTTCCATGATCAAATGAACCGAAAAGGTCTAGTAAACTATTTTATAGAGGATCAGAAAGAATATAATGACAAAAGCTATTTTCTTGACCCACGGTTCATTTCATCTTGAAAATATAAGTTGTTCTGAATGCAATGAAAGGTATGCCACACGATGTGTTGTGTAATGTTGGTAGATTGCTGTTGTATTGTTATTTCATTTGTACATGACATTCATTCGGCATCTACTGTATAGTGAGCACCACGAGTACGTTTAAATGACATATCCAATCCCATGCCCCTATCCCATACTTGTTCTCCAAAAATTTAGTTTTTCAAATGATATTAAAATTCCCCCATTAAAGAATGTTTAGTAGAGATCGGTCTTTACCAGGCGAGTGGGGTGCTTTTTCAATAAAATCTTCTCCGTTCGTAACGTGGCTCCCGAACTCAAACTCTCAATGTTTTTGCAAGGCCAAAAGCCTTCTTTTCCAAATCAAACCCTTGGTTTCTCAGATCATCCATCTCAAAAAATTCAGGTGGCGACTTTCGAGCATTTCAATCAGGGAGCCTGCAAGAGTCCCAGAGACAAATATTAATTATGACCAATGGCAATATGTGCAATTGAGTTATTAATCCATATTCAAATCAAATGTAGGATACACAAGATTAACCTTGTCTGTTTGTAGACATCTCCCAAACGGGGCATTGCCATACAGATTGATCATGTTTGTTTGCTTTCCACTTCATAAACCAAGATCGTGGATATTGTCAAGGCTAGGAACATCACCACACGATAGCGGTTATCATCAAAACAGAGTTGCCACCTAATTTATAAAACTAGGAAAAACAACTAGAGATTACGGGTACGGGAGCCAAAAGTACAATAAGGGAAAGGTGTTAGGCACCCCTCTTTGCCCAGTCATAAAACTGGCCCATAATCGCTCGACATAAGACATATACTTGCTTTATTTAACTCTAAACACGTAATCTGATTATTATCCTTTTACAGTTGATAAGGTGAGCCAAAGTAGTAATGAAAACATGCATCAAAACAGAAAACAAACTGACTCAGAGAATGAATCCCTCGGTCGGTGAATGGATGTCATGGGTGAGGAATCCTTCTAGATTGATGTACCGGCTGAAGGATCGAAGATCCAGCCGATGTTCTTCCTCACGCCAGGCTAAACGATTAACAGAAAATCAAAATACTATGATTAATGTAAAAGCATAAAAGAAATCAAACCATAGGCCCTTGGGCCTCACCACCTTGATCCCTTAGTTGCTTGATTGCTTCGGATTGAGGATGATTGACTGATTTGCTTCTCGAAACCCTAGGATTAGGGTTTGTACTTCAGGGGTTTGATCGTTGGACTGTGGCTTCCTACAAGAGTTTAGGGCTTTTGTAGAGAGGGTATGAGTGAGTATATATGCAAAGTTTCATGGCTAGAGAGAGTGATTGATCATGTTAATTTCGGAACCCTTAGGGCCCTTTATATAGGCAATTGGTGGCTCACTTCGGCCAATCAAATGGCATGAATCAAAAAGAAATTCAAGGGCAATAAGGTCTCTAGACGTGATCTGCTTCGTAGCCCCAACACATCGGAAAAAGGCTGCTAGGGTTTGAGGATTGGATCAAATGATTGACAGAACATTCTAGAATCTAGAAAATAGATGATCTGGCGGCCGAGCCATTGATCTGGCGGCTGAGGAATTGATGTTGCGGTCAAGGAATGGACCTGGCGGCCAAGTGATCAATCTCTCAGGGAGATTCTCAAGCTACACATTTCACGGGTGAAAGAATGATGTTGAGGCCGTGAGATCAATGTTACGGCCGAAAGATAGATTTTCTTGGGATACTGTATTTCTGTCTGAAGGGCTATTTGGCTCTGGATTGGGTCCTCTAAGTGGCTAAAAGCACTCACCATAAGTCCATGGGTTCACGAGAAGTCCCCAAGGTGGGACTTGAAACAATTGTTAGGCCAAATTGGGGCGTCTACAGATACCGCTCTTTGACTGAACTTAGACGGATTGCGAGACATGTTTAAATAAGAGTCAAAGCTGTAAAATCAACTCAATTTGGTCCAACCACTATTCCAAAGAATTTTTTTTTAAAAGATTTTTGTTATGGTTGGGCCGTGAGGCTACCTACATATTCCACAAGGGAAATTCAGACCAACCGTAGTTCAGAGGCAAAAAAGAAAAATAAAAGAAGTTCAGAGGGTTAGGGACAGAAGATGTACGTTTGGGCTTTAAAAGCTTTAGTGCAGCGTACCTGGGTTATGCCAGGATTTTGGCGGCGAGTAGTTGAAGGAGCGTGGAGCTGTCGGGGGAGTATTTACGGAGAGCATGCACATCCTCAGTATTTTGGGGTAGACGAGTACACGGCGGGTGAATTGATTGCTTTTCATGATCATCCTTACTTTGACTAAGGGGAGCTCGGTTGGGTAGCCTATCCGTGCGAACGAGCTTGATGGAGTTGATGTAATTGGGTGGAATCTAGACCATCTTCCGGAGACGATCGGACACCGGTTTTGAGATATGGTGGCATGAGGCCTGAGATTGGAGTGCAGAGCTTGAAGTGATAAAACCGAGGCGTAGAGCCGGTTGTATGCAGGATCGACCTGTTTCATGAGTGAGAGAGATGCAAAACATAGAATGTGCAGATGATGGTTAGATATGATAATGGTGATGCAAACTTGATGACAATGGTGATGCAATTGATGCTTATGTGCACGGGCCCTTACGTGTGCGTTTGTATTACCATAGAGCTTCTTTCTAGTTCTGGACTTGAGCATTCAAAGCGTAGAGCTCGAGCATTCGGAGCGTAGAGTCCGAGCATTCAAAGTACAGGCTTTGAGCATCTAGTACACAGTGGTTGGGCATTCAGAGCGTAGAGCTTGAGCATTTAAGGTATAAACCTTAAGTATTTGAACATAGAGTTCGAGCATCCAGTACGCAGTGGTTGGGCATTCAAACGTAGAGCTTGGGCATTCAAGTGTGGAGCTTGAGCATCCAATACACCGTGGTTGGGCATTCAGAGCGTAGAGCCTGAGCATTTAAGGTATAAACCTTAAGATTCAAACATAGAGTTCGAGCATCTAGTACATAGTGGTTGGGCATTCAAACGTAGAGCTTGAGCATTCAAGTGTGGAACTTGAGCATCCAGTACACAATGGTTGGGCATTCGAAGAGCTTCGAGCATTCAAAGTTTTGAACTTTGAGCATTCAAGCATAGAACTTGAGAGCTGATGATATCTTGTTGCGGCATGGAGTCGGTTGAGATAGCGAGCTTAAGAATGCGAGCATATAGCTGCTGAGATTAGAGCTGTTGAGTATTCCATCTTCCATCTTCCACGGGATTTGATTTGTTCCTCATGCTTGGGATGCTTCCAAGGCTAGTTTCCACATGCTCGGGATGTTTCCAAGGCTAGTTCTGAGTATAGTTCATATGCTCAGGGTTGTCCTCAAGGCTAGATTCCATATGCTGGAGATTGTCCTGAAGGCTAGTTTTGGTCATATTCCACTTTGACTCCGTCAACCTGTTGACCCAAAATGTCATAAGATTTGTTAAATGCTTTGGCTATTATTGTCTTCAGAGGTTTCCATCGCCTCCTTCAACTTGGTGCCATGGAAAGTTCCATTGCCCCGACTGATAGGGTGATCCACACATACGCTCTAGGAGACTTCTATTGCCACCTTTGGCAAATTCAACTCGTTTGGGAGATTTCCATCATCTTTGCTGACGAGATGATCCTCATGCACGCCTAGGAGATTTCCTTCGCCTCCTAATTTCAACCTTGTTAAGCAGATTTCCAACTCCTCTACTGATGGGATGGCTTCTGAAGTGTGCGCTAGGCTGAAACTACATAAATGTTCATTAAGTGGGAGCCATAGGATTGCTTCACTGGCCTGGAAGTGGTGAGGTTGCTTATCTTCAAGATGTGAGCTCGGGGTAGCTACAGTAGGGACTGTATTGTTGAGATTTGAACCAGCTGAGCGCGAGGATGCCTGATTGTACAGTACTGTTGAGATTGAACCTACTGAGCGCGATGATGCCTGAGTGTAGAGTTGCTCAGAGTTTCATGAAGCCAAACAAGGTCGTGAATATGACAGGGCATGTGCATGGTGCTACTGAAGAGCAAGTGTGAGGCTTCCAAGTTATGAAGGCAGAGCTGCTAACATGGAGATGAAAGCGCGAAGCAAGGAGCTACAGAGATGCGAAGTGCGAAGCCACTTTAATGCTGCTAACATGGTGCCAATTGTAGAGTTTGCTCGGGACTAGTTACGAGGCTATCTTCCAGCTTCTTTGACTTGGCTCCGTCAGTCATAAACATAAAGCTTGATGTGGCTAGTCCTAATGACTTCAAGGACCGAAATCCAACCCAGTATTTCATAGTTGAATAGTTTAGAAAACGACATGGATAATAAAACAACATGGAACAAATTTGGAATCGACCACAGGCCGAAATCCTTTTATGCTGACTGCTAGGGGCAAGGCCACCACACTTTAAAAGACCCTAGTTCAAACATTGAACTATTGAGGGTGACATGGTTTGCAACGTGACATATATGCATATTCAATGTTTAGGAAGGAATAGAAGCCCCATGTTTAGGCAATGAATGCCTAGTTCCAATTCAATTATGCATAACTAATTGCCCCTAGCATGGAGACACTCAATGTATGAATGCAATTCTTCTCTTGCTGCTTGGCATCGGTCTTTGGCATGCTCTCGACAGTGCCACATGACAGTCCCTCATGAAAAGGGTTAAAGCACTGGTGCTTCTTCTAGGATAGGGCTTCTTCTAGACTGAGTTCTTCGAAGGCGTAGCTCTTCATTGCCCCTTGCTTCCTACCTGCAAAATTGTTAGCAAACCATGCATATCAACTAAGGGCAAGACAATTTCACACTTGCTCCCCCTGATGATGGTCATGATGATCATGCTTCAATACCCTTGCTGAGGATCGATGAATTTTGTTTGGAAACATTTTGCTGATAACAACAATACTCTTGCTTGAAATAAGAGCTCCTCATGCTTGGAGTTAGCGACATGCAACCAAAGTGACTACTTCCTCTAGCCATTTTTAGGGTTAAGAGATAAGTGCATATGACAGCTTGACAATGACATGCAATGCATTTTGGGCATCTTAACTTTTGCATATTGCAACCAATGCTTCTCTTTGATCTAGGGAGACCAACAATGACTTTAAACTAGTCAAGTGACTATGACAAGACAAACTACAATACTCTAGCAACACTACTAAAAATACTGTTTGACCCAGAGCCCATCTAGCTACACTCATAAAATGAGAAACTCATTTTATCTCCTCGAAAGTTTGTAAAAGAAATTGTGCATGTATTGCTGTGTCAAGAATGTTTAGGATAAAATTAACTTTGAAAACTTTTCCTCAAGGATTTCAAAATCATACCATTCCATCAATCATACTCCATATCTATACCACTCAATTTGCCATGAGACATAGCTTCACAAACCCATGCCCCTAGTCATTTTAGGTGAGGTCATTGTTTTGAGTCAATCATCATGAGTTGAATTGCTAAACGGCTATCCTTACGGGAGGTTGGATAGTTCTGAGAGGGGAATAGAGGAGGGCCTAGTCGTGCCCCTTTATCCCAATGATTCTTCATGATGTGTACTTTGCCCAGGGCCGGCCCTGACATTTAAGAGGCCTAAACCGAATTTTAAAACGAGGCCTAGTTCTCGTTAACAAAAAAGATTCAATATAGGTGGCTAATATAAGGTAAAAAGTCTTTTTTACTGGTAAGGTAAAAGATTAAATATGATATTTTAGCTTTGTAATTTAAGCAAGGAAATTTTTGAAAAAAAAATTATCCAATGGAAAATTTTGAATTAAACATAACGAAATACTGGTCATACATTACGTTTTCTCTAATGGTTATTTAAATTTTTTTTATAAATGGTTGTTGACTGAAAATAAATTATTTTGATCTACTTTTAGTACATTTTGATTTATTGTTTAATTTGATATTCAAAGTTAAAAGTAAAATTAAAACAAATAAAAAAAAACCTTATAAAAATATTTATGGTGCACAAAAGATTTGAACCTTGATCTAGAGTCACTAAAGCTAGTAGTTGAAAATATAAAAATATATTATAGGCACCAAAATGGCGTTTGTTGCTTACCAGGATTTTAGGAAAATTAGGAGAAAAAATAGTGCTAAAATATACCCCCTGGGTTTTGAACCAGGAAGCCCGTGTTTTCATTAGGCTGCAATAACCACTTGGGCCAGACTCCTCTTCTGCAATAATACGGAACAAATTTTGTAACGCCCCCAAATTTTGGGTACGTTAAATAAAACATTTTATTAATAAAACGAAGCGAGTCTGGCTCGTTATTACATCATAAACCTTACAAAAGTACTTTTAATCAAATAACAGAGGGATCTAGGATTCCTAACTTCAGCTCTTCTTGCTTCTCCATCCTAGCCAGCTCCTCGGCTCCGAACGCCTCCAAGGTGAATAGTTCGCCCTGTCAGGGTCACCACAAGGTAACACCGTGAGCTACAAAGGCTCAATAGTAAAATCCTACTCTTAACCCTTAACTTATGAACCCATAAAACATCGATTTCCACATGATACGTATATAAGCAGTAATAACAGTCAATAATACAATATGTCCACATTCCATTCATAACTATCGTTGGTGTCCAAGATTCCCGTGTTTCTCCTACGCGACTCATCGGAGATCGTGTCGCCATTTTCATTTACAAATCATCCTTTCAAAAATCCTTAGCATTGGCTCCGTATCGCGGATAACCAAGCCACACACCCAACCTCGGTTCCGCCGCACCGGGTTCCCGAGTATCCTCACAATGGTTCCGCCACGCCGGGTTCCCATTGGCACATAATTGCATTGGCTCCTCTCCGCGGATAACCAAGCTATACCTCACCATGGTTCCACCAGTCCGGTATCCCATGGGAACGCACACAACCTCACAATGGTTCCGCTATTCCGGATTTCCATTGGAACACACACACACACTTCTCGTAATGCCACCAACACTGGTCATTACGTAGTTTCAAAATATTTCCAACCGGAAAATACATCTTTCTTATGGACAACACCCTAGGTGCCATGTTTCTAACTTTCTTGGTTTTCGTGTCTCGTTCTCATGCAAAACTCCGCGGTGTAAGACTTTACATACCAACATGCATTCAATCGAAGCATTGAAATTAACACAACAAGATCATCCAACTCTAAGCCACATAGCATGCTTGAAACATCTTGGAAGTACAATATGCATTTCAAATTTTTAAAAGATAACCTTATCTATGATCAAAGTATCTTCTAAACAACATACGATCGATACGATACATAAAAGTAGAGTTTCAAAGTAGTAAGATTAAACTACTCGAACATAGGAAAAGTGGTAAGGATTTAACTACCGTTCTTCTAGGCGGTGGTCGGCTACGGAAGGTTGGTCGTCAGTTTTGGATTTGGCAGCGTAATGGCCTTCGGTTTGCTTCGAAAGGAAAAGATTCGTACTTCTTTTCCTAGAAACAACTTCCTATCTTTAACTAAGCTACTTTTAAGATCAAAGGGTGGTATTTTAGTGGTTTTGCTCAAGAATACTCAAGAACAAAGAAAGTTCTTGAACTTTGAACTAAGAACACTTGAATTTTTAGAGAGAATGAAGAGCTATGGCTTTGAGGTGTGAGTTCAAGCATGGAATGGCTCTCTATTTATAGGCAAAGGCTCCCCCTCCCTCCATCATGGCCGGCCCCTCTCTCTCTCTCTACAACTCATCTTTTTTTGTCCAAAAAGTAGTGTTCACATGGAAAATCAAGGTTAGAATCCTAGGTTTGCATGGCTATGGTGTACCAAGGATTTGATCTTGAACAATCTAATGATAGAGATGAGATTGTACAAGATTCTAAGGGTTTAAACAAATAAAGGATGTACAAAAGAAGGACATGAAGTGAGGTTTGCTTGGAAGCACAAGAATCTCATGGTACATGGAAGTTCAATGGCCAAGTACATTATCAAATCTCCCTCCTCCTCTCCCTCACAACCGGCCCCCCTCTCCCTCTCTCTCCCTCACGGCTCTCTCTCTCTCCCTCTCTTCCATTGCTTCCAAAAGTACACTATATATATACACATGTACAAATATAGCAAGCAAACAAATAAAATATATGTACTTTAGTACTTTAAGATCAAAATTAGACTTTAAGGGCTAGGATTCTCTATTTGAACACATGGTACTTAGGCAATTTAAATAAGCAACTAAGTACTTAAATAATATATGTACATGGTACCCTTGTACAATTGGAAGATCAAAGCCCTAATAGAAAAATAAATTAAGTACTTTAAGAATCTTGGTACCATGTACCTTTCTAATAAAAAATGGTTGTGCTTTCACACATGGTTTAAATGAAAACATTAAACTAATTAAACACCATGGTACTTTGAAAGACCAACTCTATTATCCAATGGTTAAAATTTCCCCTAACATCTATTATCCAGTCATCAGGTCAAATATATACTAATATAATCCCAAAAGTACCTTTAAAGTAATTAAAAAGTATTTTTCTTAATATTCTTAGTACTTTGACCAAGTATTCATTTAATAAAAACAATTGGGGTTCTATTATCCAATGGATAATAGTTTCCCTAACAATCTTTGTCCAATGGACAAAGAATTAAACCAAAATAATTAAAAGAAAAAAGAATATTCAATTCTTGGTATAGGGTTCAAAAGGTTCAAAAGGTTCACGAGGGGCAAAACGGTCCATTCGAGGTTAGGAAAAAGTGACTAGATGGCTTTCTAGATTAGTTCCTCCAACCGGATGGTTAGAAGCTAACTAGGCTTACTAAGTGGGGCTAAAGCGCAAGAAATGAAAGTTGAAGGACTAAAGTGCAATTATGACACACTACAGGAATTTAAAATTCAAATATTTAACGAAATTTTTATTGACCGAAAATCAGGGTCGTTACAAATTTATATATAATATATAACTGTATTGTATGGACAACGAGGCCCTCGTTTTTGATAAAATCTGGAGGCCTAAAGCGGCCGCACCTCACTCTTCACCTCAGGGCCAGCCCTGCCCATGATGTTTTGCTTATCGCGTTACTTTTCCACACTGGTTATGCCCTTAGTGCCTAGGATCCTACTGCTAAGTCGTGTTCCTCAATTTGAGAGGACTTTGTTATGGACCATAATGCAGGCTTGGGGTTTTGGCTTAGAAAAGAAACGGATGTAAAGGCTCAAACCTAACTTCTATTTATGCTTGGGTTTTAAAAGCTAGCAGTCATCTTCAACATTTTTATCAACTATTGTCGCTTCTTGTGTGAAAGAGTTATTTTCTTCAAAATGTCTTCGTATGGATTGGAAGGAATGTTTCCTTCAAAATGCCCCTTGTATGACGGGGTGCTCATTTTTTCATTGATTTTTCTTATGCCTTTCCTTGTATTTTTTTGTTTGCCCTAGCGTAGGGGATGGCTGCCTAGCAGGCTTTTCAAAGGAATTATCCAGAGGCCCAACATGGCTAGCAAGGGATAAGTTTTTGGATAGATGAAATGAATGCCTCTCTTCATTTTGAATCATACAACAAAGTGACGGGGATCCTATCCAAGAGATTAAGAGCTTTGATGTTTAATCAAGTGGATTTCTTAAGATTGAGCACCAGTCTTTGAGACACATAACAGATGTATGAAAACATGGCCGATTTTTCACTTCTCTTCTCTTTTTTCATGCTCAAATTTTTGCCTAAACAGCCCTTGCAGATTTTCAATCTAGTGAGCTCATTTTTCTTCTCCTCTCTTTTTCCCTTTCTCTTTTCTCTTTTCTATTCTCCATATTCAATAGTGGTCCCATTAATCTTCAACTCAATAGACGACATGGGTCATAATTTTGAAACTCATTCTTTGCTTTTGACAACTTGAGTAATTATGATGTGTTTCAAAAAGATATCATGAAATCACTTTAAAATCTCCAAGGATTGTTTTCAACATTTAACGTTATCATGAACATTCTATAGCAGCAACTTAGCACAAGAGAGAACATTTTCAAAATTGTGGCCGACCATAAGGTGCCTACATATCTCAAAAAGAGAATCAGGTCATTCGTAGTTCAAGTCTGAGGAGACTTTCATTTTAGTTCCACATTTCATGCTAGGTGCAACAAGCAAACTTACGACCCAAAATAAACTCAAGATATAGACCTTTTAAAAAGGAAACAAATACGAACCAAAACAGTAGCCAAAACTAGCTAGATAAGACTCCTCAAAAGATTGACTCTTAGCCTAAGACGTGACAGGCATGGATGTTGTTGCTGCCCGGTGATCAAACTCAGCTGGATCAATCTTCCCTTAATCGATGAGGTCTTGGATTGCATTCTTTGATAGAGTGACCATTTACTTGGTGGTACTTGCAATACCCTCTGCCTTTTTGTATAAAGTTAGGAAATTTTGGCTATAACGGCTTCAATGCCCCTTTTTCTTCCAGGATATAGAACACCTTTTGCAAGTTCATTCCAAGAGGAACAAATTTTCTCTTTTGCTTGTGATTGAGATGAGATCCTACCAACTCAACATTATTGTTGCTCATGTTCATCTTGCAGCTATTTTTCGCTTTGAGAGATTCCTGGTTTAGACCAACGGTATCAAGAAGAAGTTGTTTCTCATGTTGCTGCTGCAGATCATCCACCACCATTTCAATTTGGTTGTCCTTAGCGGGATAAGTTTCTCTCTGAGCTGCCCTTTTCATCCATCTAGTAGGGGGAGGTGGAGGTGGAGCTTGTGGAGGACTTCTTTGCAAACTATGAACAATGGTGGATAGGGCAGCCACTAATTCGGCCAATACATTAACTTTAGCAGTCAGAGCTTCAATCTTCTTGTCAGCCATCCCTGTCACGTCTAAGACCAAACCTAAAATTTAGGGAAAGCAAGAACTTAGTTATGCTTAGGTTGAGATGTCCAAAATCAAGTGTCTATGCAATGCACACATCAAACACACTTATTGCCCTTAAAATGCAAATCTAGCATGATGGGGTGGCTTAACCAAATGATACTCAATGTTGACATGTGATCATGCAATGTGTTATGAGAAGAAATGAGGGTGATGGACTGCTCTTTTGGTTTAGTCCCCTGCATGGTTAGAGAAAGGCAAACAAAATGATATACATAGCACCATAGCTACTTTCATAGATTATGGATGAGTCATGCATAGCAATTCGTGTGCATGCATGAGTTAATCAGATACCATAGACAGCCAGCAATTTTCGATGTGGATGATTCTTAAGACTTGTTGCTTACAAATATTGTGTGCCACTTAAGATCCCACTTCCAAACCAATCCACACTTTAAAATAGACCAAACAAGATGAGCAGATGACTGCAACGGAGAGTAAACTCAGAGTTCACTAGCTGTGCTAGCAGCTATTTGAATGTTTCACCTTACATAATTTTGGTTTTAAGAAAACTTGTTGTTTGAGGATTTGATCATCATTAGCTATTTTCACTAAGAAAAGTTTTGAAAGTTTTTCTCTCTTTCAATTCTTGGTTAGGGACGATTCATTCACTCCAAACAATGCTAACATGATTTTCTATCGGCTTCAGGTTATTCTTTCAGCGAATGTTTATCAAAACTCATTTTTACTAAAGCACATTGGGGTTAATCTTTCAAAAACTCATTCAGCAAGTTTTTCCTCTTTTTTTCTTTCTTTGAACATGATTGATGTAACTAGGATCCACATGATTACTTGCCAGCACATTGATAAACTCCTAAATCCTACCGGCTCATTGCAGTAAGCATGCTCAAAATTTTGAATTTTGAAAGATGGGTTGCTAAGCCGATTTGGAAATAGGAATCAAAGTCCTACACTCGTCATGCTGAATTATCCATCGAGAAGTAAGTATTGTCAGTTATAATATCCTTGACTCATCATCCATAACCTACTTTTCTACTTTACACTCCTCCTTTCTCTCGGCCTTTCAAAGCAAAGATTGCTAGAGCAACCTCAATTCGATATCCGGCGGGCGGCTTACACTACTGCCATTGTTTGATGTTGTTTTTAGAAATCTATGTTTCGTGGTGCTTTAAGTCAAGTAGGAGTAGGAAGTAACCAATGGTTCTTTCAACTTACCAAAAAAACATACCTTGCAGGCAATGCTATGCCTCAGTGCTCAACTATAAAGACTTAGAGTTAGGGCTCATAGTTCAAGCCCCAACCCTTCTGCACAGAAAGCGATGTTACAACAACATATACAAGGTGTGAGGAAGAACTTCTAGAAAAGATGCAAGTAGATTCCTAACTTACGAAATCCTGTCTTATTTTGATAAGTTCTATGGCTTTCTAACACATGTAAGGTTTGGGTAGTGTCGGGGGTGCTACATTATCAAAGGGTACCAGTTCTCTCACCAACCCATCATAGGCGGTGATCGAGTGATTCTCTTTTTGATATACCACTAGGTACAAGTGACTATGGAGTTTGCTGGAACCCCTAACATAGCCCGTGACATGCCAGGATATTAAGTGAACTCAACGAGGTTGCCCGCTCGATGCATATGATAAAAGAATTAGATAAAGCAAAATATTAATCCTATGTCGAACTTTTTGGTTATGGCTCTCAAGTCCCCAATAGAGTCGCCAAAAACTGTAGACACCTCTCAAACGGGGCATCGCCGTACAGATTGATCATGTTTGTTTGCTTTCCACTTCATAAACCAAGATTGTGGATATTCCCATGGTTAGGAATATCACCACACGATAGCGATTATCATCAAAACAGAGTCGCCACCTAATTTATAAAACTAGGAAAAACAAGTAGAGATTCTTGGTATGGGAGCCAAAAGTACAATAAAGGGATGGTGGGATGGTGTTAGGCACCCCTCTTTGCCCAGTTGTAAGACTGACCCATAATCGCTCGACATAAGATGCATACTTGCTTTATTTAACTCTAAACACGTAATCTGATTATTATCCTTTAACAATTGATAAAGTGAGCCAAAGCAATAATGAAAATATGCATCAAAACATAAAACAAACTGTCCCAGAGAATGGATCTCTCGGTTGGTGAATGGATGTCACAGCCGAGGAATCCTTCTGAATTGATGTACCAGCCGAAGGATTGAAGATCCAGTCGATGTTCTTCCTCACACCAGACTAAACGATTAACAGAAAATCAAAATACTATGATTAATGTAAAAGCATAAAAGAAATCAAACCATAGGCCCCTGGGCCTCACCACCTTGATCTCTCAGTTGATTGATTGCCTTGGATTAAGGGTGATTGACTGATTTGCTTCTCAAAACCCTAGGGTTAGGGTTTGTACTTCTGGGGTTTGATTGTTGGACTACGGCTGCCTACAGGAGTTTAGGGCTTTTGTAGAGAGGGTATGAGAGATTCTATATGCAAAGTTTCGTGGCTAGAGAGAGTGATTGATCATGTTAATATCGGAACCCTAAGGGCCTTTTATATAGGCAATTGGTGACTCACTTTGGCCAATTAAGTGGCTTGAATCAAAAAGGAATTCTAGGGCAATAAGGTCTCTAGACGTGATCTACTTCATAGCCGAACGCATCAGAAAAAGCCTGCTAGGTTTGAAGATTGGATCAAACGATTGACAGAACATTCCAGAATCTGGAAAATAGACGATCTGGCAGCCAAGCCATCGATCTGGCGGTCGAGGAATTAAGGTTGCGACCAAGGAATGGACCTGGTGGCCAAGTGATCGATCTCTCAAGGAGATTCTCAAGCTACACGTTTCACGGGTGAAAGAATGATGTTGAGGCCGTGAGATCAATGTTACGGTCGAAAGATAGATTTTCCTAGGATACTGTATTTCTGTCTGAAGGGCTATTTGGCTCTGGATTAGGTCCTCTAAGTGGCTAAAAGTAATCACTATAAGTCCATGGGTTCACGAGAAGTCAACCAGCAATCACTATATCCATATCATCATTCGGATGGTCCCCAAGGTGGGACTTGAAATAATTGTTAGGCCAAATTGAGGTGTCTACAATTACTGAATTTCATACACAAACAAACATGGGTATGAGAGACTTTAATCCCAAACAATTATGCTATGCCCACCGACTTGGGAGTCGATGAACTTCCACCGAAATGTTGTATGACAGCGTTTTGGGTTATTGTTTTGGTGTTGAAACATTTGATTTTATGGTTCTCTTAATAAAATGATCAAAAAATAAGATTTTTGCACCAGTTCAAACAGATTGTGTAACGCCCTAAATTTTGGGTACGTTAAATAGACAATTTTATTGAAAATCTAAATGGAGTTTGGGTCATTATTACAACATGACTCTCACAAGAGTTTTTTGTTACATACGGGAACGGAAACTGGGTCCCTATCTACTGTCCTGCCTGCTCCTCCATCATAACCAGCTCTTCGGCTCTGAATGCCTCCAAGGTGTAGAGTTTACCCTGGTCATCTACGAGGTCTGACACATTATACCAGCGTCGCCACCGATATAATATGTCAGGGTCACCAAAGGTAACACCATGAGCTTAAAAAGCTCAATAGAATAATCTAAACCCACTAACCCTTAAACTTACACACATCATATCATAAGTTAACGATTGTCAAAAGCATGTTTAACAAAACGATCAACAATGACACTTCCACATTCGCTATTCAACTATCTTTGGTGTCCAAGATTTCAGAGTTTCTCCTACGTGACTTGTCGTAGACCGTGTCACCATTTTCCACTTTTCTTTTTCCAAATCAACATTTCCAAAAAAAAATTTTAACACACCCAACCTCGGTTCTGCCGCTCCGGGTTCCCGAGTATCCGCACAATGGTTCCGCCGCTCTGGGTTTCCATTGGTACACAATTGCATTGGCACCTCTCCGCAGAAACCAAGCCACACACGCTACCTCGGTTCCGCCGCTCCGAGTTCCCGGGTATTCACACAATGGTTCCACCGCTCCGGGTTCCCATTGACACACACACACACACACCCACAACTCACATAATGCCACCAAAATTGGTCATTATGTAGTTTCAAAATATTTCCTTTTTCGAACACTTTTTCCTTGTTAACCACACCCTAGGTGTCATGTTTCTAATTTTCTTGATTTCGGTGTCTCGTTTTCATGCATAGACTCCGCGGTAGGACTTTCCACACAAGTATTCATCATTCATTTGAAATCTTGAAACTAAACTAGCATCCAACTCTATATTATTTAGCATGTTAAAATCACAACTTAAAGCATAACGCCACATGTACGGACGCCCTTGGAGTGAATATCACTTATGCTTTATCAACAAGTAATACAAGTAATTCACACATTTATACTCATAACTATTCAACATGTTCATACTTCTACTTAACAAAATCCGATGTTAACAATCATGGATTTCAACTATTATAAACGATAGATAACATTATCTACTTTAAAGAAAATGATTACGAGAGTTATACTAGGGGGAATGAGTAGAGATTAATTTACCGTTCTTATTGGCGGTAGTGATGACTACGAAATGTAAGTTGACAATCGAACGGAGTGACTTCCTATGGTAGGCTTCCGGTAGCTTTGGAAGAGAAATGTTTCTCTCAAAACTAGATCTTGACTAAAGTACTTAAACTTTTTTGGATCGAAGGGTAATTGAGGGGCGGTTTAGTGGCGGTCTTGGATGAGTTTCTTGAAAAACACAAGAAGAACTCAAGAACACCAAGAACAAACAAGAACAAAGGAAGAACACAAGTTTTTCTAGAGAGAGAAGTTGCTAGGTGAAGGTGTGAGTTGAATGGCATGAGGGTGGCTCTATTTATAGCAAAACCTTGACTATTACCCAAGAGATAAAATTTTCCCTAGCAATTATTATCCAATGGGTAAAGATTTTCCTAGAAAAATAATAGGCCAAAAGGTACAAAGTACTAGATTTCCAAATCAAATATCTCATTAAAGTAATCTAATTATGCACATGTCTCCTATTAAAAAAAACTAGATTTGTACTTAGGATATCTTAGGGAATGATTTAATAAATTAACCATAGTACTTGTTGGCAAGACTAGTGCTATTATCTAATGGGTAATTATTTCCCTAGCGGTTATTATCCATTGGGCAATGGGGGGGTGGGATGATATCTAATAAACAATGCCTATTTGTCCTTTGCACATGTGTACTAGTAATATATATATTCATCAAGTACATATATTTATATATAACTAATTACTATGTAATCTAGGTAAATCAAGACTCCCCATTAAATTAATCCAATTGGTACCAAAAACCCCAATATAAAATAATAACAATGTACTTAGGAAATCTAGGGTTTTAAGTCCAAAGTACATACATAATATAATATAGGTACAATATCAAATGGGAAATCTAGAAAATGAATTATTAAATAAACCATTGTACTAGATGAAAGATTAACCCTATTACTCAATAGATAATAAATCCCCTAATATTTATTGACCAATGGACAAAAGAAATAAGAAAATTTTTATATTTAAAGTGACCAAAGTGTCCTTTAAAGCATGTGTAAAAATCTTTTTTTTTTTTTTTATAGATATTAGTACTTAACCAAATCTATCAAGGAATACCTTTAACATAAAGAATAGGGTTTCTATTATCCAATGGATAAAAGTTCCCCTAACTTTTATCTTCCAATTGACAAAGAAGAAAACTAAAATAATAAAAGAAAATAAATAAATAATTTTCTAGTCTAGGGTTGGAAAGGTTCATAAGGCTAATGGATGGTCAAAAAAGTTCATCTAGGGTTAGGGAATTGTAACTAGGTGAATTGGGAGTTTGGTTTCTCCAACTAGTCGGTTAGAAGCTAACCAAACTGGCCAAGTAGGGTTTCTAGCCAAGAAATATGATTTTAAAGATTTTATTTCACTCACTAGGAAAATAGACAAGTGCTTTTACAAGCATACTTGTCTTTAGAAAAGGACCATATTGTCCGGGGTTAAAAGATTCAATTTTTGTAAGACTCAAATCTAATTATGACAGATTATTAGAAATAAAAAATAATTTTAAAAGTAACACCAAATAATTTAAAATAAAATTTAAATATTTAACGAAATTTTTATTTGCCGAAAACCAGGGCCGTTACAGATTGAAAATTTGAACACTTAATTTTTTTTCATTTGATTTTATGGTTCTCTTTGGGCTTTTCAACAAGAACCCTAGAGCTAAAAATTAATTATGATCCTTGAGGATAAAATGATAAAAAAAATATAGGATCTTTGCACCGGTTCAAACCGATTAAAAATTGAAACACTTAATTTTGTTAGATGGTTTATATATTTAAAAATATAGTTAAAAAATAAGTGTTTCAATTTTCAATCCGTTTGAACAACTGAAAAGATCTTATTTTTCTAATCATTTTATCCTAAAGGGTCATAATTATTTTTTAATTCTAGAACTCTCATTGAAGAGCCCTAAGAGAATCATTAAACCAAATGAAAAAAACTAAATGTTTCACTTTTTAATCCGTTCGAACCGATGCAAAGATCTTATTTTTCTGATCATTTTATCCTAAAATGTCATAATTAATTTTTAGCTCTAAGACTCTATTGAAGAGGCCTAAGATAACCATAAAGGGCCGAACTATTTGCAATCACAAATTCTCTAAACGTAGCCTGTTCTAAAATTAATTACTTTCAGACAAAATGCCCTTAAAAAAAGTAGACAAAAATTCCTTTAAAATTACTACATACAACTACATCTATACCACCACTAGCCAACCCATATTCCTCTCTCCCTCCCACTGGTTCCACCATAGCCACCCATCTTCCTCCCCTCCCACATTTCCGCCATAGCCACCAAAACCCACCTATGCCCCACCACCAAACCCCAAACAAAGATTTGAAAAATTGCCGCCACCAACCTGTGCAAAGTAAAATTTTCTCCCACGATTGCAATTGGTGCATTTACGAACCAGATGTTCACGATATTCAACCCCTGACGACGACGACAATGACATACCAAAAGACTACGACGACTATGAGTTTCCTTTGTAAAAATAGTTCATCGCGCATTACCAAAAGGCGTGATGTCAATCGCGCATTCAAGAAATGCGCTTTACGGAGCAGGAAGCATTCAAGAAATGCACGAAATGCATAATTTTTAATTTAAAAAAAACATGACGCATCTTGTGTCATGTCCTGAATTTTCAACATAAATATAAATGATTTTCATAATAAAAATACTCACAAATGTCCGTACGGTACCCAAAATAATCTCCGTATTCTAATTTTCCCCAGCAAATACCTCCAAATTCACACGTTTCCAAAATATTACAATATCGGCTCGACGGCCCCAAATTAACATAAGTATCAAATTCCAAAGAGGATTAAGGGTTACAATATTCCAAATCAAAAGAATTACAATTTTAGTTACAAATACATCTTTCAAAATAAATTTACAAAAATGGATAAGTAACTCCTTTGGTTAGCTTTCAAAAGTAATGTCCACACGTCAAGCACTCCAAGCAATGCAAGCTACGGTTCCGGATTAGTACCTGAAAATAATATAGGCTTGAGCTACACTAGCCCAGTAGAAAAATCTACGCAAACTCTATATGCAAATGAGCGAGACAAACGAATGAAGAATGGAAGATCAAGACAATGGAGGAAGCACAATTACCATGAACGAGTGTCCCAAAATCTCCAATCTTCCTTTTATTCAACCCACAAATCATACTTGTCAAATTATGTCTCAACATGTCGTGTCGCTTTTGTGTGTCTGAGCCGAAACTCCTGCCAGGCTAATTTTGAGACCCTGAATATCCCCTGCCAAGCACCCACCTTGAAGGTTAGGCCTTGAGTGATTATTTTGAGCATTAGCTCCTGCCAAGCTAATTATGGGACCCTGAATATCCCCTGCCAGGCACCCACCCGTCGATGGGTCCCGAATGTTCGCGCGTTGTGTACATACTCGTATATTGTTCTTACAAATGTCGTGCGAAAAGGCTGAATTTATTCCACCTTAGTTCTACCAATTTTGGAACTATTCCCATATATATACAAATATATAAATGTATCATCTTTCACAAGAGGACAACAAGGCTAGTTGATTTTCTTATTATATGAATATAATAAGAATACATAGGTCCAGGATGGCTCAAGGCTTTAGGAAGAAAAAGTTGCAAGGCGCAGGAAATTTTGGGTATTGTCAGTTGGTCTACTGGTAGGGAGGTGTGAGCTACCGGTAGGAAAGCTGAAACAGTGGGAACAAAACTCTGGTTCACAAGTGTTCTATCGGTAGAAAGAAAAATAGTACTGGTAGGTGGGAAAAATTTATAATTCTACCAGTAGAGAATAAGTTCTACCGGTACAAACTCAAAACAGTGGGTACACATTATTACGACAACAAGGTTCTACCGGTAGAGAAAAACGTCCTACCCGTAGGAATCCAGAAATTTGGCGATTTTTCATCAGATAATAGATTTTGTTCCAGACCAAACAATAACCAGTCCAAGCTCAAACAAAATATGGAGATACTCAAATAGAACATAGGAGAACCCAAATAACATATAACGAGAGGTAGAATTTCCTACCTCGAGTACCCAAACCGAAATCGAAGAAATGGAGCAAGCCCTAGCTTCCGGAGTCCCAAACCAAGCAAAAATACACCAAATCGAGCCCTATCCAATGCGATACGAGCCCGAATACGCACGTAGATGATGGAGTTGAGAGTGATTGTTGTGAGTTTTGAGTGATTAGGTGAGTTTTTGAGAGATGAGAAGAGAGATGGAGAGAGAGCCGAAAGAAAAGAGAGAAATGGGAAAAAGTTAAAAAAAAAAGAAAAGAATTTTCCCCAGGAGATATACACGCCACACACATGCACCAATTACACTAAGACCCATGGTTTTCAAATTCTTGCACTTTAAACCCCAATCACAATTTTCCACAATAACCCATCACTTTTCCATTTATAAAACAATAAAATTATAAAATAATTTTACAGGTCTCTACATCTTGAAGATGCGTTATAAAAGTTTCAAGTTTTAAAACTCGAAATTGTCACATATTTTCAAATTTTAATGTATGATTTTGTTTCTAAAACCATTCAGATATCAAAACCCAAATATGTCTAAGACTTTCAGGTATTAGAATCCGAATTTTGTAAACATTTTCAAGTTTTAAAATCTGAAATTTTTTAAATTTTTCGGAAATGTGTATCTGAACATGTCAATTTTTTTTTGAAAGAGGTGATGTTGGTGATGGTGGGACGCAACTAGTGGTAGTAGTGGTGCGGCGATTATGGAGATGGTAGTGGTGACATGGTGTGGCATTGTTGGGTGTGGTGGTGATCGATGGGCCGTTGGTGGTGTAGTTGTACTGGGATTGTGTGGTGGTGGTGGTGCTATTGGGTGGTGTATCCACCCCAATTTGGACTTTCCAAATTAGTTTACTTACGATTTTTGATTCTCCGATGATAAAATGGATCTTGAACACCCCCGGGAATGATAGTGTGATTGAGCTTTAAGCATTTGATCCCCTCTTAACCAAACCTAGTCTAAGCCAATTCAAAAGTTAGAAAAACCCACCGGCACGCGTTGTCCAAAACAGCGCGTGTTGGTCAACAGTCAAAGTTTGATTGTTGACTGGTACAATGTTGCTTGGACCGTGCGCACTGGTTTTGCCTGTCCCATCACCTTTATTCAACCATGATCACAGGACTTTTGGAGCACCCTTGACCCTATTTATTTGTCTGAGGGGTGATCTCACAGCAGAGAATGTCCCCTTACCCTCTCTCACACACATCCCGTCAACCTTTCTTATTTGCCAAGCCAAGCCAGCCATTACTTGGCTGGTTACTCCTCTCCACCCCCTATAAATACCCCCCATGCTCACCATGCCAAAGGGTTACCAAGTTCCAAGGTTACCAAGTTACCAAGTCACACTCTCTCCATAAAATTCCAAAGCTTCTTGTTCATCCCTTTTTTGCAAAAGAAAGCCATTAACAAGCTCCACTCTCACTCACTAGCAACACACATTCATCCATCAAACAACCCTTCAAGCTCAATCATACCATTCAAACCCTAAGACTAAATGGCTGTGTAGACACCCCAATTTGGCCTAACGATTATTTCAAGTCCCACCTTAGGGACCATCTCGATGATGAATGGATACAGTGATTGCTGATTGACTTCTCGTAAACCCATGGACTTTTGGTGAGTACTTTTAGCCACTTAAAGGACACAATTCAGAGTCATATAGCCTTTCGGATAGAAATACAGCATCCTTGGAAAATCCATTTGTCAGCCGCAAGACCTATCTTACGGCCTCAACATCATTCTTTCATCCTGTGAAACATGTTGCTTGAAAATCTCTCTACGAGATTGATTCCTCGGCAGCCAAATCAATTCTTCATTTGCCACATCTATCATTCAACCGCCAAATCCTTTACTTGGCCACTAGATCGTTTATTTTGGCAGATTCTGGAATGTTCTGTCAAACGTTTGATCCATTCTCAAAACCCTAGCAGCCTTTTTCAGATGCGTTCGGGCTATGAAGCAGATTTCGTGTAGAGATCCTATTACCTTATACTACCTTATTGATTCATGTCATTTGATTGGCCGGAGTGAGTCACCAATTGCCTATTTAAAGAAGCACTTAGGGTTCCGAAATATACACTACAATCATCCTCATAAGCCATGAATCTTTGCACAAACACTCTCTCATACTTCCTCTACAAAAGCCCTAAACCTCCAAAGCCAACCGCAATCCGATGATTAAACCCCCAAGGTACAAACCCTAACCCTAGGATTTCGAGAAGCAAAATCAGTCAATCAACCCAAATCCAAAGCAATCAAGCAACTGAGGGATCAAGGTGGTGATGCCCAGGGGCTTATGGTTTGATATTTTCATGCTTTTATACATTAATCGTAGTGTTTTGATTTTCTGCTAATCATTTAGTCTGCTGTGAGGAAGAACATCGGCTAGGGCATCGATCCCTCGGCCAAAATATCAATCCAATGGGATCCCTCGGCCGTGAGATCCATTCGTTGGCCGAGAGATCCATTTCCCTAGGACAGCCTATTTCGTTCTGCTTACTTCTGATGCATGCTTTCATTACTGTTCTGGCTCATCTTATCAATTGTTTAAAGGCTAAAATCAGTTTATGTGCTTAGAATCAAATAAAGCAAGTACTAATCATGTGTTGAATGATTATAGGCCAGTCTCACGATTGGGTAAAGAGGGGTGCCTAACGTCTTCCCCTTATTGTACTTTTGGCTCCCGTACCTGAAATCTCTATTTGTTTTTCCTAGTTTTTATAAACTAGGTGATGACTCTATTTTGATGATAACCGTTATCGTGTGGCGATGTTCCTAGCCATAGGAATATCCACGATCCGGGTTTATGAAGTGGAAAGCAAATAAACGTGATCAATCTGTATGGTGATGCCCCATTTGGGAGGTGTCTACAGTTTTTGGCGACTCTGTTGGGGACTTGAGAGCCATAACCAGAAAATTTGGCATAAGATTAATACTTGCTTTATTTAATTCTTTTATCATATACAACAAGCGGGCAACCTCGTTGAGTTCACCTAATTTCCCAACATGTCACGGTCTATGTTAGGGGTTCCAACAAACTCCACAGTCACTTGTACCTCATTGTATATCAAAGAAAGAATCAACCGATTACCGCCTATGATGGGCTGGTGAAAGGGCTGGTGCCCTTTTAACATCAGAGCACCCTTGAGACTATCCAAACCTTACATGTGTTAGAGAGCCATAGAACTTATCAAAATTAAGACAGGTACCCGCAGGTTAAGGCATTTTTGTGCATTTAACCTCGAAGTTCTTCCTCACACCTTGTATAAGTTGTTGTTGTAACATCTCTTCTTGTGCTGAATGGTTGGGATTTTCAAGCCCAAATCCTAACCCTATACAGCCAAGTACTAACTCGCAGGCATTCTACTTTTAAGCAAGCACAATAGGTAAACCGAAAAAGCAACCACATCCAGTTTTATACTCTTACAACACCTAAAGCTATGCCAAGCAGAAATCTTTGCAATCATCCCGTCTGTCATTTTCATCTGTCAAAACACCTCCGCCGCAATGGTCCCAGTCACTTCCTGGGTCTTCGCGGTCATCAACTCAGCAAACCCGGTCATCTGCCAAATCCCAAGCTTCAACAAGCTTTCCTCCCACTCCCATCTCAAGAATGTCATACAACAATGCTATCATTGCTGAGCTCCAAGCTCAAAAAACCACTTTGCTAGCCGAGAAAGCAGCAAGAGATGCCGAGGACAAAGAACACGAGGAAGAAGATGAGAATCCTCTTAAGGTGGTAACGATAGAAAGTCCCGAATTTGCCAAGCAAGTGAAAGAGATCAAATATGCCCTGGCCCGTTCACAAGGGAACCAAATTCTGGACTTTGAAGGACTTTGCCTCTTCCCAGAACCTCAACTGCCTGAACGATTCAAGATGCCAAATATTGATAAATTCAATGGGACTGGTAAGCCTACCAGTCATGTTCACTATGTTATCAACACCCTGAAGCCAATGGGCTTGAGTGATGAGCTCATTGCTCAGTTGTTTCAAAGGACTCTCATTAGAAGCACTCTCGATTGGTTCCTCACTTTGGAATTTGTGCACTATCAAACTTGGCCACAAATCGCCAATGCTTTTGTCAAGCAGTATGCATACAATGTTCAAATTGAGCTAACTACCTGAGATTTGGAGATGACCAAGCAAGAGTCAAATGAAGACTTTGCTACCTTCGTGGCTAGATGGAGAAAGAAATTCGCTAAGATGAAGAACCGCCCCTCTAAGGAAGATAAAGTAAGGATAGTTGTCAAAAATCTGCAACCCAAGTATCTTAGGTATATCTACACTCAGGCTATCACCGATTTCAAATGCCTGCATGCCACTGGGCTATAGATTGAAGATGGAATCAAGCTAGGGCTCATTGGGAAAGAAGAAACTCCTCCTCTACCCAAGAAAACCTTTCCTACCCATACTTCTCATGCCTCTATTAACACCTTGACCCGGCCTTGCCATAAGATCCTTTCCAAACTAGCTCTTCAAGAAACTCAGATTGCGCTTGCCGCAACTTTAAACCTCTCTATATGACTCTCTCCCAAGCCTTAACCATTCTAAGTCACCAAGGGCATCTCAAACCCTTGAACAAACCGCCTCCTCAGCCACCTTATGGCCCAAACTATGACCCCAACAAACAATGTGCTTACCACCAACACCTTGGGCATGAGACAGATAGCTACATGCGTCTTCGCCATGACATCCAAGACCTCATTAATAGTCGAGCCGTAAAACCTCCATAACCTGATGTGCAAGCCAACTCACCCCCTACTCATAATGCTGAACCACCACCATGAAATATCAATCTTATAAGCCTGTCTCACAATTTCACATACAATCCTAGCCAATACATTGTCCAAATCACCCAAGCCAAGCCAACCTTGACCTTCCCAAAGGAGGATGGGTTTTTCATGATAGAGGAAGAAGAAAATAGCAAATCTGATCAGTCAAAAGTGATCAATGCTGACATGTCAGACAAAAGCAACGAAGATGAACAAGCAAAAAAGGAAAGACTGAAAAAATGGGAAAAGTATTCATGGGTGAAACACAATTTGGAAGATCCAGACATTCCGTTTATAGAAGATGATGAGTGGCTACGCATCTGGTTCGAGAATAGGAAGAAGGAAAATGAGAGGGTCATCATGATGAGAAAGCATGCTCGCTTCGAGCCTGCCCAAATAGTGGTACCCATCAATCGCCCAAAAATTCCAATGCCTCCCATCATTTGGGAAACAATCAACCTTATAGAAGAAGTAGAAGAAAAGGAGGATCTAGAGTTCATATACGCGGATCTGTGTCGAACAAGAGAAAGTGACTTTGACGAAATGAGAGGAGAATATGATGATCCGCTCGATGGAATCTCCTTAGCATCACTATTTAACCAAATAGCTAATCTCTCTTATGGCTGCACTATCTCAGCAGGCACCTGTAGGATAATCAACATTGAAAGCATTTAAGCATGGGATACAATGTGAAGCAGTGGAAATTGGAATGAAGTAGTGGAAACCTAAAAATACCTGTAAAGCTCCGGCCAGTAACGTATAGAGCTGAGTCGAACAAGGAGTAAGTGCCAAGCGCTCCTCTTCTCTATCAGCAGAGTCGAAGGAGACGAAGGAAAGGGCCCATGGCCAAATAGGAGCAACTGAAGGAACAGAAGGTAAAGTCAAGAAAAGACGGCAACACTCCATGTAGTCACTTGCCTGAAGAAGCAAGCTTGCCCACTCTTTGATCCGAGCACTCCTCAAGTCTTCCTTAGACATTGACGAAGTAGATCTCATCGACGTCAGAGGTGGAGTAGGAACAAATTAAAGAGCCTCAACGCATGGGTGCCACTGATTAGCCAGCCAATCACCTAAATACTAGCCTCGGCAAAAGGGGCCCTCGAACAAGCTACGAGTACAGTCCAGAACCCTGGAATGCGTAAGAGGGGTATCCTCTGGTACACCACCCCAAGGGTCAAACCACACCTGCAAATAAGGCCAAATCAATTACAATACAAAGACATAAAAAAATCCAAGGAACAATAAATACAAGAAGAAAAGAGAGGTGCCTGGTCAACCATCAACCGGTCCAAAACCCGTCGCCACTCAGGAAGGCTCAGAATAGGTCATCGCAGCTTCCATTGCTCCATTAACCATCACTCCTAGCGAGGTACACAGTTCACATCCTCATGTTTGGTGTCAGTCGAAAACTGAAGAAGATGCTCAAAAGCCCAGAGCTGAAAGACGGATTGGCAACAAACATGACTCAATATAGAGAGAAATCAAAATGAGAAAGAAGGAAAGGGAAGAAGGATATACCTCAAGAATGCAGTGACGTCCACCCAGTGATAGGCTAACACCCCGAGAACAAGCACGCAGGTGTCCGTACAATGTTGCCAAAGCAGGAGTCCCCCAAAAAACGTTGCTATAGTCTCCAAATTCACCAAGGCCGCCAAAAACTGAACATGCATCGAATTCTCTTTATTGCAAAACAAGGTCTGTCCAAGGAGGTAAAAGAGGAAGGCTCACACCAGCTGAGATATAGATACCTCTACCAGAATACCCTTCCGATCATACTATGCCCAGAGCCATGAATAGGTGACATGATCGCTCTCTGACACATTAGGAGTCTTCCCCATAAGATATCCAAAAGCACCCTCTCGCTCATGAATCTGTGGGTCAATCGAAAGAGGATCGCCATCGACTCTCAGACCTGTGAGCAAGGCAAAATCACCAAGAGTAATTGTCATCTCTCTAGCCCTTGGAAAATTGAAAGTGTTCGTGGTATCCCACCACCGTTCCACTAGCGCTGTGGTCAATCCCAATTCTGCTTTTGGGAGGTGAAAACCAAGTATCAAGTGCTCAAAGCCAGCCAAAGCAACCGCATCCTTGGCACTCTGAGGAAGACTTTCATACCACTTGCAAACCTGGGATAGCTCCCCACATGCGCAACTTCTCGTTTGCCTGAAAAAGGGATCAATACAATCACACAAGAGGACATGAAAAAATCGCCTATATAAGGGGCAATTTCTAAAATTCAATTTCATTTTCAAAATATCAATTATTGTTTCATAAAATTCTTATACAAGTAAAATCATTGGTAGGAGAAGATTTACCTTCGCGTTGGTAAAACCAAAGTACTGCTCCGGCTCGCTGTGCAAAACCTCAAGTGGAAGATCACTAAAATGAGGGCGATATCGCAATGAACCACCACGTCCGATTATGTGAACCTGAGGGACGTATGTGGCAACGTTGAACGGTGACAAAGCTTCATTGCCCGCATAAAAGGGAGCCTCAAATTTGGTCTGAGGAGGATTGGGTTGAAAAGAACTCCCTCCGGTAGTGGGTGTACGGCAGCTTGAACGAAGAACGCGAGTACTCGAAACCCCACCAAGAATTGCGGCCTCAACAGCTGGAGCCTTGCCCGAATCTCTCAGTGCTGTAGTAGAAGATGAAGAGGTCATTGGTGGTGGTGTCGACCGGAGGGGGAGGTGAAGAAGCCATGGCAATGGAGCAAGAGTGGTGTTAGACAGCAATGAAAAACACGGGAAACAATGGCGACAAGAGAATGGCGACAGTCGGGGAATGAGGGATGGAGCGGTTTTGGACGATAGAAGAGAGGCGGAGGAGAAATCAAAATAAATTACCTGTGAAATCGATTAAAACCGAACTTAAATCGATTTCCTGAATTTTGCCTTTCTCACAGCCGAGACTTCGATTCCTCGGCCAAGACATCGATTCTTCAGTCAAGAGATCGATTTCCTGGCCCTCTAATTTATTTCCTACAGCAGCATCAGATTTTGCTCAGCACACCAACTCAAGTAATTATAAAGTTTTGGGTCTTTGACTGTAATGCCCCTAATTTTAGGTTCGTTAAAGGGATAATTTATTACAAAAATAAAGAGAGTCACTGCTCATTATTACAACATAACTCCCATAGGAGTATTTAAACACAAAATAGGAAACGAATAGGGAACTAAGGTTCCTAACTACTGCTCCTCTTGTTCCTCCATCCTAGCGAGTTCTTCGGCTCCATATGCCTCCAAAGTGAAGAGTTCGCCCTGTTCATCTATCAATTCTGACATATTATATTGGCGTCTCCACCCATATAATATGTTAGGGTCACCACAAGGCAACACCATGAGCTACGAAGGCTCAATAGTAAAATCCTACCTACTAACCCATAACTTTATGAACATAAGATCATTATAACATCGATTTCCACATGATATGTGTATAAGCAGCTACAAAAGACAAACGTATCCACATTCATTACATAACTGTTGTTGGTGTCCGAGATTCTCGAAATTTCCCCTAAGCAACCCATCGTAGACCGTGTTGTTATTACTATCTTTCTTTTCCAAAGACTCCTTTTTAACTCACCCAACCTCGGTTCCGCCGCGCCGGGTTCCCGAGTATCCTCACAACGGTTCCGCCGCGCCGGATTCCCATTGGCACACATTTACTTTAGTTCCTCTCTATGGATAACCATGTTACTCACCCAACATTGGTTCCGCCGCGCCGGTCTCCCAAGTATCCTCACTATGGTTCTGCCGCGCCGGGTTCCCATAGGCACACACACACGACTCACATAATACCCTTGAAATGGTCATTATGTAGTTTCTAAGACATCTTTTTCCTCGGAAAACACATTTCTTCCTCGTTAACCACACCATAGGTGCCATGTTTCTACTATCTCGGTTCTCGTGTCTCGTTCTCATGCAAGACTCCGCGGTGTAGGACTTTACTTACAAAAATGCATTTCATAAGACTATTCAACAAGATCATCCAACTCTAAGCTACATAGCATGCTTGAAACATCTTAAAAATAAACCATGCGTTTCCAACTTTCAACATAAGATAACCTTATCTATGATCAAGTAACAAGCTTCGATTCATATGATACATAAAAGTAAAGTGCAAGGTTAAGCTTTTTATACTTTGGAAAAGTAAGTAGAGATTTAAACTACCGTTCTTCTTGGCGGTGGTCGGCTACGGAAGGTTGGTCGTCGGTTTTGAAATCGGCGGTATAACGGCCTTCGGTTGCTTCGAAAGGAAAAGAGATTTCCTAGAAACAACTTTACTAACTAAAGTAGACTACTTTAAGGATCTATGAGTGGTTTTGGAAGTGGATTGGTGGTATTGCTCAAGAACACTCAAGAACAAAGAGAATTCTTGAACTAAAAACAAAGAACACTAGGAATTCTAGAGAGAATGAAGAGCAAGTTGAAGGTGTGAGTTTGAAGCATGGAATGGCCTTCTATTTATAGGCAAGGGCTCCCTCCCTCCCTCTCTTGGCCGGCCCCTCTCTCTCTCTTTACAACTCAATTTTTTTTTTAATCCCAAAAAGTTGTGTTCACATGGAAGATTAAGGTCAAGATCCTAGGTTTGCATGGCTAGGGTTAGTACTAGATTTGATTCATGAACAAATTTGTGGTGGAAGAGAAGTTTGTACAAGATTCTAAGGTTAAACAAATTGGAAAATGTACAAGGAAGGACAATGGAAGTTAAGTTTGCTTGGAAGAGTAACAATCCAAGATTGGAAGTACCATGAAAGATCAAAGGCCAATGGTACACATCAAATCTCCCTCTCCCTCTCTCCCCCATTCAGCCCTCCCTCTCTCTCTCCCTCTCACTCTCTTGCAAAGTACTTATATATATATACACACACACACACACACACACACACACACACACACACACACACACACTCTACTAGATGAAAGAAGAACAATAAAAGAATAAGTACTTTTAGTACTAAGGATCAAAAGTAGTCTAAAAGGCTAGGATTTCTTAATAAACTAATTAATTTAGCACATGTGTACTAAGGGCAATAATCTATTCTTTCATGTACTAATATATTATATATCTATGTACCATGTACCTTAGGTAGCTCAAAACCCCAATAGAAAATAAATAAAGGGTACTTTTAAGAATTTTAGTACTAAGTACCTTTCTAATAAAGTAATGTGTACTTAGTCACATGGGTTTAAAGAAAAGTTTAAATTAATAAACCCCATGGTACTTTGAAAGACTAACCCTTTTATCCATTGGGTAATAAATCCCCTAACTTCTATTATCCAATGGACAATAGTTGCTGGGGAGATTATATAATAAACTAATCCAAAAATGTCCTTTAATTAAATATAAAAGTCTACTTTTAAAAGATAATAGTACTTTGATCAAATCTCTCTTTGAAACTTTTTAATATAAAGAATTGGGTTTCTATTATTCAATGGATAATAGTTCCCCTAACATTTATTGTCCAATGGACAAAGAATAAAACCAAAAATAATTAAAAGAAAATGAATAATCAATTCCTAGTCTAGGGTTGAAAAGGTTCAAAGGGTCCAAGAGGGGCAAAATGGTCCATTTGAGGTTAAGGAAAAGTAACCAAGTGATTTCCTAGCTTAGTTCCTCCAACCGGATGGTTAGAAGCTAACTAGGCTTGCTAGATGGGGCTAAAGTGCAAGAAATGAAAGTTGAAGGACTAAAGCGTAATTATGACAAACTACCGGAAAATTAAAGCAATACAAGCAATTAAAATCAATAACTTGAATAAGAAATAAATTTCCATTTACTGAAATCCAGGGTTATTACATTGACCAACAAAATCAATGACGAAGAATGATTGGAATAGCCTTGAGGGCACTCCCGAGCAAATACTATGGGGTCAGAACTAGCCTTGGGGCATGCCCGAGCATGAAGAATGCTAAGCACAACCATTAAGCCCCAATTTCCTAAAAAGCTCTCCCTCTGTAACTGCAAGCTCACAATTACCGGTCACTTGACCGTCAAGGATTATTGAACTCTGAGCTCTTGCTCCCAAGGATCCTCAACACCTCGTACTCAAGTTTTGTACCCTAGTTACTACACTCTAGAAGTACGATAGCTGTTACATCCTAAGTTCATTATCACTCTGCAACCCTCCACTCATCATCACTACTCGTCAGCTCTGCACTCTCCGCTTCATACTCACCACCGCTTTGCAACTTTACGATTGACAGCTTTGTGCTTACAGTACTAATCGTGTGTTGAATGATTATGGGCCAGTCTCACGACTGGGCAAAGAGGGGTGCCTAACACCTTCCCCTTATTGTACTTTTGGCTCCCGTACCCGGAATCTCTATTTGTTTTTCCTAGTTTTTATAAACTAGGTGGCAACTCTGTTTTAATGATAACTGTTATCGTGTGCCGATGTTCCTAGCCATGGGAATATCCACGATCCTGGTTTATGAAGTGGAAAGCAAACAAACGTGATCAATCTGTATGGTGATGCCCCCTTTGAGTGGTGTCTACAGGCTGCTCGCGCAAATCTTGCACGGGGACTAGACCCTATTATTTTGTGCTCTCCTTTGTATACAGATCACTGTAAGCATGCTAAAAACCAATTTACTACTTTCCTAAGTTAAAACTGCTAGTTTTACTCTAAGATTCTTAACTGCTGCAATGGAAAACCCCTTGGGCCTTTCTGGACATGTCCTAGAACCCAATAACATGTAAAACCAAGCACTAGTTTGTTGACCCAAACTTGCGCGTAGCAGTGGTCTACCCACGCGTGCATGTTCAGGCTTGACCTGTGGCTGGCCTTTGCATGGGTAACTAGGCCTTGGCCTCTGTTTTTATCCCCACACTATTTTACGGGGTATTTTGTTCATTTTGTGGCTTTATAGCCCTTTCAAAACTACATGTGACTGTATACTAACTGTCATATGAACTGTTTGGTTTATCCTGGGTATGCACTGGTCCTTCCAAAGCCCAGAAGGTTGAAAATAAGAACGGTGGGTTTAAACTTATTGGTGTGCGCAGGTTGGATCAGCATCTAGTGAGTTGATCAGTGCATGCTGGTTTCTTCCTACCTACTACACTCCAAGACAGAGCTCTTCCCAATCTGTTTATACTCCCACAAGAGTCTATTTTCATCCTATACTAATTGTTTCAAAAAGCGAGCATGCCATCTATCACATCTTGTAAATTTGTTACAGTTTTAAATCCCCTTAAACTATTCCCCCGCTCTAACTGGCAAAAAATTGATTAATGAAAAAGAATCCAAACATTTTACAAATACCCGAGTAAAGACCGATCTCCGAATTGGGCGAAATGGGTGCCTTAAAACCCTTCCCCTCTCGTAACCTGGCTCCCGAACCTAAAATATCAAGGTGACAATGGACTAGTAGACAAGCCTTTTCAAATCAAACAAACATAGTAAGCGTTTCAAGTTCGTTTTCTTGTGTGGCAGACCTTCAAATCCAAGTGGCGACTCTGAATTGAGGGTTTTGCCGCTCTTCCATAAAGGGGTTCACCGGCTTATTGTGATCGATTTTTGGGGCGTGTGCCCACAGTGGCGACTCTGCTGGGTACTTTCATTATTAGTCTTTACTTCGAGCTTAATACACTTGAGAACAATCACGTAAAAGTTTGTCAAAGTAGTAAGCTTCACGCTGTTGAAGAATGGAATGGTGATTTAACAAGATCCTCGTATCCGACCAATCCGAACTGAGACTTTTCTAATTGTTCGCTTGAGTAGTTTTCTCCGAGTATCGATTAAAGTGAGCCATATTTTAAAAGGCATTTGCAAACATTGCGATTCTTTCTCATTAATTCATTCTTTTTAGCATTTTCATGTGCATCGATGTTGGTTAGCCGCGTTGGAGCATTTTGGGTAACTGGCATGGTTTACCGAAGCTCGGGCTCCTTGAATGCCCAACAACCTTGGACGATGATAAGTCATTCTACCATTCGACTGTTGCTCTACGGTTATGCGAGCAGCGAGAAGTATATCTAGGCTTTAGTTCGAGGAACCACTTTAAACCAAAACCGGCATTTTTGCATATACAAAGCACTAGAACTCTCCAAACTAGGATAGGTACCCATAAGGTAAGATTATCTGCATCTAACCCCCATATACTGTCTATATGTTACTACTTTCCCTATCACATGCACTTTACATACATACCAATCAGCCTAGGAGCATGTTTAGGGCGGCTTCTAGGATGTCTCTCTTTCGAGTCTGTCTTATGCTTATTAGGATGCTGCCATGACCCGATGAAGAGTCGTGCATCTCGATGGTGCACGCTATCGAATTTCATAGTCCTTAGATCAACGAGACTTTGAGAAATAAAGACTTTCTAAGTCCTTGTCTAATACCGGACTGAGGTTTCAAACAGAAAACAAGAAACAATGGGGAGAATGCCGTGATAGTTACACCACCCAGGTTAAGTGCCAAACACTTACACCACTCAAGCTAACTAGCGCTATGTCGCCTATGCCACCCGGTTCAGGTATCACGTCATCTACATCAAGTTGTTCCGATTTCCAAAGTTGAAACTCCGAGAACAGAATAGTCAAAGGCTTAGACTATTTTGATATCTCTTAGTGTTAATCGATTCAAACAAGGATACACCGTCGAAAAAAATTCTAAGAATTCTGGCAGCATTCGAACATCATGAGACATACCGGTCCCTAGTTGTAGAGTCTAGGAGGACACTGATGACGACGACGTGTGCGTTGCATTCTAACTACTGCAGGAATCTCACTTAGCTTTCACTTACTTTGCTGTCTAGCTTTGAGCCATTGTACTGTCAAAGAAATTATCGAAAAGAAGAGCCAAACCTGCTTGGGAATGTCCACCGGATCCATACAAAAGAAGACTTGCTAGGCTTACTCCTCAAGCAATCACAACGGAAGCTCTGGCAGTTTCACCATCAAGGGCAGATTCACCGCCGTCTACACCACATGATACACCTCCATCCTCTTTTTCCTCGACGTCATCATCTCCCGCTCAAGCATTCGTTATGGCTGACACTCCACAATACCAAGACGCTATCCTGGCAGGCCTCCAGCATAACATGGGCATCATGTAGCAAAGGGCTAATCAGGCCAAGGCTTCTATGGCCAACTTGCATGCACTGATAAATGAGTGACTCCCACCGAGAGTTAAGGCAAGAGCTGAGGAGGAGGGGGCTAATCCCGAGCTCGAAGTTCAAATTCCTTGCCCTGAAGTAGTTGTTCCCAATCCTGAAATGGCTGCTCTGATAGCTAAGATGGCCAAGCTAGAGGAGACTGTCTCAAAGTCTGAGAAGATCAGTGTGGGAGTAATAGACTTGCATCGACTTTGCTTGTATCCTAATGCAAGGTTCCCCGAGAGGTTCAAAATGCCCGACTTTGTCAAATTCAATGGGAGTGGTGATCCAAACACTCATCTATTGAGCTATCATGCTGCCATTAGGCTGCTAGGAGTGGAAAGTGAGGCTATGTCTCAACTTTTCCCCCAAACTCTCTCTGGGCCTGCCTTCCATTAGTTTTTGTCGCTCAACATCTCCAAAAGAAGGACTTGGGAAGACATAGGGGCTGCCTTTGCCTATGTCTCGCAGTATAGTTACAACTCTCAACTCAATATGACTACTTGAGAGTTGGAGTATATGAAGATGGAAGCAAAGGAGTCCTTTGCTGATTTTATCAAGAGGTGGAGGAGCAAGGCCGCCCTAATGACTGATCGCCTGAGCAAAAGGGATCAGATTAGCGTCATCTCCCGAAACCTGCAACCTGACTATGCCAAGAATCTCGTGTTGGTTCAAGCATCTGCCAATTTCGAGACTTTCTTCGAATCTGGCCTAGCCATAGAGGAGGTGCTACAAACTAGAGTTTTGCCAAGAGGGGAGTCCTCTTCTTCCCCTACTCAAAAAGCTAAGTTGAGGGCTTACTTTGAAAATAGTAACGCATTGCTTGGCAGTAGCAGTTGCACCAACGCAGCTACAAGTGGGGGCAACGCTGCTTCTTCCCCCAACGGTACCACCGACGTCAATCAGGTTCAAAACACTCAAAGCTTTCGATCCTGACCCCGAAGTTTCTCTATCTTCGGGCATCTCTATCTGCGATGATGGAGAAACTCGTCAAATCTGGGCATCTCAAACCTTTGACCCCAACTCCCTTACCCAAAGTCCTACCTGCCAGTTACGATCTTAACCTCTTCTGTGCCTTCCACCAAATGTCTAACTATCTCACTGACGCTTGCTATCGTCTTCAACATGAGATTCAAGATCTCATTAATAATGGTACTCTTCAAATCCACCCTCATCAAAGCCCAATGTCATCTCCAACTCTTTGCCTCAACACGATTCCAACCCACATGTTAGCCAGATATCTCTTACCTCCGCTCAAATCAACCCTAACTCCACCATATTCAACCCTAGCCACTATATCATCCTAGAAATCCAACCCAAACCAATCATATCAATCCCGTCCGAACCCGAGGTTAACATGATGGCTATAGGTTGGAGGCTGGAGGACAAAGCTGATGAATGGAAGGAGCTCTCCGATGATTGGATCGAGCAATACAACACGGGTTTCCCTGAATACCCTCACTCTGATCAGGCATGGCTTGGCCATTGGATGGATTAATGGAATAAGGCACAGGTTAACCCTTTAGACAACATCTCTTTGTTCATGCTCTACCACCAACCTGAACTTGCTGAGCCAGAGGAGGAAGATGAGGTGTATGTGTGTGACCTACAACCTGATGCTTGACATATAGCATTGGGATTGAACCCTCCCTGATTTGGTTCAAAATGATGTTGCAGAATAATATTGGGGCTTTTATGAAGAGGGGGAGCCCATTTACTATGAGCATCGCCTGCTTGGGGAAATGTTCCATCTTCCGACAATGGATGCACTTTCAAATGCTTTCAATGACTATATCTATAAGGACGAGCCCACACTCCCAGTTTTGCTGCTGTGAAATTCCTGCGCCCCATCGTACCCATTCCGGAAGACTATAGTTGTCCATCAAAGGAGAAGACTAGCTGGCTGAAGACTTTCAATCAAGGGAGCTTGAATATGTTGTTTAAGGATTTCTCCCAAGTCAGAAATGCTTAAGAGGTTGAAGTTCTGATGCTTGGGCCCGACACTCTTATAGACACCCTATTTTGGACTTTCCAAATTAGTTTACTTATGGTATTTGATTCCCCGATGATGAAACGGATCAAGAACACCCCGAAAATGTTAGTATGTTTGAGCTTTGAGCATTCCAAAACCCTTTCAGATCCCTTTCAAACTCTCTAAACCAGAACCAAAAGGCCTCAACAAAACCCAACTTGCATACGCTGGTACTCAACTGGCGTGCGCTAATCCTCTGCCACATGTCAATCATCGGTCAACTTTGACCGTTGACCAGGCTTGAACTGGTGTATGCCAGTTACCTACTAGCGTACGCCAGTAAAATCTCCAATCAAACTTGTGTTTTTCAGCATGCAGAAGCCATGGATAGGGGTCTACAACACATGGGAATCTTCCAATCCATTGAAAAAGAATTCTCTGCCGGGGGACATTTCTTACACCCATCCCATCACCTTTGTCCTCTCATCCAATGAGAAGGAAGTCTTAAGGGCTAAGGCACCAGCCCCTTTGACTGGCCTTAACCCCTCTCTCTCCCTTTCCCTTTCCCCTTTAAATACCCCCTCTCTTCATCCTTGTAAAGGGTTCACAAAAAAGGGATACACTCATAAAGCTCCCAAGTTCTTTCTCTCTTTCTTTGGTCTTTGCTCACTATTCTTTCATTCATTTCATTGAAAAAGTTAGCAAAGGACCCTCTCATACACTATCTATACCCTTTTTGCTCATCATCCATCCCTCAAACTCCAAGTTCAAAGTTCAAACATTTCATCAACATCAAAACAAAAAGGTATACCACCTTTGTAAGCTTTTTATTCTGATCCCTGAGGGGGGCTGATAGGTTCAAGGCTGGTAATCAATACCAGTCCTAGCCCTAAAGTTGGCAAGATTTCAAAAAAAAAACATTTTTGACTATAATCGGCGTGCGCCGGTCATAAGCCCACGTACGCCGGTCCGTGGCAGTACGTACAGTTTTTTTAACTTGATCTGTCTGGGATCTATCTGGAACTGGCGTACTCCAATTCGGAGCCCTTCGGAACTGGCTTACTCCAATTGTGAACTAGGGTCTGGATCTTTGTTTTATGCTTTATTTCTTATTTAGTCATCACGTTAGAGCATGCTAATAACCAGTTTACTACTTTCTGTATTTAGAACTGTTTAGCTGTAGTGTCCAATACATGCTTTTTTTGTTTTGGAATGCCTCTGAGATTTTTCGGGTCATGTTCTAGAGCCCAGAAGGTGCAAAGCAAAACACTGGACATAAGATGTCACCGGCATACGTCCTCCTTAAACTGGCGTACGGCAGTGAGATCAAGCCTAGTGGCTGGCCCTTGCATGGCAGCTAGGCCCTGGCCTCTATTTATTTCCCCACACTGTTTATGGGGTGTTCTGTTTGTTTTCATGGCTTAAAGCCATTTCATTTGTCTATAAATGTATATATGTTGCTATATAACTGCGTGGTTTGTCTTCGGTATGCACTGGTCCTTTCCAGAGCCCAGAGGGTGAGAATAGAAGTTATGGGTTTAGACAGACCGGCGCATGCCAGTCTTGGAGTGAAGTACGCAGGTCATATCTGAATGTAGTGGCCTTGCCAATGCATACAAGTTTACTCCTGCGTGCCTCATTTTAGATCAGCGTGCTCCAGTTTGTTTAAAATACTCACAGGTGCTTATTCTTAATCTATTGCCTTTGTTTAAATCAAACATTCACATCATTTTGTCACATAAACGCAACTTGTTACAGTTTTAATCCCCTTTAACTGTTCCTCCACCCTAATTGGCTAAAAAATTATTAATGAGAGAGAAAAATGCAAATTTATAAAATGCCTGAGTAGGGACCGATCTTCGGATTGGGCGAGAGGGGTGCCATAAAACCCTTCCGCTCTCTTAACCTGGCTCACGAACCTCAGATATCGAAGATGACGACGGCCCAGTCTACAAGCCTTTTCAAATCAAACAACGTCACGAGCGTTTCAAGTTCGGTTCCTTGGGTATTTCACAGCTAAAACCCGAGTGGCAACTCTGAATTGTAAGCGTTTCATCGCGCTTTTTTCAAAAAGGGGTCTCACCCAAATTTTTCATAAAATTTTTCGAGGCGCGTGCCCTCAACTCTCTCATCGTGGATGCCAAGAGTAGTTAAAAAATTTGCATTTTCAAACTGCGTCTAACTTGCATTGACGACACTTTTAAGTCTGACACGGAGTCTTTTGAGTCAGTCTAAGTCTAGCTATGAGTCGGAGTTTGTGCTTCTTAGCCCTCCACGTCGTAGCTTTTTGTTTCAAGTTTAAGTTTGTTGTACTTGGCAATCCCGAGGGGTTTTATGATATGCATTATCTTGCTTCTAAGTAATAACCTGGCTTTTATATAAACTGTGTCAACCCTAACGACGAAGAAATAGATTTCAACGGGAACATCCCCAAGGAAATGTGTTCCCTCGCCAAAAGGGAAGACGAAAGACATGCCCAGCCTGTTAAAAGAAGAAGTGGTTTCAATAAACTTGAAAGATGAGGTAGACCCCCCGAATGGTTCAAATTGGTTCAACGTTGTCCCCAGAAGAGCATCGATCACGCCCGTTCAGGCTTGCTCAAATAATTCATCAATGACTTTGCATGGTCTCATTGAGACATGCCTGATATCGCTCATGAGATAACGAAGCATCAAATCCCCTGCTACTGGATGCCAAGCCAGAAAGCAGAATCTCAGGAGGCCTCAGGCCTCGTATCATGTTCAAAGGTATCAACGAAGAGTCGCCCGTATTTTCAATTAGAAGATGAAGTCTAGAGACCTGGTAGAGGGGGATCTAGTTACTAAGGAGGACTGTGCTCTGATTAGTCGACCTTCACGAAAAGTTCCAACCAAAGCGCTATGGATCCTTCATTATCAAAGTCATTTTATCTGGGGCTGCAGCTAAAGATCATCGACCTCGATGGCAACAATTTCAACACCTTGGTCAACCTCGATCAATTCAAAAACTACTTTCTCCCTGAGAAAAGCTCGTTGGGCTGAAAATCTCAAGGGTGGGCAGTTCCAAGTAAAAGTCAAAGTTGCCTGCTAGACCAGAAACCTATGTAGGCAGTCT
Organism: Rhododendron simsii; assembly: GCA_014282245.1. Taxonomy (NCBI): domain Eukaryota; kingdom Viridiplantae; phylum Streptophyta; class Magnoliopsida; order Ericales; family Ericaceae; genus Rhododendron; species Rhododendron simsii. The sequence goes on from CM024961.1 coordinate 15,117,064, forward strand.
AGGCAAAAATGAATAGGCAATAGTCGAAAGCTCGCTAGACCGAAAGTCTAAAAAGGCAATTCTAGGTAAAATTTAGAGCATAAAAGGTGAAGTAAAAGACACGAGTGAACTTAAGCCTCAACTACGTTTTAACCTGATTCCTTGAAAAGGGATACGTAGGCAATCTCTCCTTGAGATTCGGTCATAATCTATCAATTGGATCCATGGTTGACGTTTTGGTGCATCGCAAAGGTCGAGAAAGGTTAAGAACAAGACAAGCTTCATTGGAGAATCAGAAGGGGGAAACCTTTCGTCTTTCAGTTTTATTGCAAACTACTATTTCAATTACAAAAGCTGAGCATAAAGCCTTAAAACATTTTAAGCATGAAAAATAGAACAAAATGCATATGAGGCCTAATGGCTCACAGCTTATTCTAAGCACAGCGAAGTCTACTCGGAAGTCAGTCAATATTTTGTCTTGCTCTAATTTCTCTTGGCAACCTCAAGACCTTTTTCCCTTTAAGAAGGAGACTTGTCAAACAAAGGCACCTATAGCAAAATTGTAGCTGCGCGCACTGGTACTAGACATGCATGCATTTGTTTCAAATGTCGCGCTTTGGTCCCAAACCTACGAGCACTGCTGCAATTCCAACAATAGATAGTAGCGGTTAGCTACTGCCTTCGAGTGACCGTTTTCAATTCCAAGGCCTATTTTGAGATTCTATCAGTTCAAGCAAGTCACTAAGGCTACGTGTGACTGTGTCGAAGCGTTGGATTTGGAATATCGCGCTTAAATGAAAATTTTGGTCCCTCAGGGGCACATATCAAGTTCAAAGGATCTTGAATATTGTTCAAGGGCTTTTGTCAAGTTTTGTCATGCTGTGCAGGTCATATGGACCTAATGTGACTGCACGGCGTGTCAGTTTCGGTCCAGGCCTTATACAAGTCATCATTTGCGTCTTATGTCCGTTTTTGGGACATTTTTCCAGTTTTTCAATCCATTGTCATTTCGGGATGCTTTCCCGGTTTTGTCGGTTTGTACAAGTCATTGTACATCTATTTGACCATGCACAAGTGTCAGTTTCACTTGTTTAGGGATATTGTGAGTTTTGGCCTTTTAATGCCCAAAATTTCATTATATTCCGCGTGTCTAAGAGTCCGTGTCGTATCCTGGGGCTCTTCTTCCATTCTTGTTCGAGCTAGATGAGTCTATACATATGTGTGTTTGCGTGTCAGCTCAGTTCGCTAATCAATGCAAATTGGATATTAGTGGTTAGTTTTTGCATTCTCTTAGCCACTTGCAAAGGGAATCAATAAACTAGAAAATGCAAGTATTGTATTGCTATCCAAAGTATCCATAGTCCATCAACAATCAAATAGTCAGTGCGAGGGGCTCACTGGTCAAAAGCATAGCATATCTATGGGGCACATCCACCCAAGCATCAAAGAAAGGGCACGCAGGCCCAATGCTATTCTTACTCAAGGTCTAATGTCAATTGTGCACGCCGGCCCGATCAGTGTCTCTCTATGTAGGCACGCAGGCCCGAATCCCAGAAGCAAAAGACAGTAAATGTCACGCCCTCAATTTTTAACATAGATAATAATCTTTTTCAATAAATAAAATCATAACTATAGCACCGATAGTACCCAAATGACATATTTTCCCTTATTCTCAAAGTTAAACTCAAAAGTTACAATCCAGGCTCAAAGTACCAAGTTATACAAATGCCAAAATAATTTTACAATTTTCATTAATCATTCTCCCGATTACCATTTTCATTTCAAAAGCAAATTTAATTCCTCCTTTATACCTTCAAGACATATGGTCAACAAGCGCGAGATGCACGCCAAGCCAACTTCCATGCTTTTTACCTAAAAATGATAGGTACAGTTGAGCTACATTAGCCCAATAGAAAAATCTATACTCAAGCTACAAGTAAATGCGATGAAACATGCAATAAGAGAGAATGAGTTTCAAAAAAAGGACATGAGATATAAGAGGGGTTATCAAAATGAACAGACGATTAGACTTCGGGATTTCGAACATCTTAGAGATAACCCTAACCATCAACACATCGACTAGAAGTAGCAATAAAACTCACATCAACCAAACAAATAACAACAATAGTTCAACCATCTCATAACTTTTCGAATGAATGTCACAAATCACTTCCTTATTTCATACCATTCACCATAGAGCTTTATTTCATAAAACTTTCTTTTTTGATTTTCAAAACAATTTAGAGAAAACTCAACACCATCACAGGTCAAGCTCCATTGATTCGAGCTTGAATGCCGGAGTCCGTTGATTTGTGTCCAAATACTGGATCCGTTGATTCGCTCAAGAATACCAGAGGATTTTTAGTAAAAATCCTCTTTTCAAAATCCAAAATCCTTTCTTTAATAAAACCTTGATATAATCAACCGTTCATTCTATTTTTCAACAGCCACGATCCCAACAAACAATCCAAACTTGAACATAAACTTCTAAAATCAATCAAAATTCTCTTCATCCGGGAGAGACATTCAACTGTGTTACCACCCCTTGCGTGACAGTGAATTCTCTCTACCTGGGTTTCCGCATTACCACACCTTGCGTTGCGGGCCCTCTAGAGTCCTCGCATTACCACACCTTGCATTGCGGGCCCTTTATTCAAATTCTCAATTCAAGCATGCACACATATACGCCATCATTCAATATACAAATGTGCAACATTTTCCAAATTCACATTGTAATACAAACTCGTAAACATGTCACATCGTACATTGATAATTACTTTAAGTTCATGTTATTTCTCTAAGTGTATCACAACGTCCTTCTCTACCTATCGAAACCACCATCGACTTCTCGACACATCACCCGCTGGGTTCTAAACGAGAATCTTATAGTACGAGTGTCAAAAGAACCTAGGGAGCTCGACAAGACGAGGCACGAGGATACGAGTCACAATATTACCCATCGGATCACTAGATAAGCTCATGTCTACTCATAACTCTTACCACTTTATCCCTTATAGCCTATAGTACTCCTATCGACCTTACGGTTCATTTCCCTAACCAACGCCGTTGATATTATGCTCTAATGAGTGCTAAAAGACAAGATCAAATAATGATTCATTAGGACATAAGCAATTACGCTCAAGAGTGACTTAAACATATCCTAATCATATAAGGAATCATAACATGGGTCAAGAACAACCTTAGAAATAGCCATAGACATTGGCAGACTGATACACCTCTACTCAAATGATCATAACTTTTTGTGTACTAAGAGTCTTAAGGTGATTCCTATGGAAAATGAAAGCTAACTGTAAGACCTTCGAATCGATATAAAGTTTACGTGAAACGAACATCGGATGAAGAAGTTATGGCCGTTTGAAGTTGGGCTAAAACCCAAAAAGTGAGTAGAATTAATTTCCAGAGACGGGAGGGATCGATCCCTTCTCTCTTGGGGATCGATCCCCAAGGGCAAAAATCTATATTAAGTCCAGATTTGAATGAGGGATCGATCCCTCATGCTTGGGGATTGATCCCTACGCGATTTTCTGCAGATTCCGACAGCCTTTCGAAGACACAAAGGTTGATGATCTAAACTCGATTAAAGCATGAAATCAACTCATACACACATAGAATGAGTAAGAAATCCCTACCTCATTGACCAAAGATCGAAGTTCACGCGATTCGAGCAAGCCCTAGCTCCAAGGACTTCAAAACCAAGCAAAATACACCTCCTCCGAGCTTGAACGAACACAATCTGAGGCCTAGAACACTTGAGGAAGGCGATTCGGTGGAGGATCTTGGCGGGTTTCGAGTTTGAGAATGAGTTTGTGAGTGGAAGAATGGAGAGAGAGAGGAGCCGAAGGAGAGGGGGAGAGAACCGAGAGGTAGAGAAAGAGTGAGAAATGGGATTTGTGATCCCCTACACACCCACCCGCATATATATATACTAGCACATAAACTAATTACACTCACACTCCCTCATATAACACTCCTATCATTTAAGACCCAAATCAAATAAACTCACAAATTTTCCCATTTATTCGGTATTCTAGCATTTGTAAAAAAATTTAAACCATTTTCGAAAAATGCGGGTCTCTACATAAAGTAATGAGACTCAGTGGTAGTCCTCAGGCATCGTCGTCCTCCTAGGAGCCGCCCTTAGCTTGCTTTTGCATTTTTAATTTGTGCAAACAATTCGGTATACATATCATTGCATATTGTATATATCAAATGTTAAAAACAGGAAAAGCTTATCAAGTGCCAAAGCACGCCTATCCAGTAACAAAAGCAACAATGATGGCCCGATCATCCTCAATGATGATCCACCTGTCCAAATCAACTATGGTCCGATCATCGTCAATGATGATCCACCCGTCCAAATCAACGATGGTCCAATCATCCTCAATGAGGATCCGCCCGTCCAACTCAACGATAGTCCGATCATCCTCAATGATGATCCACCCATCCAAATCCAATGGTTTGATCATTCTGAATAATGATCCGTCCATCCAAAGCAGCGATGGCTTGTGCCACCTAAAAGCAGCGATGGCTTATGCCACCCAAATCCAATAGTCCGATCATTCTAAATAATGATCTGTCCGTCCAAAGAGCCGATGGTTTGTGCCACCCAAAAGCAGCAATCGCTTAAGCGACCCAAATCCAATGGTCCGATCATCCTCCATGATGATCCATCCGTCTAACTCAACGATGGCCTATCTCGTCCAAATCCATAACGACAGCCTGTCCTATCCAATCTCAACAACGGTTTGCCTGTCCAATAAGTCCATAACAATCGTCTGCCTATCCTGATCCACATCAATCTAAGCCATTAGCGCATCTTCCAGCAGCCTTATTGCTCTGTCTCGGATGGTCTTTGATAAGGAGATTGGCTCTGATTCCCAATAGATGGAATTTAACCTAGCTGACACGACCTACCCGTGATTGTTGGAAATTATTTTTTTCAAGGATAGTTTGATCCCTAACAATGACAGCCTGTCCTATCCAATTCAACTATTGCCAGTCCTGTCCAAATCTGCAACGACAGCCTGTATTGTCCAACTCCATCAATAAGCGGCGATTCACTCGTCCAAGTCTACCTTCATCCTCAACAACGACCCGCCTGTCCAATTCAATCCATCAATCAGGTTCTTTAAGTTTACATGTCTACTTTGCTATTATGTTCTGTTCTGGATAGCCTTCAAGGGTGTCTAGGAGTCTTTGATGTTACTTGTACCAAGTGGGTGCTCTAAGTTCCGTCAAAGTGGGGCTACTGTAGACACCCTAATCTGGACTTTTCAAATTAGTTTACTTACGGTTTTTGATTCCTCGATGATGAAAAGGATCATGAACACCCTCGGGAATGATGGCGTGATTGAGCTTTGACCGTTTGATCCCCTCTTAACCTAACCTAGCCTAAGCCAATTCAAAAGCCAGAAAACCCACCTGCATGCGTTGGTCCAAGTGCCATGTGTTGGTCAATAGTCAAAGTTTGACTGTTGACTGGTATAGTGTTGTTTGGACTCACGCGTGCTGGTCAAACCCCTGTCCCATCACCTTTATTCAGCCATGATCACAGGACTTTTGGGGCACCCTTGACCTTATTTATCCGTTTGAGGGGCGATCTCAGGGTAGAGGATGTCCCTTTACCCTCTCTCACGCACCTCCCATCAACCTTTCTTGAAAGAGAAGACTTGTTTGCCAAGCCAAACCAGCCATTACTTGGCTAGTTACTCCTCTCCACCCCCTATAAATACCCCCCATGCTGACCATGCCAAAGGGTTACCAAGTTCCAAGGTTATCAAGTCACACTCTATCCATAAAATACCAAAGCTTCTTGTTCATCCCCTTCTTGCAAAAGAAAGCCATTAACAAGCTCCACTCTCACTCTCTAGCAACACACATCCATCCATCAAACAGCCCTTCAAGCTCAATCATACCATTCAAACTCTAAAATCAAAGGTATAAGACCTTTTGTTCTACATTCTGTTATGATCCCTGAGGGGGACTGGCAGGGTCAAGGCTGATAATCAATACCAAGTCTTGGCACTAAAGCTAGCAAAGTTTCAAAAATTGTTTTGTTGGTGACCAGCGCGCGCCGGTCCATAGAACGCGTGCGCCACTCTATGGCTTCGCGCGTAGATCTTGCGTGGGGACTAGAAACCTGTTATTTTGTGTTCTTTTTTGTATACAGATCATTGCAAGCATTCTAAAAATCAGTTTACTGCTTTCCTTAGTTAAAACTGCTAGTTTTACTCTAGTATTCTTAACTGCTGCAATGGAATACCCCTGGGGCCTTTCTGAACATGTCGCTGAACCCATAAACATGTAGAACCAAGCACTAGTTTGTTGAACCATTCACTGGTTTGTTAACCCAAACCTGCGCGCAACAGTGGTCTACCCGCGTGCGTAGGTCAGTCTTGACCAGTGGTTGGCCTTTCCATGGGTAACTAGCCTTCGCCTCTATTTTTATCTCCACACTGTTTTGAGGGTGTTTTGTTCATTTGTGGCTTTGTAGTCCTTTCAAAACTACATGTGGCAGTATACTCACTGCCATATGAACTGCTTGGTTTACCCTGGATGTGCACTGGTCCTTCTAGAGCCCAGAAGATTGAAAATAAGAGCTGTGGATTTAAACCTATTGGCGTGCACAGGTCCTATTGTAGCATACGCAAGTTGGATCAGCATGCAGTGACTTGATCAGTGCACGATGCTTTCTTCCTGCGTACGACACTCCAAGACATGGCTCTTCCTAGTCTGTTTAAACTCCCATAAGAGTCTGTTTTTATCCTATACTAATTGTTTCAATAAGCGAGCCCCATCTATCACATCCTGCAAATCCGTTATAGTTTTAAATCCTCTTAAACTGTTCCCCCGCCCTAATTGGCTAAAAATTGATTAATGAGAAAGAATCGCAAATGTTTTACAAATACCCGAGTAGAGACCAATCTCTGGATTGGATGAGACGGGTGCATTAAAACCCTTTCCCTATCGTAACCTGGCTCCCGAACCTAAAATATCTAGGTGACGACGGACCAGTCTACAAGCCTTTTCAAATCAAACAAACATAGCAAGCGTTTCAAATTCAGTTCCTTGGGTGGTGAACCTTCAAATCCAAGTGGCGATTCTGAATTGAGCATTTCGCCGCGCTTTCAAAAAGGAGTTCATCCGTTTATCGTGATCAATTTTCGGGGAGTGTGCTCATAAGTGGTGGTGGAGCAGAGAGAGCAGAGAGACAGAGAAGGGGGATGGGGAGGAGATGGCTAGTAGAAAGGGAACAGTATTTATGAAAATTTATGGATATTTGTTAGGTTGCATTTTGGAAATTGTTATAACATTTGTGGGTCAGGTTTTGATGGGAAACCGAATCCCCAAGACCCAGTAATGACGCGTACAGATTAGACAATAAGAATTGTAAAAACCCTACAAGGCAGAATAAGGGTTTTACCACAACTCCCTACGACACGAACGCTAGTTGAACTTGTTACAGCACGCCTTGCTATAAACCAGGAATACAGCTCGACCGTACCTTACGATCTTTTATCGTATTCCCTGTACGTCTAGAACACGAACTGAGTGTGGATTATTTCGTGATCTGTTTGCTCTCTCTAAGTCTGCCTCTATTTTCTGAATAATAGAAAAACGTCTTTTGACTTAGAGAGCATAACGTGTATATATAGGGCTACAATAGGGACCTAAGGAGTAATAAGTCTGGGCTCCCAGTGTAAATAAGAAAACCTAATCCCACAAGGATTCTATTTCTTATTACACAAATTACAATTCACCCCACTACAGAATTGTAATTGCACTTTCGTCCTTATCTCAATTATATTTCGAGCTCCATGATATTAAATACTTATTTATCTCCCCATGTTAAGATTACAGACACCCGTTGATTAAAATAAATTATTAACAATCTCCCACTTAATCAACATCTTAACTTGAGACTATCCGCTTAACTTATTCGATATGTCAGATACAAATATCCACCTGCAGGGTTTGACATAATCGAAACTTCTAAGTTTACTCAAGGGGTATCATCAATCCCTATTGGGACGTGGATTCCATCAATAATTAATAGTTGTCATATACATAATGTTGCTACCCAACTCACCGAGACTATTGACCATATGAAGATCTCACTCTTTAATAAATCAAAATCAACAACATTAGATATACACCTCTAATAATTATTTTTGGATTAAGAGCATAAGCATTCATAATAACCATGAGGTTCCAATTGTCTTATAAAGTTAGTACAAAGACAATTACCTCAATGCAGTCCCGTTCAATACACACAAAGTGTACTAGCACAATGAGTTAGAACTAGACCGTTCCCTATAGTCAAGACAGACCTACTAAACATTGTACTACAGTCCTACCGATGGTGTGTCCAGTTCCATCTAAGATTGTGAACCATAACTTATATTCCACAAGAACTGATGATCCAATCTTCTGTGTGTAAGCCGTACTCTACATACTGGATTATCTACTATGCAGAATAAAAGACACACATACACAACATACACAAATATCACACAAATATTGCCCATAACAGATTCTCATCAAAAAAGGGATAAATCTGATTCATAATTAAATATTAATCCATCATATAAAATTATAACTTTTACATAACCTCCTAATAAAAACTCCCACTAAGACTCAAAATCATACTGCCATGTGTCTCACTCCCATTCCCTCTACTTGACTATCAAAAGTCTTAGCCGGTAAGCTCTTCGTAAAAGGGTCTGCCAAGTTGTTCGCCGATGCAATCTTGGTCACAGCAACGTCACCTCTCTGTACGATCTCTCGAATCAGATGATACTTACGCTCGATGTGTTTGCCCTTCTTGTGAGTCCTTGGCTCCTTCGAATTAGCAACTGCACCGCTATTGTCACAATAGAGTGTAATGGCTGATTGCACTAAGGGACCACTTCCAGATCCAACAAAAAGTTTCTGAGCCAAACAGCGTCCTTGGCTGCTTCAGAAGCAGCCACATACTCTGCATCCATGGTAGAATCAGCAATGCAAGATTGTTTTATACTCCTCCAACTTATGGCTCCACCTCCCAAGGTAAACACATACCCCGAGGTAGGCTTTCTGGAATCTCTATCTGACATAAAGTCTGAGTCTGTGTATCCATCAGGTACCAGACTATCTGACTGGAATACTAACGTATGATCTCTAGTTCTTTTTAGATACTTGAGTATATGTTTTACTGCAGTCCAAAGTTCTTGCCCAGAATTAAACTGAAATCTACTAACCATGCCAATGGCAAAGCAAATATCAGGTCTAGTATACAACATAGCATACATAAGGCTTCCTACTGCCGAGGCATAAGGAACTGCCTTCATTTTCTCCATCTCCTCAGGTGTTTTAGGACACTGATCCTTGGATAGGTTGATTCCATGTCTAAAAGGGAGGAACCTTTCTTGGAATCTTGCATGCTAAAACGGGCAAGAATGATATTGATATAATTAGCTTGTGATAAACCTAACATTCTATTCTTGCGATCTCGTATAAGCTTAATCCCTAGGATGTGACTGGCTTCTCCCAAGTTCTTCATTTCGAATTGGCCGGATAACCACACTTTCACTAAAGACAACACTCCACATCATTTCCGATGAGCAGGATATCATCAACATATAGTACTAGAAACACCACCACTTTCCCGTTGCACTTTTTGTACACACATGACTCATCCGGACATTGATCAAAACCAAAAGACTTGATTGCTTGATCAAAACGGATGTTCCAAGATCTAGATGCTTGCTTAAGCCCATAAATAGACTTCTTGAGCTTGCACAACTTATGCTCTTGACCTTTTGCTATGAATCCATCTGGTTGCATCATATAGATACACTCATCCAGATTTCCATTAAGGAACGCGGTCTTGACATCCATTTGCCAAATCTAGTAATCGAGATTGTAATAACTTTGAATTTCAATAAATAAATAAAAAATTATTTATCATTCGAGTTATTAATTTTAATTGCTTGAATTGCCTTAAATTCCTGTGATTTGTTATAATTACGCTTTAGCCCTTCAAATTTCATTTCTTGCACTTTAGCCCCACTTAATAAGCCTAGTTAGCTTCTAACCATCTGGTTGGAGGAACTAAACTAGAAAGCCATCTAGTCACTTTTCCCTAACCACAGATGGACCGTTTTGCCCCTCTTGAACCTTGTGAACCTTTTGAACTCTAGACTAAGAATTGATTATTCATTTTTTTAATTATTTTTTGTTTTATTCTTTGTCCATTGGATAATAAATGTTAGGGGAACTATTATCCATTGGATAATAGAAACCCAATTCTTTATATTAAAGGGTTTCAAAGAGAGATTTGAACAAAGTACTATTATCTTTTAAAAATAGACTTTTATATTTAATTAAAGGACATTTTTGATTAGTTTATTATTTATTTTTCCCTAGCAACTATTGTCCATTGGATAATAGAAGTTAGGGGATTTATTACCCAATGGGTAAAAGGGTTAGTCTTTCAAAGTACCATGGATTGATTAGTTTAGTCTTTTCTTTAAACCCATGTGTCAAAGTACATGTTATTTTATTAAGAAGGTACTTAGTACTAAGATTCTTAAAGTACCCTTTATTTATTTTATATTAGGGTTTTGACTACCTAAGGTACAAGGTACCCATGTTTATATTATTTTAGTTCATGAAAGACTAGATTAAAGCCCTAAGTACACATGTGCCAAATTGTTAGTTTAATAGAAAGTCTTAACCTTTTAGACTACTTTTGATCTTTAAGTACAAAAGTACTATTATTCTATTTGTTCTTCTTGCATTGTGATATATATATATATATAGAGTCTCATTCTCCTAAGGACCACCTTAACTTAATAAAATAAGGACCTCCCTTTCCCGATAGAATTTTGATGATCCAAGCCGCTCAATGTGTTCAGAATGTGATTCTAAGGGTCTCCGCGAAAAATCAGCAAAAAAAATGACCGGAAAGGCTTCATCCGAGCAGTTTTTGTTTATTTTTTATCGAACGGTTCAAATAAAAACTGCTCGAATGAAGCTCTTTCGGTCATTTTTTTTGCTGATTCATTGCGTGTACTCTTAAAATTACGTTCTGAATACATTGAGCGGCTTGGATCATCGAAATTCGAACAGAAAATGGAAGAAATGGAGAGGTCCTTATTTTAACTAAAATAAGGACCTCCTCATTTGAAAATGACTGTATATATATATATTAGTACATGAGAGAGAGAGAGAGAGGAGAGAGAGAGCCGAGAGAGGGAGAGAGGAGAGAGAGGCCGAGTGAGGGAGAGAGGGAGCGGGAGAGATTTGGTTGGTACTTTGGCATTTGATCTTCCAATGTACTTCAAGATCCATGGGATTTTTCTCTTCCAAGCAAAACTTAACTTCCAATGTCCTCTTTGTACATTTTATCAATTTGTTTAACCCTAGAATTTTGTACAAACCTCTCTTCCACCACAAAATTTCCAAGAATCAAATCTAGTACCAACCCTAGCCATGCAAACCTAGCATTTTAGCCTTTGATCTTCCATGTGAACACAACTTTTTGAATTAAAAAATTGAAGGATAGGAGAGAGAGAGAGGGCCGGCCAAGAGGGAGAATGAGGGGAGCCTTGCCTATAAATAGAAGGCCATTCCATGCTTCAAACTCACACCTTCAAGCCATTGCTCTTCCTTCTCTCTAGAATTTCAAGTGTTCTTTGTTCTTGAGTTCAAGAATTCTCTTTGTTCTTGAGTTCTTGAGCAATACCACCAAACCACTTCCAAAACCACTCATAGATCCTTAAAGTAGTCTACTTTAGTTAGTAAAGTTGTTTCTAGGAAAAGCAAGAACATCTCTTTTCCTTTCGAAGCAAACCGGAGTCGTTACGCCGCCGATTTCAAAATCGACGACCAACTTTCCGTAGCCGACCACCGCCTAGAAGAACGGTAGTTTACTCCTTTACTTACTTAACCTAAGTATAAGTAGTTTTAACCTTGCACTCTACTTTTATGTATTGTATCAATCGTATGTTGTTTAGAAGTTACTTTGATCGTAGATAAGGTTATCTTTTGGAAATGCATTGTTTGTTTTCAATATGTTTCAAGCATGCTATGTGGCTTAGAATTGGATGATCTTGTTGAATAATTTTATAAAATGCATGTTTGTATGTAAAGTTTTACACCGCGGAATCTTGCATGAGAACGAAACACGAGAACCGAGAAAGTAGAAACATGGCACCTAGGGTGTGGTTTAACGAGGAAGAAATGTGTTTTCCGAAGAAAAAGATATTTTAGAAACTACATAATGACCATTTCAAGGGTATTATGTGAGTTGTGGGAATGTGTGTGTGCTAATGGGAACCCGATGCGGCGGAACCATTGTGACGATACTTGGGAGACCGGCGCGGCAGAACCAAGGTTGGGTGAGTAACATGGTTATCCGAGGTGTCACGCCTTCGATTTTCAACATAAATAAATAAACTATTTTAATAAAAAGTCCTCGCATATCATTAATAATATCCCAAAAGAGTCCCCACCTGTTCCATTTTACAAACAAATCCCCAAATTTATATAATTACAACTTCGGCATCACAACCCAACTTAGTTTAGGTACAAGTACGAACGTATTCAAAATATAACAAACGAAAAGTCAAAAGGATTGAAATGATAAGTTACATATACATCTCTATCAAAATAAAGTTTATACAAAGATGCTTAAGTAACTTCATGAGTTTAGCTTCCAAAAAGTCTTTCATTCCCAAGCACACATTGCTTACGAGCTATTGTCTAGCGTTTTGACCTGAAAAGAAAGATTAGGTTGAGCTACACTAGCCCAGTAGGAAAATTTTTACCAACTTTACATGAAAACAAGATGATAAGTGCAATGACGGAAAATAGGAAGGTATAACTCAAACGACAAAATACAATCAGCTCAACGATGTGTCAAACATTCAAGGCGATCATTCTAAGATATGCTAAAATCACATTATGCCATAAGGTTCACAACAGTCATGCAAATAACAACCTTGACATGACTCACTACCCCCGAGTCTCCACCATCGACATTTCCACCCCTTGCGTTGTCGTATAATACCACGAAAGTCACCGTATTACCACCCCTAGCGTTACGGTGAGCACCAATATCTAAGGTCACCGTATTACCACCCCATGCATTACGAGACCACATAAGTCGTCGTATTACCACCCCTTGCGTTACGAGACTATATAAGTCGTCGTATTACCACCCCTTACGTTACGAGACTTCCTAAATCGACCACCGACCCAAACAACTATTTCCTGCATCAACCTACAAGTTAAAGCTTTCTTATAACCTCATACATTCTAGAAATATGCCACGACATGCCAACAATATCACAATTATGCCACAAACGTTCACAACTATTATTCAATCACCAATTTGCATAAAAATTCACAAGAGCCACCAAACGATAGAAAGCATTTAAAGGAAATTTCAACTAAGCAATTCCTTATGTGTTCCTCACTTCAGGAAGGCCAATGGGTTAAGAATGTCATCCACTAATCATAGGAAGTCGTAATGAACAAACGAGAATCATTGGAGTAGCCAAAGGAGGTTGGGAGGTCGACACACAAACACTCTAACAGTCATAACTTTCTGTGTACTTGGAATTTTTAGTTGATTTTGGTGGCAATAGAAAGATGACTTCAAGACCTTCGAATCGATATAAGATTTGTATGAAACGGACATTAGACGAAGAAGTTATGGCCATTTGAAGTTGGGCTGAAACTCAAAAGACGGGCAGAACTTCCAGAGAGGGGAGGGATCGATCCCCCCATCACCAGGGATCAATCCCTGGGCTTACTGGACCAAAAAACAAAGGGGGATCGATCTCCCAAGTTTAGGGATCGATCCCTACGCGATTTGGGTGAATTTCTGCAGATTTCGACAGCGATCGAGATGAACAAAGGGAGGCAAACCAAGCTCGATTCTTGCATCAAATCACCATACAAACATATAAAAGAGGTAATGATGTCCCTACCTCATGACGATAACTAAGATCTACAAGATTTGAGCAAGCCCTAACCACTTCGAACCTCAAAGCTTCGATTCAAGCCCAACCCAAGGAATTCCAAGCTTGAGAACGCCAATGGAAGGTTGGAGGGAAGTTGTTTCTTGAAGATCTTGAGAGATGGAGTGGAGTTTTGTGAGATAGCAAGAGAGAGAGAAGATTTCGGCTAGAGAGAGAGAGAAAACGAACGGACGGGAGAGAGAGAGATGGGAGATAAAATGATTCTCTACACCCCACACACACACCTTATATACTCTTATACCTGTAAACTACACATCCACTCTCTCAATCTTCTATTCTTTCACTTAGATCCTCAAATCAAATAATCACCAATTAAATCATATTCTCTCAATTAGTCATTTAATAAACTTTTCAATAATTTAAGAAAATACGGGTCTCTACACGAGGAGAGGAGTCAAAGTAAATGTGTGCCAATGGGAACCGGTGCGGCAAAACCATTGTAAGGATACTCGGGAACCCGAAACGGCGGAACCAAGGTTGGGTGAGTTAAAAAAAGGAGTTTTTAGAAAGAGAAAGTAATGATACGGTTAACGATGAGTCAACACCAATGTTAGTTATAAAGCAAATGTGGATGTGCTAAATATGATTGTCTTTTGTAACTGCTTATACACATATCATGTGGAAATCGATGTTATAATGATCCTATGTTCATAAGTTATAGGTTAGTAAGTAGGATTTTACTATTGAGCCTTCGTAACTCATGATGTTACCTTGTGGTGACCCTGGCATATTGTATGGGTGGCGACGCCGGTATAATATGTCAGATTTGATAGATGAACAGGGCGAACTCTTCACCTTGGAGGCGTTCGGAGCCGAAGAACTCGTTAGGATGGAAGAACAAGAGGAGTAGTAGTTAGGAACCCTAGTTCTCTATTCGTTTCATATTTTGTGTTTAAAATACTCTTAAGATGGTTATGATGTAATATTGAGCAGTGACTCTATTTAATTTCTGTAATAAATTATCCATTTAACGTACCTAAAATTAGGGGCGTTACAGAGATGAGCTGCAATGGATAAGAGAATCTGGATGGACTTTAGCGTAGCTACTGGTGAAAAGTTTCCTCATAGTCGATCCATTCTTTCTGAGTATACCCTTTTGCAACAAACCTAGCTTTGAAAGTATGCACCTTCCCGTCCGCCCCTCTCTTCTTCTTATAAATCCACTTGCATCCAATGGGTTTAATCCCTTCAAGTGGTTCTACAAGATTCCAGACTTGATTAGAGTACATAGACTCCATCTCTGATTTCATAGCCTTTTGCCAAAGTTTCACATCTTTATCTTGAAGTGCCTCATTGTAGTTACAGGGTTCGGCATGTTGATCATCATGGATCATTTCAAAAGACTCTCCCAACAACGTATATCGACTGGGTGGAACAATAACCCTCCCACTACGACGAGGTACTGGTGTATCAATAGGTGCTTCTACAGATGTCTCTTGTGGCGTTTCCTCCTGTACTATTGGTGGTAAAGAAGTTTGTGCTGGTATCTCTCCTCTCAATTCCTCTAGAACAATTTTATTTCTGGGCTTGTGGTCTATCACATAGTCTTCTTCTAAGAATCGGGCATTAGTACTAACAATGACCTTTTTTGTAGGACTATAAAATAGTCCACCTTTCGTTCCTCTAGAGTACCACACAAATAAGCAAACTTCTGTCCTTGATTTCAATTTATCTGTGTTCCCATTCAGCACATGTGCTGGACTACCCCAAATCCGAACATGCTGCAAACTAGGTTTACGCCCAGTCCATAGTTCTGTGAGTGTAGATGGTACTGACTTAGATGGTACCAAGTTAAGAATATATGCTGCTATTTCTAGTGCATGTCCCCAAAACGAAATTGGCAAATCTGAATAACTCATCATTGATCTTACCATATCCATAAGAGTCCTATTCCTTCTCTCTGGTACACCATTTTGTTGTGGCATACCTGGAGCTGACAACTGGGATGTAATCCCTACAGCTGACAAGTAGTCTCTAAACTCTCCCAAGAGGTATTCGCCACCACGATCAGATCGTAGTGTCTTGAGACATTTACCCAGATGCTTTTCCGTTTCCACCCTATACTCCCTGAATTTCTCAAAGCATTCGGACTTACGACGCATCAAATAAATGTATCCATACCTTGAGTAATCGTCAATAAAAGTGACAAAGTACTCAAAATCACCTCTAACTTGGACATTCATAGGCCCACACAAATCAGAGTGAACCAATTCTAATGGCTTTTTGGCTCTATATCCTTTTGCTGAAAAAGGCCTTTTGGTCATCTTACCTTCTA
The DNA here is from genome assembly GCA_014282245.1 of Rhododendron simsii. Lineage (NCBI taxonomy): Eukaryota > Viridiplantae > Streptophyta > Magnoliopsida > Ericales > Ericaceae > Rhododendron > Rhododendron simsii. The sequence goes on from CM024961.1 coordinate 15,133,369, forward strand.
AACAAGATTCATAGACTGGAAGTTCCTTAACTTCTAATGAATATAAAAGTCCACCTCTAACCAGTCTAGAAATCCTATTCAGATTAATATGACCAAGACGTAAGTGCCATAGATACGTTTGGTTCAATTTAGAAGGCCCTTTTCTCCTACATGGTAAATTATTAGTGTTATTCGATTCATGCAGTTGCACTATAGGAAACATATGATTAATAATGTAGAGATCATCCACCAATGAACCAGAACAGATAAAACGTTTATTTACTTAATAAGCACAGAGTCACTAAAATAAACCAAATATCCATCCTTAATTAACTTAGAAACTGAAACCAAGTTTCTTTTAATGGTAGGAACATAAAGACAATCACTCAAAATTAAACTCCTATTACTACTAAAATTTAAAAAAACATTTCCTACCACAACTGCTGCCACTCTCGTAGTATTTCCCATATGTAGATAAATCTCTCCATCACTAAGTCTTCTGGATTCCTGGAACCCCTGCAATGAATTGCAAACATGATTAGTGGCTCCTGTATATACACACCAGGTTCTGGTAGATAATACCGCTAAACATGATTCAACAACTAGTGAAAAATATTTACCTTGTTTGTTCACTTTATTGAGAAAAATCGGACATTCCTCTTTCCAGTGTCCTTTCTGCTTGCAATGAAAACACTTGCCCGCAGGCTTTTTCACTCCACCTTGAGGCGCATGAACTGCCTCTATAACCTTTTTCTGAGACTTATTCTGCTTCTTCTTTCCTTTCGGCTTAGAAGTAGAAGCCTTCTCTGCCACTAACACTGATGGCGGTTTCTTCACAACCAAAAGACCCTCAACTACTTGGAGTTTCTAAAGAAGTTCCACAAAAAATAAATACATTTTGTTCATAGAATAAATCAGGCGAAATTGCTTAAAACTCTCAAACTGCAGTGAGTTAAGAACGAAATCGATCTGGGTTTCCCCATCAATTTCAACTCCAAGGATCTCTAGTTCATTAAGAAAAGCTATATCTTAAGAACATGATCCCTAATCGGGGTCCCTTCAACATGGGTGATACTCACCAATTCTTTCATAGCAACTAGCTTTATTGCACGATTTTGATCCCCAAACATTTCTTTGAGGTTCAACTTCATATCGTACGCAGTTTCCATAGACTGATGCTGATATTGCAATATATTCGATATAGAAGCTAGAATATAACACCGCACCATCTCATCAGTCTTAACCCAATCTTTATAAGGGTTTGCTTCCTGCTCTGTGGCATTCTCATCAGGTTTTAGAGGGCAATTCTCAAACAAAACAAATTTGTGCCCCTCAGCAGTTAACACAATATCCAAGTTTCTTTTCCAGTCGACATAGTTTTGTCCAATAAGTTCATTTTCTTTGAGAATAATAGCAAGTGGATTGAAAGAGCCCATTTTTGAATCTGAGAATCAAATAACATAACAATCAATTATGAAGGGTAATAAAAACTTTGAAATTCATTTTAATATTGGTTCCCTCTACCACATGTTAAAAGAAAAATATTGGCAACCCTACACACCGTGAAAAGCATGTTTCGATGGGAAGTCTCTACTCTTTATCATTCGTGTAGATATGCACAACCTTTTAATTTTACTATCTAGATACTAGACCATACCTAGCAAAATTAAATAGCCAATATTCTTTTGTTCTTATAAATAATAATAGTGACTCAGATGGTGAGGATATTATTATTTACAGCTAAGTGTATACCATTACCTAGACCCATGACCCATTGTTCCGTTATGAATTATTTCAGATGGAGAAGTAATTCACACAACAACTATCATAGACTTATCCTTTAAGGAAGTTTATACTGATGAGACCATAATTAATTTTGTCCGATGGGGGGAAGGTTCTAAAACCATTACACAAAATTAATTACATCATCTACATACTAGTAATGGAGACTGTGGGATTTATAAAAATAAACTCCCTCTCCCACTTAGTTTTTTAAAAAAAATAATTTGTGAGGTTATCAAATTTTTCGAGTTTGCAAAACCGCGATTCAGATCAAAGCTAATTATCACCATGTTATCCCAATATAGTAAACTATCACATATTGAAATATTATGGAAACACAAATAATAAGGAAACACAAGATAAAGAATCCAGCTATTATGGTCAAAGATACAATCCTTGAACAATAAGGAATCCTTCCAAACTTGAAATCCTTAAGTAATAAGGAGTCCTTCCAAACTTGAAATCCTTAAGCAATCTTTCCAAACTTGAAATCCTTCAACTATACTTGTGTGGAAGGTTTAGTTACTTTGAATCAATCAAGGAAACCAAAATCCAACCGTACTTAAGTAAGAAAATTCGGATTTGACATATTCCCGCGTAAACTGCACAACCTTCAGTATTTTGGCCATATCTTCCTCATCCGACCTCCAATTGAAGTGATTCAAATTGGCTTGGATTCGAAATTCAATTATCTACAACTTTCGTGAAGAACAGATTCCAACGTTTACTGGGCCGAAATGGCCATACAATCAGACCCTACGAATCTGGAAAAAACTGTTGCATGCCAAACAACTTGTATCTTTTGTATTTACCATCTTCGATCTCCGAATATCGTCGAATGCTATTACAATCGAAGAAACATACAAATATTGATCTTATGCCTCCATTGGAGTTCACATGCTACGTTAATTATTACAACCACGAAAAATAATCATGACACCCAATAAATAACACATGCTATGTTAATTATTATAATCACGAAAAATAATCATGGTACCCAATAAATAATAATAACCACGAAAAAAATATCGTGGGATCCAATCACATAAAATCAACAAAAAAACATGTGACCATAATAGCTGGGTAAGAACGTTGTAAAACAAGGTTAACACAGTTCTACGTTCTACCCTCTATAACCTACGGACAACATGGCCAGTTTAATCCATACGCGTGATTACAGCCTGCTCTGATACCACTGATGGGAAACCGAATCCCCAAGACCCAGTAGTGACACGTACAGATTAGATAACAAGAATTGTAAAAACCCTATAAGGCGGAATAAGGGTTTTACCACAACTCCCTGCGACACAAACGCTGGTTGTACTTGTTATAGTACGCCTTGCTATAAACAACGAATACAGCTCGACCGTACCTTACGATCTTCTATCGTATTCCCTGCATATCTAGAACACGAACTGAGTGTGGACTCTTTCGTGATCTGTTTGCTCTCTCTAAGTCTGCCTCTATTTTCTGAATAATAGAAAAACGTCTTTTGACCTAGAGAGCATAACGTGTATATATAGAGTTATGATAGGGACCTAAGGAGTAATAAGTCTGGGCTCCCAGTGTAAATAAGAAAATCTAATCCCACTAGAATTCTATTTCTTATTACACAAATTACAATTTACCCCACTACAGAATTGTAATTGCACTCCTGTCCTTATCTCAATTATATTTTGAGCTCCGTAATATTAAATACTTATTTATCTTCCCACGTTAAGATTACAGATGTCCGTTGATTAAAATAAATTACTAACAGGTTTAATATAGGCAAAGTATAAGAAATTTATGGTTATAAATAGTTCGCTCTAACAATAAAACCAATTGTTTCATTACCAAAAGAGCAACCCAAAACGTGGTCGTCTAGCATTTCGGTGGAAGTTCACCGACTTGGTAGTCGGGCTTATCGTTATTGAATACCAAATAGTCCCCTCCCTCCTAGCAAACAGGGCCAAACAACCCTCTCCAATCCCCGTCCGAAATTCCTAGGGCTGTAGTGTACCCACTCCCCACTCGCCACTCCTATAAATACTACACACACACTCAAACTCCCGAGTCTCGTTTTCTTATCCGCTCACAAGGTAAAACCCCATTGTTCTCCCCCGCCTGATAACGCCTTCACAAAAATAAATCGCCGCCGTCACCGTTCTCTTGTACTTTCCGAGGTTCTATCAATATCCACATATCTTATTGCGATGTACATTTGCAGATGCCATACGTAACCGCGGTGGCGTGGCGCTGCCGCTGCCGTTAGGGTTTTTGGAATTTGCATATATTTCGATGAAATTAACATCCTTTTTCTAAATTTCGTTTTTGTTCGTCTGCAGGTAGTTTGATTTGATTTGATTATTTGGTGGGAAGATGTACTCCTCGCGCGGGGGTAACGCTTATGGGCAGCAACAGCCGTACGCTTCTCAGTCTTCGTATTCCCAGGGTGTAAGTTTCTCACAATTCATAGGGTTATTCCCTTACGTTTTCTAAATCCGTAGGTTCCTCTGTAGGGTATCCGAATTGGGTATTCTTTGATAAGTTAGAAACTTTGTATTTCTCTTTTTCCTGTTTTCTGAAATATTTACGTATTTATTTTTTCAAAAGAGAGGAAAAATCCCATTTTGTTTGGAACTAAGAATATTATGTGTTTACGTCTATTAAGATTGTTTATGTATGTCTACATATTCCCAGGGTGTAGTTTCTTTCAATTTGTAGTGATATTGGTTTATGGGTTCTACAAGTGTAGGTTGCTCAGTGGGGTATTCATAATGGTTATTCTTTATAAGTACAGTGTATGTAACTGAACGTCGTAGTGAAATAGGGGTAGAAGCCAGCGAGTGTATATGAAGGGCTTTTCCGTGTCATTTTTCGAAAATGTAAAAACTTTGTATTGCCTTTTTCCAGCTTTCAGAAAGATTTATCAATTTTATCTATACCTCTGTTCCGAAAAGGGGGTCCGCAAAACGAGAGGTTGGAAAAATACATTTTCGTCAAAGAAATCCAATGTTTTATTTACACATTGAAAAAATTCGTCAATATCTAATAATTTGTGAAAAAAAGTTTGAATTTTTTTGGACAAGAAGGTTTTTTTTGAAGTCCTTGTTTGGCGGACTTGACTCTTTTTGGAACAGGGGGATTATTTATTTTTGCACAAGACTGAAAACTTGTTTGGTTGATTGTTTCCAAACTTGCCTTGTTCGTTACCCTTTTTGGAAAAAAATTTCCAACTCAAAAAATACTCATTACCCCTACTTCCGATCATTAATCTTCTCCACTCATTACCCCTATCTTCAATGAAGTCCTTGTTTGGCGGACTTGACTCTTTTTGGAACATGGGGATTATTTAGTTTTGCACAAGATTGAAAACTTGTTTGGTTGATTTTTTCCAAACTTGCCTTGTTCGTTTCCCTTTTTGGAAAAAAAATTTCCAACTCAAAAAATACTCATTACCCCCAATGTTTTCAAAGGCGTTTTTTGGGCTAGCGTTGGGGCGGTGAGACACTGCTAAAACGCCCCAGGGCTTAAAAATTTGGACGGTGAACCACAAAGGCAGCCGCCTAATTTCCTTAGGCGCGCTGAGGCGTATTCCTCAGTCGCCTTTCACACCCCGATAGGTGAGGCGTAAGCCTTAGGAGAGAAATTTTCCTGATCTAATTTTAGTAATTTCCTAATTCAAACCCCCTCTCTCTGCTGCCTTGTTGAAGTTGATCTTCATCTACAGTCGGGCTCTGTTTTCCTTTAAACAATTGTGCTTTGTTTTCCTTTACTAAATGACGAATTGATGTGTTCTGTTAATAGCTAATAAAGTGATAAGTTAATAAGATAAAAAGTTAACATCTAATAAAGTGATGTTATAGGGTTTCGCAATTAGTTATTAGTTATTAACTAAAAGGTAATAATAAGTCATTAATTGATATTCTACTTTATGCTATCTTTTTGTATTAATCTATCTTTTATGAACTACACATTTTTTTTTTATTTTAAAGTTATTTTATTAATTTAATTATTTAAAAAATAGAAAATATAAAGGCTTACGCCTCAATGCCTCGGGGGGCATACGCCTCGCCCCATGGAGGGTCAAGCGCCTCGCCTTACGCCTAAGGAAAATTAGGTTAGGAAAATACCATTTCTACACATTTTTTGTATTTTTAAGTTATTTTCAATACCATTTCTTGCAAGTGTTTTGCAAACCTAATTCTACGGAGTATAACCAAACAGTGCCTGAGTTGCTTGCTGGAACTATACTGAAAAGTGGCTTATTCAAGTTATCTTGCTGTTTGATCATTGTTAATTGATTAATCTATTGGGAACAGTCCCACATAGTAGTTAAAGTCGTTGGATTTCCATCATTGCATGTGTTGGTTTCCCACAACTTATTTGAAACATTTTCTAGTTGGGAGCTGCTTATTCTGGGAGTGCTGTCGGAGGACCTGATGGGGGCTCTCGGCACTCTTCCATGTTAGGTGGTGCTCAGGAATCAGATGTAACTGGATATAGAGGTCATTCCTCCTCTGGAACTCATTATGTTGGGCAATATAGTTCTGTATATGGCTCTGCTGCTTTGAGCAGTGGTCAACAGGTTGGTCAATTTTAATTTGCTTCGTATCTTTGAATAATCTATGCTCAATCTGATCAAATGGGAAAGGGACGTCCGCAGCTACTAGGAATTTGGATTAGCTGAAAGGAACCCAATGTTGCACTCTTTGTCGCGGTTGCTAACTAGAGTCTCCTTTAATCTTATTGAACATGCTTATGTCCTCTACTACACTCTTGATAGCTAATACATGCTTTGAGAATCTGTTTAGTTATTGACACGTGTTATTGAGAAGTAGCTGAGGGCTTTATAATTAGAGGAAAGCTAACATTTGTGTTTCATGATTATTGACTGTTCTGTGGGGAATTAGGGTTGTTAGGTTTCTATTTTTGTGCGAAGTAACGCATATTCATCCTCGTTCTCTTAGAGATTAGAGAGACGCATTTGTTCATTACTATTCCAGGGCACGGGCAATGACTTTATATCCATTTAATGTATGAGGCGATAGTTTGGTTGAAGCCAAAATTCTAGGGCGTTGAATATTTGTTTCTTTAATTTGTAAAGTATTAGATTGAAAGACAGCACTGTCGGATTGTAGATTTTTTCAGTGCCTTGTAGTTCTGTGGAGCTTTATAAACCTTGTAGGAATCTCCATGACTGAAGTGGAGAGAGCAGGTGGTAAAGCAGGATTGGGAATTTTGACATGTTTGCTGTGTTTCTCTCTCTATCAAATGGGGTGGACAATTGACAACTAGTTGGCAGAGAGGAAGTGGGTGGGCCAAAAAGGGTGGTCCAGTCACTTTGTTAGCAGTATTCGGGAAATAACATGTGGTGGCCCATTCTCATTACATAGCAGCTTAGTATGTTCCGTGGCTTTTCATTAAGCAGTATTTAAATGTGATTTTCAGGTTCAGGAATGACGATGGAAACTTTAAATCTTGCTTTTATTATTTTGCTCATAAAAATGGTAATATGTAAAAAATTATTTGCTAATAGATTTCCCCGGGAATGGATGGATTGGAACATTTTAATTGAGGAAGGTATAATTTTCATGCCCGTTGTTCAACCATGTTGACTTAAATTTTTGATGGCTTTGAATTGCATTAGTTTTTTGTCTTTTCTGCTTTCCATGGATTTCTGTTTCCTCCAACACTGACGTCAAACATGTATTCACACAAACTTGAGTACCATTTGCCTGTGCATTTTTTAAGCTTCACAATTGGGAACTTTGGAGTTGCACCTTGCCATTCTTTGACGCATTCTCTGTCATCTATGGGATGTGGCCAGTTTTATTTTTTATCCTTAGCTGGGCTGTTTTGAAGGTTCAACGATGTGGCTTGAGCTTTCATTAGTTGTTGGCATTTTGGGTCCTACCATTGTGCACTACTTGAATTGGACCTATATGTGAGTTAAAAATTTTCCTATGCAGGTTTCTGGAATGAGTGCCAAAGGATCTGGGACATCTGCTTTGGAAGGTCGCAGTGGTTATGGATCAGCTATTCCAGATTCAGCTAAGATCACTACTGGGGACTATTCATTGTCGTCAGGCCACGGATATGGCCACAAGAGTGATCAATTATATTCGGATAAGATTTCTGGATATCCATCAGTCGATAGGCACCAATATGGTGAGCGACAGAGTGCTTATGCTGGGAGGGATCTGCAGAATGCACCAGCAGGTCGATTTGGCGATTCTATCGGGTTTGATAATCAGCATAAGGTGTAGTGTCCTCCCACAGTCCCACTTATGTTCTTTTAGTTTCTACAATCGTATTGGTTTTATAAACATTTGTTTTGAGAGATAACTTTAATGGTTTTTGACCGTCTTCTCATTTCCAAAGAGTGCTTTTCACACATTATCTCTCCCGTGATTTTTTTTTTGTGAATGTTTTCTTGCTCTTGTAACAGGCAGACATCTATGATCGCATGGATCAGGGATTGCTGCTTCGACAAGAACAAATGCTGAAGGCCCAATCACTTCAATCTACTTCTCTTGATGGGGGATCCAGGTATTATTTGTCTAAGGTTTTTCTAAAGTACTTTCTGTTTGTGTCGCTTCATTGTAAGTGTTTGATAACACATGGTGGTCAGTTATTTTACTCCTTTCTCCTCCACCTATGTCCAGCATAAGTTATCGATGCTACTTCCTGCAATACGGAAGACATATTTCCGGTCGTAATGTTGCACTGTTTGTGCACTGCATCTGTACGGAAAATTGTTGATAGCACCATATTTTCTACTGCTGAGTAGCAACACATTTTTGGCAGACAAGCTGATTATCTTGCAGCGAGGGGGGCTAGTATTCGTCATTCAGCACACGATCTTATGTCTTATGGTGGAAGAATAGATGCTGATCCACGCAGTTTGTCAATGTTAAGTGGTTCATCATACACCGGACAACATGCTTCATCCATTCTAGGGGCTGCCCCGTGCAGAAACGTGGACGATCTCATGTATGCTCAGAGTTCTTTAAATCCAGGTTATGGAGTTAGCCTTCCTCCTGGTAGGGACTATGCTAGTGGAAAAGGGCTTCTGGATGCATCTCTTGACATGGATTACTTACGTGGCGGTCATCCAAGGATTGATAAGGATGATGGGGTTGGATATACTCGCGAGCTTGAGAGAAGGGAGGAGCGTCGAAAGGAGCATTTGCGTGAGAGAGAAAAGGACAGAGAAAGGGATAAGGAACGGGAAAGAGAACGCGAACGAGATCGACAACGGAAACGGGAAAGAGAGCGTGAAAGGGAACGCATATTAGAGCGGCGTGACAAAGAGAGAGATCGAGAGCGTGAACGCGGCCCTGAAGTTAGACGCGAACGTGGAGCTGAAAATAGGCGTGAACAGACCCCACCCAGAATCTCTAAGGACCGGGCAGAACGGCTTGGTACCTCGTTAACTAAAGATCTTCCAAGAAAGGATTCACCACATCACGAAGCTTTGCATAGGTGGATCTTGTTGTTTACTTTTTGTGTCCAGTTCTGTTTTTCTGACTTGCGGCCTTCATGTCTAACTTGGTGTTCTGTCATGCTGAAGGCGTCGTTCACCTGTTAAGGAAAAAAGAAGGGAATATGACTGCAAGGTAAAAAAAACAACTATACAAGAGCTTAGTCATTCAATGATTGTCAGAACTTATTCCTTTGCAAGGATCTGGTGCTCACTGTGGCATATGGTTCTGAGAGCCTATATGTTATTCATTCCTGGTAGTCACTTTTGAGTTGGGCGCTTTGAGTCGACTTCATGTAGGTTTCTGCTGGTTCCTGTTTCTATTCTTCTCTCCTTCAGAGTTATTGTCTACTACTTTTTGAGAACCTCTTTTCTTCTCTTTTTGGCTCTTTAATCTAAGGAGAATTAATCTATTTCAACCACTTCTTATACTCCTAATTGTTTTTATTTTGTTCTTGACTTCCTTCAGATGATCTTCCTTCTGTTATTTTAGCACCTCCAACTTTGACTCTCCTACTTCGTTTGGAATGTTGTCTACTCTTACTTTTGGTGTCTCTTACCATTTCTTTCAAAACGTGAACCTTGTGATTTACCTAGTATATCACTTTGTTTCCTCCATTTTTTTTTGGCGCTGCTTGGACTGTTTGAGAGTTTTTATTTTGTTAGTTGGGTCCTCATGTGCTTTATCATTTCCTCATCTGTATCAGACTCCTGTAATTGTTTGGTGATCTTCACTTTGCAATCGTTTGCTGGTTCCTTAATCTTAGTAGTTATACGTAGAACCTTTCAGCCTGAAATGTTTTGTTAGGCTTTTTGTGTTCTTATTTGGTTGTGGATGCCTATTAGTTTTTGGTTTCAACCCTAGAATAGTAGATAGTTTGTTCTCTGGGATTCTATATAGTATGTTGATTCTTACTTTTTTCATATTAACTTGTTTTCCTTAGAAGATCCATTCTATACATATCCTACGATTGCTGAATGTTTTAGTTTTTAATCCTTATGGATACCATCTTGTCTATGCAGGTTTTCCCATCTAGTTTGGTAGTTTTCGAGAGGGACTATTTGTCACTAGACAAGCGTTATCCCAGACTTTTTATTTCTCCAGAATGCTCAAAGGTTCTCTAACTATTTTTAATCTCAGGGTAAAACATACTTTTTGGATAAAGTGTTTTTTATTTTTTATTTTTGCTGACAGTTTAATGTCTTTAGGTTGTTGTTAACTGGCCTAGGGATAATCTTAGGCTTTCCATCCATACTCCTGTCAGGTATGCCTTTGATATATGTATTTTGTTTAATGTAAGTGCTAATACTTTTGTCTTGGGCAAGATTTAGCTTTAATCTTTTTTACCCAATGTGTTTTGGACTGTAAAAGTGAATCTATGCCCACGCTTCTCTCTCTCTTTCTCACGGAAAAAAGGGGAAAATGGAGATCTGAAATTTTTTCTTCTAACTTTGGATTTTGCTTCTTGCTATTTTTTTACCTCCCTCTTTGTTTTATTCAAAACAAATAGTAATTAATAATTTTCAGTAATTAGTAATTTCCTAAAGAAGGGATAGGAGGCACCAATAGTAAGAAAGAAAAGCAAAGACAAGGACAAGAGATAACAGATCAAATTAATTTCGGATGGAACAGTTTTGAGCATGATTTTGTTCAAGAGGATGCTGGAGCTGAGCAGAAAGAGCGACCTGCCATGACTTCAACTGAAACTGTCAAATCGGAATGTGCAACTACTGTATGGAATGCAAAGGTATTTATTACATATGAGTTTTGGAAGAACTGAAGTTGATCATGTTGCAGAATCTAGCATGTTGAAGTTGAACATAGAACTTAATGGATGCAAAGCGATTTTTTTCGCGCTTCTTATGGTATGAAAACCAGAAGTTGTGTTGGAACTCTTGCAGCTAGTGATTTGTGCATCTTACATAGTATAGGCAATTTTGAACTTCTATCTATTGGTTGTCCTGGGATTTTTTGTCCCAAGTTGATGTGAAGTTAGCTTCTTGTAATTTTCTGAGGTCTCCAATAATTGAGGGTGATGCCTTGAAGCATTGAACTGTTGAATAGTTGCTACTAAGATCCTTGTGGATGTTTTTAGAACAGCACAAACGCTAATGGCTTAGACTGTGTTTAATCTTTCTTTCCTGTTCCCCCTGTTATGGCCACACAGAGGTGTACCTTGTTAGATGCTAATCTGCTGTCACCTCCTTGAATAGTTGATAATACTACATGGTTATCCCTCCATTCCTAATGATAGCCCCTACGAAAAGACATGCAGTTTTCATACCAAAAATAAAGTACTTCCGTACCTAATTTTTAAATTTATTGACACTAAATTAAAGAACTAATTATTCACATTTTAATATTTCGTGGCCCATGATTGCCAAGAAAAATTTAATTTAATTTGGTGTCAAGACATTAGAAAAATTATTCACAGAAGTATTTTATTTTTTTATACTAAAATTGCACGTCCTTTCCCAGTGGACAATTGTGAGCAATTGTGTTCTAGTCTTTATAATTGATGTTATGCATCTTTTAGAAATTGTGCGCGTTATTGTGAAAAGAATTTGTGGATCTTATTGTCTCATTATTCTTTATCTCTCTAGTAGTGTTTCTGCACTATGATTTGTCAATCTTTCTGCTTATCTAAAAACAAGATGCCATTGTCATTCAAATATCTTCTTTTTTTCCCTTCACCTTTTGGTGGATCAGATGATTTTAATGAGCGGACTTAGCCAAAATTCTTTGGAGGAGCTTTCATCTGAAAGGAGCTATGACGACCGTGTGCCCCATTTTTGCAATATGCTGAGGTTTGCTGTTCTTAAGAAAGATCAATACTTAATGGCAATTGGAGGACCATGGGATACTTTTGACGGTGGGGATCCTTCTGTTGATGATTCCTCTCTGGTTCAAACTGTTCTTCGGTATATTCTTGCTTCTTAACTTTTGAAGTCTATCCTCTTATAAGCAAGTTATGTATTTCTTTAACACAAATTGCCCACTATATCCATGGATTTCAGGTATGCGAAGGATGTCACCCAACTTGATTTGAAGAACTGCAGGCACTGGAATAGGTTCCTCGAGGCATGTTTTTATCTCTGGGCACTTAAGCCTTTGTATAGACAAATTAAAAGGGCAACTTGTCCACTCATTACTGTTTTTCCATATTGTGAGCCCAGATTATGCATTTTTTTGGTTTCTACTCTGATAATTCTTTCTGCATATTCATGGTGGTTGTCTCATGGCTTTCTGATGTTTGGGGAGTAATTTCAGCTGCAGCTTAGTTTGCAAATATCAATATACCTGGTAGACATACTACGGTCATCCATATCAGTAGACTGATGAAGGCTTTCTGGCTTTCTTTTTGGTAAATTGCACATTTAGCATCTCATAATTGGGATATCTGTATGGGTATGGGGCGATAGGTTTGTTAGCGGTGCAAGTCATGTCAGTGAGTAAAAAGAATTCCCAACTATCAGAATATTTATATAATGGATGTATCTTAGGAACAAATTGAGATTGCAAACTTTTCAGAAGACTGAAGTGTAGATCTCAAGTGTAAATCAATAACACATGCATTGCAGAATAGTGGCTGATGTTAATAGCAAGTATTTATCCAGTTAATAACATATCTGAATTTCTGTCATGATAAGTTTTTCCTACTTAATTTCAAAATATCTCTTCAAAAGAACATTTTGGATTGGAACACGGTGCAAATTCCATACTCTATTAGTTAAGATTTCATAAGAAATTTTTTTTTTCTGCTAGTGGGGTTAAGGTGGCTGTTACTTTTTCAGGAACGCTTGGGTATTGAATTACGAGAAATATTGTTGATTTTGAATATTTTTCTTCTCTTTATGCGGCTCTGCTGTAGCAGTAAGGATTAAGGATAAGTTGTTGCATCAATTTGGAATCATGTGGCTTGATATGCTTACTCATCCTTGTGTATTAATTTGCAGTAGTTTAATGACATATGAGAACACTCTAGGCATGTAAAGTGGTTAGTTGTGAGAGTGAATTTTGATTCAAATTGAGTTTGTACAGTTCATTTCCTTTTAGAGAGAAGATTTTGGGATTTATATCCTGTACTTAACATCTGAAATTAAATAAGCACAACTCGACTTCCTTCCATTAAGTCTTTCTGATACTATATGGCGGCACAGCTATTTTTCCATCTTTAGGGTGGTGTTTCATAGCGTACTTGGCTGATAATATATTACGTCTTACTGTGTTTCTTCTGTTTTGGGTATGAAAGCTGCAAGCTTATTGTACTTGAACCTTTGCAGATACATTATGACAGAGTCGGTAAGGATGGACTGTTTAGCCATAAAGAAGTCACAGTACTGTATGTTCCAGATTTGTCAGATTGTCTTCCATCGATAGAAACATGGAGAGAGCAATGGCTTGCTCACAAGAAAGCTGTTGCTGAGAGAAGGCGCCTGCTTGAAGTTAAAAAGGAGGTATATTGCTTTTATAAACTTTGGACCACCATTCTTGCTTGTTTTACCTTATGTGCTGTTTGACTTCTCATAATGCATTTAATTCTTAAATGGACCTTTTAAATGGAGATAATGTTCCATTTTTCTGTTATTCGACAATGTAAACACGATTTTCAAGGTTGACGTTTTTGATTTCCTCTTTTTTGCCTTTCTGAGGTTGTGTTTGAAATTTTGGAAAGGAAGAAGGAAAAAGATAAAGTGAAATAGTTGAAGCTTTTTTCTTTCACAGTTTCTTTTATTTTCTTTACTTTTTCTCTTTCTCTTCTTTGTTAGTTTATCCTTTTGTTATTATATCAAACCAGTGATTTTCCTTCTCACTTCCTTTCCTTTTGCCAAATGAAACAGAGAAAATGACAAGCTTTCTGAATTGCTTATTTCTTGATTTTTGGCACCTTCCTTTCTCTTTCTTTCCACAAGTTCCGAACACATTCAGGGTGTGTTTGGAACGGCTCTGTTTATAAAAGGTGCTTATTATGATTCCTATATAGTATTACTATGTTTTCACACTAGTAGTAGGTTTTCTTTCGTTGCAAAGTTTAGTTGAATTGTGGTTATGTCAGGTTGGTTTAATCATGCTAACTGTTGTCTTGCTTCAATTCGGAAATGGAGTTGGACTGTTTTTCACTAATGTTTCCTGTGCTTGGTTTATGTACAAGTCTATGGAGAAGAAGGAAGCACCGAAAGGTAAACAACAATCTATATTTATCAGTTCTCAGTTGTCGTGCATTATATTCTTCTCGGATTAATCAACACTTTTTCTCAATTCAAGATAAGGAAGGTGATTCCTCTAAAGAAGTCAAGGGGGATGATAAATCAAAGAAAAAAATAGAGTCTGCACCTGCTGGACAGGAAGCTGATGTCACCAAAAAACAGAACGATGAGAATGAACTGAAGGGTAATGCAACCGACAAAGATGGGGGAGAGAAACAGGTGTCAGATAAAAAAGGTGGGGTGGCAGCGGGCAATAAAGGTAGTAGTGTTGAAAAGAAGGAAGTGGGGGAAAGCACAGGTGTTCCGACTTCTGGTAGTGGAAAAATTGGGAGGAAAAAAATTATAAAGAAAATTGTCAAACAGAAGGTTGCTGGTAAGAAAGAATGTTTGGATGAGAAAAACATGGGAGAAAATATTTCTATCTCAGAAACCGCTGGTCAACAAGACGCGCCCTTTGCTAATGCTGCTGCTGTTAAAACTTTTATAAGGAAAAGAGTAGTGAAAAAGGTCCCAGTGGCAAAGGCTGTTCAGAAAGATAATGAAGGCATTCATCCTGAGGTGAAAACTGATAAGGGAACTGAGTGTTCCGAAGATAAAGCAAAAGGTAAGTCAGACTCCAGTAGTCCTGCGGTGGTGCAAGATGCTACTGTGAAAACGATAGGAAAGAAAAAAGTAATTAAAAAAGTGCTTAAAAGGAAGCTAACTGTTGCGCAAGCTAATGAAAGTGTTCCTAATAACAATAAAGATGACAAGGAAGGGACAACAATTGTTAAAGCAGGTAAAGAACTAAAAGCTTTGGGGAAAAAAACTGTAGATGCCGAGGCCAGCTCAGAAAAGAAAATCTCGGCAAAATCTGTAACTCCTGCAAAGCAAGATGATTTAGGGAATTCAAATAAAGCTGAAAGCAAGGTAGACAAAGAAGAAAAAAAAGCTGAGAAAAAGGTTGAAGAGAAAAGTGGCTCTGCATCCGAAATCATTAAGGAGGCTGACAAGCAAAAGATTTCCTCTAAGGATGGTCATACTGACAAGAGAGGCAAATCAAAAGAAAGAGAAAAATCAAAAGATGAAGAGAAAAAAGACAAGGAAGTAAAAGATGACTCTAGAAGGAAATCAAGTAAGGATGTCAAAGAAAAGAAACAGCTTGAAGAGCCTCCTCGGCACCCTGGATTGTTTCTTCAAACAAAAGGAAGCAAGGAATCAAAAGTATGTTGAATTATACTGAAAGATGTAGCTTTTGTATCTGATTGATATGGGCAAACTGTGATTTTTCATGTTTCATCATACTGTACTGCCCAGCTTATCTAATCTTATAATTCTGGTACAGCTACGTTCAATATCACTTTCGCTGGATTCACTTCTGGATTATACTGAGAAGGATTTTGAAGAATCAACATTTGAGGTGTTTTACGGCTTTCTCTTTCAGCATGCCCCATTTTTTGACTCTATCTATCTTTTATAGTTCTTGAGTTCAGGTTGCTCATAAAGCTGAAAATAAACGTTTTTGGTGATGCCAATGATATTTTGTATTTTTGGTCCCTCACCCTTGTTTGTGCAGCTTTCATTGTTTGCAGAGTCACTGTATGAAATGCTGCAGTATCAAATGGGGTGTCGCCTTTTAGCATTTCTTCAGGTTGGTTGAAGCACTATATCTACTTGAGTATCTCTTTTGCTTTGTTCACTGATTTTTATTGTGATTCAAAGGCTTTCTTCATTTTCTTTAATCTATGTACTTTCCCCGTTGTGAAGAAATTGCGCATAAAGTTTGTGACAAAAAGAAACCAACGGAAAAGACAAAGGGAAGAAACTTCCAAGGGGAGTGATAAGAAATCATCACCAAAGCGCTTGAAGACTGATAAGGCCACTGTGGAAGTCAAATCTGCTAAAACTGAAACACAGGATGCTGCTAATTGTGAGGATGGAAAAAGCTCTGTTAAGGATGAAGTTACTTCTGTTGATGGCATTGAAAATGTGAAGCCAGAATATGCTGATGGGGCTCAAAACGTGAAGCAAGAAGATGCTAATGGAGTTGAGAATGCGAAGCCAGAAGATGAAATGGATGATGATGATGAAGATCCTGAGGAAGAAGATCCCGAGGAACCAGAGGAAAACGAAGAAATGTTGGATGCAGTCCCTCAATCTGACTTGCCAAATAAGGCAAGGCCTGCTTCTTCATTCTTTATTTTTCGAAGAAGCATTTTCATATATGCATGTGTACTTTGTGTCTTTCCATGTTGTCCACCCTTCTCAATAGGAAATCATACAGTTGAATTTTCTTCTGTATCTTTTTTTTCCCCCTTTCTGACTAGCAATGTTGCTAGGGCCGAAAAGACACTTGGTAGCATCTGGCCTCTACGGCTGTCATGACTCGCCCAAGTTGGTTTTAGTCAAATTGTTGTCGGCCTGTAGCTCATTTTCTTTTTCTTATGTGTTTTCTTTTCCCCTTCTGTGCTTTCTCCACCCTTCCGTTGTGTACAGTTTTGTCAAACTTCTTTTTAGTATGTTCTATTTTTCCTATTTTTTCATTCTTTTTTTTTTTGGTGCAACCTATTTTTTCATTCTAATATCCCTTCTTCTCTCTCTCTGAGAAGATAGAACAGGTTCTTTGGTTGACCTCTTGATAAAATGGGCAAAAAAAGTAAAACATATTTATGATATAAATATTCCGCTCTAATCTCGTAACGTTATAGCCGAATTGGGACATAAGGCTCGGTTTTGTTTAATCTTGAAACGTTTTGATTACGTAATTTTTGGATTTTTTGGTTGTTCCCTTGTTTCCAGGACCTGCCATGTTACTGTGCCTATTATTTCCAGTTCTAGTGTAGCAAGACTTTAAAATGCTATAAAAAAAAGTTTCAAGTGCGAAGGGACGGTCTGATTCCCTAAATAAAGGGTAAAAAGAGAATAAAATGGGGACAACTTAAGAGGCATATATGTACTAATATATTAATAATATAAATTTGAAGTAAAACATGAAATCATTAGTAAAAAGAATGTCTAATGATTAGGAATGCATTACAATGGAGTAGTATTCTCGTGTATGCTTGCCAGTTGCTAAAGTAAAAATGTGGTTTCGTATTATTTGAGTGTGTTATTTAGCTATATCAAATCTACAGTGTCTATCTTTCTTTATGTACTTTCAGGGAGCTAATTTAGCTTTCCTTGCAGGAAAATATTGTGGTGGGGAAGACTGAAACAGAAATGAAGGCTGAAAAAGTAGTTGGGGATGCAAAAAGTGAAGATCAGGAAACTCCTGTGGCAACTTCAGAGAGCAAGCCTACATCAGGTTCAGAGAGCAAAGAAAATGTGGAAAAGATGGAGACGAAGAAAAGTGAAAAGCCAGTAGCTGTTGATAAGGAACTGTTGCAGGCATGTGTGGAAATTTGGTTGTCATCAGATTTTGTATTTGCTTCTTCATTTTTTTTGCTCTTTCTTTCATTTAAATTGGTTTCCTTTTAGCAGGCTTTCAGGTTTTTTGACCGGAATCGAGTTGGATACGTCAGGGTAATTACTAGCAGTTCATGTCATTTTGTGCTATTAAGTATCATCAGATAATATTGTTTTGAGGCTTACATCTCTTTTCTTTCTCAGGTTGAAGATATGAGGTTGATTATCCACAACTTGGGGAAGTTCCTCTCATACAGGGATGTCAAGGTTAGTGTCAATACTGTTATCCAAGTTTTTGTTGTTCTATTTGGTCATTTATTACAAACAGGAAAAGCACACGGAAAAGTTACTCTCCGACCCTGTTGTTAGTCCTTTTTCTATTTTAAGATGTCTCAGGATTTTAGTTTTCTTTGCAGAGTCAAATAAATCTGTTTCACATTTTAAAAATTAACCTCATAAGGAGATATAAATGTGTATGAATGGGAATGAAAGTCATGGTCGGAATTATTGGTTTGAATTCTAGTAAATTAATTGCATTTTCTCCTAAAGAGTCAAAATCCTCAAAAGAAACCCACAGAGAGGGAGTAGAAACATGCAGACTTGTGGGCCCCATGACTTCAAAGTTAGGGAACCACAAATATGAAATATGACTATTAATTACAAAAATGCCACCGATGCTTCATTTTGGTGGAAGATTCTCAATGACATATTCTCCATATAATCGGAATTCTCTATTCTTTGAGAAGGAATATTGCATGTTCGGTGGCTGTTGATGGGTTGCCCATTGTTTTGTGGAATCAGGAACTTGTTCAAAGCGCACTTTTGGAAAGCAACACTGGGAGGGACGACCACATTCTCTACAACAAGCTGGTGAGAATGGCTGACATTTAAGATTTGCGTGGAGTTGTTCAGATTCTTTCTTTATGTTGAAGGGAGTTGTGAACTTCAACTTTTCCATTTCTCTTAACGCGACTTGGAAAGATCTATTTATTGGAAGGATATTCTGCATCTTAGAATTCAGCTTTCGATGATAGAACTATTTATTTACCTTTTATGAACTTTCGTTTTGTAAGCAGTCTACTCTTTTGTCTGTCTTTCTAGTGTAATTGTTGACTGATAAGCTTATGGAGGATAATGTGCATTTTCTTTTTAACAGAAACTCCGCCCCAGTTGTGAGGCCATATTACTAGAAATGAATTTTATCAATCAGTGTTCTCTGGACATTTTGTTATCGTGTCTGAAATTAGTTGTACATTCAATTGAAAGGGCGTGCTATATATAGAGAATTTGCAGTTCTAAGTTTTGTTAACAACTGCCCTTGGGCGCCTTGTTAACACGATTCTTTTAGATTGTGCTGCAACACTATAAATCTAATTCAAAGCCAATAGTTCAAAAAGGGAAAACGTTTTTAAGGGTCATCAGCCACAAAGTGGACATGAGTTGCATAGTATATTTTGTCTTTTATTTTTGTTCTTCAAGTTGTTGTAAGCAGAGATTTCATTGCGGGTGACCTGGGAAACCGGCCTTGGTCTAGTACACCAGACGCCTGTTTGGCGAGGTAAACTTTTGAAAATGTGGAAACCTGCCTGCGAAACTTGCCAACCGAGTTAGACAAGAAACTTTTTCTTCATAACTCAGGTATTCAATTAAACTTAGAGGATCAATTCTACCATCCACTAGCGGGGTCTAATTAGAGGCATAAACCTGTATACCTTGGCATGCATCTAATAAATACTAGAATCCCGTCTTCTTATCCTATTACGAACATAAACAAAAAAATTAAATGGAAAGGGAGAGGCAAGAGAATTTGTTGATGAGCTTACCGAGGTGTTGGGGCCCTATGCTACCAACAGCTGAACTGCTTTCTATCCTTGGTCGGGTGGCTGACTTGGAATGAGTCTTTGAGGGCTTAGGCAAGAGAGGGATATTCGCGATTGGGAATTATGCGAAGCAAAGGCTTGTCCACCCTAGCCACAAAAGGTTCTCGTGCGTATTCCAAATGATGGCACATTTGACCAATCTCTTCTCGTAGAGTTGATTAAAGAGGCCAAGTAGTGTTTTAGTTTTGACCTAAAGTTAGCGACCAATCTATGGCTAGTATTTGTTTAGTATTGTGGCTTACTAGTTAGGTCATAATCGATTGGATGGAAGTGAAGCTGGAGCTAGAGAACCCATCGGCATTGGAACTTGACCAGAACAAGACATATGTAGGCACACGCCCCGAAAATCGATCGCGGATAAGCGGGTGTGCCCCTTTTTAGAAAACGCGGCAAAACACTCAATTCAGAGTTGCCACTTGGGTTTGAAGGTCTGCCACCCAAGGAACCGAACTTGAAATGTTTGCTACGTTGTTTAATTTGAAAAAGGCTTGTAGACTGGTCCGTCGTCACCTTGACAGGAGCCAGGATACGAGAGGGGAGGGATTTTAAGGCACACATCTCGTCCAATTCAGAGATCGGTATCTACTCGGGTATTTGTAAAACGTTTGCAATTCTTTCTCATTAATCGACTTTTAGCCAGTTAGGGCGGGGAAACAGTTTAAAGGGATTAAAACTGTAACAAGTTTATAGGATGTGATAAAATGGCATGCTCGCTAATTGAAATAGTTAAAATATGATGAAAACAGATTGTTGTGGGGACTTTAAATAGACTGGAAAGCACTATCTTGGAGTGTCGTGCGTAGGAATAAACTA
This sequence comes from Rhododendron simsii, assembly GCA_014282245.1. Lineage (NCBI taxonomy): Eukaryota > Viridiplantae > Streptophyta > Magnoliopsida > Ericales > Ericaceae > Rhododendron > Rhododendron simsii. Next base: position 15,153,883 of record CM024961.1, read on the forward strand.
GCATGCATTGATCAAGTCACTATATGCAAGTCTCACCTGTGCATGCTGTCACGCCCTCGATTTTCAACTTAAATAATAATAACATTTTATAATTAAAGTCCTCACCGGAGTTACAATTAATAACCCAAAAAGAAATTTAGTTCCCAGTTCCACAAACTTGCCCAATAAATTTACAGAGTTCCACAATAGAAAATACAATACCATGTAGTTTAGTTTACAAAGATAGACAAGTATTCTCCGAAAATAGCTTTAATCGGTAACAACCGCATGCACTCCAAGCATTCCATGAAAGTTGTTACAGCCTAGAAATTTTATTTATCTTATTAATTATTTTGGCCATTCATTAATTGGGAGTTTTATGGTGTGGGTCCTAATTAATTATTTTGGGCGTGCTATGGGTAATATTGACACGATTGTAATATTTGGAGTAGGAAATTGATTTTAGATAAAATAGTGGTACTGGATGGTAATTCTGTTAGTTTTTATTAGGTTGGATTAGATTATTAGTAGAGAAGTATATTTTTGCTATTTACTTATCTAAATTCTAATTACCGAATTAGCTAGAGTTTAGGGGAACGTGAGATATTGGTCGTGGTTTTGGAGTATAGGTATATTAGACTAGTGCTATTGTCTTTCAAACGTTTAGTGAGAAAAGAGCAGCAGCCGCCGCCGAGGAGTCTCGAAGTGGCCTTCTTTGGGTTATTGATCAGAGGTAATTTTCTCCTTTATTTCTTTTGTTGTGATGTATATTTGTTCCATGGATTGGTCAGATCCTTGGGTTGGAGACTAGTTTATTGGGTTTTGCCTGGAGAGAGAGAGAGAGAGAGAGAGAGAGAACATCATCATGGTGAGGTGGTGTGTGTGTGGCGGTGATCGGTGGTAGTCAATTGGGAACTACTAAAATATTGGATATTGGTGGAATGAATTGAATATAAATACCTGTGGTGGAATTAAATGGTTTCAATGGTGTAAGCTAGATTAATTTGATGCAGGTACGATTTTGTGGATCGTGCAGATGGGTTTCACCACTTGGAGGGTGTATTGGGTTCATGTGTACGTGGAACTTGGACTTGAGAATTAGAGTTTTAGATTTGCTAGTGGTCTGGTAACTTGGGTAACTAGTCTAGGTTCGTTAAATAGGTGGTCCTTCATTGTTATAGACATTATTATACATGATACAGTTAGTGATAATATTGTTATATGATTCTTTGTTCAGGTTAGGCTTATTCCGCATTATTCGATTGCATTAGCTTTGGATCCAGGTGAGTAGTTAAGTATGTTACGTATTTTCAAAAGATCCCTGTGTCCCTTAAAAGTATTTCCTTCATAAATTTATATGAATGTTATTCGGAGACTCAAAACTGTTTTTAAGTTGTTCTATAAATTGGCATACGATGAATTTTCTGAGATCAATTGTTAATATTCTTTTTGGTGAGAACTTGGTGGATATTAATGGGAACATTTATTTCGGAAGTCCAGGGAACTTATTCCTTCTCGTGTTGGTGACCCTGGCCATTGGGGAAAAGACCGTGTTAGGCCGGTGACCCTAATGCTCAACGGCTTTCTTTCGCCGGATCGTCTTAGGGAAAAGTACTACGGGCTGCCAACCCTGGTGACTCTATGTTCGATATTGGATCCAATTTTATTGAGATTTATTTTGGCCATGGTACTGTTTGATTGTGGTTCCCCATTGTAGATGGAGTTAATGTTGTGATCACCACCAAGAATATTTATTTGGTTAAAGGCTTTATTGATTAATTTATAATTTTGCTGGACACCTCGTATGCCAAATTATGATTTAATGGTAAATTATTTTAATTCCTGCTTTCAACTGTATTTATTATACGTGCTTGCTATTCACTGAGCTCGTCAGCTGACGGATTTATTCCAACTTCTCTTTCAGGCAAGTTGGGGAGTTAGGAAAGGACTCTGGCGGTATCTCGGGGATTTTCTTTTGTTGACCTCCTTAGGGTGTCTCATTCTAGTTTTATTTTAAAAATCGCTTCCGTATTTACAACAATTTGACAGATAACAAATTCTTTTAATTATTGTCGGATTAGTGGAGATTATTTGGTTCATGGGATGGTTATGCCCCATCTTTATGATAAGACATATTCGGCTTTTGATTTGATTAATAATGAAAAAGGGATCATTTGATTTTCAGTTATTTTGATTTATTCAGGCTGCGTGTTCCATGGATTAGCCTCATGGTTCACGGCCGGTCACTTCTCATTTTTGGGGCGTGACAAAAGTGACCTGCAATGCTCCTGAAAATGACAGGTTGAGCTACACTAGCCCAGTAGAGAAATATATACACAAGTTATAAGAAAATATGTCGAGTTACGCAACTAAAGTGAATGAATATAGACAGATATGCCCAAGGTTTATTTGGTTATCGACAAGCAACTCACTATGGCTAAAGGATTCTAGACAATCCTATATGTAACACCTATAATCTCATATACCATCCCAATACCATCCCAATGCCACAAGAATTCCCCACATCAATCACAAGTAATCATATTTGGTTCCTCAATCATTTCATCACATCATGTGTGTTTCCACATTCATTCCAATTTCATATTCTTCCACATTTCCTCGTATCGTTTACCAATCTCTTTCCTCATTCTCATGTCATCAAAACTCTTTTGTTTTCCCAAATAGATGCAAAGTATAGAAATACGTGACCTATAGTGGTCAAGCTCCACTGATTCGAGCTTGAATAGCCGGAGTCCGTTGATTCTGTGCACGAATACTGGAAACCGTTAATTCGCTCAAGAATAGCCGGAGGATTTTTTTAATAGAAAAATCCTTTTCCCTTTCGAATAATCCAATTTAGTGAAAACCAATGTTTCTCTCTTTTTCCGATAATCTCATACCATAACATCCAAGGTTTTCGCATGTATCGCTCGTTTCCGGTCATCTCACCGAATGTCCATGGTGATACCCGTTCATTTGCGTGATTCCGGTCGTCTCACCGAATGTCCATGGTGATACCCGTAGTGTCAATTCCGGTCGTCTCACCACCTTGTGGTGATACCCGTAGTGTCAAGTTTTCGTTGTGTCCGTAACCTCAAACAATCATTCATATCTCATTATGCTACAAACCATCAACCGTCACATACACCAACAAATAGATAAGCACACACATTTCCATGAAGTATATCACCGTAACCTACATCACGCATTGAACACATAAGCAACTTTACGACACACTAATCACTAGTCTCTTTACTAAAATCTCATGAAACGAGAGCTCGAGGAGTTTAGAATGGTCAACGAGATGAAATCACAAGGATACGAGTTACTAAGTTACCGTTCAGATCACTAGCCAAACTCACGACTACCCATCACACTCACCACAACGCCTCGTATAACCTACGGTACACCTAAACAACCTTACGGTTCATTTTCCATTTACGACGGTACTAAGATTACCTTTAGTGAGTATCGAAAGGATTAGAACAATCAACGAATCATTGGAACAGGAGTAATTGAGTTTAGAGATGATTAGAATGTGATCGGAGAGTGTTAGAAGTGTTCGGAGATCAACACAATCGACGGATAATCAACGAAGTTCAAAAACAGTTTTCTAAGTCATTGGTATCAATACCTCAAAAAGTAGGTATCGGTACCATGACAATCCAGTGAGCAATCAGAAACAAGGTATTGGTACCTCAAAAATAAGGTATCGGTACCAAAGGTACCGGTACCTCAAAAAAATGGTATCGGTACCACTGCATTACAGCGGGCGATTTTGCAGAAAACCAAAAACGAGCACAAACTCAAAATCCAACTAACTAAGGCACGATTTAGGCACATAATCATCACATAAACTCATAACAAGAGTAAGAAATCCCTACCTCAAGTCAATGATCGAAACCCACGCGATTTGATCAAGCCCTAGACTCCGAAAACTTCAAAATCACTCGAATCTCCTCCTCCGAGCAAACCCACGAAATTTCGAGCTCAACTACACGATTGGATGAAGGATTGGAGGTTATTTGCCATGGGTTTTGAGTAATGGTTGGAGTTTTGGGTGTTGGAGTGGGAGAGAGAGAGAGAGAGCCGAGAGAGAGGGAGAGATCGGGAGGTAGAGAGAGAGGGATGGGAGAATTTGTTCTCCTACAAACACACCTACACTTATATACTAGCACCCACATAAATTGCACTTGCACTCCCTCAAATATCAATCCTAACACATTAACCCCGAATCAATTAAACTCGATAAATTTCATATTTCCCTCAATATCTAACATTTATAAAACTTTTAAATAATATCCGAAAAATACGGGTCCTTTGTAACGACTCTGATTTTCGGTCGTTAAAAATTTCGTTAAATATTTGAATTTTTTTTTTTTGTAATTGCTATTAATTTCCAAAGTTTGTCAAAATTACGTTTTTGCCCTTAAACTTTCGTTTATTTGTGCTTTGGCCTACTTAGCAAGCCTAACTAGCTTTTGACCATCTAGTTGGAGTAACTAAGCTAGGAAGCTGTCTGGTTACTTTTCCCTAACCGCAAAATGACCGTTTTGCCCCCCTTGGACACTTTGAACCTTTTGAACCCTAGAACAAGAATGGATTATTCATTTTTCTTTTAAATATTTTTGGTTTTACTCTTTGTCCATTGGACAATAAATGTTAGGGAACCTATTATCCATTGGATAATAGAACCCCAATTGTTTACTTTAAAAGTATACTTGGTCAAAGTACTAAGAATATTGAAAAATAGACTTTTTAATTTCTTTAAAAGTACTTTTGGGATTATTTTAGTATATAATTAACCTAATGACTATTATCCATTGGATAATAGAAGTTACGGGAATTTTTACCCAATGGATAAAAGAATAGTCTTTCACCAAAGTACCATGGGTTCTTAATTTAATCCTTTTCTTTAAACCATGTGTGAAAGTACTTGATATTTTATTAGATAAGTACTTAGTACTAAGATTCTTAAAGTACTTCCATATTATTTTATGTTGGGGTATTGATTCTTCCTAGATACATAAGTACTTATGTATATATTATCTTAGTACTTGGTTGTTTGTTTAATTGGCTAAGTACCATGTGCTAAATTTATGGTTTAAAAGAGAATCCTAGCCTTAAATCTATTTTTGACCTTAAAGTACAAAAGTACTTAGTTTTTAATTTGTTTACTTGCATTTTTGTATATGTGTGTATATATATATTGTACTTTGAAGCAAGAAAGGAGAGAGGGAGAGGAGAGAGAGCCGTGGGAGAGAGAGGGAGAGAGGGGGGGGGGGGGGGGGGGGGCGGTTGTGAGGGGAGGAGGAGGGAGAAAAATTGGTTAGTACTTGGTTGATCTTTCAATGTACTTCAAATTCATGGGGAACCTTCCTTCCTAGCTAAGACTTAACCTCCATTGTCCTCTCTTGTACATCTACCAATTGTTTAATCTTGTTCACACCTCCTTGCCCACCAAGTCTTCCAAGGTTCACACTAGCCATGCAAGCCTAAAAGATTAGGCCTTGATCTTTCTAGGATTCTTGCCATGTGTCAAAAGTTGAGGAAGAGTGAGAGGGAGGGGGGCCGGCCTTAGAGAGGGAGAGGGAGCTCAAGGTTTGCCTATAAATAGAGCCATTCTCTTGCCATTTGAACTCACACCTCAAAGCATTTGCTCTTCCTTCTCTCTAGAAACCATTTCTGATTTTCCAGGCAGCCTACTGCCCCTTCGAAAATCCTCCGTTTTCTCCTGCTTAGAGTAGTTTTTAGGATCAACTTCCTTCTGGAAAGTTGCAAAGAACTTCGAGAGCTTCAAGTTAGGCTCAAGAATCACCCCAATCGGTCAAGAAATGACCAAGATATCGTCATCCGAAGTTCAGTAAAAATTCTGGATTTTCATTTCCTGACAGCTTACTGTCACTTCCTTCGTCCCCATTTTTCTCCAACCTAGGGTCGTTACTAGGATCAACTTTCTTCACGAAAGTTGTAGAGAATTTCTTGAGCTTAAATTTCGACTCAAGAACGACGCTATTCGGCCAAGGATTGACCGAGTTACTGCCGTCCGAAGTTCGGTCCAGATTCGGGAGAAATTCCACCTAGCTTATTCGGCCCTGACTAGTTTCGGATCAAGGTAGGATACCCTTATCCCTATCCCTATGTATAAGTATGTTATCTTGAATTACTTTTCATGTCAATTAATTGTGTTTTGATCTTTAAAGATGAATATGAGCATGCATATATGAATTGCTTGCATTACTTGTGACACGATAAAGCATAAGTGATTTATCACTCCAAGGGCGTCCGAACATGTGGCGTTATGCTTTAGGCGTTGATTTGAGCATGTTAAAAATAGAGTTGAATGATCTTGTTTGTTTACAAGGAATGATTTATGTTTACCTTTGTCCTGCCTCGGAGTCTTGCATGTAAACGAGACACGAAAACCAAGGAAGTAGAAACATGGCACCTAGGGTGTGGTTTATGAAAGGATAAGTTTTTCCGAGGAAGGAAATATTTTGAAACTACGTAATGACTAATTTGGTGGTATTACGTGAGATGTGTTTGAAAACCGTAATGTGGCCGGACTTGGTAGCCCATTGCGTGGGTTGTGAAAACCACAATGTGGCCGGACTTGGTAGCCCTTTGTGAAGATTGTCAATAGGGTCGGACGTGGTAGCCTTATTGGTAATATGGCTTGGTTATCCATGGAGAGGAGCCAACGCTAGTGTTGCGTGCCAATGGGAACCCGGCGCGGCGGAACCATTGTGAGGATACTCGGGAACCCGGCGCGGCGGAACCGAGGTTGGGTGTGTGGCTTGGTTATCCGCGGTACGGAGCCAATGTCAAATGATTTTGAAAGGCTTGGTTATCCGCGGTACGGAGCCAATGCAAAGGATTTTGAAAAATGGTTTTGTAAGTGGAAAACGTTGACACGGTCTACGACGAGTCGCGTAGGAGAAATCGGGAAATCTTGGACACCAACGTTAGATAGTGAATGTGGATGTATTATCGTTATTAGTTTGATTTCTATGATCGTTTGTTGGTAAGCTATGGGTTAGCGAGTAAGGATTTCCTATTGAGCGTTGTAGCTCATGGTGTTGCCTTTTGGTGACCCTGGCATATTATATTGGTGGCGACGCCGGTATAATGTGTCAGATTTCATAGATGAGTAGGGCGAGATCTTCAGCTTGGAGGCGTGCGGAGCCGAGGAGCTGGCTAGGATGGAGAAGCAAGAGGAGCTGTAGAGTAGGACCCTTAGTTCCCTCTTTGTCATCCTATTTTGTATTTCAAATGCTCTTTCGAGAGTTATGATGTAATAACGAGCTGGACTCGCTTCGTTTTTCAATAAAATTGTTTTATTTAACGTACCCAAAATTCGGGGCGTTACAACTTGGTATCAGAGCTTTAGGTTCAAAACCCCGGCCATGGGTAGAATGGGTAGAACCATGTAGAACCTTAAGCTAGTTTTGACCGTTGCACAAACGTGACTTCGAGTTTAAGTTTACCGTCCCAAATTGGGTGGAATTCTGTCAAAACAATCTTCGGATTGAAGCAAGGCGCGGAAATTGGCAGTACCGCCGAGCTGGGAATTCCCGAACAATTGGATGATGACTTAAATCAAGGATCGAATGTGGAACTTAGAATCTCGAAAAATATTTTTGGTATTAGTAGGCCTTTGCCGAAAAAAAAAAATGTTGCTAATTGAGCAAATTTTATTTACTAGTTCGTGGAGGAGCCGTTCTTGAGTCAATATTTTAAATTGGGGACAAGAGTGGGACCCGAGCACCGAAAGTGTACCGGGCATAGCCCCATTTGGCCGGCAAACCCCACTCCCCCCCTAAACTTCAAATTTCAAAATTTTACCTCCAAAACATTCAAATTTCAAGTTTTAAACTTCAAATACTTTCCCTCCTCCACTCACCTTTTCGGCACCTATATATACCCCACCTCCACTTTCATTTCTTCACCTCTCTCATCATCTTAAAAACTCCTCCCAAAACCGAGACCCCTTACCGAGCCATGGCAACCCGACGACGAGGATTCCCGGAAGACGCCTTGATTCGAGACATCGAGCGAACCGAAATTCGCTTGATCATCCGAAGCCTTTGGTTGCAACTCTTCGCCTTCATCATATTTTGTGGAGTGCTCACACTAGCCATGCCACGGTGGTTCGCTGTGAACAACCGTGCCAACACCTTTTGGTATTGGGCTCTCGTCGTGGCCGCCGCACTCGCCGCAATTATAAAGGAGTACGAACGTCAGCTGCGCCAAGCTTTCAACGAAAGATGGTAGAGGAGGGCGAGATCGAAACCGAGGACGCCAATTCGGCATATCTTCGGCCGATCTAGTAACCGTTGTAGTCCTTCGGGGTGTAGAATGTCCAAGATTAGGATCGTTTTCAACTTGTATTAGGAAAAGTCTCGTGTTTTTACTTGCCTTTTGTAGTAAAACTCTATGCTTTATGATTGTAATTCTATGCTTATGTTGTATGTTTTCCTTGTCTATGAAAAAGTTTGCGTTACTTTTAAAAGAGTACCGTTGCATATTATTTGTTAAACTACTTTTGACCCTTAGAAGAAAGTGCTTTTGTTTTTAAAAAAAAAATCGATTCGGTAGACTAAACCGCCCCCTTTTCATTTTTTTTTTACTCAGAAGATGGTGACCGCATATACCCCCGAGGGGACTCGTTTCCAATTTAAGGGGGATAGACGATGATCCCAAGACCGGTCTAGCGTCCCAGCCTAATTTGTACTTGCGTGCCAATTTCGGGGACGAAATTGTTTTAAGGGGGATAGATTGTAACGACCCTGATTTTCGGTCGTTAAAAATTTCGTTAAATATTTGAATTTTTTTTTTTTTGTAATTGCTATTAATTTCCAAAGTTTGTCAAAATTACGTTTTTGCCCTTAAACTTTCGTTTATTTGTGCTTTGGCCTACTTAGCAAGCCTAACTAGCTTTTGACCATCTAGTTGGAGTAACTAAGCTAGGAAGCTATCTGGTTACTTTTCCCTAACCGCAAAATGACCGTTTTGCCCCCCTTGGACACTTTGAACCTTTTGAACCCTAGAACAAGAATGGATTATTCATTTTTCTTTTAAATATTTTTGGTTTTACTCTTTGTCCATTGGACAATAAATGTTAGGGAACCTATTATCCATTGGATAATAGAACCCCAATTGTTTACTTTAAAAGTATACTTGGTCAAAGTACTAAGAATATTGAAAAATAGACTTTTTAATTTCTTTAAAAGTACTTTTGGGATTATTTTAGTATATAATTAACCTAATGACTATTATCCATTGGATAATAGAAGTTACGGGAATTTTTACCCAATGGATAAAAGAATAGTCTTTCACCAAAGTACCATGGGTTCTTAATTTAATCCTTTTCTTTAAACCATGTGTGAAAGTACTTGATATTTTATTAGATAAGTACTTAGTACTAAGATTCTTAAAGTACTTCCATATTATTTTATGTTGGGGTATTGATTCTTCCTAGATACATAAGTACTTATGTATATATTATCTTAGTACTTGGTTGTTTGTTTAATTGGCTAAGTACCATGTGCTAAATTTATGGTTTAAAAGAGAATCCTAGCCTTAAATCTATTTTTGACCTTAAAGTACAAAAGTACTTAGTTTTTAATTTGTTTACTTGCATTTTTGTATATGTGTGTATATATATATTGTACTTTGAAGCAAGAAAGGAGAGAGGGAGAGGAGAGAGAGCCGTGGGAGAGAGAGGGAGAGAGGGGGGGGGGGCGGTTGTGAGGGGAGGAGGAGGGAGAAAAATTGGTTAGTACTTGGTTGATCTTTCAATGTACTTCAAATTCATGGGGAACCTTCCTTCCTAGCTAAGACTTAACCTCCATTGTCCTCTCTTGTACATCTACCAATTGTTTAATCTTGTTCACACCTCCTTGCCCACCAAGTCTTCCAAGGTTCACACTAGCCATGCAAGCCTAAAAGATTAGGCCTTGATCTTTCTAGGATTCTTGCCATGTGTCAAAAGTTGAGGAAGAGTGAGAGGGAGGGGGGCCGGCCTTAGAGAGGGAGAGGGAGCTCAAGGTTTGCCTATAAATAGAGCCATTCTCTTGCCATTTGAACTCACACCTCAAAGCATTTGCTCTTCCTTCTCTCTAGAAACCATTTCTGATTTTCCAGGCAGCCTACTGCCCCTTCGAAAATCCTCCGTTTTCTCCTGTTTAGAGTAGTTTTTAGGATCAACTTCCTTCTGAAAAGTTGCAAAGAACTTTGAGAGCTTCAAGTTAGGCTCAAGAATCACCCCAATCGGCCAAAAAATGACCAAGATATCGTCATCCGAAATTCAGTAAAAATTCTGGATTTTCATTTCCTGACAGCTTACTGTCACTTCCTTCGTCCCCATTTTTCTCCAACCTAGGGTCGTTACTAGGATCAACTTTCTTCACGAAAGTTGTAGAGAATTTCTTGAGCTTCGATTTCGACTCAAGAACGACGCTATTCGGCCAAGGATTGACCGAGTTACTGCCGTCCGAAGTTTGGTCCAGATTCGGGAGAAATTCCACCTAGCTTATTCGGCCCTGACTAGTTTCGGATCAAGGTAGGATACCCTTATCCCTATCCCTATGTATAAGTATGTTATCTTGAATTACTTTTCATGTCAATTAATTGTGTTTTGATCTTTAAAGATGAATATGAGCATGCATATATGAATTGCTTGCATTACTTGTGACACGATAAAGCATAAGTGATTTATCACTCCAAGGGCGTCCGAACATGTGGCGTTATGCTTTAGGCGTTGATTTGAGCATGTTAAAAATAGAGTTGAATGATCTTGTTTGTTTACAAGGAATGATTTATGTTTACCTTTGTCCTGCCTCGGAGTCTTGCATGTAAACGAGACACGAAAACCAAGGAAGTAGAAACATGGCACCTAGGGTGTGGTTTATGGAAGGATAAGTTTTTCCGGGGAAGGAAATATTTTGAAACTACGTAATGACTAATTTGGTGGTATTACGTGAGATGTGTTTGAAAACCGTAATGTGGCCGGACTTGGTAGCCCATTGCGTGGGTTGTGAAAACCACAATGTGGCTGGACTTGGTAGCCCTTTGTGAAGATTGCCAATAGGGTCGGACGTGGTAGCCTTATTGGTAATATGGCTTGGTTATCCATAGAGAGGAGCCAACGCTAGTGTTGCGTGCCAATGGGAACCCGGCGCGGCGGAACCATTGTGAGGATACTCGGGAACCCGGCGCGGCGGAACCGAGGTTGGGTGTATGGCTTGGTTATCCGCGGTATGGAGCCAACGTCAAATGATTTTGAAAGGCTTGGTTATCCGCGGTACGGAGCCAATGCAAAGGATTTTGAAAAATGGTTTTGTAAGTGGAAAACGTTGACACGGTCTACGACGAGTCGCGTAGGAGAAATCGGGAAATCTTGGACACCAACGTTAGATAGTGAATGTGGATGTATTATCGTTATTAGTTTGATTTCTATGATCGTTTGTTGGTAAGCTATGGGTTAGCGAGTAAGGATTTCCTATTGAGCGTTGTAGCTCATGGTGTTGCCTTTTGGTGACCCTGGCATATTATATTGGTGGCGACGCCGGTATAATGTGTCAGACTTCATAGATGAGCAGGGCGAGATCTTCAGCTTGGAGGCGTGCGGAGTCGAGGAGCTGGCTAGGATGGAGAAGCAAGAGGAGCTGTAGAGTAGGACCCTTAGTTCCCTCTTTGTCATCCTATTTTGTATTTCAAATGCTCTTTCGAGAGTTATGATGTAATAACGAGCTGGACTCGCTTCGTTTTTCAATAAAATTGTTTTATTTAACGTACCCAAAATTCGGGGCGTTACACTTACACATGCTAACCAACTACCTGCGCGTGCCAAAAGGTTCGAACCCACAGCTCTTATTTCCAAATCTCTGGGCTCTGGAAATAACTAGTGCACACCCATGACAAAATCACGCAGTTTATAGGAAGTTATAATACATTTATAGGCAGTTTGAATGGGCTCAAAGGCCACCAAAAGAACAAGCACCCCATAAACAGTGTGGAGATGACGCAGAGGCCAAAGCCTAGTTACCCATGCAAAGGCCAGCCACTGGTCAAAAATGGACTGTGTTCTGGGACATATCCAAAAAGGCCCCATGGGTATTCCATTGCAGCAGGCATGACTATTGAAACAAAAACTAGCAGTTTAAACCAAGGAAAGCAGTAAACTAGTTTTGATCATATTTTCAATGATGTGTATGTAAAAGAGAGCATAAAACAACAAGACCCCAGGCTGCATGCAAGATCTACGCGCACAGCCACTGAGTGGTGCGTACGTGCTATGGATTGGTGCGCGCTGGTCCTTGCCACTATGGTTTTGGAAACCATGTTAGCATTAGGGCTAGGAATGGTATTGATCACCAGCCTTGACCCTGCTAGCCCCGCTCAGGGATCAGAACAGAATGCAGTTTTCAAGGTGTTATACCTTTGGTTTGGAGTTTGAAAGAATGATTGAACTTTGAGCTTGAAGGGTTGTTTGATGGATGGATGTGTGCTGTTAGATGAGAAGGGGTGGTGTGTTGTTTACTTGTTGATATCTTTGCAAGAAAGAGATGAACAAGGAAGCTTAGGGTTTGATGGAGGAAACTTGGAACCAATTTTTGTAACCCTTTTAAAGTTGACATATGGGGGGTATTTATAGGAGATGAGGGAGTGAAGGAGGGGTGTAATCAGCCAAGTAATGGCTAGTTTGGCTTGGAGGGAAAGTCTTCCCTCTCATAAAGGAGAGGGGAAAGATGATGGGGGGTGTGTGAGAGGGGAGGGAACATCCCCTACCCGTATCCTACTGCTCAGAGGAATAAGAAGGCTCTATGGGGTGTATAGACCCCTGATCATGGCTTCTGCAGGCTGTAGAAAGGTGATGGTATAGGGCTTTGACTAGCATGCGCGGGTAGGAAACCTGCGCGCGCTGGTCTAAGCTACACTCTACTGGTCAATGGTCAAACTTTAACTGTCGACCAACACGTGACACTTTGACCAGCACGCGCTGGGTTTGGACCAACGCGTGCGGGTAAGGTTCTGACTTTTTGAATTTGGCTGGGTTTAATAGGATATCACACACTCAAAACTCAACCACGCTATCATTCCGGAGGTGTTCTTTGATCTGTTTCATTATTGGGGAATCAATAGACCGTAAGTAAACTAATCTGGAAAATCCAGATTGGGTGGCACAAGCCATCGCTGCTTTAGAATTTGGGTGGCATAAGCCATTGTTGGTTGGAGTTTGGGTAGCACAAGCCATCGCTGCATTGGATTCAGGTGGCACAAGCCATCGCTACTTTGGAATTTGGGTAGCACAAGCCATCGCTGCTTTGGATTCGGGTGGCATGAGCCATCGCTGGCTACTTTGGAATTTGGGTGGCACAAGCCATCCCTGCTTTGGAATTTCGGTGGCACAAGCCATCGTTGCTTTGGAATTGAATTGAGGAGGAGATGGCCGGATCGTCGTTGTTCCAATAGATTGAGACGGATGAACCATCGTTGTAGATTGAATACTCTGAGTTTTGTCAACCCGAGGTGGTGCAAACCCTTGGAAATAACCTGGATGGTAGCAAAATGGTCTGCAGTCGGGGAGAATTTGGTAGAAACTGTTGAGTGGGCCTCAAGCCCAAATGGACCGGTAAGCGCGGGTTGTGCATCAGCGCGCGCTAATCTGAATCTGCAGGCCTAAATTCAAAATCAGCCCAGACCCAGCCTAGACTATTTTTCTTCCACAAGATGACACAACACTGTTGTTTTGGACGGTTTTCAAAACTCCCGCGATTTTCTTTCTTTCTTGCACTTCCTTCTTCGATTCTCCACCGAAAATCATCAACCCATACACCCTGACAGATGATGGCGGTAGTGCTAATGGCGATGGAACTCGGACACTAGACAAAGGCGAGGTCAGGAGGCCTCAAACTGACAATCCAATGATAATCGAAGGGGCGACGATCACGGGGGGTGGTGGGGGGGGGGGGGGGTTGTGGGCAAATAAAGAGGCGACTGGTAGAAACGACGGCGATCAATGCCACGCACAGGAGAGCAGAGACGGTGGCGATAAGCTATGCGCACAGATCAGTAGCCAGCGTATGCCAGTGGGGTCAGAAATAGGGGGCCCACTGATCGAGGAGTTAAACCCCAGCGACGCAGTGGCAATGACTGTGATCATAAGTGGGGGTTCTGGTGGTGCCTTCGGTAGTGGCAGTGGTGGCGGTACTCGTGACGAACCTCCGCTGAGGGACCTGGCAAACGGTAAAGACTTGGTGATTGAAGAGGAGACGACCGGGGATGTGCCAGTTGAGTAGGTCGAGTTTAGACCGACGACGAGGTCCTCAAGGCACAGGCCCATTACACAGGGTGACTTTGCAGAATTTGTTGGTGAGGAGGTGCTTGCCTATTTACTCCGGGATAACCCAGCGGTGGTTGAGGCGGTTCTAACTGCTTGAGATGAGAGGTAGAGGGCTGCAGAGCAGTCCTAGAAAGAGGAGTGATTACAGGCCTAGGTGGAGAGGCCAGGGGCCGATGAGGAAGAGCTAGTGAGGGAGGCTGAGGCGGAAAGGGCCCAGTTTGATGAGGCATGGGTGTGACAGACGACTGTTGCAATGGCCAAGGCGAGGGCTCAGGAGAAGGGCGCGGAGTTTGTAGCGGAGACTTACACACCACCGGAGCCGTACATGTTCGTTCCATCAGGATTCGACCACTACGTACCGCAGCGGGATGACTACGACTCCGAGCTAGTGTTGAGGGACCCTATGGTGCACCTCTCGATGACTTGGACCGAGGTATAATTTCAATACTTGCTTTAGCTTTCATTTGAACTGTTGCATTTGAGCAGACTTGAATTGAATTGGCCAAACTTGTATCATATGTAACTTGAACCACCAAGCAACTTGAACTTGAACTCAAAGCGATATGTAGAACCTGAACCAACATAATATACCTTGAATCGACTTAGAATGCCTCAACATTGGGTTTTGAACTTGACTCAACTGTCTTGAACATAGAGCTTATTTCCATTGATTGTATTGACTATTGAACTTGAATTGCCTATGTACTGATGCGTCCCCTTTAATTTGTTGTTATCTTGAACAGAGGAGGAGAGCAGATACACGCGGGCATGGAGGAGTGATAAACTCACTTGCACTATATAGATGGCTGCCCGAGTGGGTCAGGTTGTTGGTCAATGAGGTTGGGTTTGGTCAGTTTATCCAGACACTGACGAAGGCAAAGAATGACCATGTCGTTGCTCTTGCGGAGAGGTGGCACGACACAACCAACACCTTCCACTTTCCAATGGGGCAGATGACTGTGACCCCGTTGGACTTTGCGGCCATCATAGGCCTGAGAGTTGGAGGCGATCCTATCCCATTTGACACAGGGATTTTCAGGGATGAGGCGGCTCTGAGGTGGTTCTTGGGGAGGGTGCCCGATTGAGATGAGGAAGGGGTAAAGTATGCTCAATTTGAGGAGTACTTGAAGAAGATCCAGACCACCCGGCAAGAGGAGGAGCAGATGGCTAGGGCTTACTTGTTGTACCTGTTCGATGCTTCCTTGTACTCGAACAGGCGTAGCAGGGTGCACTTGTAGTACTTGCCTGCCTTGTGGGACCTTAGCATGGCCTCACAGTTTGACTGGGGAGGAGTGGTTTTAGGCATGTGCTACGGTTTACTGGGGGACTTCATGAGGACCAAGAAAGCAGTTGGTGGCTACTGGAGGGTGTGGGAGGAATGATTTCAAACTTTACATTGTTCAATTTTCAATACTCACTTGTACCCTTGATTTGTATAGCTTTGCCTTGTTTAGAATGTATCTGTTGCTTTGCCTGTTCAAAACCTTGTAGTTGTAGGCCTACGAGGTGCTGAAGATGTACCCGAAGGAGAACAAGTGCTTGGACTTGAGGACTTTCCCTTGTGCGCTAATCTAGGGTCCTTTGCACGGAGGCCAGAAGAAGTCGAAGGGGAGCCTCCAAGCTTTCAGAGTCTACCACGACAAGCTTTCAAGCACTTAGGCAAACCAAAATTTTGTTAGTAGATTTCACCTTGAATTGCTTTAATGATGTCGCTGATATCCTTTGTCTTGGATTTTTGATTGTGTTGTAGGTGGAGTGGAACTCGTGGGGCAGAGCGGTGCCAGAGCCAGAGTACGTGGCGAGAAACAGGGTAGTGACAGCAAACCGGGTGCTATTGGAGTCAGCTTTTGGTTGGCAATGGTACTTGGGCGACCGTGTGACACGATTGTCGCTTGGTTTGCTTGAGTTCCAGGTCCTGGGGCCACATCCGCCACATGCTTCACACACAAACAAGTACATGCTAGCCGAGCTGCAGCGGTTCACGAAGCCAACTACTAACCTTTCGGCTTTCTTAAGACCTGAGCATGATTATGCCATTTACTGGAGGCAGCACTTGGTGGGACCACTGGGGGTGATGAACTACGGAGATGCCTTGGGCCAAGCTCTCACGGTTGGAGAGGAGAGGCGTGAGGTGGAGGATAGGCAGAGAGGAGAGCCTACTCGCCCTAGGCAGAGGAGAGGCGGTGTGACGAGAGGAGGACTCCCCCAGCTTTCTTGGATAGAGGACATGAGTAACCCCTAGGGAGATGTAGACACCCCAATCTGGGTTTTCCAAATTAGTTTTTGTTTGCGGTATTTGATTCCCCTATGATGAAATAGATCAAGAACACCCTGGATTGATAGTATGATTGAGTTTTGAGTGTTTGACACCCTTTTGAGCCTAACCTAGCCAGAGAAAACCTACCTACACGTGTTGGTCCGAAACTAGTGCGCGCAGGCCCAAGTGCCACGTGTTGGCCATCAGTGAGCTTTGACCGTTGACCAGCATGGTGTTGCTTGTACTCGCGCGCGCAGTTCTTATACACGCGCACAGGTCCAACCCCTGTCCCATCACCTTTTCCAGCCATGATCACAAGACTTTTGGGGTCCGGGGAAGCTTGTTTATTCGGCTGAAGGACGATCTTCAGGCAGGGGGATGTGTCCTCCCCTCTCACGCATCTCCCATCACTTTTCCCTCTCATTTAATGAGAGGGAGACTTTCCCACCAAGCCAACCAGCCCTTACTTGGCTGATTTACCCCTCACTCTCACTCCATATCCCCATATAAATACCCCCCTCCATTGTTCTTCCAAAGGGTTTACAAGGTTACCAAGTTCCAAAGTTACCAAGTCACACTCTTTCCATAAAATACCAAAGCTTCTTGTTCATCCCTTTCTTGCAAAAGAAAGCCATTAACAAGCTCCACTCTCACTCATTAGCAACAAACATCCATCCATCAACAACCCTTCAAGCTCAATCATTCCATTCAAACCCTAAAACCAAAGGTATAACGTATTGTATTCTGTTCTGATCCCTGAGGGGGGCTGGCAGGATCAAGGCTAATAATCAATACCAAGTCCTGGCCCTAAAGCTAGCAAAGTTTCAAAAATCGTGTTGCAGGTGACCAGTGTGCGTGCCACTATGTGGCTGCGTGCGCAAATCTTGCGTGGGGATTGAAACCCTGTTATTTCGTGTTCACCTTTGTGTGTTGATCATTGCAAGCATGCTAAAAACCAGTTTAATGCTTTCCTTAGTTAAAACTGCTAGTTCTTAGTTAATGTTCTTACTTGCTGCTATGGAATACCTCTGGGGCCTTTCTGGACGTGTCCCAGAACCCAGAAACACGTAGAACCAGGCACTGGTTTGTTGACTTGAACTCGCGCATAGTAGTGGCCTACCCGCGCGCGTAGGTCTAGTCTCGACCGTTGGCTGGACTTTGCATGGGTAACTAGGCTTTGGCCTCTGTTTTGGTAATAACTTTGAATTTCAATAAATAGAAATTTAATTATTATTCGAGTTATTAATTATAATTGCTTGAATTACTTTAAATTCCTGTAGTTTGTCATTATTGCGCTTTAGTCCTTCAACTTTCATTTCTTGCACTTTAGCCTCATCTAGCAAGTCTAGTTAGCTTCTAACCATCCGGTTGGAGGAACTAAGCTAGGAAATCACTTGGTTACTTTTCCCTAACCATAGATGGACCGTTTTGTCCCTCTTGAACCTTGTGAGCCTTTTTAACCCTAGACTAAGAAATTGATTATTCATTTTCTTTTAATTATTTTTTTGTTTTATTCTTTGTCCATTGGACAATAATTGTTAAGAGAACTATTATCCATTGGATAATAGAAACCCCAATTCTTTATTATAAAAGTCTACTTGATTAAGTACTTGTATTTATAAAAAAAATAGACTTTTATATTTGATTAAAGGACATTTTTGATTAGTTTATATATAATCTCCCTAGCAACTATTATCCATTGGATAATAGAAGTTAGGGGATTTATTACCCAATGGATAAAAGGGTTAGTCTTTCAAAGTACATAGGTTTTATTAATTTAATCTTTTCTTTAAACCCATGTGAACTAAGTACATGTTATTTTATTAGAAAGGTACTTAGTACTAAGATTCTTGAAGTACCCTATTATTTATTTTGTATTGGGGTTTTGATTCTTCCTAAGGTACAAGGTACCCATGTTTATAATATTTTAGTACATGGAAGACTAGAATATTGCCCTAAGTACACATGTGCCCAATTGTTAGTTTAATGGAGAATCCTAGCCTTTTAAGACTACTTTTGATCCTAAGTACTAAAAGTACTATTATTCAATTGTTCTTCTTGCATTGTGGTATATATATAAGTACTTTGCAAGAGAGTGAGGGGGAGAGAGAGAGAGAGAGAGATGAGCCGAGAGGGAGAGGGAGAGGAGAGAGAGAGGGAGAGAAGAAGAGGGATTGGACTTGTACCATGGCCATTGGTCTTCCAATGGAATTCAAGATTCTTGGAGGGTTACTCTTCGAAGCCAACTTAACTTCTATTGTCCTCTTTGTACATTTTAGCAATTGTTTAACCCTAGAATCTTGTACCAAACCTCTTCTCTACCACAAATTTGTTCAAGAATCAAATCTAGTACTAACCCTAGCCATGCAAACCTAGGATCTTGACCTTAATCTTCCATGTGAACACAACTTTTTGGATTAAAAAAAATTGAGTTGTAGCGAGAGAGAGAGGGGCCGGCCAAGAGAGGGAAGGAGGGAGCCCTTGCCTATAAATAGAAGGCCATTCCATGCCTTGAACTCACACCTTCAACTTGCTCTTCCTTCTCTCTAGAATTTCTAGTGTTCTTCGTTCTTAGTTCAAGAATTCTCTTGTTCTTGAGTGTTCTTGAGCAATACCACCAAACCACTTCCAAATACCACTCATAGATCTTTAAAGTAGTCCACTTTAGTTAGTAAAGTTGTTTCTAGGAAAAGAAAGAACATCTCTTTTCCTTTCGAAGCAAACCGAAGGCCGTTACGCCGCCAATTTCAAAACCGACGACCAACTTTCCGTAGCCGACCACCGCCAAGAAGAACGGTAGTTTAAAGAATCGTATGTTGGAAAATAAAGCGTCATTTAGAAGTAACTTTGAACATATCACTCTTAAGTAGATAAGGTTATCTTTGTTAAAAGTTGGAATACATGGTTTATGCTCATAATATTTCAAGCATGCTATTGGATGATCTTGTTGAATAATCTTATAAAATGCATGTCTGTATGTAAAGTCTACACCACGGAGTCTTGCATGAGAATGAGACATGAGAACCGAGAAAGTAGAAACATGGCACCTACGGTGTGGTTTAACAAGAGAAATGTGTTTTCCAAGGAAAAAGATATCTTAGAAACTACATAATAACCATTTCAAGGGTATTATGTGAGTGGTGTGTGTGTGCCTATGGGAAACTGGCGCGGCGGAACCATAGTGAGGATACTTGGGAAACCGGCGCAGCGGAACCAAGGTTGGGTGAGTAACATGGTTATCCGAGGAGAGGAACCAAAGCAAATGTGTGCCAATGGGAACCCGGTGCGGCGAAACCATTGTGAGGATACTCGGGAACCTGGCGCGGCGGAACCAAGGTTGGGTGAGTTAAAAAGGAGTCTTTGGGAAAGAAAGGTAGTAGTAACGATACGGTCTACGATGAGTTGCGTAGGAAAAACTTCGAGAATCTTAGACACCAACGATAGACATATAACGAATGTGAATGTGTTGTTGTTATTGTCTTTTGTAACTATTTGTATACGTATCATGTGGAAATCGATGTTTGATTATGATCTTCTGTTCATAAGTTAAGGGTTAGTAAGTAGGATTTACTATTGAGCCTTCGTAGCTCATGGTGTTACCTTGTGGTGACCCTGGCATATTATATGGGTGGCGACGCCAATAAAATATGTCAGATCTGATAGATGAACAGGGCGAACTCTTCACTTTGGAGGCATATAGAGCCGAAGAACTCGCTAGGATGGAGGAACAAGAGGAGCAGTAGTTAGGAACCCTAGTTCCCTATTCGTTTCCTATTTTGTATTTAAAATACTCTTACGAGAGTTATGATGTAATAATGAGCAGTGACTCTCTTATTTCTGTAATAAATTATCCCTTTAACGAACCTAAAATTAGGGGTGTTACAACTTGGTATCAGAGCTTTAGGTTCAAAACCTCGGCTATGGATAGAATGGGTAGAACCACGTAGAACCATGAGATAAGTTGGCCGTTGCACAAACGTGACTTCGAGTTTAAGTTTACCGTCCCAAATTGGGTGGAATTCTGTCAAAACAATATTCGGATTGAAGCAAGGCGCGGAATTGGCAGTACCGCCGAACTGGAAATTCCCGAACAATTGAATGATGACTTAAATCAAGGATCGAATGTGGAACATAGAAACTTGAAAAGATTTTCCTATAGTTTTTACTAAAACTATTTATTTTCAAAACTTGTCTAATAGAATTTTCGTTGTAGATGAAAACCTCGATTGATCTTTTAGTCGAAGCCTATCAACCTAGAAATGTCGTAGAAAGGATCACAGCCCAGCACTTGGAAGATCCCAACTTCATTGCCACAGTGTGTGCTGAACAGCTTGACTTCATGAGAGTGCAGCGGAATACTCCTCATTCCTTAGAGAAAGACCCTTGGTTTCCCGAGATGTTTCCTATTTTATCCAACTTCTATGAGTATTTTGGTGTCCTACCCTCGATGCCAAACACCGAGGTAGGAAACGAAGAAGGAAAAACCGATAGCTCGAAGACACTGTGAAGGTAGCTAAGGAAGGAAGCCGATTTCGAAGATCTAAGAGGACTTAGAAGCACCCCAATAAATTCTATAGCTTTTGTAATCCTTCGGGATGTAGGATGTTAAAGAATAGGATTCCCACTATCTAAGATGTATTTTGGTTATGCTATGAATATAAGACTTGTTAGGCATGCCTTGTTATTAAGCCTAAAAGTTAGCATTCCTTATTGTAGATGAATCACTTGAGCCCCTACTAAATCAACCTCCTAGCTGAAGCGCACCAACTCGCAAGCACCGTAAGGTCCATGACAAGCCAACTAGTGGAGGATCCCTACTTTCCCTACGCTTTCCCCTACACTCACGACTTATCAGGAGCATGGCACCCTTATCCGTCCCATCAATGAAGAGGAGGAAGACGTGGTTGATGCCATACCTGTCCTAGTCCAAATCACACCCCCCAACAATGTGAATTTACCAGTGGAAGGAAACAATGACGAAGCTGTGGGCATAGCACCCCTTGTCAACGTGGAAGTTGAGGAAGACCCTGAAGAAGAAGATCCCGAGGAAGATGTCGAGGCAGATTCCAATGAAGAGGATCCCGAGGAGTTCAATGACCCACCGATCAACGAAGCTGACTGGGAGCATCTGATGAACATGCCAAATCCAGACTTACCATCTGACGACGAGGAAGAAGACCCTGAGGAAATTCCCGAGGAGGAACCAGTAGGCTGGGAGTCCGACGATGAGGAAATGGTGATTTACGGGGAGTTACCACCCGAATGGGCTCAGCCCGACTTCCTGGACATAAGCACTGACTCTGGAGATGTGCCACCACCACTTTTCGAGGACGACATAGGTGCTTATAGGGTTGAATTCCCGCATATCTTCTAGACTGGTTAGCAAAGCCTAGCAAGTAGTAGTATCTTTTGTTGTAAGAAGTATGCTATAGGAAGTCCCGGCTTATAAGCCATCTATTATGTACTTGTTGGATTTTAGTAATGAAAATTCGTATTTCTATTTGATTTGCTCACTGTCTATTTGTATTTGTGGTTATTTACGCACGATTTCCGTTTTCCACCGTTAAGTCTAATATATAACTTTCCTTATTGTAGATATGGATAGCTATTTCACTGCCGAGACTACTGTAGCTGACCTCCTGTACTACAAGACGCTACTCGCACCTGAGAGTCACACACTGATGCCTCACCTAGGGATTCGTGACCCCGAGATCGGTAACCAGCTGTACGAGTTAGTCGTGATGACACCTTTCGTCAGCAAGGACCAGTACTTGATCATCGACCCGTAGGATCCATCACTTCAGGAGCTAGCTGCGGAGATTCGCCGTAGAGGAGAGCGCTGTCTCGAGATTCGAGAGAAGGAATGGAAGGAGCAGCTAAGAGAGTTCTACGGACTTGTTCCGCCTAGTCAGTAGAGTAGTAGTAGTATTAGAATAAGGTTCTAATAGCTCGAGTTGCCTTTCAAGCACTTGTGTTAGAAGAACCATGTAGTAGGATGTGTAGAACCGTTTCAGCTTTTGGTAGGAAAAGTTTGTTCTAGTCTACTTATTTTGTAGTAAAACTCTATGCTTCTGATTGTAATCCTCTATTTATCTATGAAAAGTTGTTTTTATTTACAGAGTACTGTTGCATACTACGATTGATTGCTTCTTATCATATGCAAAAGAAAATAGCTTAGTTAAAACTAAACCTTCCCCTTTTCAATTTTCGCTCGTAGATGGTGAATCGACGCAGTGGACTAGGGTATGAGACCGGTGACTCTTCTAACCCTAACCCTAATCCCAACCCCGACCTTGCTCAAATCATGCAAGCACTCCTGACCGCTCTGAACGCTTCCTGCTAGAACCTGAACCCTAACAAATGACCTATGACTCGGACCCGGGCAATGAATGAGTTCTGCAAGCGTCGACCCCCAACCTTCAATGGAGATACCAACCTTATCGTGGCTGAACCATGGCTGAAGGAAGTCAAGGTGATCATGGATACCTTGGAGATCACCCGTAACGGAGATCGTGTGGCCTTAGCCACGTACCAGCTGAAGGGAGAAGCCCGCTACTGGTGGGATCTGATAGAGGCAACCCATGCCGTAGCCACCATGACCTTCGCTCAGTTCGAGACCTTGTTTCTTGACAAATACTTTCCCATGCCCCTTCGCCTGGCCAAGGAGCAAGAATTCATGAACCTAAAGCAAGGAACCATGACCGTCACCCAGTATGCGGCTAAGTTCGAGGAGCTGTCCCGCTATGCTCAGGAAGCTGTTGCAACCAAGGACAAGAAGGCGAGGAGGTTCGAGTGGGGGCTGACTACAGCTAGAAGAGCTGTGGTAGCTCAGGCTTTCCCCACCTATACCGGTGTGGTGAAATGTGCTCTTCGATTGGAGAGTGAGGAAAACGATTTCAAGACCCGCTGGAGGAAGGCGACAGGCAATGCTGGCGGACCTATCTGAACCCAGACCTCCAACAACAACCGTGGGGCATATTCGACCAAAATCTTTTCTTCGGGTCAGAGCAACCAAGCTTGGAAGAACACTACGCCAGGGCGTGGCGAACCTCAGAGGAATGGCCAGAACAAGGCATCAGTCCAGTGCTTCAACTGCCAGGCTATGGGTCACTACAAATGTGACTGCCCTCAGCCCCAGAAGGAGAGGAATGGAAGCTTCGGAAACCAGAAGGCTCAACTGCCTAGGCAAGCCAGCTTTGTGAAGCAAAACTCTGGAGGCCCAGCTCAGCAGCAGAATGGGCAGAATAAAGGGAAGCAGCCCTTGGGAGCTCAGCAAGGCCCTGGAGGGCGTATCTTTGCTCTGCAGACCGAGGAGCAAGAGCCGGATCCCTCTGTGATCCAAGATACGCTACTCCTATAGAACTTGCGTACAAGCCTTGTTTGACTTTGGTGCATCGCATTCGTTTATATCTACTGCTTGCGTATCTGCTCTAGCACTAGAAACAGAACCCCTAAGTAAAAGTACAAGGGTAACATCGCTAATAGGGGGAAGTATAGCTGTTAGTCTAGAGTGTAGAGGGTGCGAGATAGAAGTAGCCAACCTACGCCTAACCTGCGACCTCAGAGTAATTGACATGGCGGATTTCGACATAATCCTTGGAATGGATTGGCTATCGGCTCATCGAGCAGTCATAGATTGTCATCAGAAGACGGTGACGGCTTACACCCTAGAAGGGACTTGTTTCCATTTTAAGGGGGATAGAGAAGCCACGAGCTCGACGACGAGGAGATCAAGATGGGAGAATCAAGTATTTGGATGGCTAGCTAGTCTCCAAATGGAAGAAGCCGATAGGATGGAACTGGGATTACCACACATCGTTTGCGAGTACGCCGATGTTTTCCCAGAAGAACTTCCTGGCTTACCACCTCAAAGGGAGATAGATTTCTCCATAGAGCTTCAACCAGGGACCGCCCCAATTTCCATGGCCCCATACCGGATGGCCCCTGCAGAACTGAAGGAGCTCAAGACTCAACTGCAAGAGTTGCTGGACAAGGGATTCATCAGACCGAGCACATCGCCTTGGGGAGCGCCAACATTGTTCGTGAAGAAGAAAGAAGAAACCCTTCGACTGTGTATAGACTATAGGAAGCTGAACCAAGTCACAGTTAAGAACCGATATCTGTTGCCTAGGATCGACGACCTATTTGATCAATTGAGAGGAGCAACGGACTTTTCTAAGATCGATCTCCGATCAGGCTATGATCAGCTAAGGATTCGAGATGAGGATATCGCCAAGACGGCCTTTCGAACCAGATACGGTCACTACGAGTTTGTGGTAATGCCGTTTGGACTGACCAATGCTCCGGCAGTATTCATGTGTCTCATGAACAAAATCTTCCAACCCTACTTAGATAAGTTTGTAGTGGTGTTCATTGACGACATTTTGATATACTCCGCCAACAAGGAAGAGCACGAAGAACATCTTCGGATGGCACTACAAATACTCCGGGATAACCAACTCTATGCCAAGGCCAGCAAATGCGAGTTTTGGCTAGAAGTGGTTAAGTTCTTGGGGCACGTGGTACCCAAGGATGGAATTGCGGTGGATGAAAGCAAGGTCGAAGCAGTGCTGAAGTGGAAACAACCGACCTCCGTGTTTGAAATCAGAAGTTTTCTAGGGTTGGCTGGGTATTACAGAAGATTCATACCGGACTTCTCAATCCTAGCCAAACCAATGACCAGGCTAACTCAGAAAGGAGTGAAGCTAAATTGGGATGAAGCCCGTGAGAAATCTTTCCAGGAGTTGAAGAAGAGACTGACCAGCGCACTGATACTCATCATCCCTGAGCGTGGTGTAGATTATACGGTTTACTGCGACGCGTCAAGTGATGGATTGGGATGTGTGCTGATGCAGAATGGAAAGGTCGTAGCCTAGGGATCTCGACAACTGCGACCGCATGAGAAGAACTACCCCATCCACAACTTAGAATTGGCCGCAGTAGTATTCACTCTCAAGTCTTGGCGTTACTATCTGTGGGGAGAACAATTCGAAGTTTTGACCAACCATAAGAGTCTCAAGTATCTTTTCACTCAGAAGGAGTTGAACTTGAGGCAGCGCCGATGGATGGAATACTTGGAGGACTACAAGTTTACGTTGCAGTATCACCCCGGCAAAGCCAATGTGGTAGCTGATGCTCTGAGTCGAAAGGAAAGAGCACAGAAAGTCAAGACTGCCATTAAGGAATGGGAAATGGTGGACACTCTCAACGAATTCAACTTACGCCCATCGTCGGAAAGCGGGAACACTCGATTGTATGCTCTAGTTGTGGAACCGGCACTTCATCAGGAAATCTTACTAGCCCAAACCTTCGAGCAGAATTGTGAGTTCATCTGGCATCGAATCCGAGAAGGAAAGGCGGTGCCAGGATGGACTATCGAGGAGAATAACAGCCTGAGATTCAAAGGAAAGGTATTCGTGCCTAATATTGGAACCCTTCGAGAAGATGTACTCCGAGAAGCTCACCATTCGAACTTCACAGTCCACCCTGGCGGTACAAAGATGTATCATGACTTGCGAAGAACGTACTGGTGGGAAGGAATGAAAAAGGATGTAGCACGGTTCGTATCCACCTATTTGGTGTGTCAACAAGTCAAGGCTGAGCATCAGAAACCTGGAGGAGATCTTCAACCATTACCGATACCGACCTGGAAGTGGGAGCACATTTCAATGGACTTCGTCACTGGGTTACCAAGATCCGCCAAGTCCAACACCGCTATCTGGGTGATCATAGATCGACTCACTAAGTCTGCACATTTCTTACCTGTCAAGATGACAGAAAACTTGGAGCAACTAAGCCTGTTGTACATTCGAGAAATCGTATGCCTCCATGGAGTACCGATCTCGATAGTGTCTGACAGAGACCCACGTTTTGTATCACACTTTTGGAAAGGATTACAGAAAGCAATGGGAACGAACGTAAGGCTTAGCATGGCCTTTCACCCACAAACAGACGGACAAATGGAGAGGACTATTCAGACCCTAGAAGATATGCTGAGAGCCTGCACCCTGGATTTCTCTGGAAACTGGGAGCAGCACTTACCGTTGGTGGAGTCGCCTACAACAACAGTTATCAAGCAAGCATCGGGATGGCACCATATGAAGCTCTATATGGTCGACCCTGTCGATCGCCAGTCTGCTGGACGGATGCCGGAGAGACGGGATTGATTGGACCTGATTTAGTACGAGATACCACGGAGAAGGTTAAGACCATCAGGCAAAGGATCCAAACCGCTCAGAGCCGACAGAAGAGTTATGCGGATAAGAGAAGCCAACCGTTAACCTTTGCAGTAGGAGATCATGTGTTCCTAAAGATTAGACCGAAGAAAGAAGTTATCAGATTTGGGAAGAAGGGAAAGCTGTCCTCTCGCTACATCGGACCATTTGACATCATGGAGAAGATCGGGAAAGTCGCGTATCGTCTAGCCCTGCCGCCTCAGCTAGATTGAGTGCATAATGTGTTTCACGTCTCAATGCTTCGCAAGTAGCTCGCATTGCCCACTCATGTTCTCAACTGGGAGGATGTTTCTATCGAGGAAGATGCGACATATGAGGAATAACCTATAGAGTTTCAAGATCGAAGTGAGAAGGTGATTCGAAACAAGACCATCCAGTTGGTACGAGTTTTGTGGAAACGCCGTGGAGCTAGAGAGACCACTTGAGAAAGAGAGGAAACCATGAAGATAAACTACCCCCACCTGTTTGAGTCCGAGCGTGCACCTAATTTCGAGAACGAAATTGTTTAAGGGGGATAGGTTGTAATAACTCTGAATTTCAATAAATAGAAATTTAATTATTATTCAAGTTATTAATTATAATTGCTTGAATTACTTTAAATTCCTGTAGTTTGTCATTATTGCGCTTTAGTCCTTCAACTTTCATTTTTTGCACTTTAGCCTCATCTAGCAAGTCTAGTTAGCTTCTAACCATCCGGTTGGAGGAACTAAGCTAGGAAATCACTTGGTTACTTTTCCCTAACCTTAGATGGACCGTTTTGTCCCTCTCGAACCTTGTGAACCTTTTTAACCCTAGACTAAGAAATTGATTATCCATTTTCTTTTAATTATTTTTTGTTTTATTCTTTGTCCATTGGACAATAATTGTTAGGAGAACTATTATCGATTGGATAATAGAAACCCCAATTCTTTATTATAAAAGTCTACTTGATTAAGTACTTGTATTTATAAAAAAATAGACTTTTATATTTGATTAAAGGACATTTTTCCGAATGAGAGTGAGAGTGATGCCGTATGAAAGTTGATTCTTAGTTTAGTTCATTTTGGAAAATGATAACGATAGAAGTTTGAAGTCGACTATATCATGATGATGTAAACCTTATTTTAAATTCGTTACCATGTTGTCTAAATTGTCGTTGTCCTTAAAGACTAGGTGAGGTGCATAAGATTGATTGGTGATGATATCTTTCAAAAAAATTGTAAATGAACTTTTCCTGTTAAATTCTATAAAATTTCACCACAAGGTGGACGTGTTTCGATGATTTTTCAACTACGGAAACTAAAATTTTCAATGGACTAAGTTTTTCGTCAAAATTGCTTGGAGGTGTCTGATACTACACTTTGTTATGAGAATGGTGAGTGGGAAACTCATTATTGTTGTTTAATTCTGATTGATCTCATTGTGTCGGACACGTAGACTTTGAGCTAACGTATCCCTTTAAAAGGAATTTGTCTTGAGTTAGCACTGAGGGTCATTAGAGCTTTGCTTATGTGAGTTTGTTGATACGTGGATAAATATGGCATTGTGTAAGTCAGTAATTCGTATAAATAGTTTGTGGATATACTTCATGTACAAATCTTGTCGTTATTTAGCATTAGCATGCATGCTTAATTTGGTGTGTAATCCCGATGAATGTGATTTGCCTTGATATGCGGTGTGGAGTAGACACCGATGGGTATGTGGGTACGAAGAGAAGATTCTTAATTAGAATCTGGCATGTGCCTCTGTTATTTATTTACTTATTTTTATGAAACAATTAGAAGATTAGATATGGAAAGTATCAGCAGGGTGTCAACTTATAGTTGAGAGTGGATAATGGTTTGTGATAAGGGGAAACAGTGAACTTGGGAATTTATCAGAACGGTTTTAAAGTTGCGTTGTGTTGAGCTATCTAGCAAAGATGTAATTCCATAGAAGCGAGTTTGGGTTTTCGAAAAGTAGAAACCAGTAATGATTTTGAGTAGACTGAGGAAAGCGGAGTAGTGTTAGACTTTTGATTGTATCCGAATGTTAAAAAAAATGGCATTTGAGGTTTATGTAGAATTTATACAAGAGTTGTATGGGTAATAGTGATATGAAATGGAGGTAATGGCTAGCAGCTTTGTGTCACAAGTGTATCGATGTACTTATGGAGATTTATGTTTAATTGTGTCCTTATAAGAGGGAGGTCAGTGTCATGAGGCAAGGGGTCATTTAAGAAATGTTAAGGGAAACGGTGTTGCAGTCGGTTAATAGCAATATCTATATTATGAATCAGTTGTGAGGTATGTTTATTCTTGATGTCGGGAGAAAGATCAACAACTTGAAGTGTGAAAGGTTTGACTATGGTGAGTGAATGTTTATAATTGATCCAAGGATGATGATCAGGTATTATGTGGTTTAAGGATTTGAGGTTTATTAGTTTTGATCCGGTGGAGACTAGGATTCTTGTACAAATGTTGAGATTTGAGGATGTGATAAAAGTGATAGAGGTTCAAGATTGAGTGTTGAGTGGTAAAACCACACCGATAGTGAGAATTTTGTGGAGTAATTCGGATAAGAAAAGTCTATGTAGAAAAGAGTGGATGATGTGATGATTAGGAGGTTGCAATATGAGATTTGATATTATGGTTGGTGACTCGGTTGGAGTTGGGTTAGCAAATTTCGAGTACGATTCAAATTTTAGAAAAATATACTTCGGACTTGTGTTATGAATTTTTTTTTGGGGTAGTTGAGGAGATCACTTGCCGTTAGTCGAATTCGCGTACAATAATAGTTACCAATCTAACACCGAGATGACACTGTATGAAGTCTTGTATGGGAGACCGTGTCGATCACCCGTTTGTTGGACCGAGTTGGACGAGGCTACATTGGTTGGGCCAGAATTGATCTAAGAAACTTCCGAGAGCATGAAAACGATTCGTCAATGTCTTATTGAAGCGCAAAGGAGAACTACCAAGCAAGTCAAGTGATTCACCAACGGTGGTTAACCGCATAAAGTAGACAAAAGAGTTACGCTGATCGTCGGTGCCGACCGTTATCATCTGAAGTGGAGGATCACGTGTTTTTAAAGGTGTCGCGGCATCGGGGATTATCTAGTTTTGGGCAGAAGGATAAGCTTTCATTGCATTTTATCGGGCCGTTTGATATTATCGAGAAAATCAGGGAAGTGGCGTATTGATTGGCATTACCACCGTCAATGTTGCAAAAGTACAAGCCAGATCCGTCACATGTTCTAGAGTGGTCCGAACTAGAGTTGGAAGCCGATGCATTTTACGGAGAGGAGCCGATACGTATTCTAGACTCACGTGAACAAGTTTTAAGGGGTAAGACCATACTATTAGTGTGAGTTCTTTGGAGTATTCTTGGAAAGGAAGAGTTGACGTGCGAAAGGGAAGACGAGGTTAGGGAGAAATATCCGCAACTATTTCCGAATTGAATCAATGTGTGTATCAAATTTTGACTTTATAATTGTTAGCTTGTTACTTGATAATACGTGTTGTGTTGAACATGTTTACTTGATGTATGAGTTTGTTTGAATTGAGTTGTAAATTTCGGGACGAAATTTCTTTAAGGAGAATAGAATGTCAGACTCGCAAATTTAGTATAATTTTGAAAATCGTATAATATGTGAAAGGATCGTATTATTAATAAAGTCATACGTTTGTTTGTGGGGGTGTACGGATACACGTTTACGGTTGTGTATCGGACTCTCGTAGAATAGTAAAATATAAGTTTTAATGTTGTAATGTTGTTTGGAGGTGTTGGTAGCAAGTTGGGTTTGTTCCGGAGTCTGTTGAAAATTTTCACTTTTTTGCCTAGCCAGTACCGGTACTGGCTGTCCAGACCTTGATCAAAATGATATTTTGAAGGCCCCGGTACAGGTACTGGGAGTCACCTAGTACCGGTATCCGCTGCATTTTTCTGCAATTTTCAGCACGCTTTTTGGACTTCTATAAATATCCCTTTTTGCCATTTCTCACACCCAAAACCCTCAAAACACACCTGGAAACACCCCCTCTCACTTACCCAACTCCAATCTCACCCAAATCTCTTGATTTCAACCTCAAATCTCCAAGATCCAAGGGTTTTCTTCCTCAAAATCACAAGATTCTTGCATTTGGTGAACCAATGGTGAGTTTTGTGTTCTTATTCTCAATCCTTGAAGCTCTACCACGTTTTTCTCTCTCTCTCTCTCTCTCTCTCTCTCTCTCTCCTCTCGATTATTTGTTGATCTTTGCTAGATATTCATGTTTTTGGACTTTATTTGCTCTAGATCTTGTATCCAAGCTTGGGTGAAACTTGTCTTTGAAGGATTCAAGTTTATTGCTCTTGATAGACCAAGGGTTTTGCTCAAAACCCATCTAGGTAGGGATTTCTCTCACTCTCTACATGTATTGTGGTGACTTCGTGTGATATTTGTGTTTGAATGCTATCTATGGTATGAGTGGAATAGTTGTGGGTTTATGGATTTCATATTCTAAAGAATGATGAACATGTGTCTTGATGCTTGTAGATTATGAGATAATTGTGAGGTGTTTGATGATATTGGTGTGTGTGTGTGGAACGAGTATGGGGTGTTGGTATGTGACAGTGACAAAAACGTGGCTGTAATTGGGAAGTAGAATGTGGAGTTTATTGTGTCGCAAGGTGTGGAAACACAATTACGCGAGGGGTGGAGTATATTGTGTCGCAAGGTGTGGAAACACAAAATCGCAAAGGGTGGAGGTTTGTTGGAGGAAGTGTGCGTGTGTGTGTATGCGTGTGTGTATATATGTATGAGAATGTTATGATACTTGTAAAGGGTGTTGACATACAATCGTTTGGATTTGACATCTAATTTGATTTGCCATATTCATGCTCATCATCTTATTACATATAGATTGTGTAGAGAATTTCCTACTGGGCTAGTGTAGCTTAGCAAAATCCTTCCTTTCAGGTTCAAATGCTGGATCATAGTGTGCTTGCTTGTTTGTCGAGAGACGAGGACGTTTTTGGAAGTCAACAACTTTTAGTTACTTGGTCATCTTGTAATTACTTAATTTTGGAAAAGATGAGTTTGTAACTAAAAATCTTGTCAATACTCGCATTTAATTTCATTTTGTGGCCGATGTGCCTATGTTATAATTTATGAAACCTGGGGACTTGATTTATTGTAATTAAACATGTGGGAATTCTCTTTTGGGTATTATCTATCTTATGCGAGAATTTTTCTTCGAATTGGTTTATTTATTTTAAATTTATGTTTAAAATTGAGGGCGTGACAGTAATCCATATGATACACGGATTGGCCACACCTTATACGAGAAATGAGGTGAGGTTGCTCCAAAGGCAAGAAAAGCATGACCAACATGTGATGCAGTTGGGGAAGAAAAGTGGACGTGACGAAGAACTATGCAACGAGGGCATAGTCTTCACGGATGAGGATGTGGGAGGAGTTCAAGTGGCCCATAACGATGCTTTGGTCATAACCCTACGAATTGGGCAGTATGACATGTAGAGAATCTTGGTGGATTCGAGAAGCTGCACAGAGGTGCTGTACTACGATGCATTTAAAAAGTTGGGGCTAACACAGGCAAATCTGGTGTAGTCAATAACTCCTTTGGTCGGATTCAGTGTAGGAGTAGTCTGGCCATTGGGTAAGTTCACTCTTTCTGTTCGGGTAGGAACAGTGGTGCTGCGAACCGACTTCCTAGTGGAAGATGTGCCATCTTCCTACAACGCGATTATAGGAAGAACGTGGTTGCACTAGATGAGGGCGATTTCCTCCACTTACCATTAGACGGTGAAGTTTCCTGGGTCTAATGGCATCGAAAGGATCAGAGGAAACCAAAAGCTTGCACAGCAGTGTTTGGTTTCTATAATCTAGACGGCGCCCAAAGCAAATATGGTCCAAGCCATTGAGGATCCAGACCAGCCGACCATCGAGGATGTCGGAGGGAACCCCGCTGAGAAAGTGGTGGAAGGTTTGAAAAAGATTTAGATCAACGAGACTGATCCAGAAAGGTATTTCTTGATTGGGGAAAACCTGAACAAAGAAGAAGAGAAAGAGTTGGTCGGGTTCCTCAAGGAGCATGTTGATGTGTTTGCTTGGGTACCTGTAGAGATGCCTGTGGTGGATGCAAACGTGATTTGCCACCAATTGAATGTGGATCCACAACATAAGCCCGTGATGCAGAAAAAGAGAAGATCAGCTGTACAGCACTTAGATGCTATTTTCGAGGAGGTTGACCATTTGCTAGAAGTGTGACGCCCCGAATTTTGGGTACGTTAAATAAACAATTTTATTGCATTTTAAATAGAGTCTTGCTCAATATTACATCATAACCCTTGCAAAAGTACTTTTATTTAAATAAGGGAAGGAACTAGGGTTCCTATCTACTGCTCCACTTCCTCCTCCTTTCTGGCTAGCTCTTCGGCTCCAAAGGCTTCAAGGTGTAGAGTTCACCCTGTTCGTGTACGAGGTCTGACACATTATACCAGCGTCGCCACTGATATAATATGTCAGGGTCACCAAAGGTAACACCATGAGCTACGAAAGCTCAGTAGAAAAAATCCCATACCCGCTAACCCATAATTTACAAACAATAGATCATAGACAACAGACAGTTACAATAACACATTCACATTCGCTATTCAAACTATTGTAGGTGTCCATGATTCTCTTTGTTTCTCCTACGCGACTCATCGTCGCCCGTGTCATCGTTTTCACTTTTCTTTTTCCAAACTAACATTTTCTGTCACACCCCAAAATGAGAAGTGACCGGCCATGAACCACAAGACCAAAGCTCGTAGAACATGCAGCCTAAAATAAAATAAGTCGTCGATCAATAAATATATTTTTTGTTATTAAATAAATCCCAATCATAAGCATGGGATACAAACATCCCATGAACCAAACAATCTCAAAAAGATCCAAACATCTGACAAAATGTTTCAATTGCGGAAGGGATAAATAAAATACTAAATTATGATGTGACACCCTAAGGAGGTCAAACAACAGAACATCCCGAGATACCGCCAGAGTCCTCCTAACTGCCCAACTTTCCTGAAAAAGAAGTTGGAATAAATCCGTCAGCTGACGAGCTCAGTGAGTAGCAAAGCATGTATATTAGAATAAAGTTCTGAAACGGGGATTAAAATAATGTACCATGTCAATATAAATTTGGCATATGCGGTGAACAACAAAATAATCCACTAATCCAATTAACGATTCATCCGATAAATCTTAATAGTATTCTCAATCCAATCTCCAACAACACATGGGGAACCACAACCAAAATCAATAGTACCAAATGCCAGTGAATAAATATCTCAAAATTGGATCCAATATCGAATCTTAGAGTCACCACGAGTAGGCAGCCGGTGGAACTTTTCCCAAAGAATGATCCGGTCGATAACAACCGTTGAGC
This sequence comes from Rhododendron simsii, assembly GCA_014282245.1. NCBI lineage: Eukaryota > Viridiplantae > Streptophyta > Magnoliopsida > Ericales > Ericaceae > Rhododendron > Rhododendron simsii. The sequence continues at coordinate 15,188,092 of CM024961.1, forward strand.
ATTAGGGTCACCGGCCTGATCCGGTCTCTTCCCTAATGGCCAGAGTCACCCGCACACAGAGGAATAATTTCCCTGGACTTTCAAAATATGTTCCCATCAATATCCACAAAGTTCTCACCAAAAGATTATTCGAACAACAAATGGTTTTACCGATACCGCATGCCAATTTAATATAATCAAATAAACAATATGTGTTTCCAATTTCAATAGTAAATTTTCCCAAACAATGATTTGAGGGACACGGGGAAGTTCGAAAATATATAACATGCTTAACCACTCACCTGAGTCCAAAGCTAATGCAATCGAATAATGGGGAACAAGCCTAACCTGAACAAAGAATCATATAACAATATTATCACTAACTGTATCATGTATAATAATGTCTATAACAATGAAGGACTGCCTATTTAACTAACCTAGACTAATTACCCAAGTAACCAGACAACTAGCAAACCTAAAACTCTAATTCCCAAGTCCAAGTTCCACGTACACATGAACCCAATGCACCCTCCAAGTGCCGAAACCCATCTGAACGATCTACAAATACCCACCTGCATCAAATTAGTCTAGCTTACTTCACCCCGTCGAAACCATTTAATTCCACTACAAGTCTATAATTGTAAATATTAAAATCATCCCGCAAACTCCAACCTATGGCACCTCTTGCACTGAACCAACACACGCACCGCCACACACCACTTCGATCGCCAGGCCCATGACCGCCGTGCACAATTTTAGACGCCTGGTCTCACACCCACATCACATGCATCTCCACTACTCCATATGTCAACAGGATTAAAAGAAAAACTATTGGTGTCAAAAGAATGGAACCCATTTTTCTATACCTCCCAAAAATCAAACTTTACCCTAATCAATGAACGACAAAGAGTGGATAAAAAATGGAATAAGAATAAAGCGATCGAGAATCTCTTACCCGATCACCCACCAGAAGTCTGCCGGCTTCTTTCTCTTATTCTGTCTTCTTGACTTCTTCTCTCGACCGTACTCTCCAAATAAAAACCCTACTTAATGAAATATCTTCTAACTGGATAACTTTATAAAACTTCCCACTAACATATTATCCCTAATTTGTTGCTGACTAGATAGCCAACCGATATAGACCAACCACTGCAATTAATAATTATACTCATGCCCCTCAAAATATAATAATGCACATAGTAACTATATCATGTAGAAAAGAAAATTGCTAATTAGGACCCACACCGTAAAAACTCTGAATTAATAAATGGCCAAAATAATTAATAAGATAAGTAAAAATTCTAGGCCGTAATTGGATCCAATATCGAATCATAGAGTCACCACGAGTAGGCAGCCGGTGGAACTTTTCCCAAAGAACGATCCGGTCGATAACAACCGTTGAGCATTAGGGTCACCGGCCTGATCCGGTCTCTTCCCTAATGGCCAGAGTCACCCGCACACAGAGGAATAATTTCCCTAGACTTTCAAAATATGTTCCCATCAATATCCACAAAGTTCTCACCAAAAGATTATTCGAACAACAAATGGTTTTACCGATACCGCATGCCAATTTAATATAATCAAATAAACAATATGTGTTTCCAATTTCAATAGTAAATTTTCCAAAACAATGATTTGAGGGACACGGGGAAGTTCGAAAATATATAACATGCTTAACCACTCACCTGAGTCCAAAGCTAATGCAATCGAATAATGGGGAACAAGCCTAACCTGAACAAAGAATCATATAACAATATTATCACTAACTGTATCATGTATAATAATGTCTATAACAATGAAGGACTGCCTATTTAACTAACCTAGATCAGTTAATAAAAGTATTTAATACAATACAACACCATATACTAAAACTATTTAGACTTATACCCCAGCGCTATAATAGTACCGACAATAGTTATACTATGTGGAGAGACAAAAAAAATATTAATTAGGACCCAAACCATAAAATCTTCTTCTTTTTTTTGTATTGGTGATTATAGTGCTCAACCCCTCGCGAGGGCGCGAGGCCATAAAGTTGGGGAGAAAAATCACTTATGCTTTATCTTGCATCTCAAATATTATAGGTGACAGATAACCTTATATACTTAGAGTTAGAGTGCAAGAATAATCTACTTTTCAAGATACGGTTCTCTACTATACGTAGGGTTAGTAGACTAGGGACTCTACCTTTCTTCTTGGCGGTAGGGCGGCTATGAAAAGTACATCAGTGGTCGGGTGGAGTAACTTCCTACGGAACGCTTATGGTAGCTTCGAAAGAGAAAGATTTCTCTAGAAACTAAGTCTTGACTATTACTACTACAACTTTTGGATCGAGAGGTGGTTGGGTAGCGGTTTAGTGGCGGCCTTGGATGAGTTTCTTGAAGAACACAAGAAGAACTTCAAGAACAAGAAGAACTAAGTAAAAACAAAAGAAGAATACAAGTTTTTCTAGAGAGAGAAGTTGCTACCTAAAAAAGCTTCTCCCCAAAAGAATTCAATCTCATTGTTCCTCTTTATTCTCTCATTTCTTTCTCTAATAATCTGGCATGACTTGATTTGCTAGAATACCTGGTTGGAGCCACAATTTTCTCCCTCTGAGCATTTTGTCTAAAAGAAAAACAGAGGACTCAGCTTAATGGCTGTATATCTAGAGGAAGAATGTAAGACCCTGATTTTTGGTCGGTAAAAATTTCGTTAAACATTTGAATTTTATTTTTATTACTTTAATTTTCCGGTAGTTTGTCATAATTACGCTTTAGCCTTTGAAATTTCATTTCTTGCACTTTAGCCCCACTTAGCAAGCATAGTTAGCTTGTAACCGTCTCGTTGGAGAAACTAAACTAGAAAGCCATCTAGTCACTTTTCCCTAACCTCAAATGGACCGTTTTGTCCTCGTAAACCTTTTGAACCTTTTTAACCCTAAGATTCTTGAAGTACCTTTAATTATTTTGTATTAGGGTTTTGATCTTCCTAGATCACATGGTACATATGTTTATATTATTTTAGTACGTGGTAGACTAGAATAAGGCCTTAGTACACATGTGCTTATTAGTTGGTTTAAAAAGTTAAACCTTAGTCTTTAAGTCTTCTTTGATCTCTTGGTACAAAAGTACCCTTTGTTTATTGTTTCATTGTCCTTTGTGTGTGTGTATATATATATATATATATATGTGTGTGTGTGTGTGTGTGTGTGTGTGTGTGTGTACTAGAGAGAAAGAGGGAGAGAGATGAGAGAGGGGCTGAGAGAGAAGGGGAGAGAGAGAGAGAGAGAGAGAGAGAGAGAGAGAGAGGATTCGGCCAAGGAGGGAGAGGGAGAAAGAGAGAGGAAGGAGGGAGGAAGGAGATTGGTTGTACTTGATCTTAATCTTTCAATGTACTTCAAATCTTTGGGTTGTTACTCTTCCAAGCAAGACCTTAACTTCCATTGTCCTCCTTTGTACCATTATCTATGGGTTCACACTAGAATCTTGTACAATTATTCTTGTTCACACCTCTTTTCACACCAAGTCTTCCAAGAAGGACAATCTTAGCCATGCAAGCCTAGGGTTTAGGCCTTGATCTTTCATGATCTCATGACAAGTGTCAAAATTTGAGCAAGAGAGAGAGAGAGAGAGGGGGGGCCGGCCATTGAGGGAGGAGAGAGAGCCAAGGTGTTGCCTATAAATAGAGGCCATTCCATGCCATTCAACTCACATCATCAAGCTTTGCTCTTCCTTCTCTCTAGAAACCATTTCTGGGCAGCCTACTGTCCCTTTGGAAATCCTCAGTTTTCTCTTGCTTTGATTAGTTTTTAGAGCCAACTTCCTTCTGGAAAGTTGTAGAACACTTCGAGAAAGTTAGACCCAAGAACCACCCCAATTGGTGAAGAGATGACAAAGTTATTGTCATCCAAAGTTCAGTAAAATTCTCGGATTCCAAATTCCAGACAGCTCACTGTTTCTTCCTTTATCACTGTTTTTCTCCTACCTAAGGTCATTTCTAGGATCAACTTCCTTCACAAAAGTTGTAGAGCATTTCTAGAACTTCGATTTTGACCCAAGAAAGATCTCATTCGGCCAAAGATTGATCGAGTTACTGCCGTCCGAAGTTCGGTCCAGATTTGAAAGTTTCACAACCCGTAGAATTTTCCAACTTGCTTATTCGGCCCCGACTAGTTTCGGATCAAGGTAGATTAATCTCTACTAACTTTTCCTAAGTATAAAGTAATTTAACCTTGCACTCAACTTTATGTGTTGTATAAATCGTATGATTGTTTGGAAGTAACTTTGATCATTACTTTTAAAAGTAGATAAGGTTATCTTTTATTAAATGATGGAAATGCATGGTTTACTTTCAAGATGTTTCAAGCATGCTATGTAGAATAGAGTTAGATGATCTTGTTGAATAATTGTTATTGTGTATGTGGAAAGTCCTGCCTCGGAGTCTTTGCATGATAACGAGACACAAGAACCAAGAACGTAGAAACATGGCACCTAGGGTGTGGTTAATGGAAAACGTGTTTGAAAAAGGGTGAAATGTTTTGGAAACCGCAATGTGGCCGGACTTGCCCATTGTGTGTGTGTGTGTGTTCCAATGGGAATCCGGAATAGCGGAACCGTTGTGAGGTTGTGTGCGTTCCCATGGGATCCCGGAGCGGCGGAACCATGGTGAGGTATAGCTTGGTTATCCGCGGAGAGGAGCCAATGCAATTGTGTGCCAATGGGAACCCAGCGCGGCAGAACCATTGTGAGGATACTCGGGAACTCGGCACGGCGGAACCGAGGTTGGGTGTGTGGCTTGGTTATCCGCGGTACGGAGCCAATGTCAAATGATTTTGAAAGGATGGGTGCGTAGCTTGGTTATCCGCGGTACGGAGCCAATGCAAATGATTTGAAAAAGATTGTTTTGTTTAGTGAAAATGATTGACATGGTCTATGACGAGTACCGTAGGAGAAACGCAGTAAAACTTGGACACCAACGTTAGATAGTGAATGTGGATGTGTTATCGTCATTTATTTGATTTCTATGATCCTTTGTTTGTAAGTTAAGGGTTAGTGGGTAGGGTTACTCTATTGAGCTTTCGTAGCTCACGGTGTTACCTTTTGGTGACCCTGGCATATTATATGGGTGGCGACGCCGATATAATGTGTCAGATCTCATAGACGAACAGGGCGAGATCTTCACCTTGGAGGCCTTCGGAGCCGAGGAGCTAGCCAGGATGGAGGAAGGAGCGGAGCAGTAGATAGGAACCCTAGTTTCCTCCGTTATTTGAATAAAAGCACTTTGTAAGGTTTATGATGTAATAACGAGCCAGACTCGCTTCGTTTTTATATTAAAATGTTTTATTTAACGTACCCAAAATTCTGGGCGTTACAAAGAAACTTGCATAATAAAATCATCGGAGCAAGATAACTAGTAAAGATTCTTCTGCTATGTATCTAGTAGCCAACTAGAAACTGCAAGAATTGAATGCCAAAGTACTTAGTAGCGGCTATAAACAAACAACAAGCAAAGCCAGCTCAAGACTTTAAGCAGACCGAAGCGAAATCCTACGATGGGCCCTTGTACATTTTGCTACAAGAAAAATTAAAAGAGCAAATATATCCAAGATGAAATCAGAGTATGTAATTGTTGTCTAATATGGCCAAGCAAAGAAAGCTAAACTTCGAGAAATAGTCAACGAAAAAAAAACTGGGATCAAAGTGACGTTGAAGCAAATGGAGTTTAGTATAGAGGCTTAGTACTGGTTAGGTAATGGGTATACTAGTTGAACTCCACTTTAAAACAATGACTCCATCACAAATCAAACAACTAACAGCAAAAAAAATAAGGGTGTTAATTGATGGGAAATTAAGAGAGAGCCACAATCAAACTCACAATTTTATCTAACTCAAACACAACACAACGCTTACAAAATACAACTCTCAACTCACCTCTCTTCTTCTCACATTTCAGTGGTGGGGAAAACCCCCCTAGGGGGGTTCCGAGCACTCACTCTCCTCTGCTCTCTATTTTCTCTTTTACCCACACTTGCACAATGCATGTACATACAATACTTATACATAATCTAAAACATTCTGAGCCACACAACCCAGTCACAATACACATTGTAACGACCCTGATTTTTGGTCGTTAAAAATTTCGTTAAATATTTGAATTTTTTTTTTGTAATTGCTATTAATTTCCAAAGTTTGTCAAAATTTCATTTTTTGCCCTTAAACTTTCATTTCTTGCACTTTGGTCCTATTTACCAAGCCTAGTTAGCTTTTAACCATCCAGTTGAAGCAACTAAACTAGGAAGCCATCTAGTCACCGTGAATGGACCGTTTTGCCCCTCTTTGACCTCTTGAACCTTTTTAACCCTAGGATTCTCTAAGTACCTTTTAATTATTTTCTAATGGGGTTTTGAACTTCCTATTGTACAAAGGTACCATGTTTATATTACTTTAGTACATGGAAGATTTGTTTAAATACCTAAAGTACCCATGTGCTAATTGACTAGTTTAAAAAGAGAATCCTAGCCCTTAAGTCTACTTTTGATCTTTGGTACAAAAGTACTACTAATTTATTTGTATACTTGCATATACATACATATATGTACTTGACTTGAGAGAGAGAGAGAGAGAGAGAGAGAGCCGAATGGGAGAGAGAGAAGAGAGAGATTAGGCTAGGGAGAGAGGGAGGGAGAGAGAGAGAGGAAAAGAAGAGGAAGGAAGGAAAGAAGGAGGAAGATTGGGTTGTACTTGCTTGATCTTTCTTTGTACTTCAAAATCCTTGGAAATATTCTTCCTAGCCAAAGAATATATTCTTTCATGGTACTTCTTGTACAATTACCCAATTGTTTAAACCCTAGGATCTTGTTCACACCTCTTTTCACACCAAGTCTTCCAAGAAGGACAATCCTAGCCATGCAAGCCTAGGGTTATTCCTTGATCTTCCAAGATTGCTTGACAAGTGTCAAAGTGAGGAAAGGAGAGAGAGAGGGGGGCGGCCATTGAGGGAGAGGGGAGGAGCTCAAGCTCTTGCCTATAAATAGAAGGCCATTTCCATGCTTTGAACTCACACCTCAAAGCATTTGCTCTTCCTTCTCTCTAGAAAACCTTTTCTGAATTTCTGGGCAGCCTACTGTCCCTTCGGAAATCCCCAGTTTTCTCTTGTTTAGAATAGTTTTTAGGACCAACTTCCTTGGGGAAAGTTGTAGGACTCTTTGAGAGCTTCAAGTTAGGCTCAAGAACCACCCCAATCGGTCAAGAAATGACCAAGATATTGCCATCCGAAGTTCAGTAAAATCTCGGATTCCCAATTTCCAGACAGCTTACTGTCTCTTCCTTTACCACCGTTTTTCTCCAACCTAAGATCGTTTCTAGGATCAACTTCCTTCACGAGAGTTGTAGAGGGTTTCGAGATCAAAGATTTCAACCCAAGAACGACTCTATTCGGCCAAGGATTGACTGAGTTACTGCCATCCGAAGTTCGGTCCAGATTTGGAGTTTCACCGCCCGTAGAATTTTCCAACTTGCTTATTCGGCCCCGACTAGTTTCCGATTGAGGTAGATTAATCTCTACTCATTCTCTCAAGTATAACGTATGTAGTTTTAATCTCTAAAGAAAGAACGGCTTTTCGAAAGTTAAACCTTTACTTTTTGGATCGAAGTATTTGTATTTTGATATTTCAAAGAGTTTGAGTTGCATATGTGAAATGATTGTATTACTTGTGATATATTCTAGAGTTGGATGATCTTGTTAGAATGATTCATGCTTACATTTGTCCTGCCTCGGAGTCTTGCATGCAAACGAGACACGAGAACCGAGAAAGTAGAAACATGGCACCTAGGGTGTGTTTTACAAAGAACGATGAGTTTTCCGAGGAAAAAAATATTTTAGAAACTACATAATGACCATTTCGAGGGCATTATGTGTGTGTGTGTGTTCCAATGGGAATCTGAAATAGCGGAACCATTGTGAGGTTGTGTGTGTGCGTTCCCATGGGATCCCGGACCGGCGGAACCATGGTGAGGTATAGCTTGGTTATCTGCAGAGAGGAGCCAATGCAATGTGTGCCAATGGGAACCCGGCGCGGCGGAACCGAGGTTGGGTGTGTGACTTGGTTATCTGCGGTACGGAGCCAATGCAAATGATTTTGAAAGATGGTTTTGTAAGTGGAAAACGTTGACACGGTCTACGACGAGTCGCGCAGGAGAAATCGGGAAATCTTGGACACCAACGTTAGATAGTGAATGTGGATGTGTAATCGTCATTTATGTGATTTCTATGATCGTTCGTTTGTAAGTTATGGGTTAGTGGGTAGGGTTTACTCTATTGAGCTTTCGTAGCTCACGGTGTTGCCTTTTTGGTGACCCTGACATATTATGTCGGTGGCGACGCTGGTATAATGTGTCAGACCTTGTAGAGGATCAAGATGAACAGTTCACTTGGAGGCGTCCGGAGCTGAGGAGCTGGCTAGGATGAAGAAGCAAGAGGAGCCGTAGTTAGGATGCCTTAGTTTCCCTTCCTTTTGTAATAAAAGTACTCCTGTGGGGGTATGTTGTAATAACGAGTTGGACTCGCTTCATTTTTATAATAAAATGTTTATTTAACGTACCCTAATTTTGGGGGCGTTACACACATAACATCAACTTGCTTCCTAAAAAACATACTCAGATGCTATGTTAGAAATCTTTGTTCAGGAATAGGCACATATCTTTGGATAACAAAGTTTTCCCAAAAAAAAAAAATTTCTATAGGGACAAGCCCTCGGCAAGCCCTAGTGATCAAACAATCCAACTCGGTGGACAAATGAGCTGAAGGAAAAGAGATATTGAGGCATTAATTGGCTGCCATAGAGGCCAACCATGGGGCACAAACAATAACCTTGTGTCTTTACCAAACAAATGAAAACTACCCTGGATCATTCCTCTTTAGCATATGAAAGCATCAATATTAGCCTTAAAACTATTGGGGTTATATATACTTTCAACAACTAGAACTTTAAATAAAGAGAAATGCTATTAGTAAAGAAGCATACAAAGAAGACAACAAAGAAGTATGTGGAAAGCACACTTCGGTCCCACGACTCCCACTCTTCCTTCCCCTCACAAACCCCTTTCTCTCTCCTCACTATCTTGGCCCAAAAAACTGGCGGGGAACCATGTTAAAATTCAAAATTTTGAGGGTTTCTTTTTGAATTTGAGAGCTCATAAAACCGAGAGCGCTCTCTCTCTCTCTCTCACATCCATCTATTGCTTCTCGTCCCCATCATGACCCCGACGCCGCCCATCTCCACCGGCACCGCCATGTTCGCCCACCCCACACACCGATGCCGGCCAACGCAACCATTGTTGCCGCCCCAACATCAATGTCATCCTCTCACCGTCCCTGGTTCTCTTTCTCACATATGTTTCTACTCATCTCCATCACCACACCCGTCGCCACCCCTAGTTCCCCATCACAATCGATGCTGAACTCCAACTCACTGACACCTGTCCAACGCAACCATTGCCGCCGTCCCACCATCCCAGTCTCTTTTTCTCCTTCTGGGTTCATTCCAACAGGAACCACCACTACCGATCGACCACCACCAGAGCACCACCATTGAACCATCACCACCGATCGACCACCGCAGAGATCGTTCTCATCGATTTGGTTGGAGATGGCGACCAATTTGGTCGAAGGAGATGACTGTCATCGTTCGCGGAACACCGGAATCCTCCGTTGTCTCTGTCAAAGAATCGGTAACATCTCAAGTTGAATACGACACATGCAGACCATATGAAGGAGATGACTTTGTCCAATGAATTTACCATTTTTATCTGTTTTTATTTTTTGCCAAAAAAACCTTGTAAGGAGACCTAGATGTTGGAATTTGGATGTGTACTTATAAAGAAGTTCATGGCTATTTTGTGAGGAAGTTAATCCAAGCTTCTGACTTGTTAGGATTATAGTTTGCATCCTCTAATTAATCTGGTCCCAAATTTCTTAGTAGCAAATGTAGAAAGCTATTGCCAAATGGTATTGATGTGTTTATGATTTAAGAACTTGAGTTGTCCCTGAAATTGGTTCTTTTACGAAAGTATCTTCTTTAAAAGCAAACAACTTGAGTAGTTCAATGTACTCATGTTAAACAAAAATTTCCAAAGTCTCTGTTTTCTGTAATCATGTGACCAAAAGCTTCTTCCATCAAGTTTTTCCAACTCTTTTGGACACAATATAATGGTAGTACTGGTGTTGCTGCAAATCAATGCTGGAATTCATGGATTCACCATTAATGTACCAATTCATGGAAATTGAAGACAAGCCAGCAACATAGCACCAATAGTAGGTTCCCAATTATCAAACCGAACCAATTACATGAAGGATACTCATACTCATACTTAATCTTTTGGACCCAATAGACACAGAGATTTTAATCTATTCACCATCCTTGCAAAATAGTGATTAGAGTTGGGTTGAAGGAGTTTGATGTTCTTATTTCTTAATGCCTTGGTACAACAATGAACATGAAGGGAAAATTCCCTAAAAGCCATCCCTTACTATCCCTGTCATTTCTACGAACATGCAGTGCATGTACACTGCCTCCAAAATATTAGTCCAAAAAACTCTTTTACATTTATAGATCTCACAGAGATGTCCATTACCTTCTCTAGCCCATAATCTTTCCCAAGGGCATATCACAACTATTTAATGGAATTTACAAACCAAAACACCTTTGGGTCAAACATTTGTTCAAACATCTGCACTAAAGATGTGCAATCCAGATTTAAACCCAAATAAAAAACATCAGAGTAAAGAAGAGATGATTAACCCTTTGAAGAATACAAAATAACAAAAATAAATAAGATGCTTGCAATTAAGTGGCTTTGTACTTGTAATCACCAAATAGACCTTGTATGAATCCCAAAACACATGTTTACATTCTGGTATTTCATATGAAACTATTGAAAAACATTTCTTTTATTTGTGAAGCACTATCAGCCACGGGGAAGGGGAATGAATCCAGAAGTAAAAAAAGAGACGGGGACGGTGGGAGACCAGCGGTGACGGTGGGACGGCTGCAATGGTTGCCTTGGACAGGTGTCAGTGAGGTGGGGGATCGGCATCGATTGTGATGGGGAACTGGGGGTGGGTGACGGGTGTGATGATGGAGATGAGAAGAAACATATGTGAGAGAGAACCCGGGACGGCAAGAGGACGACGCTGTTATTGGGACGACAACAATGGTTGCTTTGGACAGGCGTCGGTGTGTGGGTGTCCATGGTGGTGCCAGTGGGGATGGGCGTCGGGATGGTGATGGAGACGAGAAGCAACAGATGAGAGAGAGAGAGAGAGAGAGAGAGAGAGAGAGAGAGAGACGTTTCTGAGAGCAAATTGCTTTTGTGAGCTCTCAAATTCATAAAGAAACCCTTAAAATTTTGAATTTTAACATAGTTCCCCGCCAAGGTTTTGGGCCAAGACAGAGAGGAGAGAGAATGGGGTTTGTGAGGTGAAGGAAGAGTGGGACCCAAGTGTGCTTTCCACGTATTTCTTTGTTGTCTTCTTTGCACGCTTCTTTACAAATAGCATTTCTGATAAATAAACCCTATAACATTTTTGGGCCCATTATTCATAGTCTCCAAAATTTACCACGCAAATCAAAGAAAGCCCTAGAAGAAAAAATTATCAAAAATTATCTTTTTTTCTCTTACTTGAATACGAAGATGAGTGGGGCGAAGGGTATGTCCAGCAACACAACTTGTTGGGGTGAAATTTGTCAACAAGTAGAAAAACCCACATGGTTTGTTGTATGACAAACAATAGCAAGAGCCAATCCAAAACCGACCCCTCAAAAATCAAGCCCTATTTGGATCAATTGCACAACAGTTTTTCAAAATACAATAGTTTTTTCCTTCTCGTTCAAGGAGTACCCATTTGCATCTATCGTATTTTTTGGATTCTATTGTCCAAATGTCTAAGGGTACTAGGGCACAAAAGTTTATTTCAAACTAAGCCTTAGGATTCATATGTGGCAGACAGTAGCCCTAAATACTGTCAAACAAACTATAGAACAGAATCAAGAAGACAGAATAAAAAATCAAGTCAGATAGTAGGGTATGAAGCTTCAGATTTTCGGAAAATAGAGGAGGAGGAACAAACTTTTGGGTGGAAGACAGAACGAACTCAGGATTGAAACCCTAGCACAGCAGCATTTGATCCTGAGCGAGCAGATAAACCAGTTATGCAAAAAGATAACAGAGTCAAGTTGATTTTGCATCAAACAAGGACCCAACAAAACTGATGCAAACTTTTTTTTTTTTTTAAATCTAATTTCATAAAAACTACAGAATGACAAAACAATATCAACATACATGCAAATAAAACTCGTGATCTACTAAGCATGCAATAGCGAAGGAGGCGATCGGCTAAACATCGGTACCCACAACAATTAAACTCAAAAGTCAGGAAGGGAAAACCCACCGAAACCTAAACAGACGGCCCTTGCGAAGGCAGATCGACGGCAAATGGTGGTTGGGCCGAGAACGTTGGTTGATGTTAGTCATAGTCGGCATGATAAAACGACGTCCGGAGGGATACAAGGGCAAGATCTGCTAATAGGGAGAGTTCGTACAGATTAGGGGATGTGATTTAATCGGCGAGGATCGGCGCAGTTCGATGGTGACGACCGTCGGTAGCTCGGTCCGATCGGCAAAGAGGAAGGGCAGCGATGGTGGGGGTTGGTGGGAGGGGAGGAGTCGCTGCCTTCCCCCGCCCCCTTCTGTCATACGCCGTTGTTTTCAGAGAGAGAGAGAGAGAGAGAGAGAGAAGGAGAGAGGTTGAAAAGGGGAAGTCTGGGGAAGGTGAAACGCTGGTTTTCATTTTGGAAAGAGTGAAACGCAATTGAAGACTTCTGGGACGCTATAATAAATAGGGCGGGAGCGTTTCCTTTGGTTCTAAATGGCTAAATGCTATAACTGTCTCTTTAAAATAGCATTTTAAAAAAAATGCTATCAAATTATGCTATTAAAGACAGTATTTGTTGTAGTGCTTCGAAATTCTGAGAGAGTACAAACTGAAGCTCAACCCCTCGAAGTGTGCGAAGGAGTAAGTTCAGGGAAGTTCTTGGGTCAACTTGTGACCATAAGAGGGATAAAGGCAAATCCCGACCAAATAACAACTTTGCAAAGGCTGCAAAGTCCGAGGACCATGAAGGAGGTCCAAAGACTGACTGTAATGGCAACAGCCCTTAGTAGATTCATCAGCCGGTCCAGCGATAAGTGTAGGCCCTTCTTTCAGTTGCTGAAAAAGAGAGAAGGATACGAATGGGGAGCAGAATGCGAACAGGCATTCCAAGATCTGAAGAAGTACATGGCAGCGGCTCCGCCCTTGTCTACTCCTGAACCGGGTGAGTCCTTAATTTTGTACTTAGCAGTCTTTGAACATGCTGTTACTGCAGTATTACTGAGGGACAAGGGATCCGAGCAAATCCCTATCTACTATGTGAGCAAGACGTTGTTGGATGTAAAACGAGATATCTGCCTCTAGAAAAATTGGTTCTAGCATTGAGAACAACAGCAAGGAAGTTGCCTCATTATTTCCAGAATCATAGATTGTGGTTTACACTGAGTTTCCATTGAAATCTTTCCTACGAAAGGCAGATTTCTAGGGATGTTTATCAACCGCGCACTGCAATAAAGGGGCAGGTATTGGTAGACTTTGTAGCAGAGTCTTCTCATGCAGTGGCTCCACAGCCTCCTATGAGAAAGGAGCAGCCAGTTGAGCCATCAACCAGGAAGGGTAAGGCACCTGCCGAACAAGATCCTTAGAATGGAAACTATTCGTTGATGGTTCCTCATGCAATACCGGATCAGGGATTGGGATTGTGCTTACCCCCCCCGGCAGGAGTAATGATGAATTGTCCCTTTGACTACGTTTCAGTGCTTCCAACAATGTGGCAGAGTACGAGGCACTCTTGGCAGGGTTAAGAAGTGCAAAAACCCTGAAGGTAAAAAGAATACGAGTGTACTGTGATTCACAACTTATGGTGAACCAATTGTCCGGTGAATACAAAGCCCAGAATTAAAAGATGGCAACCTATGTGGAGGCCACTAAGGATCTGCTCGACACTTTTGAGAGGGTGTACATTGAGCAAATAAGTTCTGGGCAGAATGCCCATGCTGATTCACTTGCTTGTTTGGTGTAGACACCTCCCTGGAACGGGGTATCGCCATACAAATTGATCATTGTTTATTGGTTTGCTTTCTACTTCATAAACCAAGATCGTGGACATTCCCATGGCTAGGAACATCGCCACATGATAGCGGTTATCATCAAAACAGAGTCGCTACCTAGTTTATAAAAACTAGGAAAACAGATAGAGTTTCTGGGTACGGGAGCCAAAGGTACAATGAGGGGAAGGTGTTAGACACCCCTCTCTGCCCAGTCGTGAGACTAGCCCATAATCGTTTGACATAGGATTAAGACATGCTTTACATAATTCTAACACATAGATTGATTAATTAGCCTTTAAAAAGTTAATGGTGAGCTGAGACTGTAATTGAAAGTACGCATTAGAAAACAGGAATAAAATAGATCTGTCACAGAAGAATGGATCTTGCGGTCGGTGAATGGATGTCATGGCCAAGAGATCCTCCTGGTTTGATGTATCGGCCGAGGGATTGATTCCTCAGCCGATGTTCTTCCTCACACCAGACTACACGATTGATAGATAATCAAAATGCTATGATTAAACGTAAAAATCGGAAATAAATTGAACTAGAGGCCCTTGGGCCTCACCACCTTGATCCCTCAGTGGTTTGATTGCTTCGGATTGAATATGATTGGCTGACTTGCACCTTGAAAAGCCTAGGGTTAGGGTTTGAACTTCGGGGTTTTGATCGTTGGATTGCGGCTGCCTTCAGGAGGTTGGGGCTTTTGTAGTAGGGATTTGAAAAAGTATTTGTGCAGAATTTTGTGGCTGATGAGAGATTGCTCCTCTTCTAATTTCGGAGCCAAAGGCCCCTTTATATAGGCATAGGGATGATTCACTCCATCCAATCAAAATGCAAGGTTGGAATTGGAATTGCAATGCAATACAAACTCTTCATGGTGATCCCTAAACGTAGCTCGAACGCATCGGGATTCAGCTACTAGGGTTTAGTGAATGAATCAAACGATTGACAGAATGTTCACGAATCTGGAAAATAGACAATCTAGAGGCCATGGAATGGATCTGGCGGTCATGGAAAGGATTAAGCGGCCGAAGGATAGACCTGGGGGCTGAAAGATCAATCTCTCAGGGAGATTTTCAAGCAACAAGTTTCATGGGTGAAGAATTGATGTTGAGGCCGTGAGATCGATGTTACGGCCGATAGAAAGATTCTCCTAGAATACTAGATTTCTGTCTGAAAGGCTATTTGGCTCTGTATTGGGTCCTCTAAGTGGCTCAAAGTTCTTACCATAAGTCCATGGGTTCACGAGAAGTCAGTCAACAATCACTGTATCCATATCTTCATCCGGATGGTCCCCAAGGTGGGACTTGAAATAATTGTTAGGCCAAATTAGGGTGTCTATAGATGCCCCTCTTTGACTAAACTTAGACGGATCATGAGACATGTTTAAGTAAGAGTCAAAGCTGTAAAAGCAACTCAATTTGGACCAACCACTATTCCAAGGGGTTTTTGAAAAAGGTTTTTGTTATGGTCGAGCCAGGAGGCTGCCTACATATTCCACAGGGGAAATTTAGACTAACCATAGTTCGGAGGGCAATAAAGAAAAATAAAAAGTTTGGAGGGTTAAAACAGAAGACATACCTTTGGGCTTTAAAAGCCGTAGTGCAACGTAATTGGGCTATACCAAGATTTTGGCGGAGAATAGTTGAAGGAATGCGGGGCTGCCGGGGAAATTTTTGCAGAGTGCGTCCTTAGTATTTTGGGATAGATCAATACATGGGGGCGAGTCATTTACTTTTCTTGATCATCCTTACTTTGACTGAGGGGAGCTCGGTAGCGTAGCTTATCCTTGCGAATGAGCTGGATGGAATTGATGTAATTGGGTGGAATCCAAACCATCTGCTGGGGGATGAATTTGGACGCAGGTTTTGAGATATGGGGCGGAACCCAAGCCATCTTCTGGAGAAGAGTTGAATACTAAATTTTGAGATATGGGGCACTGGGCCAGTAGCTGGAGCACAAAGCGTTAAGATGAGGGAATCAAGGCGCGGAGCTGGTTAAATTCACGAGGCGAGAGCCTGAAGAGCTAGAGCTCAGAGCTTGAGGTGATAGAGCCGAAGTGCAGAGCTGGTTGTAGTCATGAGGCGAGAGCTTGAGGGGCTTGACAGATTTGAGGCATAGAGACAGTTGCATAGAGCTTGAGAAGTTGGAGCTTAGAGCTTTGAAATAGTTGAACCGAAGCATAGAGCTGGTTCCATTTTGATGGTCTGTGCACGGAGCTTTTCCATCATAAATTTTGGCGTAGAGCCAAGTATCGAGGCACTGGACCGATCAATAAAACCGACGCGTAGAGCCTGACGAATTGCAAGATTGATCTGTTTCATGAGAGAGAACCCCAACGGCGTAATCACTGGCGTCACACATCAGCTCGAACGGCAATTCCCATTTCGAAGTCCGCACGATAGGTGGAGAGGTAAGACTTGACTTTAGCTTGGCAAAGGTTCCCTCACAAGCCGGCGTCCACTCAAAAGGAACATCTTTAGCCAATAAATGGCACAGAGGCAGGGCAATGGCACTGAAATCCTTTATAAAACGTCGATAGAATCCGGCATGCCCCAAGAAAGATCAGATGTCCTTTAAGCACTTGGGAGTCGGAAGGTTCCCAATCAAGTCATTTTTGGCCCGTTCCACTTCTATGCCTTTGGACGATACAATATGGCCAAGTACGATGCCTTCGGTCACCATAAAGTGACACTTCTCCCAATTCAAAACTAGATTCTTCTCCTCGCACCGGGCTATCACGAGCCCTAGGTTGGTAAGGCAAGCCTTGAAAGAATCACCAAAAATGGAGAAGTCATCCATAAAAACCTCCATTATCTTCTCCACCATATCACTAAAAAGACCCATAATACACCTTCAGAAAGTACCAGGGGCGTTGCAAAGCCCGAACGGAATACGACGATAAGCAAAGGTCCCGAATGGGCACGTGAACGTAGTCTTCTCTTGATCTTCCAAGGCCACCTCAATCTGATTATACCCGGAGTACTCGTCGAGAAAGCAATAAAACTTGTGGCCAGCTACCCTTTCTAAGATTTGATCTATGAACGGAAGAGGAAAGTGGTCTTTCCTTGTGCTAGCATTCAACTTCCGGTAGTCAATACACACCCTCCAACCGGTTTGAACACGCATTGGGATTAATTCATCCTTGTCGTTCCGCACCACTGTCACCCTCGATTTCTTAGGTAGCACTTGGATTGGGCTAACCCACTTCAAATCCGGGATCGGGTAAATGATGCCAACTTCCAATAACTTGAGAACCTCTGCTCGCATGACATCCTTCATGATCGGGTTCAATCGCCGTTTAGGTTGGCGAGATGGCTTGACATCATCTTCAAGCTATATATGGTGGGAGTAAAGGGAGGCATCAATGCCTTTGATATCAGCGATGGGCCACCCAATAGCCTTTGGATGCTTCCGCAGCAAGGCAAGCAAGTTTAACTCTTGAGGTTCACTTAGGGCAGAAGAGATCACCATCAGGTATGTTTGGCCATCGCCACGATAAGCATACTTGAGTGTGTCCAGTAGTGGCTTAAATTCGAGCGTCGGGGGTTCCACACTAGACAGAATGGTTCGCTTTTCAATCGGGGGTAGCTCCTCAAATTTTGGGATCCATGGGTTTATACCAAACGCTTCCTCCTCATCTAATAAAGCACACAAATACACGACTTCGGGGGCATTAAGAAAATCGGCCTTGGCGAAAGTGAGCGCCATTTCCAACTCATCTTTGCAAATGAATTCATTGACATGGTCTTGCACAAGTGAGTCTATCATGCCAACTCTGCACACGTCCTCGTCATCTCCCAATTGGCTCCCGATATGGAACATGTTGACTTGCATCTTCATGTTCCCAAAACTCATGTTAAGTCGACTATCCCGGCAATGAATCACAGCATCGGATGTTGCTAAGAAAGGACGCCCAAGAATAATTGGAACAGATGATTGAGCCGCCGGCACCGGGCACGTATCTAGAACCACGAAGTCAATCGGGTACACAAATTGGTCAACTTGAACTAGAACATCTTCCACCATCCCCTTCGGAACTCGGATACTCCGATCGGCTAATTGCAACGTCACCTAAGTCGGCTTCATTTCTCCCAATCCAAGTTGTTCATACACAGAAAACGGTAAGAGATTCACGCTCGCACCCAAATCAAGAAGAGCTTTCGCAACAACCTTGCCCCCTATGGTAATGGATATTATAGGACACCCCGGATCATTATACTTGGGCGGAAGGGTCGATTGGAAGAGCAAGCTTACTTGCTCGGTAAAGAACACCTTCTTTTGCACTTGGAGCTGCCGTTTGTGAGTGCACAAATCCTTCAAAAATTTGGCGCAAGATGGAATCTGTTTAATAGCATCGAGCAAAGGATGGTTAACGCGCGGTCACTTGCTTGAGGACTTCATAGATATCCGAAATCAAATTTGGCTTGGCCGGCGTTCGTAGCCGATTGGGGTATGGAGCGGGAATAGTGAAAGTTGGCGGAACATTGCTCTCCTTTGCTTTCCTTCTCCTCTTCAGTAGGAGCTTGCTTGGGAGATTCCCCATTTGGCGTTGTTGGCTTTGATGGAACTGGAAAGGGAAGCAAAATTGGCGCGACTGGCAGCTCCACTTGAGCATTATCAACATTTTTCCCACTCCTTAAAGAGATGATGGCCTTGGCTTGCTCGGGGAAAGGCACCGAAGAGCTACCAATCAGTTGTTGACCTTGAGGATTCGGCTGTGGTTGGGATGGGAACTTCCCCTTTTCTTGTTGTAACACACCAATGGCGGAAGTCAGTTTGCCCACTTGATTACAGATGTCGTTCATAGCTTGAGCAGTTTGCTCGTTGGTGGTGGTTTGCATTTGACAAAAAGCATTCATAGTATCCTTTAAAGATCGTCGTGGGAGCGATGCTTGATTCTGCTGAAACGGATTCTGCCCTTGAAATTGGTTGGGTGGTATGAATTCGAGTGGGCATTGGATTGCAGGAAACCGTGCGGGACCTTGAAGCTGAGGTTGCCGCCACGTTTGGTTCTGAGGGGGAGGAGGAGCTTGAGAAGTTGACGAAGTGCCGTTTCATTCTGATTACTCCAACGGAAAGCCGGATTCGACCGCAACCCCGGATTATAAGTATTGTAATATGGATCCCATCGTTGATTCAATGCACACACTTCTTCCGGAGGGAGTTGACTATAGTGGTGTCGGAGGGCTAGGATGGCATGACAGTTGTCGGTCGAATGGCCCATAGTCTCACAAATGACACACACGTCCTCCACCTGTCGAACTTCCTTTACTTCCTTAACTGGGGCCGAGTCTAACTTCATTTTGTCCAACTTCAACGATAACTCGTCCAACCTTGTCTTGAGACCATTATGCTCGCTCAACGAAAACTTGCCGAAGCCACTCGGACCTCGATTTCTCATCGCTTGCTCACCCGGATCGATGTATTGCCAAGTTTGAGCCCTCTCTGCCAACATTTCTGAAAACTCCTAAGCAGTATCGGGATCCTTCCCCATGAAATCCCCACTCCCTATTGTATCAAGAAGCTGTTTGGCGTGGTGATCGCAACCCAAATAGAAGTAGTTGATGACCAAGTACATAGGGAGATTATGATGCGGAATAGCTACAAGTAAATCCTTGTACCACTCCCAATATTTGTAAAAGATCTCCCCTTCTTTCTGCTTGAAATTCTGAATTTGGTCCATGAGAAGCTTGGTTCGGCTGACCGGAAAAAATTTCATAGTGAACACATCGTGCACCTCCCTCCAAGTTCGCAAAGATTGGGGCTTCAAAGAATGAAACCACTGCTTGGCCTTGTCCTTGAGCGAAAACGGAAACAACTTCAACCAAGCTTGGTCCAACTGTCCCAGCCAGATCACAAAGGTACTAACATTGGTCTCGAACTCCCTAATATGAGCATAAGGGTCTTCAATCTCACGCTCCCGAAACTCTGGTATAACCTGGTGGTATTCTGGCTTGAAAGCAAATGCATTGGCGGCAGTGCAGTTTGGAACGACTATTGGTGACACGTGCGGTCCTCTTTCCAGAGTTAGGTAGTCACGCAAAGTACAGGCTGCTAGTTGATCTGCCATTGGCCTCTATAGGGGTGATAACTCACGGGGTGGAGAATATGTTGGAATAATACGGCGAGCCCTCGGAGGAGAAGAAGACCGATGCAGCCGATTGGAAAAAGGGCTACGATAAACGTTGAGCATAAAACTTGCACAAGCCAATTAAGAAGACTAGAGGGGCTATGCCGCCGCCTCATTCTCAAATAGTCATGTGGGTTATGCCACCTCTACGGCTATATGTATATATAAACGCAATATAAACATTAAAGAGGCAATTGATGCTCAATTCAGCTTCGTTAAACCTCAGGTCGAATTGGTGGCTCAGTTAGAGGTATCTGCTAAGTTGAGTTCAAAATACACAAAAGAAAAATAAACAGAGTACTTATAGTGGTTTGTCGAACCTCTAAATAAGCTATATAAAGAAAATCCCTGGCAACGGCGCCAAAAATGCTTAGCTCCGAAAACCTCGCCTTCAAATAAGGTTGATAAAACCCCAAGTGTAGGGCTAAATCATCGGTAGCATAATAAACCGGTAAGACCGTGATCGTACCACCGGGAATTCACAAGATAGCTTAATCAGATTGTAGGTTAATATGGTAAGTGCGGCGTTCAAGATGGCCAACTTGGTTTTGCTTTGAAATAGTGGGAAATGCTAATGCAAAAGACTAGAAAAGAGCTTAATAAACTTAAAAGAAGCAAGTCTAGAGATTGTCTAACCCTTGACAAAGGGTGTTACTGGTTCTCTATATAACTCAGGCGAGAGTCACGACCGCGTGCTCACACTCAGAAAATTTAGCATTAACGACTACGTTTAATGAAAGATGTGATTAAATGGAGGCAAACCAACTTGTTTGACAAATTTATCGAACACATAGGAGGCCACGAGCCCTCGCTGCGCCGCTTGCCAAGACCGCTTGACTAACGCCTTACCAAGGAGATAATACCCCTTGTTTAGACCAAAAATGCAAGTTAAGCCCTATTCCGTAAATCATGCTTTTAAGCCCACAAATTCGAGAACCAAATAACTACCTAAGTCCTCGGGAAAGATTATCCCGAGACTTGGCCAAACGACTACTCACACATACTTAAAGCATAAATCAAAGCATAAAAACGAGACATAAGTTTTAACAGACAAAAAATAAAATAAACTTGATTTTATGAAGGATCTAGTTCACGACTACGACATTAATAAACAAGAAATCGATAAATGACAAATACCTTGAGGCATTCTTGAAGAAATTAACACAAAAGCTTGAAGAGCTTTCATGGAGTTTTAGGAAAATAAAATGACTTAAAGTGATATATGACAAGAGTGTTAAAGATGAGAGAGTGAGACCCTATTTATACAAGGTGGTCTTACTCCTCACAAATATCCCAAAAATATCCTAAAAGTAGCCAAAAGTGGAAAATATCCCAAAAGGGGAAAGTTGAAAAAGGTAGCAAAACGTGAACAATTTCTGCAACATGAACCGGTACTGGCCAACTCCCAGTACCAGTACAAGGTCTTCACAAAATCTGTTATGAACTCTAGACAGCACATACCGGTACTGGGCAACCCCCAGTACCGGTTCAAGGGTGACAGAACTTTGCTTTAAGCTTTGCTTTGGTCCGAACAACCCGACGATGACCCGACACCTTCTCACCACTAAATTAATCACCCGACGGGACTTGGTGGGAAGTTGCCTCACTGCCTTGAACACTTGGATACTTCCGAAAATGATCCTTGGTGATAAAGACCGCCTTAGCACCTGTATTACCTGAAACAAACAAAACACAACCTTATGTGAAAAATGAGATAAAAATGATATCTTAGAGATACAAACGCTACAATTTAGGGAACTAGAGCACCAAGATTATACAATCTTGGGTGCTTGTCAAGCTTCATCTCAAATCCTTCAAACCAGAACCAAAAGGCCTCAGCAAAATCCAACTTGTATACGCTAGTACTCAACTAGCATGCGCTGGTCCTTTGCCACGTGTTAGTCATCGATCAACTTTGACCGTTGGCCAGGCTTGAACTGGCGTACGCCAGTCAAACTTTCGGTCAAATTTGTGTTTTTCAGCATGCAGAAGCCATGGGCAGGGGTCTACAACACTTGGGAACCTTCTAATCCATTGAAAAAGCATTCTCCGCTGGGGGATATTTCTTACACCTATCCCATCACCTTTGTCCTCTCATCCAATGAGAAGGGAGTCTTAAGGGCTAAGGCACCAGCCCCTTTGACTGGCCTTAACCCCTCTCTCTCTCTCTCTCTCTTTCCTCCTATATATACCCCCTCCCTTCATTTTTGTAAAGGGTTCACCAAAAGGGGATACACTCATAAAGCTTCCAAGTTCTTTCTCTCTTTCTTTGGTCTTTGCTCCCTCTTCTTTCATTCATTTTATTGAAAGAGTAAGCAAAGGACCCTCTCCCATACTATCTAAACCCTTTTTGCTCATCATCCATCCTTCAAACTCCAAGTTCAAAGCTCAAACATTCCATCAAACTCTAAACCAAATGTATACCAACTTTTGAAAACTTTCTGTTCTGATCCCTGAGGGGGGCTAGCAGGGTCAAGGCAGGTAATCAATACTAGTCCTGGCCCTAAAGCTAGCAAGGTTTCAAAAAAAACGCTTTAGACTATAATCGGCGTGCGCCGGTCATAAGCTCATGTACGCCGGTCCGTGGCAGTACGTACAGTTTTTTATCTCGGTTTGTCTAGAACTGGCGTACTCCAGCTCGAAGCCCTTCGGAACTGGCATGCTCCAGTTGTGAACTAGGATTTGGATCCTTGTTTTATGCTTTATTTCTTGTTTAGTCATCACCTTATAGCATGCTAATAAACAGTTTACTGCTATTTGTATTTAGAATTGTTTAGCTGTAGTACCTGCTTTTGTTTGTTTTGGAGTGCCTCTGGGGGTCTTCTGGTCAAGTTTCAGAACCTAGAAGATGCAAATCCAAACACTGGACGGAAAGGTATAACTAGCGTACGGTCCCCAATGACTGGCGTACAATAGTTAGATCTCATCCAGTGACTGGCCCTTGCATGTCAATCAGGCCTTGGTCTTTATTTATTTCCCCCACACTGTTTATGCGGTGCTTTGTTTATTTTATACCTTTAAGTCTATGCCTGCTGTCTGTATCTGTACATATCCTATTATATAAACTGCGTGGTTTGTCCTGGGTGTGTACCGATCCTTTCCAGAGACCAGAGGGTTGAGAATAAGAGCTGTGAGTTTAGGCTTACTAGAGTTGTAACGCCCCGAATTTTGGGTACGTTAAATAAAACATTTTATTATAAAAACGAAGCGAGTTTAGCTCGTTATTACCTCATAAACCTTACAAAGTGCTTTTATTCAAATAACGGAGGAAACTAGGGATTCTATCTACTGCTCCGCTCCTTCCATCCTAGCCAGCCCTTCAGCTCCAGAAGCCTCCAAGGTGAAGATCTCGCCCTGTTCGTCTATGAGATCTGACATATTATACCGGCGTCGCCACCCATATAATATGCCAGGGTCACCACAAGGTAACACCGTGAGCTACGAAAGCTCAATAGAGTAACCCTACCCACTAACCCATAACTTACAAACAATAGATCGCAAATAACAAACAATAAACACATCCACAGTCGATATTTAACTACGTTGGTGTCCAAGATTTCCCGGTTTCTCCTACGTGACTCGTCGTAGACCGTGTCACCACTTTCCACTTTACAAATCAACCTTTCAAAATCTTTGGCATTGGCTCCGAACCGCAGATAACCAAGCCTTTCAAAATCTTTTGCATTGGCTCCGTACCGCGGATAACCAAGCCTTACACACCCAACCTCGGTTCCGCCGTGCCGGGTTCCCGAGTATCCTCACAATGGTTCCGCCGCGCCGGGTTCCCATTGGCACACAATTGCATTGGCTCCTCTCCGCGGATAACCAAGCTATACCTCACCGTGGTTCCGCCGCTCTAGGATCCCATGGGAACGCACACACACAACCTCACAACGGTTCCGCTATTCCGGATTCCCATTGGAACACACACACATACATAATACCCTCGAAATGGTCATTATGTAGTTTCTAAGATATCTTCTTTTTCGGAAAATACATTTTCCTTGTCAACCACACCCTAAGTGTCATGTTTCTACTTTCTCGGTTCTTATGTCTTGTTTACATACAAGACCTCGCGGTAGGACTTTTCCATACAAACAAGCATTTCAAAACTAACAAGATCATCCAACTCTATACTATTTAAATCACAACTTAAGCATAACGCCACATGTTCGGACGCCCTTGGAGTGATAAATCACTTATGCTTCATCACGTCACAAGTAATACAAGCAATTCATATATGCATTCTCACAAACATCTTAAAAGATCAAAATACGAATACTTGAGATAAAGACAACCTTATCTACTTTTGAAAGAAATGATCAAAGTTATTACCAATAACATTCTATTCTTTAACATATGATTTAAAAACAACACTAGAGTTAGCGTAAGAAATATCCTACCTTGATCCGAAATCAATCGGGGCCGAGTAAGCTATTTGGAAAATCCACGGGTGGTGAAACTCACGAATCTGGCCCGAACTTTGGACGGCAGTAACTCAGTCAATCTTTGGCCGAATATACTTTTTCTTGGGTCCAAATCGAAGCTCAAGAAATTCTACAACGTTTGTGAAGAAAGTTGATCCTAGAAACCAATCTAAGTAGGAGAAAAATGGTGAAAAAGAAGTGACAGTAAGCTGTCTGGAAATGGAAATCCGAGAATTTCACTGAACTTTGGATGACAATATCTTTGTCATCTCTTCACCGATTGGGGTGATTCTTGGGTCTAACTCGAAGGTCTCGAAGTTTTCTACAACTTTCCAGAAGGAAGTTGGTTCTAAAAACCACTCTAAGCAAGAGAAAACTGAGGATTTTCGAAGGACAGTAGGCTGTCCGGAAATGGTTTCTAGAGAGAAGGAAGAGCAAATGCTTCAAGGGATGAGTTGAAATGCTTGGAATGGCCTTCTATTTATAGGCAAGGCTTGGCTCTCTCTCCTCTTCTCAATGGCCGGCCCCCCTCTCTCTCTCCTTTCCTCAATTTGACACTTGTCATGAATCTTGGAAGATCAAGGTCTAAATCCCTAGGCTTGCATGGCTAGATCGTGATTCTTGCAAGACTTGGTGGGCAAGGAGGTGTAAACAAGATGAATTGTACAAGATTCTAGTGTGAACAAATCATGGAAGGACAATGGAGATTAGCTAGGAAGGAAGTTTCCCATGGATTTTGAAGTACAATGGAAGATCAACCAAGGTACAACCCCATTTCCTTCTTCTTTCCTTCCTCTCTCTCTCTCTCTCTCTCTCTCCCCTCCCTTGGCCGAAATTTCTCTCTCTCTCTCCCCTCCCTCTTTCGGCCTCTCTCTCTCCCTCTCCCTCTCCTCCTTTGCTTTCTCATGGTACAAATATAAGTACAAATATAGCAAGCAAATAAATAAACTAATGGGTCTTTGTACTTAAGTCAAGAGACTTAAGGGCTAAGTTTCAACAAACTAATTGGCACATGGTACTTTGAAAGACTAACTTCCTTTTATCCATTGGATAAAAATTCCCCTAACTTCTATTATCCAATGGATAATAATTATTAGGTCATTTATATACTAAAATAAGCCAAAAGTACTTTTAAAGTAATTAAAAAGTATTTTTCTTAATATTCTTAGTACCTTGACCAAGTATACTTTTAAAATAAACAATTGAGATTCTATTATCCAATGGATAATAGTTTCCCTAACAATCTTTGTCCATTGGACAAAGAATAAACCAAAATAATTTAAAAAGAAAATGAATAAACAATTCTTGTACTAGGGTTCAAAAGGTCCAAAAGGTTCAAGAGGGGCAAAATGGTCTATTTGAGGTTAGGTAAAAGTAACCAAGTGATTTCCTAGTTTAGTTCCTCCAACCAGATGGTTAAAAGCTAACTAGGCTTGCTAAGTGGGCTAAAGCGTCAAGAAACAAATCTCGAAGGGCTAAAATGTAATTTCAATAAATTATAGGAATTTAAAAGTAAATCGAAGCAAATTCAAATAATCAATAAAAATTTAAATATTTAACGAAATTTTCACTGACCAAAAATCAAGGTCGTTACAAGAGTATGCCAATCTGTGTGTGGCATGCGCAGGTGAAGCCTGCATGTAGTGGTTTGACCAGTGCATGTAAACTTCTTCTTGCGCACATCATTCCGGATCAGTGTTTTCCAGTTTGTTTAAAATGCTCACAGAAATCTGTTTTCAATCTATATTGTTTCAATAAATCATCCATAAAATTTTGTCACATAAATGTAACTTGTTACAGTTTTAATCCCCTTTAACTGTTCCCCCGCCCTAATTGGCTAAAAAAATGACTAATGACAGAAAAATGCAAATGTTTTACAAAATGCCCGAGTAAAGACCAATCTCCGGATTGGGCGAGAGGGGTGCCATAAAACCGTTCCCCTCTCGTAACCTGGCTCCCGAACCTCAGATATCGAAGGTGATGATGGTCCAGTCTACAAGCCTTTTTCAAATCAAACACATAGCAAACGTTTCAAGTTTGGTTCCTAGGGTATTTCACCGCTAAAACCCGAGTGGCGACTTTGAATCGGAGCGTTTCGCCGCGCTATTCCAAAAAGGGGCTGCACCCAAATTTTTCATAAAATTTTCTGGGGCGCATGCCCACAGATAGTATGGGAACCATAAGAAATATGTGTGGGCTTCGGATACAGAAGCATCCTCCAACAGGGCTTTCATCTTAACCATGAACCTAGGCATTCAATTCTTAGACTTGTTTCGAAAGGTTCAATCCCCTCCCTAAAGGAGAGAAGTTCATCAATAAAACAAAGAAAATATAGAAGGCAACACTACCAAAGCTACAACATAGATACAACGCAAAGAAGACACACAATCCAACTGTAACCGTAGAACCTTGCCAGAAAACAATACAATATAAAGATAGACAAACCATGGAGAGAACTCCATGAATAAAACAGAGAATAGCAGTCTCACAAAGAAAAGAATATTACATCCAATGGGAAAATTGAATGACCCATAGCCATCATAAACCAATCTTCCTGCACATAAGTGTACAATACACCACTACAAGGCATAAATCAGCACCAAGTTGGCCTAAATCTTGGCAACACTTGACCAATTCCGAAAGAAACATTGCCAGTAATGCATGACATCAATGTTGATCTTTAAAGCTAGTAGACTGAATTAGATATCAGCAACATTATATTGCAAACAAGGACTACCAATCAGCACCACACCTCTCACACTAAGAACATAGCAGCTAAGTTTTGACAACAACAGCAGAAGACGCGTATAGGGGATCATCACAGGATTAAAATGATGGAAAATGACCCAATATGCGGCCTCTTAGCCCTCCCATGATTGGGAGATGGAATGAGGTATTAGAGAGAACACATAACTTGCATCCATTCCTAACATCAGCACCAAAACCAGTAGCCTACAATCAATTCTGCCCCTAAAATAGTCTTAAAAGATCCCTAAAGTAGCCTACAATCAGAACCAAAACCAGCCCCAAATCTGACCCCAAGCAACTCCCATCTGCTGTAATAACTCTGAATTTTTGATAAATAAAAATGTATTTATTATTCAAGTTATTATTGTTAATTGCATGAATTTCGTTAATTTTCCGATAGTTTGTCAAAACTGCGCTTTAGCCCTTGAACTTTCATTTTCTGCACTTGGACCCCTGAACTTTTATTTCTTGCGCTTTAGTCCTATTTAAGCAACCTAGTTAGCTTCTAACTATCCGGTTAGAGAGACTAAACTAGGAAGCCATCTAGTCACCATGATTGGACCATTTTGACCCTCATTAAACCTTTTGGACCCCTTTGAACCCTAGTCAAAGTATTGAATTTTCTTTTTCTTTTAATTATTTTGACTTTATTCTTTGTCCATTGGACAAAGATTGTTAGGGAAACTATTATCCATTGGATAATAGAAACCCATTTGTTTATATTAAAAGTATATTGGGATATAAAAAAATAATAGACTTTTTAAAAGTACTTTGACTAGTTTTTATTAAAAGTGACCTAATATCTATTGTCCATTGGATAATAGATGTTAGGGGGAATTTTACCCATTGGACAATAGTTTTGGTCTTTCAAAGTACTAAGGTATTAGTTAGTTTAATATTTTCTTTTAAACCATGTGAAAGCATAGCAATATTTTAAGAAGAAAGGTACATGGTACCAAGATTCTCAAAAAGTATTTTAATTGTTTTCTATTGGGGTTTTAATCTCCTAAGTACTTATGTATCCAAGTATATATATATTCTAGTACTTTGAAAGGATATATATATGCCTAAAGTACCATGTGTCTATTAGTAGGATAGAAAAGAATCCTAGCCAAAAAGACTATCTTTGATCCTAGGTACAAAAAGTATTACTTTTTTAATTGTTTTCTTCCATTTTTTGTACCTTGGCAAGAGAATGAGAGGGAGAGAGAGAGGGGGGCAGCCGGCCAAGGTGAGAGAGAGGGGGGGGGGGGGGGGGGGGCGGTTGTAAGTAGAGGAGGAGGGAGAAATTGGTTAGTACTTGGTCTTGATCTTCCTTTGTACTTCAAATCCATGGGATTCTTATGCTTTCAAAGCAAAACTTCACTTTATGTCCTTCTTTGTACATTTTAGCATTTGTTTAAGCCAATAAATCTTGTACAAACTCATCTCAACCCTCCATTTGTTCCAAGATCAAATCTAAGGACACCATAGCCATGCAAACCTAGGTTTTTAGCCTTAAATCTCCATGTGAACACACTTTTTTTGGATAAAAAAAAATTGGAAAAGGAGGAGAGGGGGGGGGGCCAGCCTTGATGGGAGAGGGGAAAGCCCTTGCCTATAAATAGAGGCTCATTCTACACTTGAAGCTCACACCTCAACCCAAAGCTCTTCCTTCTCTCTAGAATTTCTAGTATTCTTGTTCTAAGTTCAAGAACTTTCTTTGTTCTTGAGAGTTCTTGAGCGAAACCACTAAACCACCTCCAACACCACTCTCTAATCTTTAAAAGTAGGATAGGAAGTTGTTTCTAGGAAAAGTAGTCCAACACTTTTCCTTTCGAAGCAATCCGAAGGACGTTACGCCGCCAAAACCAAAACCGACGATCAAACTTCCGTAGCCGACCACCGCCTAGAAGAACGGTAGTTTAATCTTACTATTGTAGTGAAATCTTTACTATCTCGTAGTCAAATCTTATTTTCTAAAGTTGATTAAGTCTCGCTACTTTAAATCTCTACTTACTTTACTTAAAGTTTAAGAAGTTACTTGATCATGAATGATGTTAACTTTGGAGATGCATGATTTACTTTTGGAAGGTTTCAAGCATGCTAGTTAGTAAAAGTTGGATGATCTTGTTGTATTTATTTCAAGGCTTTAATTGAATGCATGTGTTTATGTAAAGTCTTAAACGACGGAGTCTTGCATGAGAACGAGACACAAAACCCGAGAAAAGTAGAAACATGGCACCTAGGGTGTGATTAACTAAGAGGATGTGTTTTTCCCGGTTGGAAGATATCTTAGAAACTACATAATGACTAATTCAAGAGTATTATGTAAATTTGGGTGTGTGTGTGCCTATGGGAACCCGGCGCGGCGGAACCATAGTGAGGATATTCGGGAAACCGGCGCGGCGGAACCGAAGTAGGGTGAGTAGCAAGGTTATCCGCGGTAGGAAGCCTATGCAAGTTTTTGTGTGCCAACGGGAACCCGGCGCGGCGGAACCGTTGTGAGGATACTCGGGAACCCGGCGCGGTGGAACCGAGGTTGGGTGAGTTAAAAAGAAGTCTTTGGAAAAGAAAGGTAGCAATGAATGACACGGTCTACGATGTGTGCGTAGGAGGAAGAATCGAGAACCCTTGACACCGTTAATGGTTAGCAAACGAACATGAACAAGCTGTTATTGTCTTTCGTTTATTGCTTATGTAATTGTTATGTGGAAATCAATGCTAGTAGTAGGATTTTACTATTGAGCCATCATAGCTCATGGTGTTGCCTTATGGTGACCCTGGCATATTATATGGGTGGCGACGCCAATATAATATGTCAGACCTGATAGACGAACAGGGCGATCTCTTCACCTTGGAGGCGTATGGAGCCGAAGAACTCGCTAGGTTGGAGGAGCAAGAGGAGCAGTAGAATAGGAACCCTAGCTCCCTTTTTGTTATCTATTTTGTATTTCAAATGCTCTTATGAGAGCCGTGCTGTAATATTGAACAATGACTCTATTTAATTTCTGTAATAGATTAAACCCTTAACGTGCCTAAAATTAGGGGCGTTACATCTGCCCTTAAAAAAGCCCTACAAAAAAATCCTAAAACCAGCCCAAAATAAGCTCGAAAACAACTCTAAAAAATCACTAAACCAGTCCCAAATTAAACAGCACCCAAGCAACCATAGCCCCACCCTTATCCCTCCTCTATTAACTACAATCATTTTTTACTGAATAAAAAAGTTAGCTCCATTAAAAAACTAGGGCATAAGTTATAATGGTAGAAGTATTAGAGAAATACTAAACAATCTCACAGTGTCAGCACACAAAAGGAACAAATTAGCTAAAATAATCAAAAAATTCACATTATGAATAAACTAATCACGTATGGGAAATCCATATAGAAAACATAGAATGGGTTACAATGAGTTTACGAAGAAACCGAGGGAGGCTTATGGGTAGACGGGGAGTCTAATGCGATGCGCATAGAGGAGGAGTACCACCTAAAGCATTCCAAGCATTCCAAGGCCTACTAGTCGGTATTTTCGTAAATAATTGACCGAGGCCTTTGGTTTTGGGCCCACTTGGATTTGATCTGGAACGGCCCAATGGTTAGGACACATAGTGCCATGTGCCGCATTTTTTTTTAGCCTTTTTCGGCCGTTTAGGGCTCCGAATGGCCAAATTTGCCGTTTTAGGAAATAATCTTTTTGCTTATAACTTTTGATAGGAAAGTCCAATAACGTTCGTTCTTGTTGGAGAAGTTTTATTTTTTCTTATATTTTCAGAATATGTAATAATTTTGGTACTTTTCCAAAATTGGTGATTTTTCCTTTTCCTATTAGGGCTAGGGTTTGCATCGTATTTAAGGAATTGTAAGCCTTAGGGCTAGACAATTTTGAAGTTTTGCCCTGCATCAGAGTCCAATAGTTATAAAAGATTTAACAGATCTATGGGATTACAGATCTAGAGTTCAATGGGTCACCCAATAGAATGAGCTTCTTCGTTCCACAATTCCTACGCATATGCAGAAACCTTCCTTCATCACTTCTCGTGGCTTGGACAATGTCCCCCCGAAACCCAAAAGCAAACGACTGTATTCTACCTATTTTAGACACTCGATTTCTGTCATGCTTTGCTATTTCTCCAAAGAAAAATTTTCAACCTAATCAAGAAAAATCAAGGGAATAGAGAGACACGAAGAGAGAGAGAGAGAGAGAGAGAGAGAGAGAGAGAGAGAGAGCATTCACCTGAGTCGGGAAACTGATATTGATGATGCCGTTGCAAGAAAAAAGGAATGTAGTTAAGAAATTAGGATGAAAAAATATTTTGAAGGTCAGATTCCGCCAAAAGGAGGCAAAAAAGACGTTCTTGTAACGCCGCCTTTAGCTCCATTACTTGAACCTCAAACAACTCATTCTGCATGGCAAAAAGGAAGCTCGAGACAAAATTGTAATTTGGCCCCTGAGCGAGTACAAACACCTTGTTTCTCGAGGTTCTAAAGGAGAAGATGGATGGTACGACTTGTGGCTTTGAAACTAAAGGGAGGTGCGGCAGAGAATGGCCATGTAGTAACAATTAAATTGCTAATGGGGCGATTCCTACCACCGGGTTATGTGATGAAAGGGACCCATAGAGGAGGAGAGAGAGAGAGAGTCGAAGTTGTAGAGAAAGGAGACTGGGGAGCAGTCTGAGAGAGATGAAGTGATATGAGAGAGGTGGAGTGGTTTGATGCTGATGAAGGGGGAACTTTGGGATGAACGCCCAAATTTTTCCTCGCCCCTAAAACCCGCCAAAATTTTCCACCCCTTTTTTTTTTTTTATAATTCCCTCTTTAAAATGGAAGACAAAAAGAATTTGTCACCCAAAGCATTTCCTTTGGTGAGGAATTATTTTATCACAAAATGGTTGCAAATATATGTGGAGGAAACGAATTGGTGACGAAATTTATTTTTTCATCACTGATTAACTATTTTTGGCGACAAAATAAAATTTCCTCACCTTAAATTTTTTTGCCCTCTTAATTGGTGACGAAAAAATATTTTCCTCACGAAATAGGTATATTTGGAGACGAAAACTACTTTCCTCACCACCATTTCGTCACATATTCTCATTTTTCTTGTAGTGTATGTCACTATTAGTCCATTCTTGATTGAAGAAGATTTGCATCCGAGGATGCCTTTGCTTGGTGGCTTCATCTTCCCATGTTTCTGTGAAACCACAAAATGGGAAATCTTCACATTCTCTTACAAACCAACCATTGAGCGTCTCTGGAATTGCAAGTGCTTTTTCTTTGACTGTGTTTCCCTTAGCCTTCTCCATGCTTTCCTTTCTCTTTTCCTCTATTTCAGCCTTTGTAGGAGTGTAACCAAGACCAAAGGCGTATTGATTGTGCGGGGGATCAATCATTTGTGGGATGCCTTTTTATCTTTTGCCTAAACCCAACCCAGGGTGGTAGTTTTGCTTCTTCATCATCCATACGGCGGGGGTGCTTACGTAGAAATTTTTTTCAGCCATTAAAGCTTGCACAACAGTTTCTTCCTCAAGACTGAATCTAGTAAGAAAGGTTTCCTCAATTCCTACTTCTTGCACAGGTGCGTCGGAATGAGTTCGGATTGATAAGTCGCCTAGAATGGTTATGACCCTTCCGTCTATTGCAAACTTAACTTTTTGATGTAAAGTGGAAGGTACTGCTCCAGTGTCATGTAGCCAAGGCCTTCCCAACAAGAGATTGAAGGTGGTTGGTATGTCCATGACATCAAATTCCATGTCTCTCTTGATCTTTTCCACTTCCACTGGTAGAGTAACACATCCAACTACTCTTCTCTTTGAATTGTCATACCCCTTACGCCTTGACTCGAGGGGCGTATATCAGTAGTGTCTACCCCTAACTTGTCGAGGGTTCTTTAAGGGCACACATTCAGAGCAGACCTGTTATCCACCAAACTCAATGGGATCCACTAGGTGAGACACTTAAGGGAGATGTATAGAGACTTGTTGTGTGCAAGACCTTCAGGTGGCAAATCCTTGTCAATGAGAGCTATTGTTGGTTTTAGGGGTTTGGATGCCATTATAAGGCCCACTAGATTCTCAGGAGTGATTTTGATGGGAACTTTGACTTTTTCCAAGGCTTTGATAAAGGAATTGCGATGTTCATAAGAAGACATGAGCAGTCCCCAGATAGAAATATCAGCTTGAATTTTGTTCAGTTGTCTTAATACTTTGTCTTCTTCAGGTTCCATTCCTTGACTTTCCTCTTCTTCTTCCTCCATTACTCGGGTCGTGACCGAGCCTTCCCCACTAAGCTTGGGTGGCTTGTACACCCTTCCACTTTGGGTGAGATGACCTATCTCCTCTTCTTGGGTGTTCCAAGGATCTGCAGGCTCGATCCTTTTGGCTTCCCAATCGCTTGGTAGGGCTTGGCATACTTCCAACCACCAATCCCCATCATCAATTGCACAGATGTAAGGGAAATTGAACTCCGCTTTTGTCACAAGGTACCCATTATCCTCAGGGAAAGTCAGAGATGGTTTGGCTTGGGTAGTTGGGATGATGAATTGGGTAGGGTTATATGTGGGGTTGTTGGATAGGCTTATGAGATTGATGTTTTGAGGTGGTCGTCCAGCATTGTGAATGGAGAGTGGGTTGAATTGCACGTTAGGTTTGGGTGGCTTTATAGCTGGGCTATCAATGAGATCTTGGATATCATGGCGGAGACGTATGCAATGGTCTGTCTCGTGCCCAGGGTGTTAATGGTGAGCACACTATTTGTTGGCATCATAGTTTGGGCCATAGGGTGGCTGAAGAGGTGGATTGTTCAAGGGCTTGAGATGTCCTTGATGGCTTAGAATGGTTAAAGCTTAGGATGAGGTCATATAGAGAGGATCAAAATTACGACGGGGGCGATTTGAGTTTTGGAATGAACTAGCTTGGAAAGGGTCTTGTGGTAAGACTGGGGTAAGGGTGTTTACGTAGGCATGAAAAGTACGGGTAGATAAGGTTTTCTTGGGTGGAGGGGGAGTTTCTTCTTTCCCAATGAGCCCCAACTTGATTTTGTCTTCAATCTGTAGCCCAATAGAATGCAGGCATTTGAAATCGGTGATAGCCTGAGTGTAGATATGCCTGAGATACTTAGGCTGTAGATTTTTGACAACTATCCTTACTTAATCCTCCTTAGAGGGATGGTTCTTCATCTTAGTGGCTTTTTCCCTCCATCTGGCCACAAAGGTAGCAAAATCTTCACTTGACTCCTGCTTGGTCATCTCCAAATGTTGAGTAGTTAACTCAATTTGGACATTGTATGCATACTGCTTGACGAAAGCATTGGCATTTTCTGGCCAAGTTTGTTATTGCACAAATTCCAAAGTGAGAAACCAATCAAGAGCGCTTCCAATGAGAGTTCTTTGAAACAACTGAGCGATGAGCTTATCAGTCAAGCCCATCGGCTTCAAGGTGTTGATAACATGGCGGACATGACTAGTTGGGTTACCAGTCCCATTGAACTTCTCGATGTTTGGCATCTTGAATCGTTCAGGCAGTTGAGATTCTGGGAAGAGGCAAAGTCCTTCAAAGTCTGGTCCCCTTGTGAACGGGCTAAAGAGTGTTTGATCTCCTTGACTTGCTTTGCCAATTCAAGATTTTCTGCCAATATTACTTCTTAAGGATTTTCTGCTTCTTCTTCATCTTTCTTGTCTTCAGCATCTCTTGTTGCCCTCTTGATTAGTAAATAGGCAATTTGAGCTTAGAGCTCAGCAATAGTGGCATCATTGTCTGCCATTCTTGAAATGGGAGTGGGAGGATAGCTTGACCGTGAAGTCCCTGGAAATGATTGGGGCCATTGCGGTGCAAGTGTCTTGACAAGCGAGGGTGGCAGACAAGATGGCTGTAAAGACCTCTGTTTGGCGTGGCTTCGAATGTTGTAAGAGTATAAAACTGGCCGTGGTTGCTTCTTTAGTCTACCTATCATGCCTGCTTGAAAAGTAAAATACATGCAAGTCAATACTTGGCTGTATAGGGTTAGGATTTGGGCTGAAAATCCCAACCCTTCTGCACAGAAAGATATGTTACAACAACAGTTTACAGAGGGTGTGAGGAAGAACTTCAAAGCAAAATGCAAGAAAATTCCTTAACCTGCGGGTTCCTGCCTTATTTTGATAAGTTCTATGGCTCTCTAACACATGTAAGGTTTGGGTAGTCTCAAAGGTGCTCCGTTGTCAAAGGGCACCAATCCTTTCGCCAACCCATTATAGGCGGCAATCGGGTGATTTCCTTTTTGATATACCACTAGGTACAAGTGACTGTGGAGTTTGCTGGAACCCCTAACATAACCCATGACATGCCGGGGTATTAGGTGAACTCAACGAGGTTGCCCGCTAGATGCATATGATAAATGAATTAGGTAAAGCATGTATTAGTCTTATGTTGAACTTTCTGGTTATGGCTCTCAAGTCCCCAGTAGAGTCGCCAAAAACAGTAGACACCTCCTGGAAGCGGGGCATCTCCATACAGATTGATCATCGTTTGTTTGTTTGCTTTCTACTTCATAAACCAAGATCATGAACATTCCCATGGCTAGGAACATCGCCACACGATAGCGATTATCATCAAAATAGAGTAGCTACCTAGTTTATAAAAACTTGGAAAAACAAATAGAGATTTCGGGTACAAGAGCCAAAAGTACAATAAGGGGAAGGTGTTTGGCACCCCTCTTTGCCCAGTCATGAGACTAGCCCATAGTTGTTTGACATATGATTAACTCATGCTTTATTTAATTCCAAACACATAAACTGGTTATTGGCCTTTAGCAGTGGATATGGTGAGCCAGAACGATAATTAAAACATGCATCAAAAATAAGCTAGAAATAAAATAGGCTGTCCTAAGGAGATGGATTCCGCGGCTGGTGAATTGATGTCACGGCTGAGGGATCCTCTTGATTTGATGTACCAGCCGATGGATCGAAGACCCAGCCGATGTTCTTCCTCACACCAAACTAAACAACTAACAGTGGATCAGAAAGCTATGATTAAGAATAAAAACAGAAAATAAATTGAACCAGAGGCCAGTAGGCCTTGATCCCTCAGTGGCTTGATTGCTTCAGATTGAATGGGATTGACTGATTGCTTCTCGAAAAATCCAAGGGTTAGGGTTTGGACTTCAGGTTTTGATCGTCAGATTAGCGGCTGCCTTGGGAAGATTGGGGCTTTTGCAGAGGGGATTTGAAAGTGTATATTGACGGAGTTTTGTGGCTTGACAGGGTGTGTTGATATATGAATTCATTATATTTTCGGAACACAAGGGCTCCTTTATATATGCATAGGGATGACACACCTCAACCAATCAAAATCGATCAATTGAATTGGAGTTATAAGGCAGCACGAACTCCTCATAGTAATCTCCTTACGTAACCCCTGAATGCATCAGGATTTGGCTGCTAGGGTTTCGTGATTGGATCAAACGATTGACAGAACGTTACAGAATATGTAGAGACCCGAAAATTTCTTTATTTAATTTTAATGTTCGAAATTGAGGAGAAAGGGTGAAAATGACGTAAATGAGGATGTGGTGGTTAAATATGCAACAATGTGGAAAATGTGGGTGTTAGTATATATAGTGCATGTGTGTATATGTGTGTGTGCCTAGGGGATTTTTTTTCCCATTCCCTTCTCATTTCCATCTCTCGGTCTCTCTCGGTTCTCTCTACCTCTTTCCCACCTTCACCCAAAAACTCATCACCAAATTCAAAACCCATGAAGATTAAGCCTTCATTCCACTTTTTGTGCATGATTTGGAGTTCGTATCTCATTGGATAGAGCTTGGATCGGAGTATTTTGTTTGGTTTGTATTCCAGAAGCTAGGGCTTGTTCAATCTCATCGGTTTCGACTTGGATACTCGAGTTAGGAATTTCTACCCCTCTTTATATATTATTTGAGTGCTCTTGTGTCATCTTTGAGCTTATATTGGTTGTTATTGAGTTTGGATTGAAATCTGATAATTCTGTCAAAAAGATTCGTTTGAGAACACTCTCCCTACAGGTAGAAACTTTTTACCTACAGGTAGGACAAGTTAGAAATTTTCCCATAACTGCTCAAACGTATAGCAGCAGCTCAAAAGCTGCTCAACAAGCTGCTCTACGTATTCAAGTTCTACCGGTAGAAATTCCTTACCTACCGGTAGGTCAAGCACGAATTGGAGTATTCGCCTTTCTGTTTTCAGTTTCTACCGGTAGGGACTTTTCACCTACCGGTAGGACTTGCTTGCCTACCGGCAGGAGATTGAGCAAGCACGAATTGGAGTATTGGCCTTTCTGTTTTCAGTTTCTACCGGTAGGGACTTTTCACCTACCGGTAGGTCAAGTTCGACCGGTAGGACTTGCTTGCCTACCGGCAGGAGATTGAGCTGCTTCCTTTTCAGCTGCTTCTTTGAGCCGCTGCAGTATCTTTCAGCTGCTTCCCTATATCTTCCAACTCGCATTGTGAAGCTTTTCATCGACTCTATTGGGTTCGTGAACATATTCTTTTAAGTGATTGGAGAATAATACCCATTTCATACATAAAATCACGTCCGATGGACTAGAACGAACTTATTGAGTTAATCGTCATAGGAATTAGGATCAATGGATTGACGTTAATGGATTATGGATATGATGTGAAAGGTTAGTAGATTGCCTAAAGGGAAATTAATGACGGTTTAAGAACAAACGAAGAATATAATGACATAAAGGGTAGCTGTTCGATGTAATGAGAAACTTGTATTGTAAAGGTTGGTATCCTTTGAACCTGAAACTGGGAACCAAATATGAGAATCGGATATACGGGGTGTCGAGAACCCGGAATGAGAATACGATATACGGGGTCCCAAGAACCCGGAATGAGAATTGGATGTTCGGGGTCATGACCACCCGGAATGTAGATTGGGTATACAGGGTCCTAATGCCCGGAATGTCTTTAGATCGGTCTTGTAATGTGACAATGTGAAGGATTTCTTGGGTGCCCATTTAGGATCCATAGGAAACATATGAGATGCTAAGCGGTTTGGGATGTAACCATACGTGATGGATGTGTGACGATCGAAAGATGAGAAAGAGGGAAATCAAAAGACAACGATAGGTCAATTGACAAGAGTGAAGTATTCATTTAAGTTCTTAATTTCTAATATTGTGCTCGTGTCTTATCCATGCTCCTTTTTTTATTCGAAAGTCTATGATTCTTTGGCATCTTTCATCTCATTTGCATATAGAGTTTGCGTAGACTTTTCTACTAGGCTAGTGTAGCTCAACAAAATCCTTCTTTCAAGTTCGAATGTTGGGTGATAGACTGCATGCAGTGGTGTGCTTGGACATGAAGACCTTTTTGGAAATTCACCTCCTTTAGTTACATATTTATCTTTGTAAATGACTTACTTTTGGTTAAAGATGGCTTGTAACTAATTTGCTTTTGAATTATTTCTGACTAAAGTATGTAACATTTTGAACACGTTGTATCTGTATTTAAGTTAATTTGGGCCGTGGTGCCAAAGTTGTATTTCATTAAACTTGGGGAATTATTTGTAAATTAAGCAGGTGGGAAACTTTGTCGGGTAATATGTATGATACGTGAGGTTCCTTACTGAAATGTATTATTAATTATGTTGAAAATCGAGGGCGTAACAAATTGGTATTAG
This sequence comes from Rhododendron simsii, assembly GCA_014282245.1. Lineage (NCBI taxonomy): Eukaryota > Viridiplantae > Streptophyta > Magnoliopsida > Ericales > Ericaceae > Rhododendron > Rhododendron simsii. The sequence continues at coordinate 15,227,185 of CM024961.1, forward strand.
AGCATCTAGGTTTGAATACCTTAAAACCGTGGGGAGACTTTAGTCTCATGGGTTCAAAATCATAGCAGAATCTTTACATGGCATGTGTGCTTGCATTGAGGAGTCAGTACATTAGCATGACATTGCATTTACGATAATGTAGATTGTCAAGGTATGGATGGCTTATGTTGAGAAGGTTGGACGTTTGGTCTCACGATGGAGTTGTGGTTGAAATTATTGTTAGTTGCTGTCATTGATAGTTGTTATCGTTAATTGTATTATGCTTTCAATCCTTGTAGCGCAATGCCGCTGAGACGTTAGAGTAATCTTGCTAGGGAAATTGTAGTGGCACTTGCGGAATCAAATCTTGCGGAATCAAATCTTCTGAATCCAGCACTAAGGACTAACACGAATGATCGTGCTATGGAAGCAATGCGAGAGTTTAGCTGTAGGAACCCACCGACATCCGATGGGGCTAGTAGTGACCCCTTGGTAGCTGACCACTGGCTAGCACAAATCCGTAAACTCTTTAGAGCTCTCAATGTCACCGAAGACAACATCAGAATAGGTATTGTGGCTGTTCAGTTGGTTGGGGAGGCCGGTGAATGGTGGGAGTCTGTCTTGGAATCGAGGAAAGATACGAGGAGAGCGGCCAGGACCTCGGCTCAATCGAATGAGCCGGATGTAGAAAACCTGACTTGGATTGAGTCGAGGAACTTTTCAAAAACCAATATTTTCCGGAAACATATCGTGAGCAGTTAAGGAACCAATTCGAGAGGTTAGAGCAAGAGAATATGACCATGTCCAAGTATGCCCAAAGATTTCAATCTTTATCACGATTTGCACCAGAATTGGTGGCGACGGAAGAAAGGAAGTGTAGGCGCTTTGAGAGGGGGTTGCATGCATCTGTCAAGCCATTTGTAGCAAGTCAACGTATTGGGACGTTTTCTGAGATTGTCGGTGTGCGAGGAGTGCGGAGATCCCGATAAGTACGCAGGGAAATGTGAAAGTGTGGGAAGCTAAGCAACCGACCTTTAGTGCAAGTTTTCCTTCGAGAAATTCTGGGAGCCAAGGGAGGAAGAGACAACGGGAACCACCTCAATCATTTCACGTTCAGCAGAGTTTTGGACAACCTACTCCATCGGGAAGTCATGGAGTTTCTATCAAACCGCAAATAGTGTGCCATCGGTATGGTCAACCAAGTCATTTTCGTGCTCAGTGTTCGCAACAACAGAAGACATGTTTCATTTGCGGTGAACCTGATCATCTCGCAAGGAGATGCCCTCAAAAAGTAGGAAAGCGTAGTGGGCTTAGTTCAGTAAGACCAGGGCAGAGTTTTGTTCGACATCATTCCCAATTCCAGTCTACTTCGGGTCAAAGGTCACGCGTTGAGCGAGGAGCGAGTCTCACTATTTCTTAAACTCCAGAGACACCAGATGTGTGGGGTAATTTCTCCTCTCTCGGTTAATCATTTGCTAGGATTCTTTCAAATTGGGAACATATCATCTTTCCGTGGATTGCATCTTTTCTTCGACTTGAATTTGAACACCGAGGATTCCTAGACCATTCTCGTTTGTTGAGTAACACCACCAAATAGTATTTGCAGAGACTATGAGTTGGTTGTTTCAAGTTGTCGTTTTTCCTGTAATCTAAGTGTCTTCCGTGAGGTGAGGTTTGGTCTTGTCCTGAGAAAAGATTGGCTACACCAGTGATTGTTTGCTATATGTCAAGCGTGTCTTCATCTAAGTTTTTCTTCTACCGCTCTTTTCTCTATGGTTTAGTTGAACCTTGATTGAAATTTGTATATGAGCAAGTTACCCATGAAGTCGTTTGTTTATTGGCTTAAATGGATTTCGACATCTGCATCAATTACCACATGATCCTACCTAGTGCTACTCAGTGCTATACGAATCCTTGTCATGAAATACCATGTGGTGTACCCACTATTGAATTTGAAGTGACTGTTGCTGAAATCTATAAGTACTTCTCGTCCCTTATTCTCGTTCTACTCTTGATTCTATGGTTCATGGTCTAAGATCTCGTTAGTAAATTTGGGATTTTGTTACTATGGTTAAAAATAATCCTAATTCGTTGTTGCTATTCACTTGATCTCTGTAGTTACGGCCTTCATCTATTAGAGCTAAGTTAATGGTAATACTTTCAATGACATTGTATCTTTTGTGTTATCAAGCTCAAATCTTGTTACGATTGTGACCTTTTTCGGGTTTTAAAATATATATATATATATATGTATGTATATTTTGACATGGTCCTCAGCTTCGGAAGTACATGGTTTGCCCTGTATTGTTTTATTTTGGCTTAGTAAGTATATTACACCACCTGATATTGGACAAAGTTGGTTATGCATCTGTTTGTCAGTTTTGAGTTTGTTTGTCATACAGTTAAATACGGACCTCGCTACCATTGTTGCCTACATTGGCATCACTGTTGTTGGTGACTCCTCAGCCTTGAAGTTACATGATTTGAACTTGCTTTTGCTTCGTATCGGTTTTCCCGTTTAGACTTCATTGATTGGTCTTGATTCCGTTGTTGCAGCCTCTAGTCTATTTATTGAAAACTGCTACTCTATTCAAGTTCTTGTGTCTTTACATTCACTTATTGGAGACAAACATATCGTGACCTATTGGTTGATATTGATTTGTAGTTGTTGTTTGATTTAAATTCACTTGTTGTAGTCTATCTCTGTGATGTTTAGATTTATAGCCATTGTGGTAGTCCTTTGACTATGAAAGCACAAAAATCATTCTATGTTGCTCAATTCCACTTTGTTAGAAGCATTGCTTATCCTTGGTATTGGACACATTATCGATCTTGTATCAGTTCGTTTACTTAGTGAGTTGTCCTGATGCTATGTGTTTGTCCTCAGTATTGAAATCTATCATTTGCAAGAGATTGTTCACAAACTCATCTGGCTTGTAGAGCAATAAGGAGGTTATGCTCGGTTATCTCTATGTTCCTTGATACGTTGAGTTGGTTGCTTAGTGAATTTAGAGATTTCATGTGTTCCTTGGACTCCGGATGCCTCGTCCTCATTCTTTGAGTTCTTGATCGGTGCTGCCTGAGTTTTGAAGCTCACTGTTTCGTTTGAGATAACCAAAGGACTGTGTTGATCGTTGTTGATACCCTTTTGTCATTGGAAGTGGGAGGACATATTTCGTAAAATATTGCCGCGTTGAGGTTAGTTTCATTGAGGCAGAAAAAGTGGGAGCTTTTATCATTTGAAAAATATGTTAATGTATCGGATATGGTGCTTGTCTTTCGAATATCTAGGCGACAACCGACGAAATCCAGTTGGAAGAGGCGATTGATCACCGCCCATTCCAGATGGAAATCTCGGGAAGTCAATTGGACTATTAAGTATTCTTGTTGCATTTTGATGCATAGGTATTGAGGAAGTATGAAACGAATCCATTGCATGTGATAGAGAGGTCCGAAGTTGAATTAGAAGCCGACGTGTCCTAAGGTGAGAATCCGACATATATCCCAGATTTGTGTAGCCAAGTTTTGAGAGGCAATACGACACGATTAGTACGAGTTTTAATGGGGAAAGGGAGATGAAGTTCGAAGGAGATATCCAACTTTGTTTTAGTTGATTGATGTGAGTATGACGTAGCACTTTCACGATTATTGAACCGTTGCATATGTGGTTTGTTGTGATTTTGCATATCTAGATGAAACTTGGTAGCGTTGGACTTGGTTTGGCAAATTTCGGGACGAAATTTCTTTAAGGAGGGTAGAATGTAGAGACCCGAAAATTACTTTATTTAATTTTAATGTTCAAAATTGAGGAAAAAGGGTGAAAATGACGTAAATGAGGATGTGGTGGTTAAATAAATATGCAACAATGTGGAAAATGTGGGTGTTTGTGTATATAGTGCATGTGTGTATATGTGTGTGTGCCCAAGGGATTTTTTTTCCCATTCCCTTCTCATTTCCATCTCTCGGTCTCTCTCGCCCTCACTCGGCTCTCTCTACCTCTTTCACTCTTTCACCCAAAAACTCATCACCAAATTCAAAACCCATGAAGATTAGCCTTCATTCCACTTTCTGTGTGTGATTTGGAGTTCGTATCTCGTTGGATAGAGCTTGGATTGGAGTATGTTGTTTGGTTTGTATTCCAGAAGCTAGGGCTTATTCAATCTCATCGGTTTCAACTTGGATACTCGAGGTAGGAATTTGTGCCCCTCTTTATATGTTATTTGAGTGCTCTTGTGCATCTTTGAGCTTATATTGGTTGTTATTGAGTTTGGATTGAAATCTGATAATTCTGTCAAAAAGATTCGTCTGAGAAACACTCTCCCTACAGGTAGAAACTTTTTACCTACCGGTAGGACAAGTTAGAAATTTTCCCATAAGCTGGTTAAACGTATAGCAGCAGCTCAAAAGCTGCTCAACAAGCCGCTCTACGTATTCAAGTTCTACCGATAGGAATTCCTTACCTACCGGTAGGTCAAGCACGAATTGGAGTATTGGCCATTCTGTTTTCAGTTTCTACCGGTAGGGACTTTTCACCTGCCGGTAGAACTTGCGGAATTCCTTACCTACCTGTAGGTCAGGCACAAATTGGAGTATTGGCCTTTCTGTTTTCAGTTTCTACCGGTAGGGACTTTTCACCTACCGGTAGGTCAAGTTCGACCGGCAGGACATGCTTGCCTACTGGCAGGAGATTGAGCTGCTTCCTTTTCAGCTGCTTCCTTCAGCTGCTTCTTTGAGCTGTTGCAATATCTTTCAGCTGCTTCCCTATATCTTCCAACTCGCATTGTGAAGCTTTTCATCGACTCTATTGGGTTCGTTTACGTATTCTTTCAAGTGATTGGAGAATAATACCCATTTTATACATAAAATCGCGTCCGATGGACTAGAACGAACTTATTGAGTTAATCGTCATGGGAATTAGGATCAATGGATTGATGTTAATGGATTACGGATATGATGTGAAAGGTTAGTAGATTGCCTAAAGGGGAATTAATGACGGTTTAAGAACAAACGAAGAATATAATGACATAAAGGGTAGCTATTCAATGTAACGAGAAACATGTATTGTAAAGGTTGGTATCCTTTGAACCTGAAACTGGGAACCAAATATGAGAATCGGATATACGGGGTCCCGAGAACCCGGAATGAGAATAGGATATACGGGGTCCCGAGAACCCGGAATGATAATCGGATATACGGGGTCCCAAGAACCCGGAATGAGAATTGGATGTACGGGGTCCCAAGAACCCGGAATGTAGATTGGGTATACGGGGTCCTAATGCCCGGAATGTCTTTAGATCGGTCTTGTAATGTGACGATGTGAAGGATTTCTTGGGTGCCCATTTAGGATCCATAGGAAACATATGAGATGCGAAGCGGTTGGGATGTAACCATACGTGATGGATGTGTGACGATCGAAAGATGAGTAAGAGGGAATTCAAAAGACAACGATAGGTCAATTGACAAGAATGAAGTATTCATTTAAGTTCTTAATTTCTAATATTGTGCTCTTGTCTTATCCATGCTCCTTTGTTATTCGAAAGTCTATGATTCTTTGGCATCTTTCATCTCATTTGCATATAGAGTTTGTGTAGACTTTTCTACTGGGCTAGTGTAGCTCAACAAAATCCTTCTTTCAGGTTCGAATGTTGGGCGATAGACTGCATGCAATGGTGTGTTTGGACATGAAGACCTTTTTGGAAATTCACCTCCTTTAGTTACATATTTATCTTTGTAAATGACTTAATTTTGGTTAAAGATGGCTTGTAACTATTTGTGACTAAAGTATGTAACATTCTGAACACGTTGTATCTGTATTTAAGTTAATTTGGGCCGTGGTGCCAAAGTTGTATTTTATTAAACTTGGGGACTTATTTGTAAATTAAATAGGTGGGAAACTTTGTTGGGTAATATGTATGATACGTGAGGTTCCTTTCTGAAATGTATTATTAATTATGTTGAAAATCAAGGGCGTGACAGAATATGGAAAATAGACGATCTGGCAGCCGGGCAAAAGATCTGGTGGCCGTTGAAACGATTAAGCGACCGAAGGATAGACTTGGCGACTGAAAGATCAATCTCTCAGGGAGATTTTCAAGCAACAAGTTTCACGGGTGAAGAAATGATGTTGAGGCCGTGAGATCGATGTTACGGCCGATAGAAAGATTCTCCTAGGATACTGTATTTCTGTCTGAAAGGCTATATGACTCTGGATTGGGTCCTTTAAGTGGCTCAAAGTACTCACCATAAGTCCATGGGTTCACGAGAAGTCAATCAGTAATCACTGCATCCATATCATCATCAGGATGGTCCCCAAGGTGGGACTTGAAATAATCGTTTGGCCAAATTGGGGTGTCTACAGAAACAAAGAAACATGTGTACACAAAGAAACAAGTTTTCATCTTTTTCCTACACTCTACTACTTCTGTTCAACAATGTTTGTGCTAGCCAAAGTCAAAACTAACTTCTTACAAGTTCAAACTTCCGATTTAAAAAGTGCACAAATTCTATAGCTGATTACTTTCCCCACTCACTGGTAATCTTCTTGTTTGCTGGACAGTAAAGTGGCATCTTATAAGAAGGGCTGGTAAAAAGGCATAACATATACTATTAGGAGAACTAGAGTCTGTAATATCTATTTAACCTTTTTGGCTCAATAGGTAGGGTAATCAACCTACAATGCAAGAAAAATAGAAACGCATAGCAATTTTTCCACTGTACAAAGCTATGCTAGGCAGCTAGAGGACCAATTTGTTATAGCATTGAGAGAATCAATGAGATATACCCTTAAAAAAGAATCAATAAGGAATGCACCAAATTAGGAACCAACAAGATAAAGCCCCAAGAGGTCAAAATGGCTTGAATACTAGGAGGAAATGGAAGTTACTCCCTTGTATACATCCTTATAGAGTTGTAGTAATATATACTCACTCTCATATTAGGTATTTCTCCTTAAATATATATACATAAGTATACGTATATATTTACCTATTTGAAAACTTACAGAGGTTTGGGAGATCCAGAAGTGCCTTTCACCGTTTCTTTTCATTGTCTTCTTTTTCCTCCTGAACCCACCTCACAAGACCTAGCCAACAAAGGCACCAATCGTTAATTAAAAAAACACTAGATGGGAAACGAGAAAATTAGGTACTATAAATGGGGGATCGGCAAATTGAATATAAGCATACACATATGCGTACATAGGAGGGGAGAGAGAGGATAATACTTGGTGGGGGAAACTACGAGAGGCGTGTCTAGAGGCGGGAGCATCGGGAGCTGTCGCAACTTGGTGGTGCTAGCGGTGGTGGAAGATGTCACTGTGCAGTTGTTGGTTGATGGGGGTCATAGGTCTAATTGGGGGAGATCGAAGTTCTGATGGAGAGACAGAGACAGAGACAGAGACAGAGAGGGGGGGGGGGGAGGAGGGAGGAGATGTGTCGTGCCTCCATCTTTGAATTTTTTTGTAAATGGGTATGGGATTAGGGTGCAAAGGGATGGGGCCTCTTAGTTTTTAGTGGAATGTTGTGTTTTAGGTAATGAAACGCCATTGTAAACAAGGTGTGAGGGTTTCCTTCTTTTTCTCCTGCTAAACGCTATAGATGTACCCCTACAACAGTATTCCAAAAAGAATGCTATTGACTAATGCTATAAAAACCCATATTTGTTGTAGTGACACCATGCACTCTGCTTCAAGATTCTTGAAATGTACCTGAAATTAATAATTGGTTGAGCTACACTAGCCCAGTAGAAAAATCTATACTCTAAGTTATATAAGAATGCGATGAAGCATGCAACTAAAGCGAATGAATTCCAACAAACGAACGTGAGATAAAGGAACTACCACTACGAACTGACGGACTAAGATTGGAGAATCCTGAACGTCCTACGTCTCTAACCATTTGCACATCAACTAGGAGCAACATTAAAACTACAAATCAATCTAATAAACTACAACAACTGTTCAACTGTCTGATAACTTTTCGAATGAACGCCACTACAACTTTCTCAACTCATTCCATTCACCATAGAACCTCATTTCATAAAACTTTCCTTTTTGATTTCCAAATTTTTTTTGAGAAAACTCAAGACCATTTCGGGTCAAACTTCGTTGATTCGAGCTTGAATACTGGAGTCTGTTGATTTGTGCCCAAATACCAGATCCGTTGATTAGCTGAAGATCGAATACCGGAGGATTTTTGATAAAAAAATCCTCTTTTCAAAATCCAAATTTCTTTCTTTAATAAAACCAACATTTCATTCTCTTTTTCGACGACCACAATCCCAAGCAACAAACAATCCAAACATCAACATAGACTTCGGAAGTCAATCAAAAATTCTCTTCATCATGCGAGACATTCAACTGTGTTACCACCCCTTACGTCAAATTGAATTCTCTTCACCTGGGTTTCCGCATTACCACACCTTGTATTGCAGGCCCTCCAGAGTCTCCACATTACCACATCTTGCGTTGCAGGACCCTTAATTCAAAATTATCAACACACACATACACATATGCATAATCAATCCATGTATTACAAACTCATAAGCATGCCCCATTGTACATTGATTAATATTTTAAGCCCACATTATTCCACTAAGTCTATCACGATGTCCTATGTCACGTACCGAACCCTCAACGACTTCACGACACATCACCGGCTAGGTTCTAAACAAGAATCTTATAGTATGAATGCCAAGGGAACCTAGGGAGCACAACAAGACGAGGCACGAGGATATGAGTCATTAGGACACAAACAATCATACTTGAGAGTGACTTAAATACGTTATAATTATATATGGAGTCATAACACGGAACGAAAACAACTTAGGAATTGCCAGCAAACCTTGGCAAACCGACACACCTCCACTCAAATGATAACTTTCTATGTACTACGAGTTTTAAGATTATTCCAGTGGAAAATGAAAGCTAACTTCAAGACCTTTGAATCGCTATAAAGTTTGCATGAAACAAACATCGGATGAGAAAGTTATGGCCGTTCGAAGTTCGGCTAAAACCCGAAAAACGAGCCAAATTTTCAGATTCGGCCGAGACACAAAACCCAATCTCTCAAGCATGAAACGAAGCACGATCTAGGTACATAAACATCATATAAACACATAATAAGAGTAAGAAATCCATACCACAATGGGTTTTGAGCAAAACCCTAAGGCAATGAAGTTGGTCAAGCCCAAATCTTCCAAGACGAGCTCCTATCGAGCTTTGGTATAAGATCCAGAGAGAACACAACACAAAAACAAGATAAACAAGTGATCGAGAGGAGACAGAGAAAAATGAGATTGAGTGTCAAGAAGCGAGAGTAAGAACATAAAACTTACTCTTTGTTCACCAAATGCAAGATTCAAGAGAGTTTGAGGTAGAAAACACTTGGATCTTGTTGATTTGAGGTAGAAATCAAGAGATTTGAGTGGGGTAGGTGAGATGGGGTGTTTCCAGATCTGTTTCGAGGGTTTTGGGTGTGAAAAATATTAAAAAGGGGTATTTATAGAAGTCTGAAATGCGTACTGCATTTTCTGAAAATCGACAGCGAGTACCGGTACTGGGTGATTCCTAGTAGAGGTACTGGAACCCCAAAATGCTAGAAAAAATACAACTTCTAGACAGCGGGTACCGGTACTGGCAAAATGCAGTACCGGTAGTGGCTGAAGAAAAATGAAATTTTACAGATGAACACCGAATCAAACCCCATTGGCTACCAACACTTCCAAACGTCATTTCAACACTGAAACTCAAAGTTCAACTATTCTCCAAATGTCCAGTACACAATGGTAGGCATATCTGTAACACCCCGAATTTTGGGTACGTTAATGAGGCATTTATTACATAATAAAGAGAGTCTGGCTCATTATTACATCATAAATACATCAAAAGGGTACATTCATACAACAAGGGAGGAACTAGGGTTCCTAACTACTGCTCCGCTTGCTCCTCCATTCTGGCAAGCTCCTCAGCTCCGAAGGCCTCCAAGGTGTACTTTTCACCCTGTTCATCTAAGAGGTCTGACACATTATACCGGCGTCACCACCAATATAATATGTTAGGGTCACCAAAAGGTAACACCATGAGTTACAATGCTCAATAGGAAAACCTTACCACAGCAAAACATTCACAACAACACTAACAATCACACGTCCACATTCGTTAATCATCTATCGTTGGTGTCCAAGATTTCTGTGTTTCTCCTACGCGACTCGTCGTAGACCGTGTCAACATTTTCCACTTACAAATCCACCTTTCAAAATCATTTGCATTGGCTCCGTACCGCGGATAACCAAGCTACACACCCAACCTCGGTTCCGCCACCCCGGTCTCCCGAGTATCCTCACACTGGTTCCGCCGCGCCGGGTTCCCATTGGCACACAATTGCATTGGCTCCGTACCGCGGATAACCAAGCCATAACTCACCATGGTTCCGCTGCTCCGGGTTCCCATGGGAACGCACACAACCTCACAATGGTTCCGCTATTCCGGATTCCCATTGGAACACACATACACACATAATGCCACCAAAACCAGTCATTATGTCGTTTCAAAAATAGTTCCGTCCTTGGAATACATTTCCTTTCATTACCCACACCGTAGGTGCCATGTTTCTACTTTCTCGATTCTCGTGTCTCGTTTACATGCGAAGACTCCGTGGTAGGACAAAAGTAAGCATGAATCATTCCTTGTAAACTAACAAGATCATTCAACTCTATATTACTAATCATACTCAAATCAACGCTTAAAGGATAACGCCACATGTTTGGACGCCCTTGGAGTGAAAATCACTTATGCTTTATTACGCCACAAGTAATACAAGAAATTCATATATGCACGCTCATAAAGATCAAAATACAAATACTTGAGATAGAAAGTAAATAGGTAAAGATACACTACATAAAATTCGGAGTAGTAGATAGGGATAATCTACCGTTCTTCTTGGCGGTAGTGACAACTACGGAAGGTACATCGGTGGTCGAACGGAATGACTTCCTACGGTTGGCTTCCGGTAGCTTCGAAAGAGAAATGTTTCCCTTGAAACTAATTCTTGACTAAAACTACTCTACTTTATGGATCGAAGGGTGGTCGAGTGGCGGCTTAGTGGCGGCCTTGAATGAGTTTCTTGAAGAATACAAGAAGAACAAAGAAAGAACAAAGGAGTTCTAGAGAGAAGTTGGAGCAATGAGAAGGTGTGAGTTGAATGGCATGGGGGTGGCTCTATTTATAGCCAAAAATTGGACTCCCTCTCTCTCTCTAAAGGCCGGCCCTCTCTCTCTCTATATCTCCCATGGATTTGCTCCATAACTCAATCTTTGACACTTGTCAAGCAATCTTGAAAGATCAAGGCCTAACCCTAGGCTTGCATGGCTAAGATTTGTCCTTGGATTTGATTCTTGGAAGATTTGGTGGACAAGAAAAATAGTTTGTACAAGATATTGTGTTAAACAATTTGTTAATGGTACAAAGGAGAACAATAGAGAGGTAGTTTCTTGGCTAGAAACAATATATGGCCAAGGATTTGAAGTACAATGAAAGATCAAGCATGGTACAACCAACCCTTCTTCTTTCTCCCTTCCTCTCTCTCCCTCTCTCCGTCTCTCCCTCCCTCTCGGCCCACTCTCCGTCTCTCTCCCCTCTCGGCCTCTCTCTCTCTCTCTCTCTCTCTCTCTCTCTCTCTCTCTAGTACAACTATATACTACTAAGTGCAAGAACACAAATAAAATAATAGGTACTTTGTACTTGAGTCAAAGAAACTTAAAGGCTAAGATTTCTTACTAAACAAACAATTAGGCACATGTTGGACTAAAATAATAAACTAGTGTACTAATGTACTCTAGGTAGTTCAACTCCCCAATAAATTAATCTAATTGAGTACAAACCCCAATAGAAAATAATATTTGGGTACCAAAGGAATCCTAGAGCTTTTAAACCAAAAGTACATACACAAATTATAATATAAGTACTTCATCACATGGGGATTTTGAAAAAGACAATTTATTAAACCCATGTACTAGGTTGAAAGATGAACCTATTACCCAATGGATAATAAATCCCCTAACTTTTATTATCCAATGGACGATAGTTATTAGGGAACTTTTATACTAAAATAATCAAAAGTGTCCTTGAAGCAATTATAAAAGTCTATTTTTTTTTTTATAAATGATAGTACGTTGTTCAAATCTTCCATTGAATCCTTTTAATATAAAGACTTGGGTTTCTATTATCCAAAGGATAATAGTTCCCCTAACCTTTATCGTCCAATGGATAAAGAATAAAACCAAAATAATAAAAGAAAATAAATAAACAATTTTCTAGTCTAGGGTTGAAAAGGTTCACAAGGTTCAAGGATGGGCAAAACAGTCCATTTAGTGTTAGGGAAAAGTAACTAGGTTATTTCCTAGTTGGGTTTCTCCAACAAGCCGGTTAGAAGCTAACTAGGCTTGCTAAGTAGGGCTTAAAGTCAAGAAATAAATTTTGAAGGGCTAAAGTGTAATTATGACAAACTACAAGAAAATAAAAGAAAATTAAAGCAATCCAAGTATTAAAATAACGTTTAAATATTTAACGAAATTTTTACTGACTGAAAAATCAGGGCTATTACAATATCTGTATAACCTTACTAATAAACATATAATTTAATATAAATACGATCTTTTACATATTAAAAGAGATTAAAGAAAATCGAAAAAAATTTACGGGTCTCTATAATCTATCCTCCTTAAAGAAATTTTGTCATCGAAATTTAATAAACCAAGTCCAATCATTCCAAGTAACATATTAACATACTCCAATCGTATCACTATCCATCATACAACAATTCAATAACCGTCAAAACCTATGGCAAAGATTTGTATCAATCAAACCACAACAAACACAAGTACATCTTTCTAACTTCATCCTTCCTTCCCATGTAAACTCACATTAACGACATCAGCTTACCTCTCGACACTTAACTTCACAAATTTAGAATACGTATCGGACTCTCATCATGGGACACATCGGCTTCTAACTTACGTTCAGACCTTCCTAACTCATGCAATGGATTCGGCTCATACCTCTTTATTATCCGCATATATATAACGCATCACAAATGCTCAAAAGTTTTGGCGGCATTTCCAAACGGTATGCAATTTAGAAGCTTCCCTTTACCACGAAATTCTTACATACAGTCATCTATCTCAACGAAGAAATCTTACCTCTAAACGTAACCCGATAGTCCACTTGACTTTTTGAGACTTCCATCTGGAAGGAGCGGTGATCAAGCGCCTCTTCTAACTGGATTTCATCGGTTGTCGCCTGGGTATCCGAAAGACACACACGATACCCGACACCAACTCCAAACTCCAACACGGTAACACTTTCCGCCAGAAAACAAGACAAACTCCAACATGGTGATGCTCTATGGAACACACGATTTTCCCCTTTTTAATTACCTTGGGTGACGATGATAGCTGGCGTGATCCTTTGGTCGGCCTCGCACAGTTAGCAATCTTTGACAATTTTTATCTTGCTCTGTTTGGTCATCCTCTCTCGAGCTTCCAAAAGTCGATGGCGAATAGATTTCATCATACTCCTCAATACTAAACCTAGCGGATCCAGAACGCAAGCGAATTCCTCTAAAAGTTGCACCAAATTCTCGCACCGGGTTAGATCACTGTAGATTATGAAAAGGATTCGATTATTATCTCTAATGAAATCAGCAAGCTCCATGACTCAAACAACACCAATCAAGAATTTAAAGAGTGGTAGCAAGGCATCTGAAATTCAAAGAACATAAGGGAATCTTTTAAGTAGTTTGGCAACTAACTCATGCACCAAGTCATGATAATCTGAGAAATCTTGAAATGATCGGCTGTAACCTTCCTATTGCTCCACAAGTCAACGGAGTCATTGGATATCCTCTTGACAAATAAGAGATTTCGATACCGAGGACAAGCATGAAGTGATGAGATAGATCCTTGGTAGACTAACTGATACAAGATCAAACTTTGTCCAACACCAGTATTTAACAAACTTCTAACAAATTGAGGTTAAGCGTTACAGAACGAATCATATGCCTCCAGGGTTGAGGAACCACAACAGAGATGAATACCACCGAGAGTAATTACAACGAGTGAATTCAAATTGAACGGCACCAACAAATGGATATCAGCAATTATGCCACCGCGAGATTTGGCTCAAGTTTCGTCATAAGAATTTTGGGTAGGATGATCCATTCCAATAAATAAACTGGTAGCCGCAACAAGGAAACTCAAACCAACTAAGTAGGTCTAGACTAACAAACAGATACAAGGTGGATACGGGCAATAATAGCAACAAGTCTGAATTTATTGATACCAAAGAATTTGTATAGCATAACGTACAAGACCACTGATTAGGTTTTAATAAGTCAAAGTTGCAACATAAGAACTTGTGTAGGATAACAGTTGCAAGAAGATGACAAAATTGGTAGTCGCAACTAAAGGATATGAACTGACCAATGAAAAGGATAATAAAAGAAAGAACTCTTACGAAATCACATTTAGAATATCACCAACTATCTTGAATTCAACCAATCCTTCCCAAATCAGATCAATCCTCGATACGCGTTAACTCAAGAGACCAAGACAGCATATCAAAATGGAATGACTAATGGATGAGCCGAACAACAAAGGAAAAAAGATACCTCAAGTACTAACATTTCTGAGAGCTAGAGGGTAGTAGGAGGTGGTAGTTTAGTGGCAGAACTGCATCTGTTGCTGTCTCGGTGTACGTTTATGCTGCGACATTGAACTTGATTCATCACATACTCCCGATCTCTGAGGACAATTTCTCGCAAAGTGGCTAGGCTTGCGGCAGACATAACAAAGTCTATTAAGCTGTGAAACTCCTTGATTCTTGGATATAGTAGGTGGCCTAAGATTATTTTGGTTTTGTGAAGGTTGATTTGGTTCCCTTTGCCTTTTTTTTCTCCCTTGGCTTCCATAACTCCTTGGTGACGTACTCACTCTAACGATCGATTGCCTTCGTGTATTCGGGGGTTGTGGCAGGCTAACAATCTGCGAACAAAATCCCGTGAAATGGTCAGGCTTCCCACAAGTAAAATAAGATCTTGGACACCACTGACATTGAGCTCGAATATGACCAGACTGACCACAACGATGACACACAATCTGATGCTTCAGGAGAGCTCCCGGAGTCCCGGTATGAGAAGGAGGCTTAAGGCCCTGCTGGCCCTGTATAAAGTGACTTAGTCCCCTCGACTTCTTTCTTCTTGCACCCTGAACACTCCCTGAAGATAAGCCTGCACTAACAACTCGATATCTAGTTTCCCCCACATTTGCATCCCTCTGTGCGCTCTCTCCAGAATTTCAACACCCTTTGCACACTCGACGATCTCAGGAAACATTGCCTCATCCCTAGTATGCTGATTTACCTCATTCTCCCCATATGCACTACACCCTTGGTGATCATGATCCCCGGTCTCACCCCACCTAACTTCACGTCTCGAAGACATCTTACTACGAAAACATACGAAAGAAGGTCATCAACAAAAGTCACATTGCTACATGATGTGAATCTCCAACCTTTCCAGCATGAATAACAGCACTACGCCATTCTACCGTAACGTAAATGCAATGCCATTTTAATGTATTAACCCATTCATACAAGCACACATATGCCTTGAAAACGAATGCAATGGTTTTCTTTTGAACCCGTGAGACTAAAAGTCTCCCAACGGTCTTGAGGTATTCGAAACCTAATGCTCTGATACCAATTTGTCACGCCCTCGATTTTCAACATAAATAAATAATATTTTTTAATAAAAGAACTTCGCATAATATAGATAGTACCCAAAGAGAGTTCCCATATGATCACTTACAAAACCAAGTCCCCAAGTTTTAAGATTTACAATATTGGCACAAAGGCCCAACATTTCATAGTTAGCCAATGACGGAAAATTTAAAGGGGTACATGATATCTAAAGTTAAAATAGTTCAATTAAATTTACAATTACAACTTTTCAAGAGATCAAGTAAAAGATGATTGAATCACTTTTCAATGATATGAGGTCAAGCATGCACACCATGCACTCTACTTTAAGATTCTTGAGATGTACCTGAAATTAATAATAGGTTGAGCTACACTAGCCCAATAGAAAAATCTATACTCTTTGTTATATGAAAATTGCAATGAAGCATGCAACTAGAGCAAATGAATTCCAACAAACAAACGTGAGATACATGAACTACCACTACGAACTGACGGACTAAGATTGGAGAATCCTGGACGTCCTATAAATGTCTCTAACCATTCATACATCAACTAGAAGCAACTTTTAAACTACAAATCGATCCAATAAACTACAACAACTATTCAACAATCTGATTACTTTTCGAATGAACGCCACAACAACTTTCTCAACTCATGCCATTCACCATAGAACCTCATTTCATAAAACTTTCCTTTTTGATTTCCAAAACAATTTCAAGAAAACTCAAGACCATTTCAGGTCAAACTCCGTTGATTCGAGCTTGAATGTCGAAGTCTGTTGATTTGTGCCCAAATACCGAATCCGTTGATTCGCTCAAGAATACCGGAGGATGAAAAATCCTCTTTTCAAAATCCAAATTTCTTTCTTTAATAAAACCTTGATAAAACCAGCCATTAATTCTCTTTTTCAACAACTACAATCCCAAGCAATAAACAATCCAAACATCAACATAGACTTCTGAAGTCAATCAAAAATTCTCTTCATCATGCGAGACATTCAACTTTGTTACCACCCCTTGCGTCACATTGAATCCTCTTCACCTGGGTTTCCGCATTACCACACCTTGGATTGCGGGCCCTCTAGAGTCTCCACACTACCACACTGTAGACACCCCATCCGGACCTTGGAGGTTCTTTAAATGTCCTGATGATGAAATAAAGGAAATGATACCTTTGAGAGTTTAGATGAAGGACTACCTTAAAACAAAACCCAAAAAGCCCAAAACTAACCCAAGGGCCCAGAACTAGACCCTTAGTACCGCACAACACACCGCTACACCGCACGGCATTACGAATTTCATTATGCCGCACGAGGTCATGGGGTCAACCACACGGCATTTTGGATAAAGTTCTGACTGGCTCAGCTAGCTGTCGGCCACGCCCACTTGAGCCACAGCTACAAGTTGGCTTAACTGAAAAAGTACTTCTGGCCCGCCCAGAAAATACCTCCCCCATTTGAAATCAAAATCATTGGCTCTAGCCTATAAATATAACCCTCCACTCAAGAAAAAAGAGCCTTGAACTCTCTTTCTCTCTCATCATGCTTTCACACCCACTCCTCACTTTTAAGTCTTGAGAAAGTTACTCTAAAAACATTTTCAAGGCTCTTTCTTTCCCAAAATCCTCCATTTTTCTCCTCATCATTGAAGTGAGTCCTTTTTACTCACTTTGAGGTCCCAACTATCCAACATACCCATCTATTACTCACATCCACAACCTCTTTTTCTCAACCGGTCTTACCCGCACTCATCCGTAGCCATGCATCCAAGCTCAAGATCAGAAGGTATAAACTAGTTTCCTTGGGATAGGCTCTGTCCTTATCCTTGAGGGAAGTTTTCTATGGCCAGGTTTAACCCTTTTGGTTGGACGCTGACTCAAAAACCGTTTTCAAAGGCGAAAGCAAGTCACTGTGCTAGATACACTACGTCGCGCGACGCTTCTATGTGTCACACGGCATAGTGTACTCAAACGCACGGTGTTACATACAGCTATTGTTTTCTTGTTCAAACTGTCTGGATCATAATCATCCTTTGTCAGGCCTATTTTGTTGCTAAAATATTAGGCGTCTGTGCTTTCAAAATAAGACCATATCCACAAGCCATGTTTGGTTTTACAAACAAAATTTCTTTGATCATTTTGAGTGATTAAATGTATAAAAGTTGTTTTACTTTCATGGTTTGAAGGAATGGTGCCCTCTCAGAATGGTCCAGTAACAGAAACACCGTCTGATGTTTGTTAAAAACCCTGTGCACGCTACTCAATGTGTCGGGCGGTGTTCTGAAACTTAATAATGGCCTGAAAACAGAACAAGTACTCCACACGACATAATGTAAAGCCATGCGTGGTATTACAATTTGCCGTGTAGAAGGAAACTGAGATCCATACAATTTTTGTTGGAAAAGTTCTTTCATTCAGCATCATCTTTACCATCCCTGTACAGATAGCACCACGTGCACGTCAACGTGATATATTTCCCATGTCCCTTCCCCCTTTACTTGCTTATTAAAGAGTTTGATTTTTTAAAATATATTTAAAATTCCCCTTTTGAAAATATTTAGTAGAGACCAGTTTCACCGGACGAGTGGAGTTCTTTTTCAATAAAACCTTCCCGATTCGTAACGTGGCTCCCGAACCCAAAGTCTTGACGTTTTCATTGGACCAAAATGCCTTTTCAAAACGAGCTCTCGATTTCTTGGATCATCCATCTCAAAAATCCGAGTGGCGACTCTTACTTGGGCGCGCGCAGGTATGGGGAGCCCACATACACCTTGCGTTGCAGGACCTTCAATTTAAAATTATCAACTCGCACATACACATGTGCATCATCAATCCATGTAATACAAACTCATAAGCATCCCCCATTGTACATTGATAAATATTTCAAGCCCACGTTATTCCACTAAGTCTGTCATGATGTCATATGTCACGTACTGAACCCTTAACGACTCCACAACACGTCACCGGCTAGGTTCTAAACGAGAATCTTATAAAACAAATGCCAAGGGAACCTAAGGAGCTCAACAATGATACTTGAGAGTGACTTAAATACCTTCTAATTATATAGGGAGTCATAACAAGGAACGAAAACAACTTAGGAATAGCCAGCAGACCATGGCAAACCGACACACCTCCACTCAAATGATCATAACGTTCTTTGTACTAAGTGGTTTAAGATAATTTTAGTGGCAAATGAAAGCTAATTTTAAGACCTTCAAATTGATATAAAGTTTACAAAAAACAGACATTGGATGAGAAAGTTATGACCGTGCGAAATTGGGCTGAAACTCGGAAAACAAGCCAAATTTTCAGATTCAGCCAAAACACCAAACCCAACCTCAAGCACGAAATGAAGCACGATCTAGGTACATAAACATCATAAACACATAACAAGAGTAAGAAATCCCTAGCACAATGGGTTTTGAGAGCAAAACCCTAAGGCAATCAAGTGGGTCAAGCCCAAATCTTCCAAGACGAGCTCCTCTCGAGCTTTGGTACAAGATCTAGAGAGAATACAACCCAAAAACAAGAAAAACAAGTGATCGAGAGGAGAGAAAGAAAAACGAGATTGAGAGTCAAGAAGTGAGAGTAAGAACATAAAACTTACTCTTTGTTCACCAAATGCAATATTCAAGAGAGTATGAGGTAGAAAACACTTGGATCTTGATGATTTGATGTAGAAATCAAGAGATTTGAGTGAGATTGGAGTGGGGTAGGTGAGAGGAGGTGTTTTCAGATTTGTTTTGAGCGTTTTGGGTGTGAAAAATGGTAAAAGGGGGTATTTATACAAGTCTGAAATGCGTGCTGCATTTTCTGAAAATCAACAGCAGGTACCGGTACTGGGTGATTCCCAATAGCGGTACTGGAATCCCAAAATGCGAGAAAAAATAAAACTTCTGGACAGCGGGTATCGGTACTGGCAAAATGCAGTACCAGTACTGGTTGAAGAAAAATGAAATTTTACCGACGAACACCGAATCAAACCCCTGTTGCTATCAACACTTCCAAACATCATTTCAACACCGAAACTCAAAGTTCAACTATTCTCCGAATGTTCGGTACACAACGGAAGGCATATCCGTATAACCTTATGAATAAACATATAATTTAATATAAATACGATTTTTTACATATTAAAAGATTAAAGAAAATCGAAAAAAAATTTACGGGTCTCTACACTATGGAAGCATCAAGGGATACAAGAATCCACCTCGGAACGAGAAGACACTATGCGAGAAAATTTCCCTCACCTTTTTTAGTCATAGTGTGTACCTAATTTCGAGGATGAAATTTATTAAGAGGGATAGGTTGTAACGATCCTAGTTTTCGGCAATAAAATTTAATGTTCAATTATCATTTCTTTTTACTTAATTGTAATTTTATTAAAAAATTTAGATCATAACCTATTCTAAAGAAAACAGAATCCTAAAACTAAGTGCGTACACACATTCATTATACTCCACTATTATTATATGTGGATAAAATTCTAGACTAGTTATACAAATATATCCATAATCATTAATTGCATGCATGCATATATTGAGAGAGAGTCGAAAAGAGGCAAGAGAGGATGAACTTTTATCCATTCTCTGACTCACCCCTTATCATTATCCTTATCCTTGTGGCAATCTCGGTGGGCAATAAAATTAATAAATAAGAGAGAGAAGGGGGAAGATGTGTTGGCTATAAATAGCACCCTCCCACTTATCGTTTCGAGACACACTCCTAGCCACATCTAAACTTCTTCTTGCATTTGGAAAAATTTCTAGAGTGAGAGGGATAGCTGGCCGAGAAAGGAGAAAAGGAGGGAGAGTGGTGCTGCGGATTCCGTCCTCACACCGCCATACCTTAGCCTACTACTGCCAAGAAGCACGGTAGAAACCTTCTTCCAACTTACCTAAGTATATAATCATTATAATTTAAATTTAGATATCACAAATCAGCCTTTTTGCTAATTGCGTGTAAAAAGAAAAATTAATACGTTGCTAACTGGAAACTTGGAAATAATTTTCATGTTAAATAAAGGAAAGAATGCTAGCCCAATGATGTACTGTTTTTTGTTTTTTTTCATGACTTAGGATTTGATTAGTAGAATTAGAATTTTAATATCTCGCATGATGAAATTCTAAGTACATTTGACAAGAAATTGTGATCCGGAAATGTACACTTGGGGTTTGGTCCTATTGTTTACCAAAACTTACATTAAAATGATGAAGTTCCGCATTTTGAGAAATTGATTTTTATTGTTATCCTATCGACACACGACTAGAAATGTTTTAATTAATTGACGAGGTTGTGACGTCACAACTTATATTGCTATTGAAAGTTGAAAAGCATGAAATTAGGATTGATTTTATCGCATGATTTTTAGCAAGTTTTGAAAGAATAATGTGAACGCGAGAAAATAATGCATGTTTACGAGACAAGAAAAACGAGAAGTGAAATATGGAAAAAATAAATGATGGAAAAGATTTGATAATTGTGTAAGCATGGGAGCCCGGTAGGTCCTGAAAGAATGGTCGGTGGAACCATGGCTCGGGTGTGTGTGTGTGGCCCAGGAGCTCGATAGGTCTTGGAAGACAGTCAGTGGAACTAGTGCCGTGTGTGTTGAGAAATGTGAAATAATTAAAGACTGAGAGCCCGATAGGTCCTAAAAGAGACAATTAGCGGAATCAATGCTTCTAGGGTTGCAAAATCTAAATTTAGCCTGGGAGCCCGATAGGTCTTGAAAGACAGTCAGCTGAACCAATGCTCGAGGAAATAAGATGGAAAGTGGAATTGATACTTGAAAAATGAGGACACGGATTCCGATACACTGCGATGATAATAAACTCTAACAAGACACTGACACTTTATCTGTTGATTTGACTTTTATGAGATGAACTGCTGACTCCTGAAATTTACTATTCAAAGTTATATACTATTTTTGTTAGTATAAGGGACATAAGGGTAGGAGTTAGCTATTAAGCTTAATTGCTCATTGGATCTACTTTTTGTGGATCTGGCATCTTATGCCAGATCATAGAGACAGACATGAAGGATACTACAGTCTGGAGGAGTTTGGTGTAGGACAGATGGTTGTACAAGAAGACGGACGCTCTCAAGAGTAGAAATTATCTTAATACCCATTAATGTAATTTAAATTTCTAAGCCTATTTGAATTGTAATGACTTAATTATCCTTTTTATTCAAATAAATGACAAACTATGTTTTAAAATTTATTTACTTAATGTTCCCAAGAATCGGGGCATTACAGAAGCAAGAGGCGGAAGTGGGCCCTGGGAACCTGGAACTCAAGCAAACCATGTGACTGTCTTGTCACACGGTCGCCTAAATACCACTGCCACCTTAAAGCTGGCTCCAACAACACCCTGCTCGCTATCACTGCCCTACTTCTCGCCACATACTCTGGCTCAGGCACCGCTCTGCCCCATGGGTTCCACTCCGCCTGCAACACGGTCAAAAATTCAAGATAAAGGATATCAGCAACAACATTAAAGCATTTCAAGGCAAAGTTTACTAGCAAAATTTCCATTTACCTGGGTACTTGACAACTCGTCAAGGTAGACTCTGAAGGCATGGAGACTCCCCTTTGACTTCTTCTGCCTTTTGTGGGGTGGACCGGATCAATGCGCGCGTGAGAGTCCTTAAGTCAGGGCACCTGGTCTCTGGTGGGTACAGCTACAACACCGCAAAGGCCCACAATTATAGGTTTTTCAAACAGTCAAAGCATCAGAGGACAGTTTATACATTTCAAGGGTGCAAGTGTGTATTAAAATTAAACTACAAGTTTGAGGTCATACCTCTAATACCCTCTAGGAGCCGGCCTCTTTTTTTTTTTTTTATCCTTGCGAAATCTCCCATGAAGCCGTAGTACGAGCCTAGAGCCGCTCCTCCCCAGTCAAACCGTGAGGCTGTGGTAAGGTCCTGCGAGGCCGGCAAGTAGGACAAGTGTACCCTGCCCTGTTCGGGTACAAGGAAGCACCAAACAAGTACAACAAGTAGGCCCTCGTCATCTACTCATTCTCTTGCTGCGTAGTCGGGATCTTCTTCAGGTACTCCTTGAACTGCTCATATTTCACCATCTCCTCATCCCAATCAAGCACCCATCCCAAGAACCACCTCTGGGCTACCTCGTCTATGTAAATCCCCGTGTCAAATGGGATAGGCTCGCCTCCAACCCTCAAGCCAGTGATGGCCACGGAGTCTAAAGGAGTCACCGTCATCTCCCCCACCGGAAAATAAAAAGTGTTGGACGTGTCATACCACCTCTCTACTAGAGCAGTGAGAATGGCGTGGTCATTCGTCGTTTGCGTCAGTCTTAGGATAAACTGACCAAACCCCACGTCGTCTACCAACCGCCTAACCCGCTCAGAAAGTCCTCTGTATGGCGTGAGCGAGTTTGCTACTCCTCCATGCCTGCTTGAGGTGGCTACTCTCCTATGTTCAAGACAACAACAAACAAAAAGGGATGCATTAGTACATGGGCAATTCAAGTTCAAATTGTCATTACGATCGATGGAAATAATTTCACATTCAAAATCAAGGCGTCCCATTAGTTGATTCAAGTTTCAAAGTTCCAAGTTGGGGCATTCCGCGGGCAAGTCAAAGTGTTCTACATCAATTCAGTTCTAAATATCAGGTCGGGTTTGAATTCAATTTGCTTGATGGTTCAAGTTACATGCAATACAAGTTTGTCCAATTTAACACAAGTTTACTCAAATGCGACAATTCAAATGGAGGCTAAAGCATATATTGAGATAATACCTGAGACCAAGTCGTCAAAACGTGCACCTCGGGGTCCCTCAGCACCAACTCGGGATCATAGTCCTCATGCCGTGGCACGTAGCCCACAGAGACTGACGGGACAAACATGTGCGGCTCCGGTGGTGTGTAGGTCTCCTCTGAAAACTCTGCACGTGTCACTTGTTCCTTTGCCTTGGCTAGTGCCATGACTGACTCTCACGATAATGCCGCGTCAAATTGGGCTCTCTCGGCCGCTTCGATCTCTCTCACAAGGTCTTCCCCATTAGCCATTGCCCTCTCGGCCTCCGCCTGCATCCGCTCCTCCTCCCAGGCCAACTCAATCGCCCTCTGCCTCTCCTCCTGGGCATTCAAGATAGCCTTGACCACAACCGAGTTCTCCCTGTGTAATTGGACAATCACCTCCTCATTCACAAACTCCATGAAGTCCCCCTGTGTGATGGGCCTATGCCCCAACGACCCCGCCATAGACCGGAACTCAACCTGCTCTACCGCACTTCCATGGGCCTCTCCGCCTCAACTGCCAAGCCCTTACCCTTTGTTGAATCCCTATGCGGGGACTCGCTCCGAACACCACCAACACCGCTATTGCCACTGCCTGAACTACTGCCACTACTAGAGGCACCACCAGAGCCCCTACTTGTGATCATGGTCATCGCTACGGCGTCGCTTGGATTTAACTCCTCAATCAATAGGCCCCCTATCTTAGAACCCACTGGAGTGCACTTTTCCACCATCAGCGCGCACCGATCTATGCTATAATCTACCTCTGTCGTGCGGCCCTGTTCACCATCACCACTGCTTAGATCTTGGCCGACGGCCTCTGCACCTGTGCCCCTTGTACTCGTTGTGGTCTCCTCCGTTGTTTGATCGATATTTTGAGCTTCTTGAACTTTGCCCTCCCCACTTGGCTAATCACCGCCACTATCGCTGTTTACCATCTGTGAATGGTGTGGGCTATCTTTGGTTTTGGGAATAAGGGACGTGGGAGAGAAGGAATCAAGAGAATGAGAGAGAGAGAGAGAGTTCGTGAGAGAGATGGAGAGATTGAAACTGTCGAATGACAGCTTCTCCCTTATCTTGGAGAAGAAAAGAGGAAGAAAAAGGATCTGGGCCAGGTCTAGGCCAATTTTGAACTGAGGCCCATGGTTGAGACCCACCCGCGCTGACTTCTAACCCGCGTGCGTAGGTTGGGTTTGGGCCTGAGGCCCAAGAAGTCATTTAGCCAACAAATTCTCCCCAGCTGCGGTCCATATTCCCATTATCCATGCAATTTGCAAGGGTAATCACTCCTTGTGCAACTTGGATCAACACAATGATAGCCGGTCCTGTCCAATTCACAATAGCTCGATCATTCTAAATAATGATCCGCCCGTCTAAATCAACGACAGCCAGCCCTGTCCAAATCACTGACAGCCAGCCCTATCCAATTCAACAACAATTCGATTATTCTAAATAATGATCCGCCCAATGGCCTGTCCCGTCCAATTTAACAACAGTTTGATCATTCTGAATAATTATCCACCCTATGGGCTATCCCTCCAATTCAACAATAGTTCAATCATTCTGAATAATGATCCGCCCGATGGCCTGTCCAATTCAACAACAGTTCGATCATTCTGAATAATGATCCACTCGATGGCCTATACCATTCGACCCAAAAGTAGCGATGGCTTGTGCCACCCAAATCCCATGGTTCGATCATATTGAATGATGATCCGCCCGTCCAAAGCAGCGATGGCTTGTGCCACCCAAACCCAAGGAGCAGTGATGGCTTATGCCACCCAAATCCATTGGCCCAATCATTCTGAATAATGATCCGTCTGTCAAAAGCAGCGATGGCTTGTGCCACCCAAAAGTAGCGATGGCTTATGCCACCCAAATCCAATGGTCTGATCATTCTGAATAATGATCCGTCCGTCTAAAGCAGCGATGGCTTGTGCCATCCAAATTCCAAATTCACCGACGGCCTGTCCCATCCAAATTCACAATGACAGCCTATCCTGTCCAAAATCAACAACAGCCTGTTCTATCCAAATTCAATCAACAAGTGGCAATTCACTCGTCCAATTCTACTTTCATCCCCAGCAATGGTCTACCCATCTAATTCAATCTGCCAATTAGGTTCCTTAAGTTTACATGTCTAAATTGCTAAGTATGCTTCGTTTTGGATAGCCTCTAGGGGTGTCTAGAAACCTTTGACGTTACTTGTACCAAGACAATGGTGCTTCAAGTTCCATCAAAGAGGGACTACTGTAGACACCCTAATCTAGGTTTTCTAGATTAGTTTACTTGCGGTATTTGATTCCCCTATGATGAAATAGATCAAGAACACCCTGGGATTGATAGTACTATTGAGCTTTGAGTGTTTGCAATCCTTTTGAGCCTAACCTTACATGCACGCGTTGGTCTAAAATCAGCGCGCGCTAGTCTAAGTGCCACGTGTTGGTCATTGGTCAGCTTTGACCGTTGACTAGCATGGTGTTACTTGTACCCGCGCGCGCAGGTCCAACCTCTGTCCCATCACTTTTTCTCAACCATGATCACAAGACTTTTATGGTTCGGGAAAGCCTGTTTATTTGGTTGAAGGACGATCTCCGGACAAAGGGATGTTCCCTCCCCTCTCACACATCTCCCATCACCTTTCCCTCTTATTTAATGAGATGGAGACTTTCTCTCCAAGCCAACCAGCCCTAACTTGGCTTATTTACCCCTCACTCTCACTCCATCTCCTCCTATAAATACCCCCCTCCATTGTTCTTCCAAAGGGTTCACACGATTACCAAGTCACACTCTTTCCATAAAATACCAAAGCTTCTTGTTCATCCATTTCTTGCAAAAGAAAGCCATTAACAAGCTCCACTCTCACTCATTAGCAACACACATCCATCCATCAAACAACCCTTCAATCTCAATCATTCCATTCAAACCCTAAAACTAAAGGTATAACACGTTTGTACTGTATTCTGTTCTGATCCATGAGGGGGACTAGCAGGGTCAAGGCTGGTAATCAATACCAAGTCCTGGCCCTAAAGCTAGCAAAGTTTCAAAAATCGTGTTGCATGTGACCAACGCACGCCGGTCCAAAGAATGCGCATGCCACT
The DNA here is from genome assembly GCA_014282245.1 of Rhododendron simsii. Taxonomy (NCBI): domain Eukaryota; kingdom Viridiplantae; phylum Streptophyta; class Magnoliopsida; order Ericales; family Ericaceae; genus Rhododendron; species Rhododendron simsii. The sequence continues at coordinate 15,253,780 of CM024961.1, forward strand.
ATGTAGTTGCGCGCGCAGATCTTGCGCGGGGACTGGAACTGTAACGCCCCGAATTTTGGGTACGTTAAATAAAACATTTGATTATAAAAATGAAGCGAGTCCAGCTCGTTATTACATCATAACTCTCGTAAGAGCATTTGAAATACAAAATAGGATGACAAAGAGGGAACTAAGGGTCCTACTCTACAGCTCCTCTTGCTTCTCCATCCTGGCCAGCTCCTCGGCTCCGCACGCCTCCAAGCTGAAGATCTCGCCCTGCTCATCTATGAAGTCTGACACATTATACCGGCGTCGCCACCAATATAATATGCCAGGGTCACCAAAAGGTAACACCGTGAGCTACAATGCTCAATAGGAAATCCTTACCCGCTAACCCATAGCTTACCAACAAACGATCATAGAAATCACATAAATGACGATAATACGTCCACATTCACTATCTAACGTTGGTGTCCAAGATTTCCCGATTTCTCCTACGCGACTCGTCGTAGACCGTGTCAACGTTTTCCACTTACAAAACCATTTTTCAAAATCCTTTGCATTGGCTCCGTACCACGGATAACCAAGCCTTTCAAAATCATTTGACATTGGCTCCGTACCGCGGATAACCAAGCCACACACCCAACCTCGGTTCCGCCGCGCCGGGTTCCCGAGTATCCTCACAATGGTTCCGCCGCGCCGGGTTCCCATTGGCACACAATTGCATTGGCTCCTCTCCGCGGATAACCAAGCTATACCTCACCATGGTTCCGCCGGTCCGGGATCCCATGGGAACGCACACACACAACCTCACAATGGTTCCGCTATTCCGGATTCCCATTGGAACACACACACACACACATAATGCCCTCGAAATGGTCATTATGTAGTTTCTAAGATATCTTCTTTTTCGGAAAACACATTCTCCTTGTCAACCACACCCTAGGTGTCATGTTTCTACTTTCTTGGTTCTTGTGTCTCGGTTTACATGCAAGACTTCGCGGTAGGACTTTTACAAAGTAAACACAACCCACTCATTTTAATCTTGAAACAACAAGCAAGATCATCCAATTCTATGTTGCTAAACATATGCAAATCAACGCTTTAAGCCACATGTTCGGACGCCCTTGGAGTGATAAATCACTTATGCTTTATCGTGTCACAAGTAATGCAAACAATTCATATAAGCATGCTCATAACCATCCTTAAAGATCAAAATACGAATACTTGAGATAACCTTATCTACTTTTTGAAAGAAAGGATCAAAGTTATTACTTAAAGACATTCTATTTCTCCAATATATGATTTAATACCATACATAGGGATAGGGATAAGGGTATCCTACCTTGATCCGAAACTAGTCGGGGCCGAATAAGCAAGTTGGAAAATCCACGAGTGGTGAAACTCACGAATCTGGCCCGAACTTCGGACGGCAGTAACTCGGTCAATCCTTGGCCGAATACAGTCGTTCTTGGGTCGAAATCGAAGATCTCGAAACCCTCTACAACTCTCGTGAAGGAAGTTAATCCTAGAAACGATCTTAGGTTGGAGAAAAACGGGGGTAAAGCAAAAGACAGTAAGCTGTCTGGAAATGAAAATCCAGAATTTTCACTGAACTTCGGATGACGATATCTTGGTCATTTCTTGACCGATTGAGGTGATTCTTGAGTCTAACTTCAAGGTTTCGAAGTTCTCTACAACTTTCCAGAAGGAAGTTGGTTCTAAAAACTACTCTAAGAAGGAGAAAACTGGGGATTTCCGAAGGGGCAGTAGGCTGCCTGGAACTGGAATCCGAGATTTCTAGAGAGAAGGAGGAGCAAATGCTTGAGGTGTGAGTTCAAATGGCAAGAGAATGGCTCTATTTATAGGCCAAGGCATGCCCTCTCCCTCTCCCTCAAGGCCGGCCCCCCCTCCCTCTCACTCTTCCTCAAATTTTGACACATGGCAAGAATCCTAGAAAGATCAAGGAAATCCCTAGGCTTGCATGGCTAAGATTGTCCTTCTTGGAAGACTTGGTGTGAAAAGAGGTGTGAACAAGATCCTAGGGTTTAAACAATTGGGTAATTGTACAAGAAGTACCATGAAAGAATATATTCTTTGGCTAGGAAGAATATTTTCAAGGATATGAAGTATAAAGAAAATCAAGGTGAGTACAACTAACTCTCCTTCTTCCTTCCTTCCTCTCTCTCTCTCTCTCTCAAGTACAATATATATATACATGTATATATATATACAATGAAAGCATACAATAAATTATTAGTACTTTTGTACCTTGAGTCAAGAAACTTAAGGGCTAAGTTTCAACAAACTAGTTGGCACATGGTACTAACCAATATTCTAGTCATCCAAGTACTAATGTAATATATATAAAGGTACCACAATATCTAGGGAGATCAATTCCCCAATATAAAATATTAACCAAGTACTTATTAAATCCTAGGTCTTAAGTCTACCAAGTACAATAATAAAAATAATAGGTACTACATCACATGGGCAATTAGGAAAAAGACTAGTTTAATAAACCCTAGTACTTGGTGGAAAGAACAACCTATTACCCAATGGGTAATAAATCCCCTAACTTCTTTTGTCCAATGGACAAAGATTAAAACCAAAATAATTAACAGAAAAAGAATATTCAATTCTTAATCTAGGGTCAAAAAGGTTCACAAGGTTCAAGAGGTCAAAGAGGGGCAAAACGGTCCATTCACTGTGACTAGATGGCTTCCTAGTTTAGTCACTCTAACCGGATAGTTAGAAGCTAACTAGGCTTGCTAAATAGGCCAAAGCGCAAAGAAATCAAATTTGAAGGGGCGAAAACGTAATTATGACAAACTTTGGAAATTAAAAGCAATTACAATAAAATTCAAATTTTTAACGAAATTTTTAATGACTGAAAATCAGGGTCGTTACAGGAACCCTGTTATTTGTGTTTTCCTTTGTGTATAGATCACTGCAAGCATGCTGAAAACTAGTTTACTTCTTTCCTTAGTTAAAACTGCTAGTTTTTAGTTAATGTTCTTACCTACTACTATGGAATACCCCTGGGGCCTTTCTGGATGTGTCCCATAACCTAGAAACATGTAGAATCAAGCACTAGTTTGTTGACTCAAACCTACGCGTAGCAGTAGCCTACCCGCCCGCGGAGGTCTGGTCTCGACTAGTGACTGGCCTTTGCATGGGTAACTAGGCTTTGGTCTCTGTTTTTGTTCCCACACTATTTATGGGGTATTTTATTCATTTCGTGGCCTTGTAGCCTATTCAAACTGTCCATAATTGTATATTAACTGCCATATGAGTTGTTTGGTTTGTCTTGGGTGTGCACTGGTCCTTCCAGAGCTCAGAGGGTTGAAAATAAGAACTGTGGATTTGAACCTACTGGCGGGAGCAGGTCTTGGTGTAGCATGCGCATGTGGGATCAGCATGTAGTGATTTGATCAGTGCATGCTGGTTTCTTCTTGCATACGACACTCCAAAATAGGGCTTCCAAGTCTGTTTAAACTCACACAGGAGTTTGTTTTCATCCTATGCTAACTGTTTCAATAAGCGAGTTTGCCATCTATCAAATCCTATAAACATGTTACAGTCTTAAATCCTTTTAAACTGTTCCCCTGCACTAACTGGCTTAAAATTGATTAATGAGAGAGAATCGCAAACGTTTTATAAATGCCCGAACGATCTCTGGTTGGGCGAGAGGGGTGCCTTCAAATCCTTCCCTCCTTGTAACTTGGCTCCCGAACCTCAGATATGTAGACACCTCACAAATGGGGCATCGCCATACAGTCATGCTTCTATGATTGGATTCCATTTCATAGACCAAGCTCTTGGACATTCCCATGGCTAGGAACATCTCCACATGATAGCGGTCATCATCGAGATAGAGTCGCCACCTAATTTATAAAAACTAGGAAAAATAGATAGAGATTCCGGGTATGGGAGCAAAAAGTATAATAAAGGGAAGGTGTTAGGCACCCCTCTTTGCCTAGTTGTAAGATCGGCCCATAATCATTCAATATATGATTAATGCTTGCTTTAATTAATCCTAAGCACGAGATTTGTTTTTATCCTTTAACAGTTAATGGTGAGCCAGAACAGTAAGTAAACATACACCAAAGTAAACAGGAAAAATGGGTTGTCCCAAAGAATGGATCCCACGACCGGTGAATGGATGTCACGACCGAGAGATCCTTCTGGATTGATGTACTGGTTGTGAGAACGATGTCCCAACCAATGTTCTTCCTCACACCAGAACGAAAAGTTAATCAGTAAATCAAAATACTACGATAGGCCCCTGGGCCTCACCACCTTGATCCCTCAGTTGCTTGATTGATTCTATCATGCCCTCGATTTTCAACATAAATAAATAAACCATTTCAATAAAAGATCCTCGCATAAAATACATAATATCCAAAAGGGAGTTCCCACCTATTTAATCTACAAACAAAGTCCCCAAGTTTACTGAAATACATCCTTGGCATCACTGCCCAAATTAACTTAAATACAGCTACGAACAAGCTATTAAATTACAAACGGTTTAGTCAAAAGAAATCAAGATGGATTAAATAACTAGACTTCGTTAGCTTCCAAAATTGTCTTCCACACTGAGCATATATACAATGCAATGCAAGCTACTGCCAAGCATTAGGACCTGAAAAGAAAGATTTTGTTCAGCTACACTAACCCAGTAGAAAAATCTTTACTCAAGCTATATGTAAATGTAGTGAAACTTGCTATAAGAGTGAATGATTTCTAAGAAGCAAACAAGGGAAACAAAAGGGACACCACAATGAATCGGCAAACTACGACAACGAAATTCTACACATCTTAAAGAATATCCCTAACCATCTGTACATCATACTAGGAGCAACATTTAATACACATGAATCTAAATAATCCCCAGCGATTTCTTAAATGAATGCCACCATTAACTTCCTCATTTCTTACTAATTACCATCAAACCTCTTTATATAAAGAAAACATTTCTTTTTGATTGCCAAAATAATTTTGAGAAAACTCTTGACCTTTACGGGTCAAACTCCGTTCATTCGTTTGAATACCGGAATCCGTTAATTTGTGCCCAAATACCGGAACCGTTGATTCGCTTAGGAATACCGGAGGATTTTTTAAAAAAATCCTGTTTCCAAAACCAGATTTCTTCCTTTTCAAAACTTTGATGTAAACATTCGTTTATTTCCCTTTTTAACATTTACAGAACCAAGCAATATACCATCCGAACATCAACAAGAACTTCTATAATCAATTATAACTTCCTTTGTCATGCGAGACACTCAACTGTATTACCACACCTTGCGTTACAGTGAATTCCCTCCACTTGGGTTTCCGCATTACCACACCTTACGTTTCGAGCCCTTTAGAGACTCCGCATTACCACAGCTTGCGTTGCAGGACCCTCAATTCAATTTTCACAACTCACGCACGTACATTACCAATCCGTACACAAGAAGACAACATTTCCCAAAGTCACATTCATTCATACATCATCAACAATATATTGCAAACTCATAAGCATATGCTCCATTATACATCGATAAATATTCTAAGTCCACATTATTCCTCTAAGTCTATTACGTCGCCCTACGTCACGTACTAAACCCATAACAACTCCACGACACACCACCGGTTAGGTTCTAAACGAGAATCTATAGAACAAGTGCCAAAGGAACCTAGAATGATCAATCGAGACGAAGCATAAAGATACGAGCTACCCTATTCTTTCTGAACCACTAGTCAAACCCTTATTGACTAACCAAGTGCCCCAGGTCATGCCTTACATCCTACGATACTCGATAACCTTGATGCAATACGCTCTCTCGTCCTACCATTCGCCGCATCAAATCATAGCACTTAACATACGTATAGTGTACCTCACCTCTTGCCACAATGACTCTCAAGTGCCATCAATCCCATAAACACCCTTCGATTAAGTTTTTAGCTAGTAAGACATTACTCTTTCCCTAACAACAGAAAGCCAACGAGACGAGGATAACTTAACTAAACCAATGAAATTCACTTAAGCATGCTTGAATAGGTTTGCAGGTGTCTAAAGGGGTTTAAAAGTGATCGGGGGTCAAAATAATTGACGGAGAAGCAGCAGGAGCAAAACTAGACTTAAGGTCCTGGTATCGATACGCATCAAAGTCGTATCGATACAACATTAACTACCCTAAAAGATAACTTTTTAGTATTGATACAACGCTTATGTTGTATCGATACCATGGGGTTTCGAGCAGCGATTCAGCAGATATTTCAAAGGCAAACACGACAACAAAACCCAATGATCCAAGGCTTGATTCTACACCAAATCAACGTATTTACATATAAAAGAAGCAAAGAAATCCCTACCTTGAGTCAAGGAGCGAAAACCAAGAGATTCGTACGAACCCTAGCTTCGAACTTCTTGAAATCAACCGAAGTCCTGTTCCCCGAGCTTAACCCATGAAATTTTGAGCTCAAAAACGCGATTGGAAGGCTTGAATGAGGTTGATTCTTGAAGTTTTGGAGGAGTTTTGAAAGGGAGCAAGAGAGAGAGAGGGGTCCGAATGAGAGAGAGAGAGAGGTGGGGGGGCGATGGAGAGAGATGGGGAAATAGGAAAAATGGTCCCCTACACCACACACACACCCCTTATATACACATGTATCGTTTTATTACTCCCACACTCCCTCAAGTTTCCATTCTTTCACTTTGGTCCTTGATTCAATTAATCACCCAATAAACCATAATTTCCCCATTAGTCATTTAATAACAATTTTCAAAATTTAAAGATATTCGGGTCTCTACAATCTACGCTCCTTAAAGAAATTTTGTCCCGAAATTTTCAACGCAAGCCAATTAAGATTATTCATCAAACAAACATGCTCATGCCATAACATATATCATCAAACAAGAAGTCAACGATCATAAGATTTGAAATTTCAAGACTCATATTGATCAATTTGGAAACAAATGCAGTTATTTCTCCCTCACTTCGTTTTTCCGTTTCTCATGTTGACTCTTCTTTCCCGAGATTACTCTAAAGAACTCGCACTAACGGTATGGTTTTACCCCTCAAAATTTGCTCGCGCGAATCTAGGATACTTATCGGCTCCTCCCCATAAGATGCATCGGCTTCTAATTCTAACTCAGACCTTTCTAACTCATGCAATAGATTCGGCTCGAACCCCCTTAAAATTTGTATATACAACACATGACAAATGCTCAAAAGTTTTCAGCAACACTTCCAAATGGTAATTATTTCTATATACAATTATCTATCTCAGCACTGAGATCTCACCTCTAAATATGACCCGATATTCCAATTGACTTCCCGAGATTTCCATCTAGAAGGAGCGGTGATCAAGCCCCTCTTCTAACTGGATTTCATTGGTTGTTGCCTGGTTATCCGAAAGACAAGCGCCGTATCCGACACTTAACCTATCTTTCTAGATGTAAGAGCTTCATTTTTTACTCAAGGCAAGACAAACTCCAACGTGGTGATGATTTTTGAAACACATGATTTTCTTTCTTCAAATAACATTGGGTGACGATGACGGTTAACATGATCATTAGGTCGGCTCTACGCGGTCAGCAATCTTTGATGATTTTTACCCTTCTCCTTTCGGTCATTCTCCCTCAAACTTCCAAACATCGTCAGCGAATAGATTCTATCGCACCCCTTAATACTAAATCTAGTGAGCCCAGAACACTTACCAATTCTACTAAAAGTCACATCAAATTCTGGCTCTAGGTTGGGTCATTTTAGATCATGAGAGAAATTTGATTCTTATCTCAAATTAAACGAGCAAGCACTAAAACCCAAACAACGCCAATCAAGAATTCAAAGAATGGTAACGGAGCATCTGAAATTCAAAGAACATATGGAATCTTTAAGGCAAGGCAAAGTACCTTTTTATGATAACCCAAGAAATTTGAAATGACCGATCATAACTTTCTTATTGCTCTACAAGTCAAAGGAGTCAGCGGATAATGTCTTGACATATGAAAGATTTTTATATTAAGGACAAGCACAAGATAATGAGACTGATCTCTCGTAAACTAATTGATCCAAAACAAGGAATTGCCCAGTACTAGAAATGAGTAAAACTACCAACAATTTGAGGCTAAACATTTCAGGATGAATCATGTGCCTCTAGAGTTGAGGAACCACAACAAAGTTGAACAACTGTGAGAGGAACCATAACAAAGGAATTTGAATTGAATGGCATCGACAAGTGGGTATCAATAAACATGTCACCACAAGATTTGACTCCAATTATGACATCAGAACTTGAGTAGAGTATCAATTTCTAACAACCAGACTAGTATCTGCAACAACGAATTCCACACCAACCAAATAGGTCTAGGCAAGCGAATGGATACAAGGCGAGTACGAGTTCAAATTGTGTGACTCCATAATCAAGAAATCAGAATAATTGGAGGCACTAAATCAGGTAACAATAGCGTCAAAGTCCGAATTTAAGGCACCAACAAATTTGTATAACATACGGCATGTGACCACCGATTGGGTTCAATAGGTTGAAATGGCAAAATAGATACTCACGTGGAATAACGGTTACAAGCAAATGAAGAAAATGGTAGTCGCAACAAGAAAATCTAAACTAAACAATGAAACTTATCTCAAGCAGGATGATGTCAAAATAAGACTCCAAATGGGATACGAGGAACATTTGTCAACATCAATAGCAAATATGTTACAAGATACTTCACCACAAGATTTTGAATATTCCTGAGTAAAGCCAGAAATGGATTGTGTGATAATCAACTTAAGTGTCAAGAACTATAACAAATCAACGGTACGACGAACTTCACGGAAAACATATTACGACACAACTCTAACAAAATTTCAATTAGGCCAACGAAATAAGGTAATAAAAGAAACAATTCTCACAAGATCGGACTTGGAATATCACAGACTAGCATGGACGCAATCAATCCCTTCCCAAATCAGATCAATCCTCGCCATACATAAATCAAAGAAGTTGAAGAGAATGCACTAATATGGAATGGCTAACAAATGAGTAGAACGATAAGGGAATGATTATACCTCAAACAATTAACGTTTCTGAGCGAGAGAGAATGATAAGAAATAGTAGTTTAGATATGGAATTGCATCTGTTGCTGTTTCGATGTACGTTTATCCTGCTGCATTGAGCTAGATTCACCCTGCACTTCCAATCCCAAAGAAAAATTTCTTGCGAAGTGACCAGGTTTGCGGCAGACATAACAAAGTCTATCAAGCTAAAAGACTTCTTGATTCCCAAATAAAATAGGTGGCCTAAGACTAGTTTGGTTTTGTGAAGGCTGATTTGGTTCCCTCGGTCTTTTCATCTATTGGCTTCGATAATTCCTTGGCGACATGCTCACTCTAACGGTTGGTTGCCTTTGTGCATTCTAGGGTTGTGGCTGAATAATGATTTGTCGAACTTCTGGTTGTTGTACTAAGCCTAACTCTTCTTGTATTCTCTTATTCTGAGGACAATTCATCGCGACATGATCAAACTCCCTACAAGTAAAACAAGATTTTTGACCCCTTTGACATTGAGAACGAATATGAGCAGGTTGACCACATCGGTGAAACACAATCTTTCTTCTTGACCTTTGAATACTCCCAGAAGATGAGCTCGCGCTAACGACTCAATATCTAGTTTCACCCACATTTGCATCCCTCTGCGCACCCTCCAAAATTCCAACACCATTCGCACATTCAACGAACTTAGGAAACATTACCTCATCCCTAGTATACTGACTCGCCTCATCCTCCCCGTATGCACTTCGACCTTGGTGATTAAGATCTTCGGTCTTGCCCCACCTAACTCCACGGCTCGATGACATCTTACTATAAGGGCATAAGAAAATACAATTATCAGCATTAATCGTTTTGCTACATGATGCAAGTCTCTAACTTTCCCGACATGGATTAACAACCCTACTTCATTCTACTGTATTATAAATGCAATGTTACATCAATGCACTAACCCATTCATGTAGGCACACATGTGTTTTGAAAACAAACGCAACGAATTTTTTTTTTTAAACCCATGAGACTAAAAGTCTCCCCACGGTCTCGAGGTGTTCTAAACCTAATGCTTTGATACAAATTTTGTCACACACTCAATTTTCAACATAAATAAATAAACCATTTCGATAAAAGATCCTCGCATAAGATATGTAATACCCAAAAGGGAGTTCCTACCTATTTAATTGATCTACAAACGAAATCCCCAGGTTTAGTGAAATACATCCTTGGCACCACGGCCCAAACTAACTTAAATACAGCTATGAACAAGCTATTAAATTACAAACGGTTTAGTCAAAACAAATCAAGATGGATTAAATAACTAGACTTTGTTAGCTTCCAAAATTGTCTTCCACACTGTGCATACGATGCAATGCAAGCTACTGCCTGGCATTAGGACCTGAGAAGAAGGATTTTGTTGAGTTACACTAACCTAGTAGGAAAATCTTTACTCAAGCTATATGTAAATGTAAAGAAACATGCTATAAGAGTGAATGATTTCTAAGAAGCAAACAAGGTATACAAAAGAGACACCACAATGAATCGATGAACTACGACTACGGAATTCTACACATCTTAAAGAATATCCCTAACTATCCGTACATCAAACTAGGAGCAGCGTTTAATACACATGAATCTAAATAATCCCCGGCGATTTCTCAAATGAATGCCACCATTAACTTCCTCATTTCTTACTAATTACCATCAAACCTCTTTTCATAAAGAAAACATTTCTTTTTGATTGCTAAATAATTTTGAGAAAACTCTCGATCTATACGGGTCAAACTCCGTTGATTCGCTTGAATACCGAAATCCATTCATTTGTGCCCAAATACTGGAACTGTTGATTCGCTTAGGAATACCGGAGGATTTTTTTTAAAAAGTTCTTTTTCCAAAACCAGATTTCTTCCTTTTTAAAACTTTGATGTAATCATTCATTTATTTCCCTTTTTAACATTTACAAAACCAAGCAATATACCGTCCGAACACCAACAAGAACTTCTATAATCAATTATAACTTCCTTCGTCATGCGAGACATTCAATTGTATTACGACACCTTACATTACAGTGAATTCCCTCCACTTGGGTTTCCGCATTACCACACCTTGCGTTGCGGGCCCTTTAAAGTCTCTGCATTACCACACCTTGCGTTGCAGGACCCTCAATTCAATTTTCACAACTCATGCAAAGACACGTACATTACCAATCCGTACACAAGAGGACAACATTTCCCACAGTCACATTATTCCTCTAAGTCTATTACAACGCTCTACGTCACGTACCGAACCCATAACAACTCCACAACACACCGCTGGTTAGGTTCTGAATGAGAATCTATAGAACAAGTGCCAAAGGAACCTAGGATGATCAATCGAGATGAAGCACGAAGATACGAGTTACCCTATTCTTTTTTGAACCACTAGTCAAACCCCTATTGACTAACCAAGCACCCCACGTCGTATTGACCAACCAAGCGCCCCACGTCATACCTTACATCCTACGATACTCTATAACCTTACTGCAATATGCTCTCTCGTCCTACCATTCGGCACGTCAAGTCATAGCTTCTAACATACCTATAGCGTACATCACCTCATGTCACATTGACTCTCAAGTGCCATCAATCCCATAATACCCTTCGATTAAGTTTTTAGCTAGTAAGACACTACTCTTTCTCTAACAACGAAAGGCCGATGAGACGAGGATAACTTAAGTTAACAAAAGGAATTCAATTAAGCATGCTTGAAATAGTTTTGGAGGTGTTGAAAGGGGTTTAGAAGTGATCAGGGGTCAAAACAATCAACAGAGAAGCAGCAGAAGCAAAACTGGACTTAAGGTCCTGGTATCGATATGCACCAAAGTCATATTGATACAACATTAACTTCCTGAAAGATAACTTTGTAGTATCGATACAATGCTTATGTTGTATCGATACCATGGGGTTTCGAGCAGCGATTCAGCAGATTTTTCAAAGGTAAACACGACAACAAAATTCAACGATTCAAGGCTTGATTCTACACTAAATCAAACGTATTTACATATAAAAGAAGCAAAGAAATCCCTACCTCGAGTCAAGGAGCGAAAACCAAGAGATTTATATGAGCCCTAGCTTCGAACTCCTTGAAATCAACTGAAGTCCTCTTCCCCGAGCTTAACCCACGAAATTTTGAGCTCAAAGACGTGATTGGAAGGCTTGAGTGAGGTTGATTCTTAAAGTTTTGGAGGAGTTTTGAGAGGGAGCAAGAGAGAGAGAGAGGGAGAGGGGGGGGGGGGACAGTGGAGAAAGATGGGGAAATGGGAAAAATGGTCCCCTACACCACATACACACCCCTTATATACACGTGTATCTTTTTCTTACACCCACACTCCCTCAAGTCTCCATTCTTTCACTTTGGTCCTTGATTCAATTAATCACCTAATAAAACCATAATTTCCCCATTAGTCATTTAATAACCATTTTCAAAATTTAAAGATATTTGGGTATCTACAGCTTTGGATTGAGGGGGATTGACTGACTTGCCTCTCGAAACCCTAGGGTTAGGATTTTGTACTTGGGGTTTGATCATCGGATTGGGGCTGCTTACGAGAGTTTAGGGCTTTTGAAGAAAGAATATAAGGGAGTATTTTTGTAGGGTTTCGTGGCTGGAGAGGGTGAATGATCATATTAATTTTGGAACCCTAAGGCCCCTTTGTATAGGCACCAGATGACTCACTCCAACCAATCACGATTCACAATTCAAGTTGGAAGTGTAGGGCAACTCTAACTCTGTATGATAATCTCTTTATGTAACCTGAAAGAATCAGAAAATGGCTGCTAGGGTTTTGAGCATCGGACCAAACCATTGACGGAACATTTTAGAATCTAGAAAAAGGACGATCTGGTGGCCGACCAATCGATTAAGCGGCCAAGGAATGCATTTGCGGGCGAGGAATCAATCTCTCAGTGAGATTTTCAAACTCCATGTTTCATGGGTGAAGAAAGGAAGTGGAGGCCGTGAGATCAATCTTGCGGCCAACAAATGTATTTTCATAGGATGCTATTTTGCTGTCTGAAAGGCTATTTGGCTCTGAATTGGGTGCTTTAATTGGAGAGAAGTACTCAACAAAAGTCCATGGATTTACGAGAATTCAATCAGCAATCACTGTATCCATTCATCATGGAGATGGTCCCCAAGGTGGCACTTGAAAAAATCGTTAGGCCAAATTGGGGTGTCTACAAGATATCAAGGTGACGATGGACCAGTATGCAAGCCTTTTTCAAATTAAACAATGTAGCAAGCATTTCAAGTTCGGTTCCATGGGTGTCGTACCTTCAAACCCAAGTGGGGATTCTAAATTGAGCTTTTCACCGAGCTTTACAAAAAGCAATGTACCCACTTATCGCGATCGATTTTTGGGGCGTGTCCCCACAAAAGAGTGTGCCACTATTCAGCTTACCCCATCTAGAACAGAACCTGAGCCAATAGCCGGCCACAGTAACATGTAGCTTCTACTTGTACCGATCAACTCCTTTGCACTTGTACTTGAACTGTATTCTGATTCCCCAAAACATATTTTAGGTACTAATGGAGTGGGCAATGGAGGCCGTACGCCTGATGCTTGCACTAGAGAATGAGATATGGAAGGTGGCGCGTGGCAACTAGTTGAAGTACTGCAGAGCAGAGGCTCGACCTCATGTACCGACTTGACGAAGCCTCAGGTATAATCCCAGAAACTTGTTCAATTCCTGGTTTTGATACTCGATATGCTTGATAGACTTGCTCGACACCTTGATAGATAGTTCCTTCTTTCAACATTTGAAATATTCAATATGCAGAATGTATACTAAATGATTGAATAAATTGACAATACAGGGACAAGGTATGTCACGCCCTCGATTTTCAACATAAATAAATAATCCAATCTGATAAGAGATCCTCGCATAATGTAAATAATACCCAAAAGAGTTCCCAACTGTTTAACTTTACAAGCAAGCCCCAAAGGTTAAAATTATACAACTTTGGGACCACGGCCCAAAATCAACCTAATTACAAGTATGAGTCTGTTTGGAATATTACAATCTTTTTAATCAAAAGGAATTCAAGAACAATTAGTTACAAACTCATCTTTACCAAAAGTGAATCAATTACAAAAGATGATTAAGTAAGTAAAACAAGGTTAGCTCTCAAAAAGTCTTCATGTCCAAGCACACGAATGCATGCAATCTATTGTCCGACATTTTGTCCTGAAAAGAAAGATTAGATTGAGCTACACCCAGCCCAGTAGGAAAATTTTTACCGAACTTATATGTAGATAAGATGATAAGTGCAAATAAAAAGGTGACAAGGAAATACAGCTTGATAGATGGTAATCAATCAACTTGTAGATGAGCCTCTACCTAGATTGAATGCATAAGTCATATGACACAAACAATTCAAACAATCCCAACTCGACTCGCTAACCCAAACTCCCACCATCGGTATTTCCACCCCTTGCGTTACCATATGACACCACAAGGATTACCGTGTTACCACCCCTTGCGTCACGGTGATCCCTAACGATTCGGGTTACCGTATTACCACCCTTTGCATTACAAAACCCCCTCTAAGTCTCTGTATTACCACCACTTGCATTACGGGACTTCCTAATCCATCCCTTAACTCATTCACCTACTCTCGAACTCTACAAGCCAACTAAGGCTCTACCTTAAACACTCGTTCACATGAGACATCATACGGTATTCTAACAATGCTCTAAGTATGCCACAAACATAACTGAGAGATCAATTAATCATTAAGACATGTTTTAACAAATTTTCTAATCTAGTAAAACCTTGTTTGGTTCTAGGTAACAGAAAGCCAACGGACCAAGGAATACGTCGAACCATCATAGGAAGTCAATTAGACATGCTTGAGATAGTTTAGGAGGTGTCCAATAGGGTTTAGAAGTGATCGGGGGTCAAAACAATCGATGGAGAAGCAACATGAGCAAATGATCTCCTACTCCCAAGAATCCCCGAGCTCAAAAAAGCGAATGGAAGGTCAGAAAGAGGTTGGTTCTTGAAGATTTTATGAGATTAAGTGGGGTTTTTAGTGAGAGAGAGAGAGAGAGAGAGAGAGAGAGAGGGATCGGTGGAGAGAGGGAGAGGAACGGATGAGAGAGAGTGGAGATAAATGATCTCCTACTCCTCACACACCCCTATGTATACTCATGTATCTTTTTATCACACCTACGCTCCCTCAAGTCTCCATTCTTTCACTTTAGTCCTTGATTCAATTAATCATCCAATAAACCATAATTTTCCAATTAGTCATTTAATAAATAATTTCAATAATTAAAATTACCCGAGTCTCTACAGTTAAAGAGAGTAAATTTAGTGGTTACATAACATTTGAAGTGAAAAGAGTTCAAACAAATTTACAATTTCATTCCTTCAAGAGATCGAGCAAAAGATGATTGAACCACTTCCCAATGACGGCTTTCAAAAGACATGAAATCAAGTTCGCATACCATGCACGCTGCATCCCCCCCTTGAGATGTACTTGAAAATGATAGGTTGAGCTACACTAGCCCAGTAGAGAATTCTATACTGAAGCTATATGTAAATGTGATGAATCATGCAATGAGAATAAATGATTTCTACTAAACGAACAAGAGACACAGAGGGGCACCATAATGAACCGATGGACCACGACTACGGAATTCTATACATCATAAAGGTATCCCAAACCATTCGTACATCAAACTAAGGGCAACATTAAACACACATCCATCTAAATAACCCATGACATTTTCTTAAACCATTTTAAATCTCCTCAAATGATTGCCACTATTAACTTTCCCATCCTTACCATTTACCATCAAGCCTCTTTTCATAAAAGAAAACATTCCTTCTTGATTTCCAAAATGATTTTGAGAAATACTCTCGACCTCTATGGTTCGAGCTCCGTTGATTCACTTGAATACCGGTGTAGGGAGGTATTCCCGAACAGGAACATTGGTAGCCGAACACACGATGTGCAGGGGCACGTAGTAAGTAGATATGGCTTATCGCCGGGCAGTGCGGTGAACGGCATGTGGACCAGTGACATAAGGAGTCATTGATCCAGGTAGTCTGTTCAGCTGATAAGGATAAACGACATGTG